>CM033634.1:11630059-12230059 GCA_019453435.1 Rhinogobius similis
CTCAATGGTTTCAATTTTAAAAAATACTGGAGACAAACTTTAAAGCCACAAAAATTCTTGACCCATGCAATCTCGGCACAAGCGGATAACATTTATAATGATTATCAAACTGTTTTTAGCACGCTCTCCCTTCTTTAAAGCCCCTGAACTGTTGTGTGGATAGTCAAATTAAATGCTTTTATTTATGTCGTGTATGTGGACATGGCATATTTTTTTGCCTCATTTGATACTGTACATCATAGGCGATAGTTGGCAAAAGGAATATCTCAATATTTTCTTTGGGAGCATCCCTTTGCGATAATCGATTTTGACCTTTCACAATATTATATCAATCCTACAAAGAAAATGTGTTAAAACAGGTTCTTTTAACGTATTTGTTTAGAGTTTAATCATCATACAAAAGAAATTGAAATGTCTGTAAACCAAATCACAAAAGTTCAGAACTATCTTGCCTTTTGGACTGGAGTGTTTCTTTTTTTTTCTTTTCTTATAAACAATATACTCTTAATATTCAAAAGTTCTTGCATATCTTGGAAAACAAACTGTCACAATATTATCTATAAAAGTTGATATATTGTCCACCCCTAAGAATACTCTTTAAAGCCTCAGATACCTAATGAGTTTAGGACTGAAACTATGTTCCAGTTTCTCCAGATAAAGGTGTTAGTTTAGTATTATCATGCAAAGCCATTACTTTCAAACACCCTGAGCAATGTCGAACATCCATTGTTGGAACACCCTTTCCAAATCCAAGGAAACTCTCTTAGTTTTCACTAATTTATTGATGTGGGAATTAGTGGGTTTTAAGTTTAAAGTTCAAGTGTAAATTCTGGTTTAAAAGTCTCAGAATTTACAGTAATAGAAATGAAGTAACATTTTTTCCTTATGCAAGATAATTGCACCTTTGTGGTGGCTCCAGCCCTTGTTTATTCCTGGTTTAGTCCTAGTTTAGTCCCTGGTTTAGTCCTGGTTTAGTCCTAGTTTAGTCCTGGTTTAGCCCTGGTTTAGTCCTGGTTTAGCCCTGGCTTAATTCTGGTACAGTTCTGCAGAATGTTGTTAAAGCCTTTTGTATTACTTTCTTTTTTTCGTATTTCCCAAAAGTATAGTTTCTTAGCCCCAAAGACAAAACCATATAAAAATCTGGCCCTCTGTTAAATAAAGTTAGAATAGCCCTGCACTGGAGGATAAAATAATGTGCCTCTCTTCAATAGATCTGTTTGTCTGACTAGGTTCTTCTAGAGGCCAAACCACATCAATCTTTCCACTGCTCTGTATGAATGACGTTACATCCAACACTCAGATAAGTACAAATTTTGGAATCACTATGCTTGGTCAGTTCCAGTCGCTGTTTTGCGGACCTCCATTCATCTTGAGATGACTTGGCTGAACGAGCTCCAGCCCTTCTGCCTCTTGTTTTTCCTCTTTAATTATCACTCTCTGTTTGTTCTGGAGGCAGGAAAGTGAGGCACTAGAAGATTGATTGGGCTTTATAAGTCTCCAACACACAATGTAAAAGTTTCGTTGCAGCAGTACAGGTGGTGCCAGACAACAAAAAACATCCTCAAATAAGTTTTTTTTCTTTATGCAAAACATTTTTAGGAAAAATTATATGAAGACAAAAAGTAATAATTTAGGTTACTTGTTACCTTCACCTATAAGTTGTTGTATTAGTTAAGTAAGCGCTGGCAAAGCATTTGCTTTGAGACTGCAAAGAGCATATTTTCCCTAAGTGGAATATTGAAAGGAACAATTAAGACCTCTTGACCATCTGTACACTGCTAGACATGGATTTATTCCTTCTGCCAAAAGTTACACCATTTTCCAGAAGACACAATTACTCTGTAACCTAAATGTACATGTGCAATACAAATTCTTATGTCGAGCGAGGCAGCCAAAGCTTATTTGCTCATAACAGTGTGTTCTGCATCGCACTTTCACATTAAAGGATGGTTTTGTCTTCATTTTGAGGGAAGGGAATAAAAATATATCCTTAACCTGTCAATCAAAAATGAGGACAGCAGAGAGTACCAGGTTTTAGCCATAATGGATTCACATCATATGGTAAGGAAAAAGGAAACTTTTTTTTTTTTTTTTTTTTTTTTTTTTGTTTGAATATTTTTAAGTAAAGTTACTGTTTTATTTTATTTATTTATGTATTTATTTATGTATTGATCAGTTAGTGGAAATTTAGACTTGAAGGAGATGAAAGATAATGCAATATCCTACTTTTAAACATACAGTATTGTTGTTATCTTAAACTTTCTCAAAGTTAGTGATTCAGACATGTTTGTGTAGTCTTTATTGTCCTGCAGTTGCAATTCTAGTTTTCCCCTACACGGCCACTGCTCTGTACTTAATTTGTTCTCCAATTATTTTTATATTATATTTTCAGGATTCTGTAGCATCGCATAACCATTATGGCACAAATTGCCGAAAGAAAAATAAAATAAACACTGCTTTCTCCTGTGAACTGTAGCTCTATATGAGTGGGGTCATCAGCATCGTCTGGCAGTGCGGCACTTTGTTGTGATGACATTTACGATGAATTAATCTAAATCTAATCGAAATTGCAATGTTAATGGATGCAATTAGCAAATCGCAAATGCTCCAATTTTAGAAGTTACATAATTTCCTCCACAAACAACAAATAAGCCTGTTTTATTCTGTATAAAAACTGTCAATCCTGTAGTTTAGATTTGTGTTAACATGTTCTGAAAATACATGTGATTCTTTTATTAGTTTTATCAGTTCATAGACCTTTTTGAGTCTTTTTGTCAGTTCTCCTGGACGTTTTTAAAATATGAATTTGAACAGACTGGTCAGAAATATTGCAACTAGATGTTTCCCATATTGTACAGCCCTAACGCGTAAGGAAGGACCAGGCAGAAATCAGCCTTGCAGTTTTCCACAAGAAGGCAATGAATACACGTTTTTAGCTCAATATTGCTATTTAAAATGTCTAAAATATAAGATACTGATCCATGTGTGTCATATTGATCAGTGCATCCCAACCTTTATTCCTTGAAGCCCCCCCTGCATGAACTGGAGACTTGTCGGGCCCCCCAGTCCAAAGCTATGGCCCCAATAAATGCAGAACATGATGAAAATTATTACTGAAAATCATTATTAGTTCAAACGAATACACACCAGTTGTGTTTTTTATGTCCCCACATCCAATTTCCAATCATTTGTTTGCGTTTTTCACCATTTAATTTGCCTAAATTATTACTTTTATGACTTGACCCTCTAAAATCTCGGCCCCACAGTTTGGGAATCACTGATATAGATTATGACTGTATTGCAGACAAAAGCATAATCCGTCTTCTTTACCAAATTTATCGGCGTATGTCAGACTGCGTTAACTCAGCGACCAACTGGCTCCGCTCCTGGGTCCATAGTACGACCTAAATCCCATGATTGCTCCGTATAAGAACCCGCAAATAAAGTTAATACTGTAGATCAAGGAAGACGAATGTATCAAGCAAGTACGTTTTTTTGTTCTTCAATACTTCTGTTATTGAGCCCTCACTCTAACCCCATGGCTGCATTTCAGAGTCCCCCACAGTTCTGTCTACATCAGTCTCTTGTTGTCATAAAACATCTCCAGTGGCAGCAGCCTGACCATAATTACTAATACCCTCGACTCCAAGTTACTAAACTCGATTGGCTCCTCTGTGTAGGATTTATGTTCAGGGCCGTGGCTCACACAAGGATTCATCATAATAAAGTAAAGCCTCGCGTTCAATACAAAGACACAACTCCCTGCGTGGCACAGCCGGCTCGGTCGCTTATTCACTTTTCACGGCCCTGTTTTATCGGATCTTTTGCACTCTCATCTCTTTCATGAAAAATGAGGTGTCGATCGGGAAAAATCTATCGCTGTTTTGATGTTTCAAAACAAAGTGAAGTGATCTTTATCGAGAGTATGTAATAAAAATTCTGAAAAAGAATAATGAAGCAAACAGCAGAGCGAGGGGTGATAAAACCTTTTGAATATTTTAAAGGTTTTGGAATGACTTTTATAATTATGTTTTTCATCTCAGTGAAGTCTGTCCCTCCATCTATTTTAGTCTCTCTTTATATTGTTATTATTTATAGTCTTGTACTCCCACACATTTGCACAAAAAGCCATTGTGTCTGTTATTTTGTAGGGATTGCTTATCTGCAGATGGTGGAATTAATCATAATGTTTGTTGTGCTCCACAGAAGTTCCAGCTGGACAGAGTTCACCTGCAGGAAGTGAAGCGCTCCAGTTATGATCACACAAAGAAATGTGCCGACCAGCTCCTCCTGCTGGGACAGGTAGGAACTGCACCACTGAGACAGTACATCAACCATGATTCTGGAAAATGTGTGTACATTTTTTAAATATTCTGGCTTCATTTTCATAGGAGACTTCCAGGGTTGTTCTTCTTTGTTTTTAATAACATGGTTTATGTTTTTATTAACTTCACACAAATAAATAGAACAACAACAATAAAACAAGTATGTTGAGAAAAATATTTAATCTACTATAGATTTTTACATAAACTGCACTGCTGTATTTCAATACTAAGGAGTAGGCACAATACTCAATACCGTTTCTGATGATAATGATAATGATAACACTTTTTTAGACAATAGAATTTTCAGCACAAAATAATAGTACTTTTGTTATGTTCTGATACTGCTCGAGATTATTCTAAGATATTTGGGAAAAGTAAAAAGAAAAAATTTGTCGATGTAATCCCTCATTCGTCCAGGTGTGATCCATCGTAGAAAGGATTTCAGGGGTTGTCATCCGGACGTTGTTTGAAGATTGAAAAGATTCGATCTTCAAACAACGTCCGGATGACAACCCCTGAAATCCTTTCTACGATAAAAAGAAAAAACATTTTTTTTGTGTGTCTTTTTAAAAAAAATACTTTTTCAAACATTTATCTAGTTTTGATGTCGACACTTTTGACGATACTTCTGTTAATACTATTTTATTGACCTTTATTTAACCAGGAAAGTTCCACAAGATTCAGAATCTTCTACAACAAATTCTTGCAAACTTGAAAGAACAAAAATCTTGACAATGGGTTCTGTGCACAGCAGCAGTTGGCTTAACTAAGCGTTTCTCACAGCTAATGCTAACTTTTATTAAAATTTAAAATATAAAGAAACAACCTATTGAAATGTAAAGTAAAGACTACCTGATTTATACATTGATTACTTCTGTTTTTTATTCAAATTTTTTTAATTTTTATCTTTATTATGCTAGGCGGTTAGCGCTCTCGCTTCACAGCAAGAAGGTCGTGGGTTCAATTCCCAAGCTGCCCGGGACAGTTGTTGTCTGTGTGGAGTTTGCATGTTCTCCCTGTGTCTCAGTAGGTTTCCTCTGGGTGCACCGGTTTCCCTTACCACTAAAAACATGACCCCTCTGGGGCCAGGTCACCCTTGAAAAAGAAGTTTCGATCTCAATGGGTTCCTGGTTAAATAAAAGATTAATAAAAAAAAAAAAAATGCTTCCAAATTAGCATTAGCACTAACCTATTAACACGTCCATTTATCAACACAGAAGTGTCACCAGGGAAGTCTTTAACATGTTGTCAGTGACATCCACCTGCAGCTCTCTGTTCACTGCCTGATCTTTAAGGATTTATTCATTTTAGTGTAACCATAAAGATAGAATTGGACAGGCCCTATTTATTTTAAAAATTAATAGATAAATGATATAGCAGTATTATCGTGTGGAATGTAACTATTAGTGTCTTTTTTTTTAAATAAATAAATCCATAGAACTATTATACACAGACACATTTCATTTTGTTCAAATTACCAAATGTAACTCAAACTGCAATGACTCTCGCAGTATCTGTGCAGCAAAACAACCAGAATGCTACAAACCCCCGCAGCACGTTACAATCTCCAGCAGGGCTAAACAAACGTCGCCCTCCGCTTTTTAGCTGCGCGCCTGTGTTTGCTCCCATAACGGCGCTGAGGATATATGTCTTCTGTCCAAGCTAATGATGCGAGCGAGAGGATAAGTGCCGCCTCCTTTGTCCCCGGAGCCTCATCTGTTCAGGGAGTTAAGACACCTCCAGCGCTTTCAATGTCACCACTCGCGCTCGCTCTTATCGCACGGTGCAATCAGGAAAGTCTCTGATGAAAGAACATGCCTCCCATAAGCTGACTCCTCTGACCCCGCCATGAGCTACCGACCGCCATTCTCTCGCGCTGATGAAAAGAGGAGATAATCAACATAATTTCCCCCGGACACTCCGCATTGTTTGGAGTGTCTCGGTGGTTGCCTGGATCCTTTCTTCTCTCTAACCTCTTGTGCTTTTGCTGTCACCTTTTCGTTACAAAGAGGGAGAGATGCGCAATGAGACCAAGTGAGATTTAAAGATGCAGATGGTGTTAATAAACATATTTATCAGGGATGTTCTAATATTTCCATAATTTAATGGATTTGGTATCATTATCAGTCTGGTCACCATTGTAATCTTTACAAGTTCAGATGGGCGTGATTGACAGGTGGATTAACCAATCAGTGACACATCGCTAACAATAATAATGATTGTATTAAACCAAAATCTAAATACTATATAAATAACATATAATTTAGTAAAGAAAAGGGGAAAGTTAAAAAAAAAAAAACTTAATGATTTCTTAAGAGTAAGATTATAAAGAAAATAATAAAGTACTTTGATTTGAGATAAAAGTGACATACATATTAAAATTACATGTGTGATTCGATAAATATAAAATATAGGTGTAATGATGAATGATGTATAAATGATTATTATTTTCTGCTTGTTGTGTGGTTTGGGGGTGGGTTCTTTATATGTTCTGGGTATTTCTGTTTTGTTGTCATGTGATTGTGTTGTATACTCTTTGTAAAGAAGAACTGGAGAAGTGTTTATTCTGAATCCCATGCGATCGATTTCCAATCTTCAGATGCACAGAAAGCCATTATGAGAAACAAACACATTTTTACCAACTTCAGCCCAGTAAATATTGACATGTGATACCTCAGTTTAAAGCTCAGAAGCTACAGAATTTGGTTTATCTCACAAAGTTTTGTGGATGTAACGTTATTGTTATGGGTGAACGTATAAGTCCATTAACATATTATTATGGTATTAGCAACTCTTACATTTTTAAAGGACACATATTCTGCTGCAGTGACTTTTTGAGTTTTTAACCATGTTCTAACAGTGTTCCATCATCAAAAACACACCTGGAATTGCATTTAGGTTTGAAAATCTTCTGGATTCGATTGTACTTCCTTGTCTTAATGAAAAAAAACAAGGAAGGAAAAAAGAAGAAAAACTAAGCTTTTGCGTCCTGTCACTTGCAGTGTATTTACACAAGAGAGCTGCAGGGGGAGCTCTGACGCTAAAGTTACTTAGTTCTGCTGGTAACGGACAATATTTTGTGTCACTGACACTCAAAGTCAAAGTATCAATATTGGGATCAGAACTGAAAAAGCTTGATTGGTGCATCCGTAATATTTATTATACTCATTTAATGTATGTATGCATGTATTTATTTATCAATTACAATCTCATTAAGGCAAAATATTGGGTGTTCCTGATTTTGAGTTACTTTGTTTTGTCACAGACGGACCGGGCAGTACAGTTGTTGTTGGAGACGAGTGCGGACAACCCGAGCTACTACTGCGACTCGCTCAAAGCTTGTCTGGTCACCACCATCACCTCGTCCGGACCCTCACAGTCCACCATCAAACTAGTGGCCACCAACATGATCGCAAACGGCAAACTGGCAGGTACAGTTTCAATACAAAAAATGAAGTTCTAGTTAAAATGTCTTGATTTCAGGATATTTTTACGCATTAAGATGAGTTAAGCACTTGTTTCAAACCATTTCTGACTTGTTTCAATACATATGTTCTTTCTTCAAACCAAATTTTCTGCCAGTGTGTTCAAATTGATCAAAATTGATCAAATTGATTTTCTTATTTTAAGCTAAATTATCGGATGATCAGTCAGATATACCTTGAAACCAATGAAATATTCTGTATCAGTCAAAACTGTCAAAAAAATAAAATAAAATATATATATATATATACATTCAAGTCATTTAGTCATTTTGCTGTTTTAACATCAATTTTCAGTAAAGGTCCAGGCAATGCTGTTTTTAGTTTCTTTTCAAATAAATTCAATTAAAGAATAGTCCTTGAGGAAATCTCATTATGGCTTGACTACTGACTTCATTATAATATAACAATCATAGCTTAACTGGGGACAAGAAACACTTCCTTCTTAGCAAATCAATTTCAATAATAATCAAATGATAATCAAAAGGCTCTTTTTTTACACAATTCGCTGCAATCAACATAAAATATTAGTACTTTCTCTATATTACTATGTGGTTTTATACTAGTTATTATAAAGCTCTAGATCAGTGTTTCTCAAACTGTGGTACACAAACTTGTTCTGGTGGGACATTGTAATGTTTCATTTTATTCACATTTTTTGCTCTTCCTTTGGTACATTTCTGGTTAAAACTACTGTGGCAATGGTTTATTCCTAAAGACAGTTTAGATTTGGTGGTACTCAGAAAGCCAACTCTTTTCTTTGGTGGTACTCGGAATACTGGTACATTTGAGAACCACTGCTCTAGATCACTCTAAAACTGTTCAGACAATGTCGCATTTTCTGTTTGTTTTCTGTTCAAATGAGCATGTAGCTTGATATCTAGTTTTAGTATTGATTAGTGTCTGTTTTTTACTCATGATCTTTGAGTTATATGGACTGTCTTCTGTCTTGAACATTAGTAAGCCCTTCTTTTGTGTGCCTGTGTGTCTGTCAGAGGGGGTCCAGCTGCTGTGTTTGATTGACAAAGCGGCAGATGCGTGTCGGTACCTTCAGACCTACGAGGAGTGGAACCGCGCTGCTTGGCTGGCCAAGGTAACTCGGCGTGACGCATCCATCAACAGGAAACATGAGAAATACGGCAGTATTCACACCATGTTTACCTTTTCAAGGACATGAAGTGTGTACATTTGGAGAACTTTCAATTAGAGCGGTTTGTAATCATAATCACTCTTGTTTGGCTCATAATTGAGATCGCAATTTCTTCCATACAGTCAAAACTCATCAGTAGAGTGACTGTTTGCCACTGTAGGTTAGAAAAATGACATTGCTCTAGGTTTAGAGGGGCAGAGCAGCACACAAATCATTCTGAACAGGAGTAATTAATTCTTTAGTTCCTTTATTTTCAACAAGTGAACCGAGGAACACTGGTGTGCCTTTAAAAAACGTCAGATTCATGAGTGCGGACAACATCTTCACCAAAAAGTGAGCAAAATAATCAACATTTCTAAATTTAAAGAACCAGATACAGTGGCATGGGTAATATTTGCTACATTGAATGCCGCTAAAGGTGTGATTTGGTATTATTTGAGTAGGCGATGTGCTGCGGAATATTTCCAACCAAAAAGTGTGCCATGAGACAAAAAATTGAAAAATGCTGCTACAGTTGATACATTGCTATAGTTGTATATACCTTTTTTTTTTTTTTTTTTTAATAGAGCAATAATTGAAATCACAATTTGATGAACACACACATCTTCAAATTTGAGACTAAACTAGGACTAACACAGTCACTAAACCAGGACTAGAATATGATTCGTTAGTACTACAGTTTAGAAACACACATTACCTCCTCAGACAGTCCGCATTTGTTGTGCGTTTACTGATGTAAATTAACTCCTATTTAAGGATGGATGACTGCCAAAAATGTATTCAGAAAGAAAATAAAGAGCAAGAAAATCTTGTTAACCTGAATATATCATTTTTGATTTTCACAGGTGCGTCTGAACCCAAGCGAGAGCTCGGACGTCCTGAAGCGCTGGGCAGAACATCTGTGCTCTCCTCAGGTCAACCACAAGTCCAAGGCCATCCTGGTGCTGCTGTCGCTGGGCTGCTTCTACAGAGTGGGAGAGATGCTCCACAGGTCAGACTCACAGTGCAACACACACATTTATACATAGATAATACTGATTTAGATTAGAACTTTTATCTAATTTATGCAAAATATTAGTCAACCATAATGTTTTTAAGTTAATAATGTATCTAACCGTAACCTAAAGTATTATTATTTTGCATTATCTTACAAATTACATGGATTAGATGAGAGATTTAGATAATGTCTGTTAATAAGAATGATTTTACCAATTCACCAGCACATACAGCCCTGACATTTTGAATTGGGACATAAAAACAGTTTTAACAGTACTATTGTTCAGTTTGTGCTGGTGAGCTGGTGAGCTACAGCCAGCTATCAATAGAACAATAGACCTTAGCCACAGGTGAAACTAGGTGAGGCCAACTATTAATCAAACAAAGCAGACCTATTAATCAAGTCTCAGGTGACAAACAAACAATTTTCCAAACGTAGACAGGTGTGCAGTGACTCCTCCCTGGGGGCAGGACTCTCACTACTTAGAGTAGCATATAAGCCTGAGTTCCCAGACCAGCTCTGATTGACAATGACTTTTGGATAAAAGTCGAAACGTCTCGATCTTCAAACAACGTTCGGATGACAACCCCTGAAATCCTTTGTGCGATATTGTTCAGTTTGTTTTCTGTTTCTATTTTATCTTTTGAAAGCAAATCCAACAAGGAGAAAAACAAACAATCTTTCTTATTTTCCATTAAAATGAAATTACACAAAATTTCCAAATTGGTAATTCTGTTTTTTTGCTGTTTATAATTTGATTTCTGCTAAACATTATCAGTCGGTTGAGGTGCGCTTTGTGTTTGCAGATGCACATTCACTAATGTATTTTCTTTAATTTAATTCAATTTTATTTTATTTTTTATTCATTGTTATTTAATTGTATTTGTGTTTTTTTAATTTACTTTATTTGATATGGACAAATACAACAAACATTTTTATTATTTTATTTATTTATTTTATTAGCTCATTCTTAATTCTATGCATGCCTTCTTCTATATGTTTTTTACTCCACTATTTTATTCATTGTCATATGTTGCTCTTACTGCCAAAGCAAGTTCCTAGTTTGTAGATTATGTTCACCGGAAATAAACCCTTTTCTGATTCTGATTCTAGCCTCTTTCGAAAAACTCTATCGGCTGATAATGTTAGACATAAATCAAAGTATTACATAAATTACAGACATAATTAATTGCATGTTTCTGTAATTTTGTTTAAACAGAAAACAGGAAAAACAATGACCATACACCAGTGTTGGGAAGTAAAGTACAAAAGTAAAGTAAAAGTTAAACAAAAAGTTAAGTACATTTTCTAGACATACATTTTATGTAGTATACATTTTACAGTGGAGACTTTTTACTTTAACTTCACTACATTTCAGAGCATGTATCTGTACTTTCTACTCCACTACATGTTTCAATGGGACTGGAAAGTAGAAGTATATTTTCTAAAAATGCTTTATTTTTTAGCACATTTTATACCTTGCCTATAACGACCAAAACAAGATTACAGTTTGATGCTTTAATAGTTCCCCCAACCAAAAATAATGACTTTTACTGTTTACTCTTAAAGTACATTAAGTACTTGAATAGATTTTAAAAGTTTTTTTTGCTGTTGTATCTGTATTTTGAAAATGGAGCTCTTCATCCACCGCTGCCTTACACACATTTTCACACAAATTACCATTTAGTCTTTCATAAGTGTGCGCTCTTTAACTTTAAATGAGTCTTTTGTCCTTAGTTCACTATCGATCCTCCATTCTTCGTCGCGCTGACAAGGCTTAGCACTTAGAAGAACACGGGTTGATGTACTCTTCAGCTTCACACTTTTCAAGGCTGCGGGGATAATAGTTTAACACAATGGCTCCTCCCTCTCACATTCCCCCCTCTGTTCGGCAGCATGCGCCAGTTCGATCGAGCCGCTCTCTTCATCGAGGCCTGTCTGAAGTACGGGGTGATGGAGGCCAACGACGCGTCCAATATCCTTTTTACCAAACGCCATTACGGCCTCAGAGGAGCATTTACAACCAGCCTCCACCAACTTCATCCTTTTCCGGAGCTGAGCGGTGAACACGGGAAAGCTTTTACACAATGGAGGTTGATGAAGCTCCTCCGTCAGACACTAATAACACATTAGCTTTTATCTTCTGTCATTGTTACGTTTTTATCCCAAGAAGAGCTGAACTCAATCAAATGGAACATAATCAAAAGCGTAGAGTGTGTGTTGACAAATTGACAGCTTTGTTCATTTTGAAAAAACAGTTAAAACTCCACATAGGTGAGTGAGTAAGTTGTTCTGCTTAATTTTATGTTTATTATCCCTACAGGCAAACGCATACAAAAGAGCAAAAGCATTAAACTTAACAATTCAATTCAACTATTTAAAGACGCTTGGATCATTTTTATTATTTTAATTTAGATGTTTTGAATCGCAATATTGATCTAAAACGACTTATTGAACGTAATAGCTGATGATGAATTCCAGTTCAAAACGGTGGAGAGCTGTAGTTCACGATGGCGAGCAGTAGATTGTACTGAAATAGCTACAGGATGCTGCTGAATCATATCTACTGTGTATGTATGACTGTTTAAGGTGAGACACTACAGGTGAATATGAAAAAATCCTAAATTTAAAGATATCAATCGAAAACTTCTCCTGTAGTTTTCTCACATAAATGTAAGAAAATATATACCAAGTTTTTAATGTTTTCATGTTGAAATGAGGCATTTTATGTGTAATAATGACCCAAATTGCACATATTTGGGGCATATAAACCCCAAAATGGATAGAACCAGGAGCTATTTACTTTTTGAGTAAACTAGATTGGACTGAAAATTGTCCTAAAAATTCAAATTTCGCCTTTTTTTTTTTTTTTTACTTTACTTTTTAACTTTTTTTTTTTTTTTTACTTAAAACAGTTAAAAACAGTTTTAGAATTAGATATCAAAAAATTATTTTGTACATTTCATCAAAATCTTGTTGAGTCCAAGATTCTGAGTTTTGCCTGTAGTGTCTCGCCTTAAGAAAAATATCTGAGAATGGAGTAAGTACAGTGTATGGGAGGTTTGGGGAAAACGTGGTATATTGGTATATTGAAGGCTGAAGTGAGTTTATGATGAGGGATAACCGTTATAAAATGGTTAAAATCTCATTAGTGGATGCTGTTTCCACTCCAGAAAGGGCATTGTGAAAGCAGAACTGTCTTCATCTAATAATTGAACATGTTATCTTTTCAGACTTGTAAGAAAGAGCGTGTGAGTCACTGTATGACCCTGCTTCATTTTTTTGTCTGAAAAAGCTGTTCAAATGTTAAAAAAATTGAAATGTGAAACTAGTGACGGGCCAAAGGATTTATGAAAGCGAGAAATGAGTTAGACGGGTTTAAATACCTTCTTACTTATTTCACAGTTTGAAAATGAGGTACCTTTTCTGCATCTTGAATGACACAACTCTTTCAGCAGAAAAAATATTATAACAAACTGCGTCTAAATGTCTGTAAGATAATATAATACAAATAGAAGAGTTATTACACTTTGAACATTTGTGAGTTTTATTTTAATCCTTAGACGTGAACTTTATCCTCGTGCAACTATGTTTACATGTTACTCTTGCTTCCACCTCAATATAATCCTGTATATTTCTAGCACTACTCTGAAATATTCCCCTTAGCCACTTTCAGCTGATTATGTTGTTTCCCTAAAACTCTATTTAATGTTGAAGTTTTTATTGCCTTCAGTGAACACAAGGCTTGACCCCTGATTTGCTCATTGGTCAGTTTTGGCTCACATCCACTCAATGAGAAGGAACATCAGACAGCTCTGGGCAAAGCTTGTCTGGTAAGATTTATCAGGCAATATTTTTTAGTTAAATGCTGTTCTCAGAGAAAGTAGAGTGAAGTACTGAGTGATGATGGACCTTGAAGAAGACAAGCGCAGTACACTAATATGCAAGCAGATGATTAAAGAGCTGTTTGTGTGTGGAAAATAAAGACGCCAGAAGTTTAGAGTGAGTTTGACAAGGGCAAAATAGTGTTGACAAAACAAATGGGTCTGAAAAGAAAACTGCTCCAACTTTTGTGGGTTGTTTCCAGTCAAAGGTGGTTCAAAGAAGGAAAACATCATGGACAAACTACAATAGATCAAATTGTTTAAAAAAGCTGTTAGTTTTGATTATGCTGAGTTTCAAATGACATCTAAACACGCTTTATTATTTTAGATTGATGGATGACAGGTAAAATGTTTAAAAGCTGCAATTAATGATTATTTTAGTTAGTTAACTAGTCAGCTAATATTTTTTCAATTAGCCGTTTTGTCACACGCTATTTCTGTTGTACATTGAGACTTTTTAAATACATTATCAACCAAATAAGTGACTGAAGGTTTCTTGATAGAGAATATTTACGCATTAAGTGTTTTAATGATGAAAATTACAACTTAATTAGAAATTAGAGCGTTTATTCGTTTGGACTTCTTGATTTAATAATGTCTCTGTCTTTGTTAAAAAATGTATTTTTGTCTGCGTTTTAAAGTATGTATTGTCCATATAATGATTACGATGATCAAAATACAGCTGCTAATATTTTTTAATAATCAATTACAGTGATCCCTCGTTTATCGCGGGAGTTGCGTTCCAAAAGTAACACGCGAAAAGTGAAATCCGTGAAGTAGTCAGCTTTATTTTGTATTATTTTACAATGCAATACTGAACTATGGAATGAAACCAAAAATCAAAACCTGTTTTAAAGCCCAAAATTTGTTTAAAACAATACAAGGTTGGAAACGGTCGTATTTCACAGTCTGTGCCTCTTCGTCCTGACTACGCTCCGCTGTAGCGTCTGTTTCTACTGAAGGCGCAGGAGTCTTTCTCCGAGAGAAGAACATTGTTATGGGTAGTTGTTGGCGCTCTTTCTTTTTCTGAGCAAGAAGATTTTTATAAACGGATATGCCACCTTCGATTATATTTGAGAACTAGACAACAGTAAAGCCCCTGAGCCAATCAGGATTCAGAGCACAATGCACTGTAAAAATATCCGCACTGTAAAAAAAAAATCCGTGAAGCAGCGAAGCCGTGAAAGATGAAACGCGATATAGCGAGGGATCACTGTAATCATGATTAGTTGATTCATTGTTGTAGTTCAAGCATAATATATTAATAATAGTTGTTACAAAGCGAGTCTAAGGGCATTGTGACTAATAGAAATGATCACATTCAGCATTTATAGATTTTCCTTTATCATCTTCCTTAAAACATTCATTCAAGGAAAGCTGGAATCACATTTTGTTGAGCAAGACCCTACAGTTAACATTTTTAAAATCAATAAAGTGGCCTTAAAGCTGGGGATGTTCTCAAAATATCGACACGGCAATATGTCGCCACAGATTTCTTAAGTGTCAATACAATATGCTCTATCATGATACTTCACATGTCTTAATATCATTATAAACTGTCGTATTATGCACCCACTACTGCCTTAAGGGTCAAGCTGCCGAGCTGAAAAAGTGAGTTATTCATTAATCGATAGTGTTCTGATTTTAAGGCCATTGTGGACATGTAGTTACAATACTCAATGCTCAAAACTTCACGTGTACCTTTTCTTTGAAGTGAATGCTTGTAATATTAGATCTATATGATAACATTTGGACTTAAGGTTGTTGAATAATGAACATGTATGACACATTTTAAATACTATAACTAACTACTAACGTTACTACTACTTTAATTGTTCCATTTATTTATCCCAGGCCACAGTTTTACAGCACGGTTCACTTGGAAAAAGGTTCTCCGCTCTAGAGTTATTGTGTCAGTGGTATCAAGAAGTTTCAGTATTATATTTATCGTGATATTTTTCTGTAGCAATATATCGTAATTCATAATGTGTGATTGTGACAGGTCTACACAATGCATTTTGTTTCTCTCTTTCAAGACCTTTTAAAGTATTTTTTGTTTTGGGATACATATTGAACATATACTCATCATGACGCAGCTCTATTTGTACAATTTCCAAGACACGTTTGTCCTTGACCCTGGCCGCACATAAGCTGATCGAGGCGGCGTTTCTGGACTACGCTCGGCTGCTGCGCACGCTGGGGCTGAGAGAGGGCTCCGCGCTGTGGGCGTCCCGGGCCGGCACCGCGGGGGAGGCCCTGATGGAGGAGCTGTTCCAGGGAGAGGGCGGCGTCCCGGACAATCTACTGGCGGACGACGAGGTGGAAGTGGGTCTGGAGAGCACCGAGTGAACACAGGGAGGAAGAGAGACGTGTGAGGTTTTGTGAACGGTTTAAACTGTGCGTGCTTTTCAGTGCCGTGAGCCGAGACTGAGACGTTTTCAATAAGGGATGCACCACCAAAACGGCTTCATCAAGATCGTTTTGGCGTATGATATGACCAACATGACAGATTTATTTATTTTTTTCACAAATTTTACAACAAAACAGAACATGACGAGAGAAACTGAACTGGTACCTATGGCACTAAACATCTTAAACAAAAAAATTACGCCATAAATTGTCCAATGTTCACGTCCCCATTTAGTTCAAGGTCTGATAAATAATCTCATTTTCAAATTAAGTGCGAAGTGATACAGATTGTTATAAAATTAAGCCATTTTTTATAGACCACTTTGGCTCTTCATGTTAGAGGCTACTTAAACTTAAAGGCGCACTATGTAACTTTTCTGCAGGAGGACGCTTGTGTCCATGAAGATGCTTTGCCAGGAATAAGTCGATGAGCACTTCTCCACCAGCACAAAGGTCGGAGGTTTGATTTCCGCTCTGCCCATGTTCTGTCGTCGTGTCCTTAGGCAAGACCCACACCCACATTGCCTCGTGTGAATGAATAATCATTACAGTGCAGCGCTTTGAGAGGTTTCAACAACTCTGCAAACCCCAAATGAAATTATTATTAATCCCTTATTGGTCTGGGAGAGGCCCATCGTAGAAAAGGTTTCAAAGGGATGTTCCACAGTATCATCAATCAAAAAATCAATCAAACACAGTAGGGCTATACAATATATTGACAAAATACCGTTATCGCACTTGTTATGATGTGATATGTTATTGTTATTATGATACTACATGTGCGGTAATATCTAATGGTTAATGCATTACCGTAATCTGGTTATAAGCGTTTCTTGTGCACCCGAGCTTGTTTTTACTTTTGACCAATCAAACTTAAACGTTCACCCTTAAAAGTGCCATTTTGCCCAGTACAAATGCGGCAAGTGAATGTTTAAGTGTTCTATTGTTACAGCCCTCACTTCAGAATCCTCATAACGTATTCCACTATTTCATACAAACATAAATGAAGGTGAATAAAATGTATGAAATGTTTAAAATGATTGACTAATGTATTTTTATGGTTTGCAGAGTAATGGACAAAGCGACTCCAGGTTTTAACACTCCAAAGGTCTCCAATGTGTGCGTATCTGTACCTAAGCAACTATATTTTAAAGTAAGAGTTAAGTTTTCCTTTTTTTTAAATATATGCAAATGAGGAAAAAATGTTGTGAATATGTCATTATCGCAATACACATATCGCGCTAATTTCCCATATCGTGCAGCAATATTTATTCATTTTTTTGTTTCGTTTTTGAGCAAAGTTACAGAAAAGTTACAAAGTGCATCTTTAATGTTATGTTTGTGGAATACATGAATATAATTGCCATTGCAGTCTCTCCTTTAGGGTTAACATTTATGACTTTTTTTTGCACTAAATCAGATTGTCAAAACATATCAGGAGGTTTTTAGTTCTATCTAAGCTCAAAGCATGCACAGTTTGAGCGTTCACAAAACACATAATGATAGAAATACTACTTACCGGTGCAGGCCGCCTTCTGTACAGTATCTATGGACCCTCGTGGCGACCGACAGAAACAGCACCTCCGAAAAAGAAAGACGAATTTTGTCCATGTCACTGAAGTCTGGTTGTGGTTGTGTTGTTGCTGTTTGATATCACCTCTGTGCTGATGTGCAGCTGTGTTTGCATGCAACACTTTCCCCTTAAATTGCCTCAAAGGTTGATTGGACACACATAGTTGACTTTATTGTTTATGATTGTTTTATTGTTTAATGAAATTGATTCTTGAATGTTTTTGCTAAGCTTTATTTCTTCCACTTTCAGCTATCGTGATGTGTAACAGTTTTGCCACATTTTGATAAATTCAGCCTGTTTTTCATCAAGAAAGTCAGTTATATTTTGTTGTTAATTGCCCCACATTAAGCTAATAGTGTTTAGCGCTTCCAACAGTACACCAGATCTATTATTTTGACAAACTTTTATTACAAAAACTAATTATGTCGTTTGAATGTTTCCCGTTGTATCGATTTGAAAGTATCTCTGCCTTTTCTATCCAACAAATAATAACAAAAAAACAAATGCACATTGGCACGACAAAACAAAAAGCTGGTTTTAAGTTTATCTTTTGGTGCAAAGTAAAGAGATTAAAACTGAATATTGAAGAAAATATCATAAAATTGTGTAATACACGCCATTTAACACACAAACTACATGTCAAACTGAATAATGCTGGCTCTTTTGCACCAAATCCCACAAAGATTTGTTTTTGCACTTTATATTTTTTACCAAATCTACCACTTTTTTTTTTTTTTAATTGACAAATGTTTAATAATTTCCTTGCACGACCAAAGCTTTGTAAAATCTTTTAATCTTTCCATACATTTGTGTTGAGGCTATGCTGGTCATTAACCCGTCCTTTTTGCTCTCAAGAGACACTAGATCTATCTATATTTGCAAAATGGGAGATGATTTGGACCATTGCTGCTCCAGGGCTGTCCTTTATCGGCCTGATTTGGGAGTTTAATTGTCTTTAACAGACGCAGAGCTGCTCCATCAGTCTGCATTACATTTTTAACTTTGTAATTGAGAGTATACTTGCTGCGTCCCTGTCATTTCTGCTGTTCTTTAATAAGATTGTCCTCTGGCCGTCATGTTACAAGATTACGCTGTCAGAAGTCATTTGAAAAGATATCGGAGGACGAGTAATCTGTCAAGTAGAAACAGGCTAATGTCTTTATTTTTATATATCTATCTTATCTATATCTATCTATCTTTTTCACATCGCTCATTAGAGACCCTTTTAACAAATGTGGCTGTACGAGTGTTTTGCATTGATACGTTAAAATGTTAATTGTGAATCAAAGGGTGGTTTAAACAACTGACAATCAATATACGAATTGTTTTAAAAAGAATATTAGCAACTTTAATTCCAGTTAGGCTGACAGCGCAACATTCAACACTAAGTAAACTAAATTAGAAGCAGGGTCTTGTGTAGAAACGAATTAATATCGTGTGTAAGGCTTTGCAAATAATCAAAATTCGATCCATTTGAGATCTAATCATTTCAAATTCTCAATGATAAAGGGTTTCATTTATAAAGCGAGTGTACGGACCAAAATGTTCTTTGTTTTTGATCGATAAAAGGGCAACTTGGCGTGGAAATGGGCTAAAACTTGCTAAAGACTTTGCTCATTGGTGCTCAGAGACGAGGCAGAGGGAGAGTTTTCCGCTGAGAAGTTTCTGGAAGTTTGTGTTTTGTTTGTTCAGGCACGTTTAGTAAGAATTCGTGTAAAGTTATATAAATGAGGCTTGGGCTGCAACTAACAATTATTTAGCAAATCGATTAGTCTTTTGATTACTCAAGTCATTGTTTAGAACGCGAAAGGCCTGTGAACTAGAGATTTTTTATCAGATTTGACCCGGATAAAGCTGTAGTGAAGCCATTTGAGGATGACATGGTGGAGAATATTTATGAACAAAATTATGTTTTCGTCAAAAACACAAAATTTACACTTTACCCGTGTCATTTTTGTGTGATTTCTGCGCTTTCTGAGTCATAAAACGTCTTCTCTCAGCTCGTGGCATGTTCTAGAGTCTGTGTACGATTAGTTGACTACTGCTTCTATAGTTGTCAGTAAAAAAATACGTGGTTTGGAGCAGAGTTCAAGTGTTCAATGGCACTGATTAAACGTCTTGCTCATATTCATGAAATTAAGGTTATATTATTTTGAACGCCATTTCTTTGTATTGGTCTTTATAAAGAAAAACGTGAATTGAATCAAACAAAGCTGACAAATACGAGGCTACAATGCTGATAAATGTTTTTTTCCCTCACATTGCTGCCCTTTATTAAGTGTACTATAGTTTTTTAATGCTATAGTTAGATCTACAAAAACATCCGAGTCGTTTAATCATTTCTGTATGATTAGAAACACATTTAGGCTGTTCTTTTATCAAAAACGTTTCTCCAAATGCATGTGCAGCCTGTTTCGTCACATGGTTTCTAAACTCGGTGCAGTGGATTTTTGCCTCGTGGTGCTGTGTTTGAATGGAGACGGAAACTTCATACATGGATCAAGTTTAAGTGTGTTATTGAAATCTGTGTCAGTGCAACAGAATAAATGTAGTATATGTTTCGTTTGGCCCAACAACCTGAAATGTCATACTAACGTTGTAAAACCCATTGACTACAACTTCACTGTAAAAAACATGAACTACCGCTAGTGTCATTAACTTCTGCTGCTCGTCTGTAAAAACAAAATATTGCTGTTGGGCCTTTGGAGAGGAAACGCCTAAAACGGGATATTTTGAAAGAAGAATTGTAACAGTGTGATTATTTTTATTTTTCATTGTTTACGATATGAGCCTAATGCTTTAAACTAAAATATAAAGAGAGAAAAGATATATGTATATATGGATTACAATAAAATGATATGAACAATTTCATCTTTAGTATTTTTTTTTGTCCATTTTTGCTTAGATTTGGTGATAATTGCGCATTTATGTCTTTCAAAATGTACTTAAACCTGATGAACAAACATGTACAAGCAGTAATTATAGCTTTTACTCTCAATTTAACATAATATTAGTTAGATTTTTTTGTATTTATTGGTTTACCTTAATAAATAATCCTTAAAACAAGTCATTTCCTTCCGCTCATGTATTTTTCATGTGTTGTATTCTGAAAATGTTCTGTTCTCAGGTGAGAATGGGCCGGAGTCGAGCCTCGAAAGCCTTCAGAAAATGAAAGATGTGAAGATTGTGACAGTTTAAAGGGCCGGTACTTCATTTTAATTTGTTCTAATCAAGATAAATGCTCTTTTCATCATGCACCGTACGGTAAAAACAGCTAAATAAGAAAGAAGTTGAGACTGTAATGCATTTTAGAAAGCATTTTGTTGTGTATTAACTCTTTTCATCCAATCAAGCACATTGTTCAGTGAGAATCATGAGAAAACATCTGTCTGACATGATCCCAGACACTTGACTCCTGGTGATGGAGTTATCAAGAGTGACAAAAAAGATAAAAGTTGGTAGAGACTGGATGACTACATGCAATCAGCGACGTCAAGATGATTAGGTTAATTGATTGTCGTGATTATTCAGGTCACAATGTAATCATGAGAACTATAAAATAATAGTCGTGTCGTGTCAATTGTAGAAGCAAAATTTAATTGAATCTATAATTTAAAGTTAAAGAACTTTTTTACCTGGTTGTTTAAAGGGTTGAAGCAGAACACCAACACATTCCAACCACTCAGAATTAAAAAAAATATATATATACAGATACAAGACTAAACGCACACACATACTGCTGCTGTGTCGCTATTGCCAGCCCCCACACATTAACTTAGTCAGATCAACTTAATTTTGTCATTAAGAAAGTTTGATTTCATAAAGCTGGTCACAAATTTGATGAATAAGGACGTGTTTATGGTGATGAAAAAACTAAAGACTTCATTCTTGTTTAGTCATGATCTCAGTTATCATGAATAATTGTTAAATCGTAGTGTTTTTCCCACAATTGTAACTAATGATGGGGAAAGTGAAGCCTCAAGAGCCAATGACAGCCCAAAGCAAGAATATAAGGTTTATTTTAAAGGAAAAATACTATGCATTATTTGTGTTATTTGTACAAGTGTTTCTCAGCAGTCTAGAATGACACTTGCTTTGTGCATCCAGCCAGTAGATGGCGCCAAGCACTTACACAATTTCACTATATTATCTCTGCGACACGCCGTTATCCAGCTAACGGCAGAAATGCTCAGAACGAGTCTTGCGACGATTTAAGGACTAAAAACAGCGGAAGATTCTCGGATAAATGACGTAGATGATCTGAAAATATGTCCCAGATCAAGGAAGTTCGGCAGGAAGTGTTTTTGACGCTCAGAGGGGAGAGGATTTTCTAATAAACATTCCTCAAAACAGTGTGAATGCAGCTAAATGCTACTTCAGGTGTGTTTTTGGTGACAGAACATGCTCACTGTAGCAGAATATGTGTCCCTTAAAAGTGACCAACCAGTGACAATGAAATATGTCGATTATGAACATTTAAATATTGTTTTCATACACATACAGTATTTTTTGATTTTTCTGATTTCACACAGACCGAGGCCTTGGTCATATTAATACCTTCTTGTTAGTGACACACGGTGCATTCGAGGCTTCGTTAGACACAACCACTTCAGCTCAAAAATGTGATATTGTGACATCCTTAAACGCTGCGCGAGACTTGTTTCTGGATCATGGTGCAATATCAGAGTGACAGAAAGAACTGAGGCGACGTTCACACTGCAGGTTGAACCACATTTTGACCTGGATCGGATTTTTTTTTTCCCCTCATGACAGAGGCTATAATCACACTGCAGGTCTTGATGTTCAATGTTTTCCCAAATCAGATTTTTTTTATTGAACGTTACCAATAAAATGTGAGTCAAATCCGTTTTCATGTATGAACCCAAACATTCCTGAAGTGTCTGATGTGCAGCAGAACAGAACAAAACACGGAGGAAGCATTTGTCAATACAAGCCAACTGTCATTTTTATTGTTTATTGTTTAAAGTTGATATTTCATCTTTGTCACTTTACAAAACCAATTCAGTTTGAAACATTTTAACTTTTTTTTTTGCTTTTTCTAGCTTCACTGCTGTGTCTGGCAGGTGTTTGAAAGTTTAATCTGTTTAAATCCTGTCTACTCCTGTGTTAAAAAAAAAAAAAAAAAACATCAGCTAATTTCAGCGCTAGAAGTCAGAGTAATGTGACTTTCCTGTTCAGCCTGCCGTCACTTTGCAAAAGATCAGATTCAAACCAGATTTAGTAACACATATGAAAGTGTCCTGGGTCGCAATTGAAAAAATCAGATCCGGGCTTTTCACACTGCCATAAAAGTCCAATCCAGGTCACATTTGGACAAAATAATCTGATTGGATTTGCAGTGTGAACGTAGTGGAAAGGGTTCTAAGTAAACTTTTTTTTCGTACTCTCAATTCAAAATCAGGTAGAATCTCTTTCTAAAGGTGGACGGTTAAGTATTTCCTCTGCGCTCAAGAAACAAACTTCACCTGTTCAACACCAGAGGGCGCTGTTCCCCTTCTGTCAATCCCACCAAACCCTCTTGTCGTTAAAACAGTCCATGATTAGAACAGGAGCTCATACATCACCACTCAACAGCATTTAAGTCCAGTCCACAGCCAGGTAGATTAACTTTGAATGTCGCTGCATTTATCAAACTGTCTATCCAATGAATAACTTCCTGTTGGAACTGGTTTTCAGGGATTAATTACTGTGCTTTTTAGCTCAGATGCCACGCCAACAGCTGGCTGCAGCCCTCTGGCCCGGTCTCTGCTTTGAGCGCCTTGCACTTATTCACGGCCTGTGTCTGTTTGGTCCAAGGCGCAGAAGAAAACCCTCGCCGAGACAGAGGGCCACACAAATGAGAGGATTGTGCTGCTGTAATGGTTTAATGAATGACTGCCGGAGAGCGGGGCCAGCAGCCTCTGGAGCGGGACATCAGCGTGCAGCACCTGTCCCCCCTGCGAGCACCACACGAGGCCCCAGACCAGCAGAGGAGGAGGGGGACCAGACCAGCAGAGGAGGGGCCCCAGACCAGCAGAGGAGGGGCCCCAGACCAGCAGCAGAGCCCAGACCAGCAGCAGAGCCCAGACCAGCAGCAGAGGAGGGGCCCCAGACCTGCAGATTGAGGACAGCGGCCAGCGGAGTGAGTGAATTCTGCGTTTTCAAATGATTAAGGACTATGCAGTTGCACTCAAACTGTTGAATACTCCTGAAATTAGTCTAAAAGCAAAGACCCCCTGTTTATTGACGATTTGAGGTTCTTTTCCCATTCAATCTAACAGGGGAAATGTGTCTTTTTTTTCTGTTTTATCAACAGAGACATACTGTGGGTGAAAGCTTATTTTCTTCACAAAACGTGGATTGCATTCATTTCATGCCACTGCAAAGTCCTAAACAGCAATTCAAAAAATACAAAAAACTATAATAAAATTGAGCATAAAAAAGATAAGAGAATTTGTATTTGTTTCATAAAGGGGAAACTCAGTGTTCATAAAGTCAAGGACAGCAGGAGAAAAAAATGTCTTTCTTGCCTTTCTTCAGACATATTTCCTGTTTACAAAAATCCCCTAAAATGTCAATGTTGATTTTATATAATTTTTTGTTCAAAAAGTATCTTCTATCTTTGGGCAAGACACATCAAATCCAAGTATAAACTTCTTATTGTGACTGTAGATACTGAATGGCCGCCATGTTGCTGTCATTTTGCCCCGGGGCAGCTGTTGCAACATGAACTATTACCACCACGGACTGTCACAGATGAGTAAGAAAAGGTGTACCAAACTGTAAAGCAGAAAAGTGTTATACGTTATTGTATTCATTTACCTGATATAAGGCGTCAACGATTAATCCACGAATCCTGACAACACTCGTTGACTTAACTAAAGACACATTTTGATGGACTTAACAGACTCTAAATCAAATACAAAGAGACCCTTTTGTTCCAAAGAGAGTGGGATTATTAAATGAAAATGCCATTAAAGAATAAAAATTTCAGATTTTCAAAAATAATACACTTATTTTTTACACTTTCGCAAAAAATTCTCTGTGTAGAAGCCTTCGATCACCATATTTTAGCCTTTGTTTAGTTTCATATATATTCAAAAAGTCTCAATGTACACTACAATTGAACGTTCATATTCAACAACTCAAAAAAATAATCTTTAACTAATCCACGACTAAAATAATCTGGTATTGAGTGTCATTCCAACAAATACATTTCACCACATTCACTCAGTTACAGAGTGGAGCTTGTTTTTATGGCAAGAAGAAAAAGGAGTGAAAATGAGAGGAAAAGGAAAGGCCAAAGGGTATTTCTTTAAAATACTGCAGCCTAACTAACTTCAGCCACCCAGCTCTCACTTAATCCATCTTCTTTTCACACATTAATCCACTTCTTCCTCCTCTTCCAGATTCCTCTGTCTTCCTCTTTCCTTTTTCTTCACACTCGTCCATATTTAGACTTTGGTTTGGACTCTGTGCCAGCCTCTGTTTCTTCACAATCACTTCCATCTGCCCGCTGGCGTTCACCTTTCTGGGGCCTCCGACTCAAAGACGCTGCGACAGAAAAACAAGATGAAGTGCGTTTGGACGTGGACGAAAGAGCCGCGAGTTTGGTTTCATGGATGGAAACGGCTGGTGTTGCATGCTTCGAACAGAGGAATTAACAGCCTGTTGTAAATGAAATGCTGAATGAATTCGAGTTAGACTGAGCCCCTGTGCACTGCGAACCCAGGCAGCGGCAGGTCACTGGGTTCCCATGATCCTTTGGGGCTGTCGGTGGGTCGTAGTGAGGATGGGCAAGTCCAAACCTGAACTCAGAGCTCAACAAATTCAGTGTGTGATGAAGCGAGTGAAGTGAACTTTTGCTCCTGATACAGTTTTTTGCTTCTGTACTTTCCAGTTTATTGTTGAAGTATGTAAACAGTAATTTAATGTTTGCAGATCCTCCATTTAATAATAATCATAAAGATAATTTACAACTGAAGGCAATAATTGTAGCATTTTTTAGCATCAACACTTTAAAGAAGATACTCACTGCTTTTTCTCAGGTGTTTAGTACAAAAGTATAACATATGTAGATCAGTGTCTTAAATTGTGTCCATTTATTAATAATATATTGATCTAAAACGGCTGCATAACAATAACAGGCCCATTGACTTCCTGTCCAAAACTACAGAACTCCTCATAGTGGATTTTCACCGTAGCAAGCAGCGGATTACATTTTACTTGTTTTTATTTCTGAAAAAAAGGCAGTTTTGAACCAAACGTGTATGACCCAAAGTCTTGAGTTCTTGTTTGTTGTTGTTTTTTTAATAATCGCAACTAAGCACAGAAAAGTGGGCGGAGATAGTGGGTGGGTGAAAGCAGACATTTTCTGAGCACTCAGACCTCAAGTAAAGGACTAGCCAAGTTTATTTGTAGAGCACAATTTGTATACAAAGTAGTTCAAAGTGCTTTACAGAACAGCAAGAGAAAAATGAGTCAATTTTGTCTTTTCCCTCAGAGTCTATTGTAAAAGCAGCACTTTGTGACAAAAATGAGACATCCACATGTTGTCTGAATCCAATAATGAAGGGTTTTGTGTCTCATCAACCCAGAAGTAAGAGCTGAAAGCAGTGCTCTGATTGGCTGTGCTTAGGTGGTCCACCTCAGCTTCACTTTGTCTTTAAAAAAAACTGTTTTAAAGCTGCAAATGAGCCTGAAAATTAATGCTAGTGAATATTACTGATTTGCCAAAGCATTTGAGAGCTAGGGATGAGTTACAGATTTTAAAACCTCCTTCCGGTTTTGAGGTGTGAAAAGCAGGTACCCCAGCTTTAAAATCACAAAAAAATTAAAATTAAATGTACTTTCGAGAAGAGTGCTGTTAAAATATTTTTCCTTAAACATGCATGAATCAATGCAACTTTTTATGAAACTTTGTGAACATTATTACTTGGTTTAAAAGTTAATAAAAGTCAAATATGATACGTCCCCTTTGAAAATCTATTGTTCAAAAATATGTGCACATTTGTATACATTAAAATAGCACTTTATCTTTAACATTGTTTAATTATAAAACTGTTGAACTTACATTTCTGCCATGTTTTTAAAATGCTTAGAGTGGCTCCTCTATGTAAAAAAAAAAACGAAAACTCAGCCATTTGGGTACATTTTAAACTCATTGTGTTTGATTGGATTTTAAGTGGTGTTTTCACTCTCTCATGTTTCTCTGTGGGACGTCGTGAACATGTGCTCAGGCCATTTCCACTTCTCTCGCCCCCGAGTTCACCTCCTCCTTCAGGACGACGTCACACTGAGGCGGAAGGAAAGGTAACTCTCATAACTCTTGGACGCTGCTTTCTCACCCCTCTTCCCCTTTTCTCTCCCTCTTTCCCTTCTCTTTCTCTCGCTGTTAGGCCCCTTGAATACAGCCTCAGGTGATGTTGGAGGTGTAGCGGCTTCAGTCTTTATCTGATCCTATTCAAGAGACTGTCGGGGTTAAACCAGGCACATCCAAACCACAAAACAACCAGCCCCTATTGAAACAGCAATCATTTAGAGAGAGGACGGGGGGGTTACAGGGGTCCATAGGGGTCCCGCCGGATCTCTGCCCCATTACCACACCATCACAATCTACTATGAACTTCCACAAATGACTCGTGGATAAGAGAGATGGCTGTACAGTGAGGGTTTTGTGTGCGTGAGGGCAAAATATGTTTCTGTTACTTTGAGAAAATGTGATCATCAGCAAGTAAACGACCTTATGTTACACTCTGTTTTAAGTCTTAAAGGTGCAGTGTGCAGCTTTTCTGAGAGTCCTTTATTTTATCACTTTAACAACAATTTTCCACAGTATGGCATTGAATTTATCTGTCTCCATGGAGATAAGCAATTGATGCCACCCTGGTTAAGATCTGTGGAAAGACGACTCTGCTCACAGTGAGAAAAAACGGGTAACCCTTTAGATTAAGGTTCCTTAGTTAACTATTTATAAGAAGTTAATAAGCACTAATAGTTTGTTTATGCACTTATATCGCCTTATACATGTTTATAATCCATTAACCAAAACATGTTTGAGTTAATAAACCACATGTACAGAGCATCAATGAGCTGCATATTACATTATTTTCGATTATCACGCTAATAAATGCTTGTAAATGTGCTTATAAGTGCTTCTAAACACATAACAAGTCCTTATTAATGCATTATAAATAGTCTACCAAGGAACCTTAATCTAAAGCGTTACCAAAAAACGTTTTTAAAGGTATTTTTTAACCAAACACTTGTGATATAAGAAATGTACAATTCGAGTTTAAAGTACATCTGACAGGTTTTTATGTTTTTGTAATTATTTTAAATTTTATTGGGACCTGTGTTAAATCGTCATAGTTTTACATTGAAAGTGGTATTTGTTGAAATGGAAAGTACAAAACATTCATTTAACAAAATAAAGGTGTTGTATATTTGTGTTCATTTAATAATAACTATTGTGTAAATTAGGCAAGTTTTGGCCCTTGTTTACAGTATAGTTGCTAGGTAACAGTTGTGGAATCACCATTGCATCTAACATTATAAAAAATTATGTTTTAGTGAAATGAGTTGTCTGACCTCTTCTGCATTTTAATAACAATCTTTATTTGTAGATCGTTTCTAAACAAAGTTACAAAGTGCTTCACAGTGTAATTTAACTAAAATGTCAATGAAGATTCAATAAAATAGACTAAAATAATAATTATGTATGAAAAAAACCAAGACAAGAAGGAATCCCTATCAAAAAGGTTTCATAATGCACCTTTAAGATCTGTATCAAAATATATTCCTGATAATGGAGGTTGGTTAGTTTGTTTTCGTTTCATTTGATGTGACAGAAAATTGCATGAATCAGCAAGAAACTGGTCGGACACTCAGACCATCGAAGAAAGTGAGTTGTCCTGCACATGCACTGCACCCACCACACATGTTGTACTATAATAAGATAAAAATAATAATGCTGAAAGCTGCTTCACAATTTCATGGATTACTCATTCACTCTCCAAACTCTTCATTCACTTCACGGCGCTTTCTGTTCATCATAAAACAGTAATTATGTGACTTACTTAAGGACAGGTTAAACTCATAAGTCAATAATTACAGCAAAATGATTCTACTGGTTTGTATTGTTCACCTTTCTATGTTTATCTAACTCTGAAAGAGGAGTCAATGGCGTCTTTGTCGGCGTCTTCCTCGGTGTGGTCTTCATATGTGACACTGCAAATCCCCCGGGAGCGCAGGGAGACGTGCGATAACAGCCCGTTCATTCACTGCCAGTGCACCGAGGCATGATGGGAAATATCCACGGCGGCTGGGGATTAGCTGCTGATGATGTTGATGTCAAGTGCAGTAGGAAATCCTCACTGCTGTGTCAACAATTACACAGTCAGTGCAATGATACACTTTGTGCCAGTTTGATGACGAGACTAAAATCATCAAGAAGCGTCTGGCCCTTTCTGCTTTTACAAAAGACTGTCTGTGCAACATCCTGAGCTATAAAAATACAAATCTACAGCAGTTGTAGCGTATAAAAGTTAATATTTGAGCTGTTGAGAGTCAAATAATTAACATATGAGTCAGTAAATACTCACCAAACTGCTACATTCTGCTGTTTATTTTTTGCAGCTCGTGTTTTAAGTTCATTTAGAAAAGGGTTTAATCTTAGTTGCATAAAGTGGTCATCAATATTGTAATTTATTGCAATATTTTCTGCAATAATACATCTCTGAATTTGATAATGTGACAGGTCCACTTTAGAAGACAGATTAAATATTATCGACTCATTATCTGCTGCATCAGAGGCAGCTTAAGTAGATGTCTCACCCCACTCTTCCTCCTCATTTCCTGCTGCTTAAAGATTAAAGGATGGAGAAATTAATAAGAAGGAGAAGGACAAAGACACAAGAAGGGAGAGGCAAGAGGAAGGAAGAACAAAGAAGAAGCAAAAAGAGAGACGCAAGCAGGAAAAAGCAAGAAAAAGCAGAAAGAGCAAGAAGAAAGGAGGAACAAGATGAAGCTAGATGGAAAAGCCAGAAGGAAGGAGCAAGAATAATCAAGACGGCAGACACTAGAAGGAAAAAGAAAAAAGGAAGAAGTAAAGTAGTAAAGTAAAGAAGGAGGAAGCAAAAAGGAAGAAACAGAAGAAAGGTGCAAGAGGGAAGAAGGAAAAAGCTGAACTAAAGGAAACTAAAGATGAAGCAAGAGGGTAGAACAAAGAAGAAAGAACCAAGAAGAAGGTGGAACCAGGAAGAAGCAAAAAGGAAAATGTCAGAAGGAAGAAGCAAGACAAAAGATACAAGGAAGAAGAAGCAAGAAGAAAAAGTAAGAAGAAGTTGGAAGGAAAAAGGCAATTAGAAGCAAGACAGAAGACGCAAGAAAGAAGCAAGAGGAAGAAGGACGAGGCAAGAAGGAAAAAGTCAGAAAGAAGAAGCAAGACAGAAAACACAAGACAGAAAAGGGAAGAAGAAGCAAGCAGGAAGAAGCAAGATGGAAAAACCAAGAAGTTGGAAGGAAAAAGTCACAAGGAAGAAGCAACTGGAACCAAGACAGAAGATGCAAGAAAGAAACAAGAAGAGAGAAGACGGTAGAGGCAAGAAGGAAAAAGCCAGAAGGAAGAAGCAACAAGACGCAAGAAGGAGGAAGTAAGAAGGAAGAACAAACGACGAAAGACCAAGGAGTAAGAAAGAGAAAGAAAAGAAGAAAGAAATAAGGAGAAAATAATGACAATGATACTAAAAACATGTTTCACAAAAGCTTTAGTAGCTCGAGAGATTGTTCAGGATCTTTATTTCAAAAGTACAGAAGAACACATCTGACCGCTCGCTCTATGTGAGAGTGTTTGCACGTTCCCTCCACAGATCCCACTTATACTCCCAGTGTAACCCGTCTCTTCCTGCGAGCCCCTGGTCCCGTCCCGCTGTGGAGGGCCTGTCCCAACCTGAGGGGCGCGTCCCACCCAGAGCCGTGTTTGTGTTTCTCTTCAGGTTTCCCCTCCGCAGATGGACTGGACCCATGAGGTGAGGAGCAGCTGGAGCTTCGGCCCAATCTGGACTGGACTCCTCGGGGTACAACCACGCGCCCCTGCCCCAAACCAGACCCAAAAGCCCTCTCCCCTGGACCTCAAAGCAAAACATCCGGCGAGCGGCGAAGCTGAAGTGGTAATTAATCAAACCGAAATTGTATCTACATTACAGTCTCAAGTCATAAGTCATGTGCTTTGCTTTATGGCTCTACTTTCTTGACAGCTCCCGAGAGATTGTCCCTCCATGGCCACCGTAAATTACGCCAAAGTCAGGTGTATTTTTACATGTGTGTTTCTGGACCACTGTCAAAATAAAGGTAATTGAACAAGTCCACATAACTCACTCAGAAACTCCATATTAGGGCCCAGTTTAAATGTCTACAAATGTTTCTGTCAAATCAACTTCTTCTACTTAGTTTGATTTATGTCTCCCCACTCCCCACTCGTGAACTATTAAAATTAAACGCAGTAATTATTTAGCATTGTTGTGTGGCTATGGAAAAGGTATTAAGAGTAATTGAGGATGTATTTATAATTACATTTGATGAAAAATATGATAAGAGCTATTTGAAAAACATTGTCAAAGGTTTACAGTTTACTCTTAAGCAGTGTTTCTTTTAGTGCTTGTTCCAATCCTTCTTGAGCAAATAGCCTCAAATATACTGTTATTAAAGTAGATAGTAGATAGATGATTGTAACAAAAATATTGATTTTTTTTGTTGTTCAAAATTTACACAACGAAAAACAACAGAACAAACTAAGTTATAGTAAAATTTAAAACAAAAAGGGCAACAAAAGACATCAAAAACTGTATTGTGACTTTTGTATTTAATAGACTTTGGACTAAATGGGGCTTATATTTAAATTTGGTTGTGCCATAATTTTTCTCTTTTCTTGCATTTTTTAGTTTAAAGTTTTTTGATTTGTTGTCTGCTCACGGTCCTGTTTTGTGTTCTGTGTTTTCTGTGTTTTAAATTTAAAACCTTGAAAAAAAGAAAGGCATTAAAGCCTATTTAGTCCAATGTAGGTGTCCCATTTTGTCAACATTCAAAACATTGAACTAGATATTAAAAGATTACACACTTTGGTACATTTTTAGGTTGCTGTGTAGATAAAACAAATGAACAAAGTGTGCACCAGTTCAAACTACTACAATCTGCTAAAAGACTAAGATTTCTGTTTGAGTTCATTTTCCAAACATTACAAAACGTACGCAGAGAGTAAACGTACTACTATAAAGTCAAATTGAGTTAACATTTAATCCCCTCCCAGTTATTTCTTAAATGGCCCGAGGCTGTGAATGCAGTAGCGGTGCATTAGAGTTTTCACTGTAAATCTAATTATGGTCAAAACATTTTAACATTTCACGTAAAGCGCCGAGTATATCACATTAAAGCCACATAAGCAGAACACTAAGCCAATAGAGTCATTCTTCAAATTCCCCTTTTCAGACTTAAATGGGGTGTTTACTTAAGCGTTTGGCTGTGGGCTACTCTTTCTCCAGCAGACTATAATGTTCTGCCTGTTACAGTAACACAAGAGTCCTATACCTGCACTTTAAACCCTGAAGGCTCTGCTCAAGCCATCAGTCTGAAATATCCCGTTTTGTCGCTCCCTGTGTCCCATTAAAACACTACCACAGACCACCCCATGTTCCATCTGAGGCTGCATTCATGGGCAGATCCAGCCGGGTTCATTATACTGCTGCGTGTCCACAAGGGGGCAGCAGAGGTCCACGCAACACAAAACCTGGCTCCAGCGCCTCCTGCAGATGTAGTCCATACAAGTAGCCCATATGGAGTTTGTTTATCCAACTTTGACACCTCCTTTTCATCAGATGGTGAAGTTAGATTTGGAAAAAAGTTAATTTAACTCTTTATGACTGCAATAGAACAAGTTCGCCTAGACATTGTTTTCCATTTTTGCTGTTGTAGTGACATTTTTAAGACTAGAATGTTATGTTATACTTCTACAACATAACTCACACTTCAAATGTTATCAATAAGACCATGTTTAATGTTTCAAATGGCTAAAATGCACAATCAATTACAAACAATTTTAAAACTTTCCATATTTTTCACACATTTTCCCCAAGAAGGGAAATTGCAGTATTCTATCCCACAAATTTGTAATTGTAGAATGTTTTTTCAAACCAGATAAAAGTAATTTGAAGTTTTAACCAACTTTTTGAGATACAAATGTTTTATCAATATTAATTTAAAAAAAAAATTGAAAATGTAATTTGCAAAAACTGAATACAAATAAAAATTAGAACTCATTTATGAATGGGTGAATAGTCAAATGGTTTTTTTTTTGAGTTCCCTAATCAATATATTTTTGTCATTTCATCAACAAGTTCATCATAAAATGTACAAAAGAGACACAAATATCAGAATTTGATTTCAAAACTGTAACATTAAAATTTCACTGTTTACCAAGGGGTTTTAAGTCTGCGCATTTTTACTTTTCTTGTGGGAAAAGTAGGCAACAGAAAACAGGGCAGAAGGAGGTCATGAGTGTGCTTTTTTTTTAACATAATTTCAACTAGTTTTATGTGCAAAAAGAATTATTACTCTATTTGTTTGCTTTATTTTCTGCAAGTTGCTAAAAATAAACACAAAAATGGCAGCACATGTGGTCCCGCAGGTCAGAAAGAGTTTAAGTTCTATGTGTTCTTTTAGTAAACACTACTAATGGCCATAAAAGAAAGCTTGCGAGGTCGAATAATAATACATTTCGAAATAACAGTCCATCTTTTGTGACATTCACTGGTGTCAACACGATCTCTTCATTTTTATCACACCTCAATTATCTGTGGAATGTAAAAAGCCCATTTGAACTTAGAATAAAAATCCTGCCGCATAATTGTCAAGACAAATAACACAATATAACTGTTAAGCTCCTTCTCAGCCCTTTGTCCTTGCCGTCTCAAAACACGCCCTCTCAAACTCAGGATGAGGTCAGGGCTCCGTCACTCCGGCCTGTGAGTGCTGTTTGATGCAGAGCAGCTGAAAGAATGTGTAAACGCATTACATCAGAGCCACGGTGTGACCTAAAAGAGGCGCAGAAAGAGACGAGTGACGGAGGAGACGAGGAGGAGAAGCACCCTAGACTGTACAGATGATCAGCGGGACAGAAGTGCAGTGGCGGACCTAGGAGTTAGGGAGCCCAAGGGAAAATGAAGTACAGGGCCCTCCTCATCAAGTGTGATTTTCTAGAACTTTGCTGCAATTGTTCTTGAAAGGAAGCTCTTGTTTTTGTTATTTTGGCTAAATCATCTCCATGTCGGCATGTTCTTGATAGCTAGCAGCATCGTCAGCACATGTGGTGTCCTGGTTGTCTTTGGTTTTAAACATTTCTTCCTCCGTCCCTTCTGGGGCTGGAGTAGATTTCTTGGTAGTCTTATCCACATTTTGGTTGTAGTCATACGTGTTTTTGCACATTTTTAGGTTGATATTAGAAGGATTTCAACAAAGCTCTTCCGGCGAACTCCCTGTTTGTTATTTTTAATGTCTGTGGCAGGACAGATTCATAAATTTTGGGCGGTAAGTGAATTATTGTGAAATTAAAAATCATATGTGAAATAGTTCTCATGTTCAGCTTTAAACGGGGGGTTTGGAGGTCCTTCTCCCGAACAATATTCAAGAAATCAGACCATATTTCCCTTATGTTGGTGCATTTTAACACATGTTCAGCTGATTGAATATATATTCCGATTATATTATTATGTTATATTTTATTTACTATTTAGCTTTATTAGGGGTGGCTTGGGCAGAATTATTACATGTGACAATACCAGACTTTTTTTTTTTCTGGTTTAAAAGTGCACTCCACCTCAACTGTTCAGAGCCTTGTGTCTATGATGGTCAGGGGCCCCTTCAGGTTTGGGGGCCAAAGTAATTGCGGCCTGTTGTAAGTGGGGTTAGTGCGCCTCTGCAGAAGTGAGCCACTCCCAACAACTGGCTTGAAGTATAAACCGGGACTAAATCAGAACTAAACCAAGACTAAATTATAGTCATTTAACTTTTAAGTCACTGAACCAACTCTGATCTATCAACAACAACAAAAAAAGAGTAGTCAAAAAATCAGTAATTATTTTTTCGATTAGTCAACTAGTCAAACAATAACAGTATTTGTACGGTGAGACTTTAAAATATATTATCAACAAAAAAAAAAGTTTGAAACATAGTGATTGAAGGCTTGTAGATAGAGAATATTTACAAAAGTGCATTATTGAAGAAAATCAGAAATCGTTTATTGCTTTTTTTTTTTTACTTTTTTATTCAATAATGATAAATGCACCACTAGTTACTCCTGCTCCACAGTTTGAGAAGCCCTGATGTAGCCGTAATCCTTCCTGACGTCCCGGGTTAGCGCTCACACTGCTACAATCTACAATGTGTTTTTCAGTGCCCTTGTTGCAAACTGGAAAGTGCCATGAAAAGCCAGAACAAAGAGTAGATTTTCCTTTTGCCTGAAGCGACGAGGTCCAGCCCTAGAAGGAAAAAGAGATGGATCTTCTCCAAATGCCACCGTGGGCGCTCTAATGCCGCTTTTGTTGCTCTCGCTAATTCTATTATGTTAATAGAGGGTGAATCCAAGCCTGCTTTCTTTCCCCCTTCCTTATACTTACTGCACGCTCGCTCCTATGGGCCCCCACCAGAACGCTTCCGGCAAAAGAGCGAGCTGTTAAATGGTCCCTTGAGGCCCCTGGCAGATTAAATGCAGGGTTACACAGGGGGAAAGAAAGTTACAAAACAGGTTTCGTTTTTCTTCCTGTCACCGATGTTTATCTACGTCCCAATAAATGCATCTGGGCTGTTTTGCAAGCTCCTAATTCTTTTTATTTCATTTTATCAATAGGGGCATTGTTTGTAAATCAGCAGCAGATGAGATAATGATGCAATTAAATGGTTGGACTGTAAAGAAATGGGAGATTTGTGGATTTGTAGTGATGTGTGCCGTGCCAGACTGAGATGGTAATTGAGATTGTGAAACTTTTATCTTTATCTAGCTCTCCCAGGATATGTGTTTGTTGGAAAATGTTGAAGTTTAGTTTGTTTACGTGAGTGCAGTTAATGTGGAACTGAAGAAATAGTACAATGGTGAGTGTATTTTTGGATGGTCATTGGACGGTTGATTGGTTATTGGCTGGCCCCCTCTAAGTGTTCGGTTCAATTGATAACGGTGTCAAACATTTGCGACTCTTTGTGCTGTTCTTTTTTCAGTTTTATTTTTATTTCAGTTTAATTTTTGCGATTATCTTGGCTGAAATAATTGCAATTAACGATAACATCACGATAAAGATTAATATTGCTGATTGCTGCTTAAATATGCTGTAGATGGTAATATTTAAGTGTTAATACAAGGAGATTTCTCACATAGTAACAAGAACTATGTCCTATTTCCCACTGTCCCTGTTTGGTCAAAGGAACCACCCAGTCCCCATTCCTCGTGTTCACACAGCTACAGTGGGTGAAAGTGGGTCCAACTGGCTAGAAAATAAAAAACATATTCACAAGTGAGGATTACTTTTTTCCATCATCATCCTCCTGCTGCTTTTGATCTCTGCAAACCATGTACATAAAACTATGATGCACAAAAAGCTCAAACAAACAACAAAAAGAAAATTAAACACAATCATGCACAGTTTATAATTTCAGTCACTTCTTACCAGTTGCAAATAGTATTTTTGGAGTTCCTGTATACAAGTATATTCTCCTTTGCATCAAAAATGTGTCTGTTGTCAGAAAATGAATAAAACATATTTTCCAACTTGTTTTAAAGGTTCCTGCTCTGACTGAAAACCACCTGCTCCAGACCAGGAGCTAAAAAAGGCCCCAAAGTCTGGTTCCAGTCTCTAATTCCTGAAAAAAAAACCTATTATGATTGATATAGAAGAGAACATTTTTCTTCAATCTGGTGAAAAATACACTGCGAACGATTATTGTCTCCTCTTTTTATCCTGATACTATTGTTCTTTGTTTCATCCCTAGATTTAATTGTGATTGTGGTTCAGTATGACCAACAATCATAAGAATGCACATCTAGACATTAATGTGAAAGTGAAGTGAAAGTGAAAGTGGGTCCAACTCACTAGGAAAAAAACAAACAGTCACAAGTTAGGATTACTCTTTTCCATCATCATCCTCCTGCTGCTTTTGATCCTTGCAAACCATGTACATAAAATTATGATGCACAAAAAGCTCAAACAAACGATCTTAAAAAAGGCCCCAAAGTCTGGTTCCAGTCTCTAATTTCTGAAAAAAGGTTCCTACAGTGAGAAAACATCAACATTATGAAGGATATAGAAGAGAACATTTTTTTCTTCAATCTGGTTAAAAATACACCGCAAACGATTATTGTCTCCTCTTTTTATCCTGATATTATTGTTCTTTGTCTTATCCCTAGATTTAATTGTGATTGTGGTTCAGTATGACCAGATCATAAGAATGCACATCTAGACATTAATCTAGACATTGTGGTGAAGCCAAAAGCCATTGGTCCATCTATAAAAGTATGTTGTAATTGTTTTGTTGGTCGTACATTTCTCATGTTTGGGTAAAAGGCTGGGTGGGACCCTCGAGGCACGCTACGGCTCAGTAATCACACATTATTGTTCAATCTATAGAGTCGAGGCTTTTAGGCAACACTGGACGCCCCCAAATCCTGGGAACACCTCCAGAAGCTTCCTTTAAAATGTCACGCTTTGTCATCATTAAATGCCATGAATCACATTTTAAGGACAGGCTTAAGAAAAACATGGCAACTGGCAAACATGGCAGTGATAAATCAGAAATAATGAAACAGCGCTCTAAGTGAAACCAGGAGGGAGAGCGGAGCATTGTGGGTAACCTGATAGGGCTGGAGCCGCTGGAGGCATGAGAGCCAGTAAAGCCCAGCTGGACCTGCGGGTGCCCAGCCACAGCTCCACGTGAAGCCCACAGCGGAGGCCTGGAGACGGGGACAGACCCTGGGAGACTCTGGACTCAGACTCCACAGGGAGATGGCCCCACAAAGTCTGAAAACACCAGTAAGAAATCATATTCCTGTTGACAAATGTATCGTCCAATTTAAAAAATGTAGGAATGGGACAATAAATAACAATAATATCGTTTCTTGTAAGAGACGATAATTGTTCGTGGTACATTTAAGTGATGATTGCCACTCAAAATAATCGCAATTTTATCACCAGAGTGCTGGAAAAGGCTGTTCTCTAATAGAGCGTTTGTTGTTTTCATCTCACAAGTATATTTTTTATAACTTATTCATAGTATTAACATTTAAATCCACAACATTTTTAAACAGTGACTGGATGACAACTGATAATCATTTATCATAATCGTTTTCTGTATCATTAAAGGTCCCATATTCTGCTATTTTGCCCTTTACACAGTCTATTCTAAGGGCTTTGTTGATACATTTTTGCGTTGTGCAATATCCAGTTTCCAACATAACATAACATAACAGTTTCCAAAAAACACCCATTTCTTGGACTGGCCCCCCTCCTTGCAAAAGCAAACGGCTCACTCTGAGATCTGACCCCCCCGAACAGAGAGCAGGCTGCCTCCCCCGCCCAACTCGTGCCGAAGCCTAGAGCGGAGATAGTGCGCATGCGCCGTGTGCTCCGGTAAACAGCGATACACAAACACGGGAATAAACCTTTTATCCGTCCTGACGGTGCGTCGTGCTGAGTCCTACGTCCTGGATCTGACCTGGAGTTTGACGTGCTCCAGTACCTCGACGACGGACGTTGCCGTTTGGTAAATAACAAGCTAACTCTTCTATCTGTCGTATCCATCGTGTAATTACTGTGTAGCATTAGCATTAGCTGTTTTTATTCTGCGGCTGCGCGCTTCCCGGAGGCGTGGCTTAAACACCGCGTCATCCATGGGAAGCCGCGTCATCCATGGGATGAGCCCCCGTCTGCCTGCTCAGCCGAGGGGGACGGAAAAGACAGTTCTCTAGCGAAAACATGCGGGAATCAATCAAAAAACCACTTTGGGCACAACATACGAGGCCCAAATAGCACTGTAGGAAGGTTAAAACCTCTGAAAAGTCGATTTTGCATGTTATGGGACCTTTAAGTTGCACTTCAAATTTGTATGAATTGATGGACTGTAGAGCCAAATCTCATTGCAAAATTTCAACTTTATAACTACCTTTTGGCTCTAACGGTAAATAGAACTAACCCAGAGTTTGAGGGTTCAATCATGGCATACGTTTTCCTTTGGCGCGACACTTAATGTTGTATGTTTGTATGAATATGTTGCTGTTGATTGTAGCTACAGGTCACAGGCACAGAATATCATCCACATTGCTGTCAATCTGCCTCAAAACAGGTGTAGTTTACCCAGCGTTTAGTTTAAAAGTTGTAAATTGCCTTGGAAACATAAGTACACCACAATTATTTTCAAAACATACGAGCTTGCAAAATGTGAGCCAGTGCTTGGCTGCCACACTGTCTCCTGCACTGTGGGTTGAGCTGTTGTAGAATTGTTTTCTGCAGTGGTTGTACTGGCGAACAGCAGTGCCACAAAGAAAGCATACGTGGCAGAAAGAAATGGACACTTGGCCTTTTCAAGTGTCAAGTGTCAGGTCAGAGAGCACATTTAGAGGTTATGCAGGTGACATCAGCATTCTGAATTTTAGCTGTGAGGGGCAAAAAAGCGTGAGTCGATGGTGAGTAATGACATTTTCTCCTGCAAATGATCAAAACACAATTAAAATGTTAAATCTGTCTGTAGCAAATATAAAAATCGACAACGCAAAATATTTAGTCTGTACCTGACATCTAAAAACAGAAAATCAAGTAAACAGTTGTAGAAAATCAGATAAACAGCAGCTACACTCACATTTATCACTGATACAGACTTTGGGGTCACACACACAACAATAGTAATAAAACAACAATGCAATGGATACACACTGTACATAAAAGTCAAAATGAAAAGCTAAAGAGAAAAGATAAGTCTTAAGAGCTGCGTTTACATTTTGCCCTATAGACCCTTTAAAATGTAATGTCATCCAAATTCCTGAATGGAGGCAACTAGAGGTAAAATGTTGATGGTAATTTGAATGATTAGCTCATATTAGATCTAAATTCTAACATTCTTAAATCTTTGTTTTGGGGGAAAAAAAGCAGCACATTTGAATTTCCAGGGTTGAAATGTCAGTTTGTCAGCTTTTCTGTTACATATTATGGACAAAATACAAATGTCTAGCCTTCAGATTGTATTTTAGCTTCAAAAGAATCTAATTTATGGTATAGTGTCTAAAAAATATAGTGGGCTCAACATTGTATTTTTCCATTAAAACCCCAAAATCTGGATGGTTTCTTCAGCAAAAATGTAAAGAGTTTGAGTGGGTTTCATTTTCCAAGGTCCCGAGCCGCCGGGAACTCTCATGAGGTGTATTTGTAAAGTAAAGAAAGTATATTATAAGTAAAGAAAGTAAGACTCCCTTCCTCCTTTCACCTTCTCCTTCACTTTTGCTTGAACTTTTTTAGATTTGATCCCAGTTTAACAATGTTTTTGTTTTGTAATATCACTTCCTGGTTGTAAATGATGACATCACACTTGGAAATGACTTTGCACACCGAGCTAAAACTCAGCTAATGTTGCAGATTTTTTTAGTTTGACAAATAAAATTTATATGAACACGTTTTTATTATTATTCATGTTTAAAGGGTAAAAAAAAGTTGTTTATTTTGTGTAAATTATGCAAACGCTTTGAATGTCTAGTGTGATGCCATCAATTTGTTTTTACTTCCTGTAATTTTTCAACAGATTTTTGATCTTTTCTCTACAAACTACTTAGTCCTGATTTTGTCCCTCGTTTAGTCCTGTTCTAGTATTGGTTTAGTACTATTTTACTTCTTGATTCAGACTAGTCTTGCTTTGCCCTTGTTTTTTGTCACTGGTTAAGTCCTATTTTAGTCCTGGTTTTGTCCATGGTTTAGTTCCGCTTTAGTCCTGATTCGTTCCTCTTTAGTCCTGTTTTAGTCCTGTTTTAGTCCTGGTTTAGTTCTGTTTTAGTTCTGGTTTTGTCCCTATTTTAGTCCTTGGTTAAGACCTTGTTTAGTCCTGTCTTTATATTAGTTGAGGTTAATTGAGGAAATTACCCACAAAAGTTCAGAAATATCACTTTATACTTAACAGAATGCTGCATTTTTACAACAAACAATAGGCACAGTTTTCCACTTTTGCATATCATCAAAACAAACATTCAAATTGCAATAATTTCCAACATCGGGCAGCTTTACTTATGACCTTTTTTAAGACAATAACATCACAACATTTTGGTAAAATTCACACTCGAAAAGTGACAAGGTCCATTTGTCAAAGAAACAAAGATTACATGAACAACAATACAAGGAAAAATATGGTGCCGGGGACAGAATTCACCATAATTCTCTGGTAAAGGTATTTAAGTTGCACTTCACTTTTCCCTCCATTACAGAATGTAGAATGCTTTTGTTTACACATTTTTAAAGGGTCTATAACGTTGATCTGAGCAAAGCAAAAGCTCCACAGACACAAAGTTGGTCAAAAACCATTTTATCAGTTGTGCTGCCTACATTTCTGCCACTCAGTATCACTCATTTTTTGAATAAAATAATGTTTCTGCACAACCTCTATTGTTTGTAAAATAACCTGTCGAATCTATGGCATGTTTAGAAGTATTTATGACCTGTCTTCAGTCTCTCACAACGCTGAACTTTCCACTTTATGAAGACGTATGAGCCAATCAAGGAGAGAGACTGTGCTTGGCCTTACATTTTGGAATTTATAAATATCTAATCAAGATGAACGAGCTGTCCTTTTAATGCTCCTAATCCACATTCCCCATGTCTTTTAAGGAAACCTCACCAAGCACTTTTCTCCTCCACGTCAAACGATGGCCGATTATCCAGGACTTAGTGTATTTTAAGCCCTCCGCACAAGGGGCCTCACTACTGTGCGAGCCATAAAGGGCAGTGGTTAGTGCGTGAGCGATGATCCATGCGCCAGACGCGGTGGACGTTTTCTCTCCAAAAATGATATAAATTCCCTCCTCGGTGTAATAAGTTTGGCTCGTGGAGGAGCTCAGTAGGTAAGAAGTGTGTCCGGAGAATGAATGTCAGAGCGGCGGGCCGATAAAGAAGGCAGTTAAGTTTGAGGAGGGGGAGAAGAGAATGTGTATCATCTTTCAGTGCTCGCTGTGGGTTGTCATCAAGGCTAAATCAGCTTTGTGCTAAATGCAGCCAATAAATAGAGCTCTGTCCACTGGTCCGGACAGAAATGAGAAGAGTGGAAAAATATAGAGGAAAAGTGAAGTATTCATGGGGCAACTTCCTCTTTTGGTGACAAGATTTCATCAGTTTTTCAGTGTTATTTGCTTCGTTTTGGGGACATTTCACAATTTAAAAGATGTAATATTTAGTTTTAAAGTTAAGTGTGTGTTGATTGCTATGTTTTGAGGATATTTCACCATTTAAAAGGTTATAAATTGTTAATTGTTTTGTTTCACCACTTTGCAACCCATGTATTTATACTTTGTAAGTCAAAATGTTGAAGTGTTTGTAGCTGTTTGAACATTTTGGACATGTATATTAAAGGTGCACTGTGTAGCTTTTCTAATGTGGAGTCCGCCCCCTGCTTGTCTCCATGGAAATGCAATTACAGTGTTTTGTATTGCTCAAAAACTACCTTAAAGGACAAATATTCTGCTACAGTGACTTTATTGAGCGTTTAACCCTGTTCTAACAATGTTCCATCATCAAAAACACACCTGAAGTAGCATTCAGATGCATTCACGCTGTTTTGAGGAATGTTCATCAGAAAATCCTCCCCCCTTCGAAAGCCAGTTTGTTTCTGCGACGTATTTTCAGATCATCATTTGTCGCCACCTACTGGGCTGGATGCAATAACTGTCTTTCCAGACTGATGAGAAAAGCTTTAACCCTTTCATGCATAGTGGTCACTACAGTGGACAGTGGTTTTCTCCTCTATAAATCAGTCTGAATGTCACAGTTGCACATCAGTCACTACAGTGGACGCTAATGTGTCATTCACTACACTGCCACCCACTGGTCAACCTTTCCAAGTGCAAAAAAAAATCTCTAAAACAAGATGGCCGACAGAAGAGCAGATGTGCCTTGCAGGTGAGGAACGTCTGTCCAGTCCTTCTATTCTAGGAGACCCTTGCAGGTAAAAAAAAAATATATATATGAGGACATCAAGCAACAACTAAGGAACCAAGTATTGATTTTGTGATTTGAGGAAATTCTGATTAATCATGTGTCCACTCAATTGGACATCATGCGTCGTCAGCTATATTTAGACTACCATTTATAGTATTGCTGTGACCTTTAATTATTTCTTTTTTTTTTTTTTGTTTAAATGCCATTTGTAGTAATTTTTTGGCTGAAAATGAATTTAATTTTGATTATAGCAATCTTTTGTGAACATTAGTTTTGTGACAGTAATGATCCTTATCCTTGTTGTTTTTGTAGAGGTCAGGTGCAGATCATGATCGCAAAACCTACAGGATAATCCCGCAAATACCATCTGACTCTAGTGAAGATGATGTTAGTGGCAGCGATGATGAATGGCTACCAGAAAAAAGAGAATGAGTAAATGGCAGTAGTAGTGACAGTGATGCTGAGGAAGTTGGCTGGTGTATGAATGAGAGTGTTGTGAGAGTGAATGCGGGAAAACAGATGTAAATTAGCCCAAGGCTACAATCTGGTGTGTTTACAGCATGTATATCATGTATGTTCATTAACATGCACTGTCCCGACCAAAAAAAAAAAAAAAAGTTGAGGTTGCTGAAGAAGCTGGAGGAGCTGAGGATGTCCTGACAAAGCTCAAGAGCACAAAAAAGTACAAAAGTACAAAAAAAAAATATATATATATCGAAAGATCTGATGAAATAGTGCTCAAATCAAACCTCTATGCAAAAAGGCAAAGAAAATCTGGCCATTACAAATGGTCAAATGAAGCAGTTTCGAGGGATTAAAAAAAACATTAACATTGTGTTCATATATTTTGAACATATTCCAGAACTGTTAAATAGTAACCGTCTTAACACAAAACAAAATAAAAACAAATGACACAAAGAAAAAGACTTGTTGTTTTTTGTGTTTTATTTTAGATGATTTTTATTTTGCATTTGTTTGTTTTACTACTGTAAAATTTTTCTTTTGCAAAAATTTTACAGCAATAAAAGATTTTTGTTTTGCATTTGTGTATATTTTACTTCATTAAAATATACACAAATAACAAAACAAAAATCTAATCAGGGCATCCTGATTAACGCCTGCGCCGCTGGGCCTGGGCCCTGCGGTTCCTCCTCTTCTGTCCCTTGCGTGTGTTCCTCTTTCTTTGCCGGCGTTTGGGCGCGGCGGAGAGGGTCTTCCGTCCTCGTCGGCGCTTGGGCGCAACGGTCTTTCGTTCACGGCGTGCCATTCCGTCCTGTGTACCTCCGATGACGTCACAGGGAACCCCCACAAACTCTGGTCCTACGTCACACGTGAGGCGGACACCCAAGTTTGGAAAACTTTATTTAAATCATCAACGCGCAACACAGGAAGGAAAACTACAGATGGTCTAAAATGTTTTTCTCTTTTTTTTTTCCAGACACAGTGCGCTGTCCAGATGAAATGCACTGACATTTGGAAAAATAAAGAACATATCCATGAGGTTTTACTTTCAGATAAAAAATGACCATCTGTCACCTAAGACAGAAAGAAATCATACATGAACATATTACAATATAAAAATGAGCACATAAGTAAATAAATAGTTGCGTTGTTGTAGATTGCTCCTATAAGTAAATTTTTTTAAGTCATCACAGCAGAGTGGGCCTAAATGTAACCGTTCCCAGCATGCCCCTCCCTCTCGCCCATAACCAGCAGTGGAAATTGCATTGGCCATGGTGAAGGAGATGCATATGGCTCAAGTTTCTGGCCTTTTTGAAGTTTTCATCGTCAATAAATTGCGAGATGAAGCAGATTAGTAAAGTGTATTTTGGCTTCTTATCACAGTTGGGTGACCTCTGTGTGTGTTGACATGTAGACACTGTTGCTCTTGGACTGGGTTTCTGCTTCTCAGAATAAGAGCTGGCTGCACAAAGATAAACATTTTGCCAATAAAAAGGAAAAGAGCACTGTACACTGGAGGTTGTATCAGAATCAGATGTATTACTGTGATAAACGCTGTGTTTAGCATTTACAACTTTCTCAGTGATGTCTTGAGTTAAAGAAGATAAAGTGTAAAACAAAATTTGAAGTTGATGTAAAAGTTGCTGGTTTTGTCACAGCATAAAAATTCTAAATTAATTGTCGGCCAAAAGTTTTTTAAATATCACAACTTTCTGAACTGTGGACCCATACTGAGATTTCCATGTGCTATTACACATTTTGGCCACATGATGTCAGTCTTTTGCGTGCCCTACATTAATAAACACGCGAGTTCATCACCATGTGGCCTCAGGTAAGTAATGATAAAGAAAAAACACGTGCAATATTGAATTTAAAACCGAACAACATTTGGGCTCAGTCTGTATTTTCAAATCAGCAAGTTATAAATTACTTACACCACTGCAGATCAACTTACTAAATGGCCTTCTTCAACACTTTAGAGCTTAAATCAGTAGGAGTTAAATCAGTGCTATTAAAAAACAGACAAATCAATAATAATATTAGATTTGTGGTGTGTGTTTTTGTGCACAAGAGAAAACTGATAATCAAAAACACTAGTGACGTAATGTGTGTTTTAGAGTAACCATTCTATTTGGAAGACAAAGTGCAATGGATTTTAAAGAAACCAGATAAATATTCCAGATGTAACTGTTTACATGACATTTCAATCATAATGATAACTCCAGAAATCAGAATATGATCAGATTTTTGGAACATGAATGTGCAGCATTAGAATTAGACTAATCAGTTTTACTAGGGGTGTGCTGATCCAACTTTTTCAATTCAGATACGATATTGAAACTTTTATATCAATATACATTTATTTAACCAGGAGGTCCCATTGAGTGTATAAAACAACTCTCTCAAGAAAAACGTGAACAATTCTCAATCACCATACATGTACTTTATACTTGTGCTTTGAGTATCTGCCAATACCCAGTTTCTCCTGATACCATGTACTTTCCTTAAAACTACTAAGATTTTAATACCATAAAATATGCAGATAAATATTATTTGTACACGCAGTACACTTTAAAATAGCAAAACATGATGAAATACCCTGAATTCTGTAGTTTCTGATCTTTAAAATGAGATATTACTTGTCCATATAAAAAATGTGTTAAAACTGGCTAAAAATATGTTTATTGGAGAATTGGACAGTATTCGAAGATGGGGAATCAATACCCAATTCATAAAATTTCCACTATTCACACCAATATTGATACTGGTATGGGTGCATCTTAGGTCAAGGCGATATGGTCATTTTTATCATGATATAAATAAATGACCAAATTTGCAATAACAGTATAATTGACGATATAAATGACTCTAGACCAAATATTTATCAACGGCACCAATATTTGACTTGTTTAAAGGTGCTTTATCCATTTTTTTCACGTAAGAAAGTAAAAATCACTTCTGCCTCAGCACAGATATGTTGTAAAAGCATCTATTCAGGTCAAAATGATACTGTTCTGTGTGCTGTCTGTGTGCAATTATTGAGCGTAGAACCTTTAAGATTATTTAATGTATTCAATTGTTATCATTTTGCTTCCACTCCTCGCCTCAACAGTGATTTTTAATGCAATTTGCTGCAATATCAGATTCTCCTCGCAACTTTGAGGAAAATCTGCTGCAGTGTACGCGGAATTATATTGCGATGTTCCAGATTTCATTTTGCCCCGAAAGCAAATGACGATACATCATGAACAATATGGTATGGCCCAGCTCTAGTGCATCTTTAGATTTGACAGTCTGTGTTTTTTACTTGTCATTTTGTGTCCAATGCTCTTCCTGCCCTGGTATTTATGACTCCACAGTTCAATTTCCAGTTGTGCTGTTTGCTAACATATAATCTCTATTTAGCACAGCAATTAAGCATCTGTTGTCAATTAGCAAAAGTCTTTCTCTACATTTATTAATTCCTCTGAGCTTGTACTGAGCTACATTCTGCCTCGCTCCTGCAGAAGAGCTATGTAGGAAACTTTGAAATGATTTTTATTTGAAACACTAATCCCAACATTTATCAACATGATCCTGCCATAAGTAACTGTGAACAGATGGAGGAGTGTGCATAAAGAGCGCTTTTAAATTTACTAATACCTTACTGGACGGCAATAAATCACTTTGAAAAGGCCTTTTTTAGTAACAGAATTGACCGTAATCGTTTTATCAATGTTTTAATGTGTATTCTGACAGCTACAGCTAAAGAAACGCTGGCCAATTCTAAGCTATGAATTGTCGTGACTTTCTTGAAACTGGTAAAACGGCTTCACTTCTCGCTTGATCCTTTTCCCAGGCTTTTCTGCGGAGGAAGAGAAGAAAAGGAGGTGTCCAGGTTGATAACCCCTCTCAATCACCCTGACACTGAGACGGAGCGGTGTAAAGGTGGGGCCTCTGGAGGGGGCCGAGGCCGGACTGTGTGGTCAAGCCCAAAATGGAGCTACAACAACAACACAGAAGGTATGGAATAAGAATGATGATAAGATAAACAAATACATTAACAAGGACTGAAACTGAAAAGTCAGTTCAAGTTTGAGCACTGCTGAAATTTAACAAGGCTGCATTTGTGCCAAGAATAATATTGTGTAGATTTCTCAAATTTCATCACATTTGGCAATAGTTCAGCTGCTGTATAGACTCTTTTATTGCATACACATAATCACAACCAGAGAGATTGTTGTGGCTCTTCCTTTCTACACTTTTAACATTTAATTTACTTGTTGTTCTCAATTGCACTTTCTACTTTTGTGCTTTATAATTCATTACTCAAAACTATTGACCTTATTCCTTATTCCGGAAGTTGCCGTACGCGCCGCCGTCTTGTTTCTGTTGTATTAGTTTACATGGAGCAGACGAGCTCAACAGAAAATAAGTTCTACACGGACTAAAAAGACGTTTTCAGACGCCCAGGAAATCGGTGCGTTGTTGACTTGTTGTTGCTTGTGTTCATTAAACATTTTACACAAATCAATCTACTTTATGTAACATTTTAGCGGCAAGACTTTTCCTTCGTTCGTCATTAGCTTTAACGGAGTTCTCGTCAAATGGAAGTGCGTTTACAACAAAAGTGCAAAAATCGGCAAAAGTGGGCGGGGCAGAATAAGATCAATAGCTGCACAATTAATCAAAATCGAATTGAAGTTGCGATTTGAATGGATGTAATTGGCATATCACAGACTACAAATTTTCAAGTGCAATAATTCTCTCCAGAAACAACTAAATGTCCTGTTTTATTCTGCATAAAAACTGCTAATCCTGGAGTTTAGATTTGTTCTGAAACAAGCAACAAAAACACGACTAAAAGCGACAAAAACAACTAAATGCAGCAAAAACGTAACTTGAAGTGACATAAGCACGTCTAAAAGAGTCAAAAAGGCGACTACAAATGACAAAAATGTGAGTAAAAGAGATAAAGACGCAAATAAAATTGATTGATTGATTGATTCGTTTCTCAGTTCATATTTCAGTTTAAAGCATAAATCACAAATCTAATCGCAACCGCAATACTGGTCAGAAATATTTTTCCTTACTCGTGCTGCTCTACTCAAAAGTGACTAAACACACTATTTACTCAAGACATTACATTCCATGAACTGCATTGGTCAGATTATAGTTCTAACTGCTCATTTTCTGTAGGTGCGATTTCCCTGATTGGGAACCAAAGTAGCCCACATATCAAATATGCCCACCACCCCACATTGGCTGCTCTGTGTTTGTGCCACTAATCATCTAAATTTCAGTTATGTCCTATATTTAGCTCCTTAAAAATGAGGCTTATTTGTTATTGGCTGTTCACTTTACTTATTGTGTTTTTAACCACATTTAACCAACTGTCTTTAGTCTCCACACAACGCTTTGAGTGAATCCTACTCTACAAATCAAGTTATGAGGTTTTAACAACAGTGTCATGTTTTAAGTGATTCCTGCATGTTTGAGAATCCTGTATTGTCCTGCATTCAAGATTTAATTGCTCAGAAAATTCCTGTTTTCACCTACCCCCTATCCTACCCACTGCTCTGCAATTCTTTGCAAGAAGTCCAGATTCCAAGTAATGTAGAGTTAGAAATGTCACTTTGAATTGTTTCAATCTAATCCACTTTATTTACAAGGCGCATTTCAGAAACAGAAACGGTTTCCGAAGCACAATACGGGTAAATGATGCATAAACAAAATATTATATATTTAACTCCTAAGCAATAAAACTAGTCAAATCTAACTGTGTAGACAAATTGAAGTGTAAAACCACTGAAAGAAATACAAAAAACAAGACAACCGCACAGCAAACGTTGTGTTAAAAGCCAGAAAACAAAATAAAACTAAATTTTTCAGCAAGAAGGACACAAAAATTAAAATACGCTGTTTGTTATAGGGAAATGCCACTATAAAAAGGCGGGACTTCAGTTCTGCAGTTTAGAACGGCAAGTTAATGGACCCTTTGCTACTATTAATCCATTTTAGATCAATATTGTGCTTTAGAACCTCACAAAATATAAAATAATGATCTTGTATTATACTAAATACCTGAAAATAGCATTATATGTCTTCTTTAAGTGCTTCTTTAAGATAGCAGAGTTTTTACTGCTTCTTCTCGCCAAAAGCACCAGAAATGGCGAGCCGGGTCCGTAAAAGAAGGGCAGTGATAAGCCACGACACCGAGTGATGGAGGGGCTGGCACAGAGCCGCACTTATCTGTTTGGTCAAATGTTTGAAAGACTCATTTCTCTCTCGCAATCGCTCTTCCTGTCATCCTGCTATCGGCTCTCCTCAGGCGCCAAAGCCTTATCACCCCCACATGGGCCAAAAGGGTTTATGTAGGTTTAGGTTATCATAAATATGCATTACCACATTTTTACTGTATGACTGCTATGTGCTGTTCAGATAAGGCCCCGCAGCTTCACGCACTGTTTGATTTACACCCCACTTTTGAACTTGATAAAAACGACACTTTGTATAAACATATAAATGGATGATTGCATATGTTAAGGAATTTCGCTGATTGTCTGCTGCCGTCAGATGAGGCGCAGCAAAGGGGAAACGTCCGAGTCCGCTCCTGCAGAGTCTTCCACTGCGTAAATAAACGTCCTTCTAAATCTTGTGGAGAGGCGTCATCTGTCACCGGCACCGTCCTGCGTCACCGAGAGGTAGAACAGAGGAAATCATACAAGGAAGTGTGCGTCGTAATGGATCCCAGGCAGCAGTCGCACGGTAGATGACAAATTATACAGTGGGGAGACAGGGAATAGTCTTAATATAAAGCAGCCATTATTTATTTATTTAGTATTTGTACTGATTGTATAAAAACAAAAATTGAATACATAATTTTTAATACAGTGGAGTTCTTGATGATCAAAAGGAGATGAAGTTTTAAAGCTTATTGTATCCTTCCCCTCTTGTTAGGTCCAAGGCAGCTATTCCCAAACTCTGCTGCGTCGTTGGCCCCACTTTTCAGCCCGATGATCCCTTGGGGCCCCCCAATGATTATTTGTTTTATTTTCAAAAGAATAAACAATAGTGTTCTTCTTAAATGTACAAACCAAAATATAAATAGTAATGACTGTTGATATAAAATAAAATTTAAGAAAATATATTACATAATTTCATACATTTCCCCAGCAACAGAATGTAAAAGTGTCTTGTGCAAATATTTCTTGCTTATAATTTCTTTAAAATGTATTATATCTTGACTTAGTTTAACGTAATACTCTAAGCTATTCCACAATTTTGTGCCACAGATGGAAATGCAAAAACTCTGTCTCATTTTGCATATTTTTCTCATCTTAAAATGTAACTGTCCCCGTAAATTATATCCAGCTCCCTTTCTCTGAACATAGACTGTATTTGTCTTGGTAACAATTTACTTTTTACAGATTTAATTGGCACAAGATCATCCACTTTGATTGTTTAATACAAGAATAACTGATTTAGGACTGTGTTCATAAAACTGGCATTATGAATAATGCTGACAGCTCGTTTCTGTTATATACGCGGTGGTTTTGATGCACATAAGTGAGACCAAGTACATACAGCTGTACTGACCAGCACAGCCCTCTTCTCTCACACTTCACTCTGATAACAGAGATCTATGGTACACAACGTGTCATGCAGCTTTACAGTCTAAACCGGCGTGTCCAGGCACAGTGTACGTCCTCCATAGGCTCCTCTACAATTAATTTTACTGTAGCTACTTGCTCAAAGCCGTAGTAACGCAATGTGTTGGCAAAGTATTTATAGCAACCCCAAAGCCAGGAGATAAAAGTGGCACATCCCTCTGTGCTGTTCTCAGCAGTCTTCATGCCGGGGCAGGTGAGCTCTGAAGGCAGTGGTTGTTGTGGGAATGTTGAGGTTTACATAAGAGATTGGGCAAGCCCTGTTAACAACGTGCTGTGGTGACTTCACACTTTGCTGCAGGTTGCCAATAACATTTCTTACAGATTTGTGCTTGTCAGGGCTAAACAATTAAACCTGAGAAACTTTCCAAAACGGTAAATCAGTTTTATTTGTGTGTTTGAGCTTATTAGAACACAATTATTTACTTTGTGAATCACTTTTGTAAATCTTACCCATGACAGTTATTATTTACACTGTGTTAAAGGTGTTTTAGTTTAATTAAGCGGTGCCAATCAAAAAAATTGACTGCAGGCAAACTATAAATAAAATAGTTTTAACCTTGGCATCTTTTGTGGTGCTCCAAACTAATTTATCAGTTCTCTCTTATCTGATTATTTGTAATGATTATTCATTTCCCATAGAAAGAATATTCTACTCATGCTCCAGAAAATGTAGTGTTCCCAGTGGCCACTAGGGGCGACTAAATTACATGATTTTTCTCCATGAAGGCGTGGCAGTTCTATCCATCGAATCTAATTTATACCCATAGTGTTTAAGTGTGGTAGGGCTGCACCATTTGGGAAACATATGTACTTGCAATTTTTCTGTTTTGATTGTGATTGGATTTGCGATGTATGTGTTAATAATGGAATTCTGTTCAAGTTCACATTTTAAACATGTCTGGGAGAATTGGCAAAAAGGCAAAAATAGGTATTTTAACTGACAAACTAATAAAAGAATCACATGTAATTCAGGACATGTTCGTACAGATCTAGACCACAGGGTTGGCAGAATAAGAGAATATTTTGTTGTTTGTGGAAGACATTAAGGCACTTAGAAAATTGCATCCCTTGCCATTTGCCAATTGCATCCATTAAAATTGCAATTCCGATTACTTGTGCAGCCTTAATGTAATGGCATGCTCTTCTGTACTTTATTGTAAATATATCACAGAGACAGTAAATGGGTTTCACCTAGAGGGTCTGATTAGAAAATAGGTTAGATGCCTCAAATATTTGGATAGAATGTGGACTGTATTAAAAGTTGCAAAACTGAACAAATAGTCTGATTATATGAGCAAAATTAGCCCCAATTCAGATATATAAAGCTTATAATTGTGATAAAAAATAACTACTTTAAAACTATAAAAATTGATTGAGTAATTGTTACCTGAACTACACAGACTCTAAAACATGTGTCAAAAGACCTTTTATAACAAAGACTGTGACATTAGTATATCAAAATGTCAAAAAAGAGCTGATTTTTATCAATAATACACTTAATTTATAAACATTCTCTATCTAGAAGACTTCAGTCACAATAATTCAACCTTTATTTGGTTGATTATGTATTTAAAAAGTTTAAATATACAATAGAAATGATTGTTTGACTAGTTGACTAATCTTAAAAATAATCGCTGATTCAACAACTAAAATAATCATTAGTGACAGTCCTATATGTTCCCCATTTCCTATAGATTGGGTGCAGCAGAATGGAGAAACATCTTTTTAAATGTGAGGTACCCATGTTTCCCCTGCATCCTTGGTCTACAGAATATATATACATACCCTAAAAATCAAGCACGTACTTTCGATAAAATCATCTTGAAAGGACAGTTTACATTTGTCTAAACGTGCTCCGGTAAAAAGAAAACAGAACCATGCTTTTCAAAGTGTCAAGCGTTTGTGTAAATCGTGACTTAAATCTTCAGATGCTACTGTCCATGCGTAGTTGCATTTGTTTGCCGAAGTTCTTTGCCTCCTCTGTTCATTTGAAGTGGTGCAGGACTGAAGTGTCACGGTACAGAGCCAGGGCTTACGGTGAGCTGCTTTTCAAAATCAAACAGCTCATTCCTGTTCCTTCTTAATCGCTGTTTGTCTCTCATTGCGAGCACAGGCTATTAATCAGGCCTTGCGTAAATACATTGTGACAGCGGCTTGTAATGGTCTGTGCGACTGCTGGCAGCGGGTGCTCAGAGCCAGATAAACAAGATAAGAGGGGGACGCGGACAGCCCCCGTAGCCCAGATGTGGCCGCGTTTGCTCGGGCACAGTCTGACAAAACCTCCCTTTGTGGACCCCGCTCTGGTGTGGCTAATGCTTCATTCTGCTAGAGCTCTCATAACGTCAGGGTTGTGCTAACATGCATAGATTAATGTATTTTTACGCTCCATACCACCCTCAGACCTTAAATGTTTGTCCAGCAGTAAACCAGGCAGCGGGAGTGTTTTTGAAGCCCACAGCAGTGAGAGACGACTGAAAGATGTCTCCCAAACATTGTGTAAATATTTATTATTTCTAAAACAGGGCCACACCAAAAGCCCGCTGAAAGATCACAATGGAACGTAAACCACATGCAAGCTCAGAATAAAGAAAAGTTATGCATTTATTTTATTTGGGTCATGGTCCATCCCCACATTTTTATGCTTTTGTCTCAATATGTCAGTCCTCAGCTTCAAAGACTTGGCATCACGGCTAAACACTTACAGAACAAAGCAGTTGTGATGTTGTCATTTTTTGCTGTTCTCTGCCCAGTTCTGACATTTGAAACATTACGATTATTTTTATTTGAAGCTGTCTGTTATAAATCTTTTTGTTGTTGTCGTTTGTAGGTCACACTTGGTCATATTTTTCGATGTCTTGGCTAAGGTTGAACAATTTTGGTTTTTCCATGTCCCAGTCCTGCAGAAACGCACTTTTCTCAGGTTTGCCATTGGGGACCATTGCTTCAAGTACAACTGTCTCCTGCTGCTGTTACTCCCTCCCTCCATGCACCTTCTTTAAATGTGCAAAGGACCTTGTCGTGGACATGGTCTTCAGATCTTGACTACATCGATGACAGGCTGTTCTTTGGAAGAACACACAGTCCTGGTGTTGTGTGACATCTTGAGGCTGGCCTTTGTGGTGAACGAGGAAAAGAGCACTCCGCTCTGCAGTGCACATGGGTCTGGAGCTGGGGGTGCAGACAGAGCATGCACTGCTCCTCAGGCACCTGTCCCTCCAAGGCATCTTGGGCATAATGACCTTGACCCTGGTAGCGCGCCCGGGTCTGCACATGCACAGCTTGTTCATTGATTTCATAATATTACATTTAAGTTTGGGGTGCACAGAGGCAGAGCAGTTAGAGCTCTCCCCTCTCAATAAGGAGTTTAGATTCCTGGGCCAGACCAGCATCATATGATCTCTCCGGGTGGAATCTGCACGTCAATTTAATTTGATTCATTTTTATTTTTGTAGCGCCCAAAATCACAACAACAGTTGCCTCGATGGGCGACAAGTAGAAAAGAAGTTTAAATAAACAATGTCCAAAGGAATTTAGCAAATGATAACAGTCCTCCCTGTGTTACTGTGGGTTCTCTCCGGGTCCGGCTTTCTCCCACCGTCCAAAGACATGACTGTGTAGGTTAACTCTAAATTGCCGCGAGTGAATGAATGTGAGAGTGAATGGTTGTCTGTCCATGTCTATGTCTGTGTGTCAGCTGTGACAAGTTGGCCACTGTCCAGGGTTTTCCCCCGCCTAAGGCCCAAAGTCACTGGGATAGGCTCCAGTCACCCGCCACCTTGAACAGGAACATGCGGTAGAAAATTAATGAATGAATTTATGTAGTTGCAAAAGGGAGTCATTTGATAACCTTGTCTTTTAATGATAAGAGCCTCGTGGTGGTGGTGTTTTTCTCCCTTGTGTGTAAAACAAAGTGTTTTTCACTTATTGTGATTTCACAGTGTACAAAAGATCAACACAGGCATCATGTAGTTGAATACAATGGAAGCATCATGTTTTGCTTTATGTCGCAGTTAACATATTTCAGTGAGTCATTGAAACTGTCAATTCAGCGTGAACCGATACACCAGTGTAAGGGTAGCAAAGTCTCACTCATGCATGCCTCCCTAAACTTATATACAGTCTATCATTTCCAAATGTGTGCAGCAGCAGCCAAAGGTGTACGTCTGGGCGTTTCTCTGGAGGAGGTCCTGGTCCTTTGTTCCTGTCTGTGTATCTGCTGTGGTCTGTCTGTCAGAGCTCCGAGCGCAGGCCGCTGCACATGCTTCTAATCAGGAAATCTCAGGGTTTGCCAGACGACTCCCTCCTCCCCTTTCACTCTCCCTGCATCAGACTTTCACTGCACTTAGCTGGATTAAAAACATTTCTCTCTCCCTCGCTTTCTCTCTCTCTCTCTCTCTCTCTCTCACACTCTCTTTTTCGCTCTCTCTTTCTCTCTCTGGGTTTCACAGAGCTGGCTCCCTGGCGCCCCACTGTGGCGAAAAAGTGGTACATCATGCAGTGACTGGAGTAAAGTGGAAGTAACAGGAAGAACGTATACAGGCAACGTAAGAGGTTTGTTGTTTTTTATGTCCGCAAAGGGACATTGTAATTTATTGGTGTTTCTGCCCAAGTTTACAGTTGTTGGCCAATTAAAGCTAAAAAAAAAAGCCTATCATTTGAAACATTTAACATTCTTTTGTGCATGTTAAATATATTGTGTAAAAGTGTGTCAGTAAAGATCATGAAACACAAAATATATTGTACTTGGAACAATAAATTTATGAGGTAATGTGCAAGAAACATTTTTAGAAAAAAAAATATGTCAGGGAACAGCACAATGCATATAATCATATTTAACTAAAATTGATGTTTCTGAAAAGGACATTCCTTGTAACATTTAAAGGGCACATATTATGCAAAATGGACTTTTATGAGCTTTTCACCATTTTATAACATTGTTCCCCCATCAAAAACATACCTGGAGTTGTATTTAGCTGTTTTCTGTGAGCATTAAAAATCCTCTCCAATCTGAGACATCATAGATTGAGCTCCGAGAACTTTTGCATTGTTTTTAAGTCTGTAAATCATCGCCAGACTCGTTCTGAACATTTCTGCCGTCAAAACACGTTCATTACACGTTCATACAATTTTGTGCTGATATTAGCATGACAGAGGCAAGTTAGCGTTTGTTTATCTCACCTAAGTAATTCTTTTTGCAGCCAGTAGATGGAGCCAAAAGTCACTGGCATGGGAAATGACCGTGTGACATGTAATTTTGCTTTTTGAAAACATTTTTTCTAACCCTCTAAAACATGAGATGCAATAGTAAAAGTACCATTTATTTATAGGCTAATGAAAGTTTAAATAATGCATAATATCTGTCCTTAAATTATTTTTCCCCACTTTCCGTGTACATCGGATGCCTCTTAAAACAAGTTGTTCTCCCTCTTTGACATGAAACTTAGTAAATTAGAGCTGTCAAAACACTGAATAACCCAGGAGGTGCCTTCACTGAGCAGAAGATAGAGAAGCTTTATATTCTGCCTTTAACATAGTCACATTTGTCACAGACATTTCTCTGGCTTTACCTTTTGCCCTGTGTTTCACACTCTGCCCTTCTCAGGTGCAGTAAGTGACAGTTGGAGTGACAGCCTCATTAGAGCTTCATTACACGGCTGCTTGGACAGGAGGAGGAGAGGCCTATAAAACAGGACGGGCCACTTCAGTGACCCATCGACTCAGGCAGGGAGCATGCACCTGGGCCAGGTGAAGGATTCCTCACATTCAGCCCTCCAGGTAACCCACCAGCTCAAAACAAGCTGTCAAGACACATACGTATACGACAGGCGGAGATGTTCACGTTTACTCAACATACTCAAAGGATTTTTCTCCCTTAAAAACCTCATATCTACAAAAATCTTTAGATTGATTTTAAGTGACGTAATCATGTAATTCGTGATAAACTACAAAAATAAGTGTTCATAGCCGTCCATGTCTAATTAAAGTCTTAATTCATAATAAGCCCCCCGCTTTTTGGTTTGTACCTTTCTGGTGGTGGCATGTCACCTACACAATTTCATGGATAGAGAAAGTGAAAACCATACTTCATATTCATCACACTACTGCATTTGTGAAACATTATAGCCAACATTTCCATGGAAATAAACTCCTCCAGACCAAGTAAGAATCATAAAAAAGGAAAAACATGCTTTTATCGTAAACTATTTTTTGGCCAAAAAGTTAAATACTTTAAATTTACTGTGTGTTCTGAACAATGCGATCTGAACCTCTGTGGCTTAACTCGCCACAGTCTCAAAAAGTGTCGGTTCTGTTCTGCAGTTGTCAACAAATGTCTGCCCACAGTTTTGTTTTTGAACAGAAACATATCGGAGGCAGTGCTGAGAACCATTAAGTAGTTAAATTAAGTGCTTTGAATGGAAACCAGATTTAGCCATTTTGAAAAGTTTGGATCAAATTACACATGCAGAAAGTGTATTATGAACCTTTACGCAAGATAGATTACAGATTTTGCTGTTAAGATAATGAGGAAAATTATTTTGAAATTTTGCTCCAGGCCAGATTTTTCTGTTTTAAAAGGCTTAAAAATCATTGAAAATAGCTTATAACATAAAAAATCTTTACTGATTGCATTATTCATGTTGCTTTTAGAGGCCAAATTGCTTTATTTCTTATTTACACAGCTTTGTTCAGGTTCGAGCACCTGTCCAAAGCTCCGAAAACCTCCCTAATGTTGATTAATGGGCCACATGAAGTCCATCGGGATCTTATGGAAACCGGCTGCACCCAGAATTCTTTGCCAGTGAAATATATCTTAATGAAGGAAAAGCGGCTTCAGTGGGACTTTCGGCTGCCACAAGTATGTACGAGGGTGCTGTTAAATGAAGTGAGTGCTCCAGTCAGGAATGGGACCAAATACTGGAGGTGTCACTTTGGGTTTGTGTGCAAATGTATAAATCATACAAAAGACTTGGCCCGGTTTATCGAGCGCTGGAGAGAGAAGCCCAGATTCCCATTTGAACTTGTGAACTGATTTTAAGGAAGTTGATGTTGGATTCAGCATTTTTTCATTGAGGTTTTAATGTTTGCAAAAGAGACCACCTACGCACAAGGCTAAAATTTATGAAGGAAATTAAAAAATGTGTAAAATATGATCCTAACCACTGCTTCATGGCATAGAATGACCAATAATTAATTTACCTAATGTTGAAATGTCTGTTATCCTTATTCATTTGGGTATATTCAGTCTCATGTTTGCACCTTTCCACTTTTCAATCTCTGGCTGAGGGTGGACCGTTTAGCAAATCTTCAGTTCTCATTACTTTTTTAAAAGGACACATACGTATTATACTTTTTCCGTTACTTAGTATTGAACTATAATTTAAGTAGAATATCATTTTGCATTTTGGTCATTATAAACTGCAATATTGATCTAAAATGACTCAACACAGATCCATTGACTTTCTGTTCAAAACTGCAGAACTGATAGGCCCCGCCTCCTCATAGTGACGTTTCACTGTTACAAGCTGTGCATTTTTATTTTTGAAAAGTGGCTGCGTGACATTTTAGAATCAAACATGTATCATTGTAAGTCTTAATTTTTCAAATGATCACACATTTTTCCAATTATCACACTAAGTACAGAAATGTGGGTGGGGATAGGGGGTAGGTGAAAACAGTATTTTTCTTAGCTCTAGAGCCTTGCAGAATACAGGATTACACAAATGCATGAATAAATCAAAATACAACTTTGAGTAAACTAATGATGAGGAAACACTGTTATAGCAAGGTTTAAAGCACATTAAATTTCCTCATGTAACATTTCTGGTTGTCTCCTCTAGTATTCTACAGTTCCATTTCGAACATCTGTTTCATTTCATTCATCAGTGCATTCATTCAATTCAGGTGCTTAAAAACATATTTTGGATTCTTATTGTGAGTGGAGCCACCTGTAACCTGGTGGTGTCAGCTGCTCGTTCCCATAGCAATAGATATGTTTAATGCCATACTGCAACATTCTAATAGGGCTGAAACAAGTTAATCGACTAATTGCAACTAATTGGTAGTGATACTTGCCATAGTATATTTGCTATCGGATCTAAACAAAAAACAGTGGTATTACCCATCTCTACAATGTGGACAAAGCAATAACATGTCCACATATGCAATCACAGTCGACCACTCCACCAGAAAAGTAACATTGTACACCTTTAACAGAAAAAATACATGCATATACTATTATTTATCATTTTACATATTTACTATTTTGCACTTTTGGCTTTTATCTTGGTGTAAATAATGACTGGCAGAGGTTTATTCTAAAGCCCAGAGAATGCATCCTATTTCATAAGCGGAGAAACAATTGCTAAATGCATTAAATCTGACCGTTGAACTTCATAAGACGTTTTGTTCCTCGAGGGTAGTGAGTGTTTCTAATATTTAAGCCGTCTTTTATCATTGTTTTATAATGAACAACGTCTGAGGCAATAGCTTTAAAAGTGTATTATGGAAAGACAACTGCCGACTTCCTTCTTCTCAGCGTGAAACCCAAGAGCAAACTCCATTCTTCCCGTCACGTGCAGACCATATATTTGTACCTGAGGATGTTAGCCCATAAATTTGACACAGTGGCTGCTCTTCCAGTGAAGCACAACATTTGAGCATGATCCTACTTCTCCCCGAGCTCCAAGAAACCAAAAGGACTACATTTAAAACCAGCTACAAAATAGAAACATCTTTGGCACGTCTCGCTGACATTCAAAACCCTGTGGCGGCTGCATCTCTGGGCATATCATAGCTCTGTTTGGTGAAATGATAATTATGATAATTGTGCTGTGAACTGGAGCAGTGGAGGGGCCTAATAGTCCCTTTTCCCCACAACAGGAACTAGCAGAATTGTGCAGGGGCATGTCAAAACCACAGCGCGCACACAAGCCCGAGGATGACAAGACAGGCCAGCGAGTGAAACTGAGAAGGGGCACACTATAGGGTTTTGATAAATACTTTCATATGGAGCGTACCCCACATGTTTGATTCTCACTGAATGCGGCCGGGTTTGGCTGCCTCATAAAGCGATCCAAGAATAATTTCCATGACTAGACGGCTCTGCTGCTCATATGTATTTCATTTCTTCATATTTTCTTCTTTCATGTATATTATGATAGCTGTAATTAATCTGGATATATTTCTAAAAGAGTCAAAAGACGTCAAACGTTTATTACTTCTGCATTCAGCAGCATGTGTAAAAGACCACATTAAAAACACTAATGTGAAATGTTTAGGAGTAGTTTTGATTTAGGCTAAATGACCCAATTAAATATTAAACATTTATGAGTGAAACTTAACAACAAAGTCTTACTCTTTGATTCATAGCGTGTGCTTATTTGTGTCCTTTTTATTAGTTTGTTATGTAGTTTCCTTCTTAATCAAGTAGGAAATTAATTACATTTGATTTGTATCCATTTGACCACCCACATCTACTTTAATCCAATAAAACCTTCAAATATCTTGTGTTATACATAAGAACCATGATGAGATGCACATTTTGTTAAAAAACCAAAAGTATTGTTCAGTCTCAAAACTGGAATTCTAGAACATATTTTTAGAAATATAAGATCAAATATTCTGCATTGTCAGTGTTCTCGTGTTCTGATCCGAAGGTTAGCGGTTTGAAAAAAGCTCTCGACAAAACAGTCCTTGGTTGAACACCGCCAACAACTGACCCACAGTTTGGCGGTGTGATTCCCCTCGGGTGAATTCTTTCATGGTGTCCTTGGGCAAGACATTTAACCCGCCCCGCCCTAGTGTCTGCATGAGTGTGTGAATGGGTGAGTGTTTGCTTGATGTAAAGCGCTTTGAGTGCCTTGAAGGTGGAGAAGCGCATATAAAAATGTGACTATTTTACCTTCTACCATTAATTCTCTATTTGCACTCTTAGAACGAACACAGGAGAACTAGTCTTTTTAAACATTTAGGTGCATAAAATGAGGAATACGAATCAACAACATATTAATTACAGCTTTAATACAAGAACACTCTCACTGCAGCTGCAAAGTCTGGGTCAGGTGGCATAACCACTGGGTCAAATATTTATGTATTTACAATATAAATACTGTGGATAATGTAACAGTAGTAATATATATAAAGATATTGTTATTTACAGTGAACCATCAACACTATAATATAAGCTGTACAAAGAAGGTGCTAAAATAGGCAACATGGAGCAGCAGGCCTATAAATGGTTGTACAGTGAAGCCCCTGTTCTTCCCCTCATTCATTTCCTCCCATTGGTCCCTCACTCATCGTCCTGACTCTGTGCCGCTCACAGCGTGGGTCAGGCATGTCGCTGATGTCACAGCCCGCTCAGCTCAGGTATAAAAAGATCCCTTCTGTTTTCCGAGGGTCTAAATTGGGCTTTAGATGGGCTATTTGTGTGGACATTATGCTCATGTTGCCAGGTTTATGTCGAGGCTTCCACAGTGTTAATGGTCGGGCTGTGAATCGTCACCAGGGCAATAGTCAAACAGGGCTGAGCAGTGACGTTTACTCAGTGATCTTTTCGAGGAAAGAGGATGTGTGCGCTTGTATTTTAAGGAGTGTCCAAAGTCCTTACTTCTTAGTTTGGGTTCGGGACGAATGTGGCACAATTATTCCGGTCTGATCCTCAGCAGAGCAGCAGAAGGCTTAGTTTAATCGATGTGAGGCTGGAAGTTTACCGACAGTGTAAATGCTTACGAGAAGTTTGCCCAGAGAAGTTTAAGAGTGAATTTAAACTTCCAAGAGTGAAGTTTTCAAGTGGCATTGCTTCCTTTCGGCATTCATGGTCAGTCTTGGATTTTTGTCTCTTGTGCCTTCCTTTCTTCTGATCGCTTTGCAGATTTAACACTAAATTTTTTTCTTGTAATGTATTTGAATTAAGAATCACAATAAGGATCAGGGTTAAGGGTCACAAACGAAGAACTTGCCTCGGCATTAGATGCAACATTAAACAATTAATACAGCATCAAATATGAATACTTTGTGTTAGATTCTTAGGAGCAACATATTAATTGGATGTTTCTTTATAAACGGCATGGTTGGTTGATATACACTTGACGCATCTTACTTTTTATGTATATATATATTTTTATTTAACCTTTATTTAACTAGTAGAGTCCATTGAGATTAAAAACATATTTTCCATGAGAGTCCTGGCCAAGAGGTAGCAAAGTACATGCTATTTACCTAAATACTGTTGAGTTTTTAGTATATTCTCCACTAGCAGGGCCAGGAAAATAATACAGTTTTAATTGAATTAAAGTCCTTGTAAATTGTCAATAGTTAGTAGTTTATTTTTTAGTTTTTTTTGAAAATTTGTCAGTCAAACCCTAAAGCATAAAAGCACCTGTGATTTTTTCTGTTAAATGACACTGACAGAAAACAGAAGTGATCAAATTAAGAATAAACTAAAAAAAAAGTTAAATATCAGTTTCATAATGTAATGAAATACAATTAAAAAAAAATTTAATTGAACTTGATTCCGGTATGAACAAAATAAGTTAACATTTTAACTTAGCTTGTAAAAAAAACATACCCTCACAACATACTTTCATATTGGTCATGTCCAATTTTACTTTAAAGTGTACTGAATATTGTACAGTAACTCTACAAGAGGATTTTACAACAGAGTTTGATAGCGACATCCAGGAATGGTCTACGCGTCTTGTTTGTGTTCCTCAAATTGAAATTGAAAACCATTTTAGCAGGTTTTGAAAAGAAAAAGAAAACTGAGAATGATCTAATCTGAGAGAATTTTTTTCCATAGAGCCCAACCCTATACCTTCTGATTTTAAAACATGTGGTTATGGGCACAGGTTCTGTTTGTCCACAATACAATTTAGGCCTGATCCAAAAACCACCTGCAGAGTGCCACAGGGGCAGGAACAAACTGTGCAGCACCAGAGCTCCTAATGGACTGCAATCAGAGTCAATACCAGATAAGAAAGAGCCGGACAGATAAGACTGTACAGACGCCAGCGACGATAGCATTGTCCCGTTTGACCAATCAGCTGTTACGCCGCTGACCAAACAAAGCACAGGTGCACGGACTCTCTCACTTATGTGGCCTCCAAACACCTTCGGCAAATGAACGCCTGCTTTGCTTTGCTCGGCGCTCTAAGTTGCGGCCTTGTTTTCCTGAATAGCTGGATGTTTTATAGTGTACAGGAATGCCTCACTCAACATCACTTACCGCGTATTTCCCGTAAGGCTAATGGAGCCGTGTTGACTCAGTGAAGGAGGAGGTCACTGCAGCTCATGCCTGACAGTTAAACCAGGTGCACACAGCGATGAAGGGCGCATGGGCGACACTGACAAAAAAAGAATAGCGCCAATACTGTACGAAGAGTTCAATTGCAAAAACGAATGTATCCGTTTTAGAAAAGGTACATCCGTGCTCAAGTTTTTTTGTTTGTCTGTGTGTAAACCATCTTCTACACAAATGAAAAACAATAGACTTGAGGGGATTTGCCCAAGAACAGAAAGAATAATATGTTTATTGCATTAAAATAGTTGTGGCTTTTTAAAACAATGCCAGACAAAGAGTAAATTGTAAGCCTGCAACATTCTTCTATTTGCACGATACTGAAGTTTCAAACTCGAGATTCCATACTAAGAAGTATACTCTATTCTCGATACCAATTTCGATCACAACGGTTAAAAAATGCTCTTTTTAATGGCTTAAGGTTTTAAACAATAGATACTTGTTCAAATGAGTATCGAGTTTCTATACTAGTTTTAGTATAAATTTTCAACACTTTTGACAACCCTAACTTGCACTTATCTGTTTTTTTTTTCAAATTAATTTTGAATGTTTTTGGAGCTGCCCTGATTACAATAATTAGATTAGTCTTATATTTTTACAATCCATAAGAAATGTATTAAAAATTGCTAGTAAATGGCACAGACGTGAAAAGACTGGAAAATAAACAATGAAAGTGCCAAAATGTCACCTTACAACCAAAAATATTATGAGGTAAATTTTATTTTCTATCTCTGTATGTTTCGGGAAGATAAAAAATACAATTAAATACAAGATTGCATTAAATTTTGATTAATATAGAACCTGGAAAATTAATATTAACACAGATTTGTCACCTGGTTTGGAAAGTTTTATGTTTCTTTTTCCCGTCTGCTTTTTGAAAGTTTAATACATCCATATAAATATATATATATTATTTATATATTTTTTCTTCTATTGTCATAAATGATTTAACTATATACATGTAATTCCTCTGGGTTTGTTCTAAAGTCAAGAACATTTGAAAACCAGTAAAACCTGGCCCTCATTCCTTTTCCTTTTTTTTAAAATGATCTATTCTTGTTAACGTAATTGTCTTCTGCGACTACTGCTCTTGAGCAATCCAGCATCTGAAACAAGCTTTTTCTATTTTACCCACAATATGTAGTGTCATTGTTTGGCTCAGACAGGCAATTATTGTTTTGATTCAGAGCTATAAGTGTGTAAATATGCCCATAATGGAGTTGGCAGGAACGCACTGACATTAATGGTTTCCAGACGCAAAGGAGCCAGTGGAGGAATGTGCACTTTTTGTAAACAAATGAAGAGAAAAATCTAAAAGAGGACCAAAACAATGCAACTTTTGAACACTTTTCCCATAAGGTTTTCTGTTGTTACGCTTTTCATACCTTCTTTTTCTTTTCCGAGGGAGATTTTTACAATACCTGGAAAGCACTGGCATATTTTCAGTTTACTATGCATTCATGAAGGCCAGTTTTGTTCCAGACCATGCGTGCCTTCACTGTTTACATGTGAATTTGAGTAAGTGAGTGTACCTTTTTCAATAACACTGGAATGGGCTTTTTTAGGGGGATCACATCCGTTGCCAGAGCCCTGCACAGTGTTTCCAAAGATGCTTGCGCCCCGGGATAATGAGGGGGGTCAGTAGCAGAGGGTGCAAGCATTTGGGGATAAGCTTTGGCTAATGACGAGGAAGTCGGAGCTATAGCTTTGATGTGCACGGGTCCATTGGCACATTGATGGTAAGCTGTGTGCTATACCAAGGAGAGCGCTAATCTTCTTAGGCGTGCGCTTAACATTCCTGTATTTTTAAGGAGCGCTCCATCTCCTTGTCTGGGCGTTTTATGGGTTTGTTGCTGAACAGTTTGCAGGCCTGCGCCCATTTTGCTGTTGGTTTGCGTAAAAAAAACACACAGGAGAATGTCAGAGGAGGCTGTGGTCGGAGGGTTGGCTGTTCTGACGGTGGGAAGGCCTCTTTAGGTCACGAGTACGAGATGGTTTCTGCTAAACTGGAACAGGTTTACGGGTGGCTTTGGGGTCGATAGCCGCATCCGTCATTGGCACAGCGCGGCTAACGCTAATCGCACAGAGGAAACACTTGATTTGATTTTGGACATAGACTTTTTCCTCTCAAAAGAGACGTCATAAACACTGCATATGATTGATTTCTCTTCACATCCTCGGGGAATAGTTTGTCCAGAGCGTTTTCTTTGTTACTGTGGCTGGAAGGTTTTGCAGAAGTGAGATTTCCAATTAAGCGGAATTGGCTTCACAATGACTTCAAACAATATTCTTTGAGGTGATTTGAAAAAGCACAGAGCTGGAAATTGCTGTGGTAATGCCCGTTTGAGAGGGAAAAAAGCTCCAAAATGTCAACAGGGATGGAAAATCTGGTGGTGGGCTGTTCCCCCCCGGCCAGAGTGGCACCGTGACTCACCAAACAACCAACTGAGTTCAGCTTGGTTCACAGCAGGGCAGGGGCTCTATCAGCTCTTTAAAATGCTGCTCTGCCTGTCGTAGAATAACATAACATATTTTTTATGCAGAATTGCTTGCCGCCTTCTCTGCCACTGCAAAGTAGACTTAATATATGACGCATCAACATATAAAACGTATCTGAAACTCTAAGCTCTGTTCTTCAATCCTATATATTATAAAATATCTATACGTGTTAGATTCTTTTTAGCCTATTTGTTTGATCTGTGTTATTATTAATTCATGGTGTTTGGACTTAATGGTATAAACTGTAAAGCAATTTCTAAAAACTTAAGTGACTGGCCAATCTCTTGTCATTACTGCAATTCAAATGTATGATATAAATGACTTTTAAATTACGTTTAGTTTAGTTTATTCGAGCTCATTCAATATCAATAATCGGTAATAAACAATTAGCAATTAATTAATAAACAATTAGCTCACAAGTTCACTGCAATCATGTACAGTATTAATAAACAAAACAAGCCAGCTCGAAAGGGAGTGAGAAGTAAAACCGTAAACCTACTTCTAGAGCTGGGAATCGATACACAATACGCTCCTCAAGATACAATAATATCCTATTTTATTCTGTCTAAAAACTGCTAACCTTGTATTTTAGAGCTCTACGAAAAGGTTCTGAAGCACATGGGATTCTTGGGATTGTTTAGAGTTCAGATTTCTGTCTTTTCACAAATGTTACTGCCCCTGGACATGTTTAAAATATTTTATTTAGTTAGTTATTAACCTTTGTGAGGAAAAAAGCCCATTGAGATCGAACTTTTTCAAGCTTGACTTGAGCCAAAGTGAACAGCAGCACACAACAACATTTCCACATTTGCACAAAAATAAAAACACAGAAGAAAATATAAACTCTGAACAGATTTGTACAATTAAAACTCAAATTGAAATCTTATTGTAATCTCAATCTGAAAAAGCGCAATTAGATTTCTCCATAATCGTTCAGCCCTACATCCCAGGCAAAGCAATAACATCTCCAAAAGTTACATGATGCACCTTTACGCCTCCTTTGGTACTTTCATTAGTTGATGTTTGGTCTAGAAAAGTTGACGAACCCTCAAACACCTCTCGTGTGCTTTCTGGCTGATGGAATCCAGCAGAGGCCTCGCATTAGATAAAGGCGCTTGGTCCTGCATTCACTTTCACAGCCAAAACCCACACGCTCCGGGGCACGAGCAGAGGAATGCACCCCGACCCGGCTCTCGTCTGTGGGTTTGGACCATCCAGCACCGGCACCTCTTTGTGGATCTCCTCCAAGACCCCCAGACGTCCAAATCCCTCTGTTTTCCATCACTTCAACTCCTCAGCCTTTGTGCTCTTTTCTCTCCTTTTGTGCGAGTTTGTTTGCAGAGCTAGAGCACACATTGCGGTGTACAGCCACAGACGTGCGGAGGTTTGGGCCTTATAAAGAGCCGTGCCGGGCTGCTGTGAGGGCCATGAGAGCACAAACATTACGCCACAGAGTAAACGCACCGCGGGGCCCACTGCTGAGCGCCTTTTGTTATTGCAGCTCTCATGCAGCAGGTCACAGCAGACAGAGAATGCAGCTCATATGGCAGATCTTATCTCAAAATCCAACTCCAAACCCACTGCTACAGCCTATTCTGGGAAATCAGAGCATGTAAAGGCACTGGCTGTTTTTCCTATTCGTTTTGGAGGATTTGATTTAATGCTATTTTTAAGTGCAGTTATGAAAGGGCGTTTTAGCTTTAGCCCCCGATGGCTATCAGAGCAGTTTGTTTGACCAAGATCAATCATTTGTGTTGGACATTTGCCTGCGATATTAATGTTTGATTAAATTGCTTTGATCAAATCTCTATTAATCTACCTGAGACTAGTTTAGCAAAACTGTGGGAAAATCTTCTCTGCTGCAGTGTGCAAACAGTACCCTTGTAACAAAAGACAGGAATTAGTTTGATTAGTCGAAATTAGTCTCAATGTCTCATCTCAGTGTTACCTGTTTCAGAAAATGCATCAGTAACTTCATAATAACTACACTTATTCCTGCCTTAAAGCATGAGTAAAAATTTAGTGAACAAATAGTTTATTATTAATTCAGGCTCAGTAACTACTTAACTAATACTGTAGCCCTATTTCTTCTGTTATTATCTGCCTAACCCTAATTTCTAACTCTGTATTGCTCTCGGATCAAGTTTAATCTAAATAACTTTAAACGAAAAATAGGCCTAGTATTGTTACTCTGCATTCTTTGTCTGCCTAACCACAATTCCTAGCCCTAACTACCTTAATTAAGTAGTTACTAGCCTGAATCATGCTCAATAAAGTATATGTTCATTACTAATTAAGTCTTTGTTAAGGCTAAGAAAGTTGCAGTTGTTATAAAGTGTTATCAGTGAATCCTAAACATTTCACCACTTTAAGAATACATGTGTTCAGTTCAAGCAGTGCAGTGTAGAGAGCAGACATTTGTTGTTCAGCTTTTCTTTTGCTCAGTTTGAAGACAGACAGAGTTATAACAGGAAACATTTTATATAAACACTGTCAGCTTCTCTTACTGAGACAGATTTTTTTTGAAGCAAAACAGTTAGAAATCCTGCTCGTGTCCTAAACTTACCTGCCGATCGGAAAACTCAGGTGAAATGTTTTGTTTTGCTTTTAGTGCATATCATTTAAAATTCCTTGAAACTAGACGAGCATATGATTGCCTGAACAACACATCTCACTCCTGAGTTTATGAAGCATGTTATTTTTCTTCCAGATGATGACTTTGCGGGAATTTGCCTTAAAGGACACAAGTCCATGGGCCTAAATGCCTGTGTGTGCACATGCCAGCAGCCTTGAACAGGAAGTTAGGGTTACCGGCCTGGTTAAAGTTTCTTCTGTGAGGCACAAGCGCGTCTCAGTCTAGACTGGAGTCAGAAGGTCTCACCTTGTTAAAGCAGGGCACTTAATGAAAACTGATGACAGATTAATCATTAGAGCTGCCTACAATGGACATTTATACACTTCATTCACAGCTGACCTTGGAGACTCTGGACCTGTAAAGTAGTAAACCGTTATCCAACAGCTTTCAAATAGCAATAAAAACAACATAATCTACATTTATTTTATTTAAAAGATGAAATGAAGTGAATCGGGCACTGCCATCTTCTGTTATGCTTTGCTTATATCAGTCTACTTTCTCATTTCTCATGTACTTTTCAGTTTGCAGTACATTTTATCCACATTAATTTGCTGTATATTCATCTTTACGGCTTTAGCATTTTTATTGCAACATTTTAATATACAGTGATCCCTCGTTTATCGCGGGAGTTGCGTTCCAAAAATAACACGCGAAAAGTGAAATCCGTGAAGTAGTAGTTTTATTATTTTACAATGCAATACTGAACTATGGAATGAAACCAAAAAACAAAACCTGTTTTAAAGCCCAAAATTTGTTTAAAACAATAATTTTAATATAGTAATACAAGGTTGTAAACATTGTCACTGGTGTATTTCACAGTCTGTGCCTCTTCGTCCTGACTCCGCTCCGCTGTAGCGTCTGTTTACTGTTAAACCATTCCTGTCTCGGTCCCCTGACCGTGGTCGGAGGACACAGGGGAGATTCTCTTCTCCAGGGCCGAAGGGTCGCTCGTCCTCCGGGGTTTAACTCCCTATTCTGAACCCCACGGTTGTCCAAAGTGTAGTGTGAGTGCAATGACGACCTCAGTTTGTTGCTCCAGAGTTTTGGCTTTATTTTACTGTAATACACCCTCGCTAAGCCCCGGTCGCCGTCCTCACCCAGGTACCCACACTTTCACACCCGCTCACTTCGCGACTCACTCTCTGACGCGCGCATTGGCCGCGCGCACGCAGCCTCTCTCACTCACGTACCCCTATGTCACACACAGAGCTATCTGCCAATAGGAGCTAGACATACATCTCACAACACTACGTTGTCGGCGCAGAGCGTTTCTTCGACATTGTGGGTTTTGTCACAGAGAAAAAAATGCAAACGTAAAGTTGGCAGAATGTACAGAAACGAAAACTGTTGACAAGTGAAAAACCAATACACTACAGCGTCAATATTTTATTTCTAGACAACAGTAAAGCCCCTGAGCCAATCAGGATTCAGAGCACAATGCACTGTAAAAATATCCGCACTGTAAAAAAAATCCGTGAAGCAGCGAAGCCGTGAAAGATGAAGCGCGATATAGCGAGGGATCACTGTACAGTACTTTAATTGAGACCGGAGTTTAACAACATATTGATTACATTTAATGATCAAAGTAACATCTTAAAATGCCTCTAACAAGTTGGACTACTGATTCGAAAAGATTCAAATTGTGCTAAAATCTTTCCACATTTTATCCCAGTGTAGCTATTTTTCTTTAGGTTTTTAATTTTACTTCCTGGATGTAAATGATGACATACACACTAGGAAATTGCCAAGAAACCATCCTGTACAGCATCCTGTGCACCAAATCTCCTGATGTCACAGATTTTTTTTTTTTTTTTGACAAGAAAAATACATTTGAACACCTTTCTTTTGTTGAATCTTTGTTTAAAGGGTCAAAAAAGTAGTTTCTTTTGTGTAAGTTATGCATAACAATTCAACTTTTCTCTACAATTGATTGGTGTCGAACTGTAATTTACAAGAGGTATTAGTAAACTGAATAAAGTCAAAATTAGACAATCATAAAAACCTGTCATACGCACTTTAAATACTAATATAAAACAAGTCTACATTTGGACTGAGCAAAAATAATAATAATCTGACTTGTTATATTATATTGTCAAAATGAGTTGGATTGGTTTTGTGGTATTGATCATCTGCGATTGATTGTGCAGCCTTAGTTTTTATATTTGCTCTGGAATAGCCTTTATCCCAGTCATATTGAAAACTTTAAGATTATTTATAGTGTGCGGTCAGTGATGATTTTCTTCGTCAGTCTGTTAATATTTGTGGGGATGGTCTCCTTGACAACAGCCTTATTCTAAATCACAAGAAGAAAAGATAAAATGAGATTCTTTCAATCTGCTACAAATAATAGTATTACTGAATTATAGATAACCCTAACTTTTATAGATGTATTTATTTGACTGTTTTTAGCTTTTGCATTTTATTTTAATTAATGGTTTTGGCTAATATTTATGGTTTTATTATTATTATTTACTGTGTTAGGGTTTTGTTTATCATGAGCACTGGTAGAGAGATTGTAATTGGATTGCTTTTAAATGTTTTTTTCCCCTGTGCAGCACTTTGGAACCGTTTCAGTTTATAAAATGTGCTATATAAATAAAGTAGATTGGATCGGACATTCAGGTCAAACTAGTGCATTCTTTCCATTTCCATTCACCAAAGCATTAAACATAATTTGTGTTGTTAAAGCGGGTGAATAGGAAGCTACACAGTGAAACAGACATCGTAACAGCACATAAAAAACACCTAGAAGGACTCTACTAGTGGAATTTTCCTTCCAGCCCTCATCTTAACCCACCACTGTGTACATATTTAAACATGGAGCCCGCTATAGCACAGTCTTACGCCTGCGTGTCCCGACAAGAGCGAGCACAGGATGTACAGCAGATTCAACACGATCGTTCATTTAACTTAAGCACCTGGAAGCTTGTGCAACTCTATGCCTCGTAAAAACCCAATTTTAATGCTGGAGCTGTTTTATTTAGTCATAAATAACACTTAAACTACACTGGGATCTAATCCAATGTTTCACTTTTATTTTTTTTATACCAATTAGTCCAGCTTTGTTTGTAATGTAAACACCACACAGCCGTGTGGATGCATTTGTTTCCTGGTCAGAGCAGAGTTGGACACGAGCCAATGGTCTTTATTGCCCTGAAAACATTAGCAGTGATCACTTGTTTTTGCCACTGACTGCTTCAGACTCATTAACATGATTAATAGATAGTGAAACTGTAATGGGAGCGAGTTAGATCCAAGAATAGCATCGGACTTCACTGATATTTTAACTTCTCATCAGTCACTAAAGGAAGACATTAGCTTCAGTAATGGCTTTGTTTGTAAGAGAAAAGTCTTAAGTTTTCTCTCTTCTCTTTCACTGATTAAAGCATTTCTTATGTTTACACAAATTGTTTGATATATTTTGCACCTGGTCATTACAATATCTCATAGCTAGATACAATGTTTGAAAATTGTTTATAATTATTGACTTTATTTGTATTTTATTCTTTTAACAGGATCTGTATATTTTGCATGTGGGAGAATAGAGCAGCTGCCATAAGAGTATATATGCTTACAAGATGGTCTTCAAAAACGATATTGTCAGAATTGAACATCTCAATATTTTTGTCTTTGCATTATCTCAGTAATACAGTCCACATCAAAAGTTTAAGACCAGTTGAATAAACGGAAAAAGTCACATTTTCATGGTTGTGGTGGTGGCGTTCAAGACGTTTATTTGTTTTTGAAGCCCTTTTGTAACAGATGCATGTTTGATTGATGGTTATTGGGCTGCAGTCGGCACCAGTAACAGCCTTAATTTGGGTCGAGGATCGGCCAGTGTGCTGACAGACAGCCAGTCGGACCCTCCGGCTCACTGCTGGTATCATGTTTTTGGGTCTTGCAAACTTTTTTTCCATCTCACTCCCATTTTTTGTTGCACAGTGAGGCTCTACTTCCAACGGCTCCAACAATCCAGCCATGTAAAATGTCTTAAACTTTTGATCGGGACAAGACGATATTTTAACTATGTGAGTATCACAAAGAATGTTAGTGGATCGTAAAATTAATCATAAAAGAGCAGAAGTTGGGAAGATTACATAGAAGTTTTTGTCTCTCTAGCTAATTTTTCCACATGTCTCCCACCTCTTCTTCCAAATATACTGAAAACGATATTAATGAGGTAACACAACTACCCTGACTCCTTTCTCCTTATTTGTCTCATAGCTGAGCAGTATTCCAATCCAACCCTTGTTCTCTTCTTGTTGTTGCTCTTTTTAATAGAGAATTTCATTTTCAAGGAAGCGGTTAGTTTGCCATGAGCAAAAATTGCCGATAATTGTACCATTTGGTCGCCAGACTGTGGGGTCGCTGGTCGAACAGGAGGCTGGGTGAAAGTGGAGGCCTGAGAGTTCACGGCTGGATGGAGTCGAATACACAGACCCACGTGAGAATGTGTGTGAATTTGTTTCTTTATGGGGGCTTGCCTCTCATACAGGGACCAAAAATGACGTAAATCCTTCACTGTTAGATCAATGGCAAGGTTTAAGGTAATTTATGGGAAAATTTAGGTTAAGGTTACAGTTAGGCATTTTGTAATTGTGTTTAAGGTTAGAATCAATCTCCAGGAAATGAAGGAGAGTAAATAAAACATCCCCAGAAGCATGGAAACCCAACCTGTGCATGCGTGTTTTACAGTTTTCCAAGTCAAGTGAAGACTCAAACCTGAGAACCTGTGGGAGACTGTGCAGTGGTTTGAACAATTTCCCACCAATGGAAAGTTTAAATATCAGAACATCACATCACCCACATTGCAGTGTTTTGGTTTTACTGGTTGCTGAGGTCAAGAGGTAGAGGAAGTTTTTATTAGCCATGTTTCGACTGGCCCTGGTCCCCAAACAGGTTCACCTTGAGGCACTCTGGCACAGTCCTTTTAATGGCGCAGTGTGTCTCCATGCACAGGTCCTGGCTCTGGGTCCAGTGAGTCTGCCACGAGAGCAACTGACTCACAAATCACAATAAAATTCTTAATAAATACAATCTAAGATATTCCTGAACTATACTTTTTAATCATATGATTGATCTCGGAAATTGACAAAAATAAATGTAGTAATATAGAGTTTGAGATGCTGTGAGACGCGACTAAAGTTAGAGTAGCCTAAACTGAAACTACTGGCAGTTTATCGTCAGGGTTTTCTGCATTTGTTTAACCTCTCGGCACCTCTTGACGTCTCCTTATGTGGTGCATTGGGTTTGGATAATGTTTTGCGATTTGTTAACTCAAGACAGTTGAGACACTTGGACTGCACCAATCTGTTCTGAATTGAACAGGTGGAAACATGGCTAAAGTCCCACTAGAGAAATTTGACGTTTGTATTTATCCAATCCTTTAATGCCAATGGGGCAACCTCAATGAGTCACGGCGGTGTCCTTCCCCAGACCATCAAACTTGACTTTCTTTTGAGTTTAGGTTTGTTTTCTGTCTAGTTAGGCTGAAAACAGTAGTCTGATTCAGTCTAACCTCCAGAAGACACATGGAGCTGGCATGTATTGTTCATGTGAATAAAAGGGGAGTGTTAGAGATAACTCCTCCCTCTGTTTGTTCTCCTGTTCAGTGTGGCTCCAAATCAGGCGCTGCTCCAGGACTATATTTTATAAGTGTATGTAATTGTCCTCTACAATAACAGCCACCATGTTTGCTCTGGCAGTGGTCAGCGTTCAGGCTGTGTGAGAGGGGCTCCGGGCCAGCTCTGCGGGGCCCGGGCGCTGTTTTCTTATGGTATCTAGATTCGCTAGAGTTGCCAAGATCTTTGAGGGCAGCGAGAGTGCAAGGACATTAGTGTTAAGCTTTGTTCACAGACTCGGATCAGTAACAGGACGCACCGTGATTTCAGCCTCTTCAGCTTATGCCTATAGCGCTCTATGATTAATTTAATAGCTTTAGTTTACTGTTTTTTAATAACGTGTACAACAAGTGGCAAACTATTTTCTCATTGAAACTGTGAATGATACGGCTGATTTGGTCATGTCTGAGAATATGATTAATCAAAATGTTGGTTGATCAGTTCTCAGGTTATAACTCGGGCTGCAGCAATTATTTTGCATTTAATTTTCTAGTGTTTATTCTTTCAATTATTGTTTTGTTGTTATGATCAGTAAGGGAGCGTGAATATGAGTTGTTTTTTTTACCAAATTCGAACCAGATAAACTTAAGTTTAGGTCTGTCAGGATAATACATTTTTAAGTGCGATTAGATTGCTACAGAAACAATAATATAATAATAATTTAAAAACTATCATTTTGAAACTACTTCATGACACTGACACAATAACTATGAAGCAGGAGAATCACATGTACTTTTCTAAATGTACAATATCATTAAAAAATACGAACTACAATAAAATAGTAAGAACTTAAGAAGTCACTATTATTTTATATATATATATATATATATATATATCTATATATATATATATTTTTTTTTTTACACAACCCCAAAAAGATTGTTCCATCACTGATTTATTGAATATTAAGTTGATATTGTAATTATTGTGTTAATATGTTAATCCGGCTATACTTGCAGACTAAACCGTTTTTTTCATCAAAAACACTATGTAACGTGTACAAGTTTTGCTTTGTCTGAGCCATAAAACGTTTTTATAACACATGGCATATTTTGGAGTCTGTGTATTGTCCAAATGACAAATTTCTGATTACTAAATTAGTTATTTCAATAATCAATTAGCTGCTCTTGATCGATTCACTTTTTTACCTCTTGTGTCAACAGTCTAACTCTTGAAATGTACTTGATGATACCTAACCACCGCTTTCTTCTTTCCCACAAGGCCCCCTGCTTTGTCTTTGGTTAAAATGTGCCGGTCACTGTGACATTGGCTGACCATTTCTTGAGTTGAGCTACAGCCTTAGTTGTCATTTTTGACGCAACCGCTGGTGGGTCAGAGAGGTCGAGTTTCTGTGGTAATAACAGCAGTGAAACAGGCTGTCGTAATGCACTGTTATATCAAAGCACTGCCCCATTTTATCATCCAAGTCTCTATGAGCTCATCAGATCTGACACCAACCCAGCACTGCCCTGTCTCTCTCACTCTTTCTCTCTCACACTCTCTCTCTCACACACTCTCTCTCTTCCCCTCACTCTCTCCTTCACTCTCTCACTCTCTCTCCAACGTTTGTGCAGAAGCATCTGGGCATGCATAGATTGACGCAAGTTCGGGACTCAAATTGGGGAGTCACACTGTCTCTCTCCTTCTCTCTTTCTCTCTCTCATTCTCTCCCTCTCTCTCTCTCTCCCTCCCTCTCCTTCTCTCTCTGACTGAGGGCTGCACAGGCGCCCGCACTCCAGGTGGAGCTGTTCCTAATGTCCCGGGGCTCAGAGTTGTCCCCCACAGGCTCGCTCAGGTGCAGTGTGTGGAGGGAGTTAAGTGGAGCTCGGAGCCTGCACACAGCAGCTTAAACTCTCTGACAGACAGCTCTTTATGGCCCGGGCCCTGGAGCCGGTCCAGGTGTCAAAGCGGGAGCCTGATTAGAGCGTCTTTAAAGAGCTCAGCCTCGCTCCGAGCAAAGAGTCACCGTGTACTGAAGGTGTCTGCAAACACTGATTTACAGGCTCTGGCAGAACTCTGTCACATCTCCATTCTACCTCTCAATCAACACTTATTTATCACTGTTTCATAATGGTTTTTTTTATTAAACTGAACAGCTGTAAACAGAAGCAGTTTGCTTATTAGTCACACTCACACACCTTCTCAGAGGCGTCTTGATGACACTTTCTGAAAATGAAAAATTGTTGTAAAGCTGCAATTGGCTTGAATGTACCTCTTTGATTTCTTAGGGGGTGTTGGCCTTTAATCATTTAGACAATTATTCAGTCGATGGTGTTTTATTTGACCAAAATCTGTATTAGTAAAAGTATTTGGCAAAAGCAAAAAGGAGACCGTGTGGAGCAAATTAGATCAAGATTAAGGGAGTGAACCATGAGCTTAATTTGCCTTTTACATAAAAATGCACAGTTTCTTTGCACTTGTATGTTTAAATATTGCGGTTGTAGTGTTGTGTTAAAGTTTTGAGAGCTTTTGCCAGTTTCACACCATTGTCCTTGACTAATCAATTGTCACAGCTTGTCTTTCATCGACCGAGAATTTTTCTAGTCGACTGTAGCCCTGTTGCTTATCCATCATTAGTCTTGTATAATCAAACACATTAACATAAGTAATAGTGAGACATTTCTAATTAAAAGTTTTGGTGTTCCAGTTTACGTAGATGTTCTGCTACTTTGAGGTGAAAGTGATTTATATTTTCTTCTGACAATATTTATGTACTACAGTTTTCACTGATTTGCAATACTTCTTACTAACCACAAAAATGAAAATACAAAAGTAACCCTCGACATTGTAATTGTATATTTTGTAATTTATCTTTAAAAACGATATTAGTCTCTCTGCGCACAAACGAGATGCTTAAAAAACCTTGATGAAAACCAGAATCCTCAAGTCGATGTGCCCTTACTCAATGTTTCATGTGTGAGCCAAGGCCATCCTTCTTCCAGAGTTTGTCAGAATGTGTTAGCGAGCCACACTTTATTTACTTCCTGTCAACTTTGGCAACAGGAAATCGATGGAGACATGGGAGGCAGCACGCATCAGTTCAAACAACATCTGCTTACCACCGTCCGCTGTGTGTTTAGGCCCATTTCTGAACTCCTAACACGCCCCTGGAGACTACATCCCCTCTGTCTCCTCTGCTCATGTCAGCCTTCATAGTCCACTGCGTACTTGATTCTCAGCAAATGCAGCGGTCTTTGTGCCAGCCTCCAGCCTGCATAACTGAAGGGTGTAGGACATTCATCAAACAGAGAAATGGTTGCCAATTTTGATTCCTGAAAATGTGAAAATGAGGTTCATGTCTAGAGCAAAACAATGGACCATAAAATGAACCTCAAAAGGGCAGAAATATAATTTTATATCCTGGTTTGGAAGATTACTGAAGTCTATTTTTGAAGTTATTTTTAATTGCTTTAACTATTCACCTTATTCTGGAAGTTTCCGTGGGCACCGCCATCTTTTTTAGTAGTCTTTTTTAATTAGTTTACATGGGGCAGGCAAGAAAATAAGTTCTACACGGACTAAAAAGCCGTTTTCAGCCCACAGGAAATCAGTGCATTGCTGACTTGTTGTTGCTTGTGTGCATTAAACATTTTACACAAATCAGTCTACTTTATATAATGCTTTACCAGCGAGACTTTAGCCTTGTTCGCCGTGAATGGGGTTCTCATCAAACCAGAAATGCCTTTACTACAGAAGTGTGGATCTGTGTTAAAAAAGTGGCAAAAGTGGGCAGGGTGGAATAAAGTGAACAGACTGTCTACTCAATATTCTAATTTTCCATACCTCCAAAACAATAATTGCGATATTATCCATTTATCCATTAAACTTCTCACCTGTAGTTTGAAATTTGTATGTTGTTGTCTCTGGGTTGGTTTCCTGTAAATGCTCTCAAACATGCACTAGAGACTAGAGCGGCACAATTTTTGAAAAACAAATCTAATTGCAGTGTTGGGGATTGCAATTAGGTTAGGGATTTGTGTTAAACAAGAGACATTTTTGATGAAGGCCATATTTAAACACATCCAGGAGGAGAAGAATTAACTAAATTCAAGAGTCCCATATATTTCAGAACATGTTTGTTGAGGTTTGAAAACTAAAGGATGAACAGTTTTGTTGTTTTTGTTGTTTTTCCAATAAAAAGACTGGATATTATTTCACAGATGAAATTCTATTATCTAAATAACTGCTGTCTTTACGATTTGATAATGCACCAACTTAAATCAAAATTTCAATTTGATTGCGATATATTGTGCAGTCCAACTAAAAACATCGTGCAGCTGAACTTATGACCGGAATTATGGCTCAAGGAAGGTTTGTAGATAGTCTGTTATGGTTACCTGCTCCGTTTTCTCCAAATGTCTTCAAAGAATGGGTCAGATGACGTGTGTAAATTTCCCTACAGGGACAATAAAGTCACCTGAACCTACAATAAGGTACATTCTTTCAGTTCTGTTTGTGAACTCAGCCTTATTTGTTGTGCATGTTCCAGCACATCTCTGCTGGAACAATCCTTCAAGGGGGCAAAGGTCAACCTCCAAGTTGAGTTCAAGTGAAGTAATTTGCCTTGTGGCTAAAGAGAGACAAAACCAGCATGACCAAGTTGCATTCATCCAGAAAAATAACTGATTTAACCAAAGCCACAAGAACAAGTCGAAGCCTGCGAGACCACAGTGAATCCGAGAAAACACCTCTGACTATTGGAGCTCACTTATAATCAGATGTAGTTACCATCATTTTCTTAACATTACTCACAAGCTTTGGGCTCATTATGTCATGGAGTATAGCACGGACACGCCTCGATACCCTCATGGAATTTCTTGAATATGCCTTAAAAATGTGTTTCCATGGCCTAGACTTCCCCAAAATGCTATCAATGTTGTAAAAAAAAAGCTAAGTGTACACTAAGGTTGCATTTTAAAGGTGCTCTACAAGAACTTTTCTGGTGGGGATCTGCCAACTGCTTGTCTCCATGTAATTATTGCTTTGCCTGCAATATTTTGTAGGACATTAAACTTTTCTTAACTCACGTTTATTAAATTATAGGTTTTTATATTGCTCAACAAGAACTTGGAAAAAAAATGCATAGGCTCACTTTTTCAGAGTTTTGACCTATGACTGTCTCCACTGTGAATAAGTCTAATGCAGTTAACCTTTGACATCATCGCAGTGGAGACAAGCAGATGAAGAGTGACCCAGTGCATGTTTTCTGAGCTTTCATTCTGCTAATTAAAGCATGGTAATATTTCACTTTGTGCAACATTCATCACATAATAGCTATTTAAAACCCATCTCTTGAATCAGTGAACTTACCCGGAAGTAGAAAACGTCCCCCACGGACACTTGACTCGTTTCCAGCTGCCATCCAAGCGCTTGTCGTGTCAGCAATGTTGGGAAAAATAACTTGTGTTCAAAGCAAAGTGATTGTGATGTCGTTAGGTTAAATGTTCCACTCGACTTTCGCCCGCATTTGCCAGGCGTGCATAGACTTTTTTTTCTCCTTTTTTTCATACATATTGTACAAAACAGAGTGAGACACAAGTGCATTTCTGATGTAAATCTTGCTTGTATATACCATTAAACTGTAAGACTAAGAGGAGGGACACCACCCCGTTTAAACAATTAAAGCAAATAAATGAACAAATAAATAAAAAATAACCACCACACTAAAAGAAGCATTTTGTATTGGTTATTTTGGAGAGTTGTAATCCTTTAGTCGTTTGGTCAATTAATTGGTCAATGGTGTCTCAGTCGACCAATTACTTCATCCTAGATTAAAATATAAAATAAAATCTGAAATAAAATAATAAATGATTGAAGTGTTTGAATTAAGACTGTCTTAAAAAAGGATTTGTCAATGGAACAAGAATGTGTTTTTTTTTAAGATGGTAAAAATATACTAAAATTAAGCCAAATATTACTTAACTCAGGCCCTTATTAGCACATTATCTTATCGAGTACAGTTGAATGGCGAAAACAGAAAAAAGTGAGTGAAAGTGAGTGAGTTTGCTGAAGATTTTGGAGTGAATCATGAGTTTAATCAAACTTATACTATCTAACATATAAATACACTGTTTATTAGTACTTTTCTGTATAAATAATTGTTTTAGCATGAGTTCCAGTGCAGTTGTGGATTTATTTTTTAGTGCAGTTTGAGTCGGAAACATAGACAAACTTCATAGTTAAGATATATTTTTGCCACACCCCCTTTTCGTCGACTAATCGGTTGATGAAGCAGGTCTTTAGTCGACTACAGCCCTGTTATTTTGTTCACATTGTACTCAATATGAAGGCCCATGTTAGTAGGCCAGGTTATGTAAGGTTATGTTTTAAATATATCCCATCGTACCTCTTCATATTCTGTCTCGTTTATGTCTGTCTCCACACATTTGTACTCACTCCTTGGGGGGATTTAAATTCACATTGTGATTTTTCCATTTCCGCACTATACATCCCTTTTGTAATCCAGCCATAGAGCCAGCTGCACTTCTCCTGTTGAAGTCCTGTTCTTACATGCATCTATCTAATTACTGTAAATATTTATGTCCGACTCTTTTCAGCAGTGCACCATGTGATGGAAAATGGGACCGAAGAAGCAGTAGTCAGGAGGGGCAGACTTTGGATAATGCCTTATTAATCTCAGCTCTCTGCGTGTTTTCTATCTGGATTCTCTAAGTATAATCACGCTCTTAATCTTTATGGGATTGTGGAGTTGTATTGGAGAATAGTCTGTCAGAAGTAGGATCATGCTGCTTGTCCTGACAGGCTGCACAGTTTGAAAACACTTGGACTTGACGCTCTGTGCTCCTCCGTGTGGTCGGTACTGCATGATTTGGGAAAAATATCGAATTGCGACTTTTTGTCTGACCAGTGTTTTGATCGCGATTAGTTCAGATTTTAAAAGATTGAGATATGAACTGACAAACAAATTAAATAGTTTGTGTTTATGTCACTTTTAGTTGCATTTGTGTTGCACTTATGTTGTTTTTAGTCAGTTTTCAGTCATGTTTTTGTCTTTTCTAGTACTGTTTGTGTTTAGTCACCTTTTTGTCACTTTTAGCCAGGTTTTTGTAACTTTCAGTCACGTTTTTGTCACTTTTAGTTGTGCTTTTGTCACTTTTTGTCACATTCAGTCATGTTTTCGTCACTTTAGTCACGTTTGTGTCATGTTTGTGTCACTTTTAGTCAGGTTTCTGTCACTTTTAGTTGCCTTTTTGTCACTTTTAGTTGCTTATTTGTCATGTTTAGCTGTGTTTATATCGCTTTTAGTTTCATTTTTGTTGCTTTTAGTCATGTTTTTGTCACTTATAGTCACTTTCAGTCAGATTTGTGTCACTTATAATCACATTTTTGTTACTTTAGGATGTGTTTTTTGTCGCTTTTAGTTCTGCTTTTGTTGCTTTTTGTCAGATTTTTGTTGCTTGTTTCAGAACACATTTTCACAAATCTAAACTACAGGGTTAGTTGATTTTATGCAGAATAAAACAGGATATTTAGTTGTTTGTGGAGGGCATTACTGTATTCAAAAATTGCACCCATTGCAAGTCGCTAATTGCATTCCATTCAAATTTAATTGTGCAGCCGTAGTGTTTGTTTAGCTGTCCAGCAGTCGCCTTCAGGACGTCTTCTGTGGAGAATGACTCTAGACATAATGTTTGGATTTGGAGCTTTACTTACTTTGTGTGGCTTTGGACAGGCTTCTGGTCTAAACGACAGTGTCACTGTAACGACTGCATTGTTTCACTGCGTAGTTAAACTAATGCAATTTGGCATCAGGTTTTTTTCTGCGCTTTTGAAGTTGTTTTGGCTGTGTCCAAAACTATGATTTGTATTGTGAGAGGCAGATGGCGCAGGTCGAAAATACTGTATTGTGGTGAGTTCTGAAGTAAAACATGTTTTAAAGCAACGTCAGGAAATAAAAAAAAGTATTTTGGTCACAATTAGCAAATCATAAAACGTTTATTTGGAATTTTAACGTCACCAGAGAACAATTATGCCGTCTCCTTTGGGTTTTACTTTGTCAAAATCTTGCTAATCATGTATCATATTTCAAGAAAGGTCTAGGACATAATTAAATGCATACAGTCCTAATTTAAAGTTATAGTTCTGTAGTTAGTTCTCTCAGAGGTTTAACTTGAATTAATGTATATAGAAAATGCGACCTCACTAAAAATCCTTACGTGGGTGAGTTGAGATTCCTTTTTGAATCCTACCCTTGAAATAATGTAAAAGATGAGAAAGCATACATTTAACACAAGCTCTGCCAATAAAAAAAAAAAACATACTCCTTCACATTGTCATTAGCGCGTATGTATAAAGTTTTGTATTTGAAATAATGTGTGTGTGGCAGAACATGAAACACAAATGTATCCTGCAGTTTGTCAGAGGGCTCGGAGGGTAGAAGTTTCTTGTACAAATCGACAGCTTTTGACAGACACAAATACACAAATGCGTGCCAGAAATGAATACACACAACTGCATACGTCTCCTCCTCTTCTGATGTGGTCTGAGCTGCCAGTGTTTGAGTTTATGTTTAGTCATCACAACCGTTATTACAACCAATCTTTTAAACTGACAGCTCAGATGTCGGTAGTAAATTTTCTGAAGAAACTTTTTTTGAAATTGTGACTTTTTTGCATGCCTATTTATATATATATATATTTACTGAAGTAACAATACTAATTGAGTAAAACATTTGGTTACTTTTCCCACCTGCTGTCTAGATTTATATTTTGACTTTTTTTTTGCTTGTTTCTGTGTTAATTAGTTGAAAATTCCACATTTTTTGTTTGATTTATTAATTGTAAAGCAAAAAACATGTTACACCCTGACCCTTACATATGTACTATTACTCATGTACTACTTTCCCTAAATGCTTTTTACTCTTACTTGAGTAATTTAGGTTAATCAATTAATCACAACTAACTAAAGAAGAAGTTTTATGACTCAAATTGAGCAGTAATGTCATGTAAATTACTTGGAAAATGTGTACATTTTGATGAAAGCCTTGTTTTGTCCATAAATGTATCCACCAGGATTCTAAAACGGCTTAACTTCAGCTTCATCAGGGTCAAATATAGTACAAATATTTTCATCATTTGACTTATTATTGCTGTAATAGTACTCTTACTTTGTGCATGATTTAAAAAATATATAAATCTGATGTTAAACCCTTGAGTACCAGTGCTTTTTTAAAAATGCTTTTTACTCTTACTTGACTGATTTCTTGGACCATTACTTTGAACTTTTGAGTTATAATCATTTTGAAGTAAGAGCACTCTGAGTACAGTTTATGCCTTCTACACTTTTTAAACCCTTGCTTTCACTGTAAAACAACTTGACATTGCCACATTTCGAAAAGTAGAACTCCCCATTCACCAGCTTTGCCACCACGAGTCTATTTTCCTCTCCCATGTGTCCTTCCGATTCCAGTCTATTTAATGCACTCACTTTTTCCTTATATTCACCATGTTATTTATATGAGTTCACCATGGTCCAGTGGAAGGTTCCCCTGGGGAGGCGCAGGCAGTGGACTGACGGCTCTGACCCTCGTCTAACCTGCACACAGAGCCCCATTGTGCATATATTCATTTTATAACAACTCAGCTTTTCTACTTACAGTGTCACTCAGCAGAGATGGAACACATAAGTTAAAGGTATTGAGTAGAAATGTTACAAATACTATAGACTGTTGTGGAAGTGTTGGCGAGTTTACCTACTATTACTATTTATTCCACTTCGACTAGACGACAAGTGCTTATATTGCTGCCACCACTACTATGGGTACTTTCCTGTCTTACTGACTGACTGTGGATGAAATGAGAACACATCGATCTACTGCTACTTTACTTTAGAACGTCGGGGATTTGGGAGAATTAATCTTCACTTTGCATAAATGTTTGGCAACTTTTTTTCTTCATTCATTTGTTCATTTTCTGCCACTTGTTCCCGTTAGAGGTGGCGGAGCCTATCCCGGTGACTTTGGGCCTTAGGCGGGGTACACCCTGGACACTGGCCAACTCGTCACAAGGTTAACACAGAAACAGACATGGACAGACAACCATTCACTCTCACATTCATTCACACGAGGCAATTTAGCGTTGCCAATTGACCTGAACACAGTCATGTCTTTGGACGGTGGGAGGAAGCCGGAGAACCTGCAGAGAACCCACGGTAACACGGAGAGGACATGCAGACTCCATCAAGAGAGATCATGTGATGTTGGTCTGTTGGTCTTCTTTTAATTGCAAATGGGGTATGGTTGGGGTTAGGATTAAGGTTAGGAACAGTTAATTTGGTTAAGTTTAGAGCCTTATGATGCCCATCTACCCTTCAGTCACAGCGGCCTCTGGCACCTGGTGTTCAGCTGTCTCTTATCCAAGCACTAACCAGACCCAACCCTGCTTAGCTTCTGAGATCTGATGAGATTGTGAATTCTCCAGGTGGTATTACTACATCTACAGCTGTAACTGTTACAATACGACAACAATTTCTGCATTTTCTGTTACTGCATCTACAACTAATACAGCATTTATCACGATATGTGTATATTGCTGCTACTACTACCACTACTATCGCTCCAGGTCTTACAGTACTAATTGTTCAGGTACTTCTAAAGCTTTTATTACTTATTGTTCTGAGATTAAGACACTTCAAGCTTTTTGACAATTGCATTAACTAATACAAGCGCTATAGTTTTATTATTTGTGTGCCAATATAACAAACTACATCAAAGTTTCCCCAATCTATTTTCAGAAAATGGATACAACAAATTTTTTTTTTTTTTTTTTTAGGGCTGCACGATTTGGTAAAAATATAAAAATAAAATTTGACAAGCATTGCGGATTGCAGATTTGCAATTATTTTTGTTTTACTAATAGAACTTGCTTCATAGGTCACATTTTAAAAGATTGAAATACTGTAGGTTTAATAACTGACAAACTAGAATAATCACATGTACTTTAGAACTTGTTTTAATCCAGAATAAGACAGGATATTTTGTTGTTTGTGGAGGAATTTATGGTACACAAGTATTGCAGCCTTTGCAATTTGCTTATTAATGAATATATTGCGCTGCTTCCTCATGTAATGTAAACTTGAATGAAACATTTGACTAAAAGTATCTATTCATTTTTGTGTGCCACTCTGTGCTGCTTTCTGAAGGACAAACAGTTGAATTTTTCCTGGTCGTAGGCAGAGATGGCTCATATTTTCCGTAGAGTGAAGCGTGTCATGAACTTTGGAGCTGTGGGCATTGGCACCCGCTGATGCAGCCACAAATTCAAACCGGGTCCCTCTGGTCTGGGAACATCCTCTCTCGGCTCACGGGAGAATAGCACCCAGATGTGGAGATGTATAAATGCTCTGGTGTTCTCACAAGTCCAGTATCATTTTCAGCACTTTTCCTGCAAACGTATTATTCCTAAATGCCGCTCTCAGCCAAACTAGTCATCACCTTCTGACTTTGCAGCCTGCAGCTTTACAATGTCGTGGATGCAGGACTTTCTATTCAAATGAGTGGAAAGATGACACTATGAACAATTCAAGCTGTCCAACATCATCAAATTCTGGCTTTTTTGTTGTAGTTTCTGCTTTCAAAGGCATGATTTTTTGTTAGTTAGGGGCAGTTTAGTTTTCAAATGTGCATAACAGACAGTACACATGCTGTTATTTGCAAGAACAGAGAAAATGACAAACAACTGACAAACAAGAGAACGAATGGCGGGTTTTAAAAGTCTTTTATTTAACTTAATAACTTTTATTTAATTGGGATTTCTTTCACTGTATGATCACGTACTCACCTAAAATGATCATTATTTGATTTCTGGAGTTATCAGATTATTGGAATGTCATGTAAACAGTTACATCGGATGTGAGTAATCTGATTTTTCTGTTTCTTCACACTTTTTTGACAAGGAAAAATTACGCAGAAAAGGTACAAGCTGATGTGGTAAAGACAAAAATAAAGAGAAAAGGGTGTTTTAAATTCCATTGTGCTTTGTCTTCCACATACAACAGTTACTAGCAATCAATAAATTAAGTCTGGCGTGCCTGATTTTCACACAGTCTGTCTACTTATTTCTAGCTCTCTCAAACACTTTGGTACTTGGATGCAGACATTTTAAGCTTTTTTCAGACACTGAAGTGAAACACGGGTGGTCCGCCTGAGCCCAGCCAATCAGAGAGCTGCTTTTGACCTGTACTTAGAAATAAACTGTTTTATTATTAGCTGCATATCACATGGAATTGTCTGCTTTTACAGGATACTCATCAGTGGAAAACAACTAATTTACAACATAAAAAGTCATTTCACTAGGTATTTTTGATGACACTAATCACACCAAAAAGCAGATCTAATTATTACATTTTCTTAGTTATTCAGTTTTTCTGGTCACGTAAATGTGCCCAAACATCTCAAAGTCAGTGACGGTCATTATCGTACTCTTCTAGCTAACTGTTGTAGCTGAGAAAGGCAACATCCATGCCAATGCCGACATGAAAGAAAACACACATTTCGGTAGTGAAAAATACGTTTCATGTCAACAAGGACAAAGAAAACATACCATTATCATAGATCTTTGTCCACACAATCAGAATTTAAATGAAATTACACTCTGTATTTGACTTCAGTTTGTTGAATTTTTGTCACTTGATGCCACACTGAGTTACATTTTGTCATTTTTTAAAATCAAATCAGTGGAAAGTTGAGTAGTATAGACTTACAGCAGTCTAGCAGTGACATATGGGAGTCCTTTGCTATGTTGTCACTACAAACGCCACACTTCTTGCATTCCTTCACAAAGCATTCTCATTCCTTCCCCTGAATGCCACTGCTCATAACATCTGTGCTTTTCATCCCACTCGCTCCTTCCTCTATAATCCATATATATGTGTTTGTCTCTGTATATTTGCTAGGTTTGTTTTTCTCATCAACTTTCAATAAATTGCTAACTGCCAAGTAGCTATAGCGTTCAGTATTTTGGCAAAAAACAGGAATGTCGCTGCAAAAGGAAGGAGCTGACCCCAAAAGATTTATGAAGCTGCCCCTAAAAAGTCAATATGGGTTTTGAATTACATCTACGGACCAGTCGAGATTTATATTTAATAAGCTTCAGGTGTTGGCGGGCATAGTTTACTCCGCACACACACACTTCCTGTTCTCACTCGGTGCATTTTAGCTGTCAGACTCTGTACCAATGCTTCAATTTGCACGGCTGGAAAAACAGAGCAACCTTTGTGCCCGAACGCTTACATGTGGCAGCGTGTGTCGCCAGTAGGACAACAGTCTGTCAGGGCCGAGCCGAGACAAATGGAAAAGTTAATATAAATACTTGAGAAGCTGCTGTGCAATGGAAAGGTAATAAAGGAGATTGACAACAAATCCTAACGAGACGTATGAGCCAGTAGTAACAATAAATAAACAAACATATTGAAGTTAAAGAAGAGCGATCGACTTTGATGAGCTTTTAACCATTTTATAAACAGTCTTCCATCATCATTAGCTAACTGTTTTGGTTGAGTCCTGCATGTTTGAGTCATCCCGTATTGTCCTACATTTGAGGCTTTAGTACAAACAAACAAATTCCTGTTTTCACTTATCCCCTATCTCCACCCACATCCCTGTAATTATGAGAGTTGTGAGTCATACATGAGGCTCAAAGATTTTTTCAACAATATAAACAATGGAAATCTTCACATTTTCATCTGAGAAGACTGAACAGGAAGTCACTTTTTCCAGTTCAATTATAAGTTCCTGAAAAAAGCATAATATGTCTTCTTTAAATTGTATAAATTGAAGCTGGGGTATCTAATGTTCAAACAGTGAATTAAGGAAGTTATGTTATTTAAACCTTTCTAACCAATTCCTTGCTCTCACAAACCCTTTTACACATCACTAGTTTTTAAATGCATACATTCATTTTTTGGGCCACTAGCACAGCTTTTTCAGACACAAAAGTAAAACAGGGGTATTATCCCTGCTCAGCCAATCAGCTCTCATCCCAAAGTGTCATACAGTGACTGACATGGCTCTTTCTTACAATTTTGATCATCTTCGTAGATAAAAGAAGACAGTGTGTAGAGGTCAAATCTTTTCATGTTTTGCTTTTTAATACTCTTTCTGGGGTACGAAACTGAACTTACTAATTATGTGGGGAAAGATGTGGTAACTTTACTAAAAATAGCGAAAAGATTTGGGTATTAAGCGATAACAATATTTTTCAATAACAAATAACCTGTGTAGTACAACAATGATAAAATTATATTCAAATAAATATTGTTTCTTAAATGATCAGTAACAGGAATGTAGAAAGAGTAGCCTCAAATGCTCAGAATTACAGTACAGCATTACTCAAGTTGCAATGACATTACGATTTGAAGCCAAATATTTTGAAAGTAACTTAATGCCTCCCATTTATGTTGCCAATAAGACAAAGTCTGGCTAAATTTAAGAACTTAAGAAGAAGAACTAATCAATCTAAAAACTTTGACTGAATTTAACCTTCTTTTGCTTTAACATTTCTATCAATTCTAGTAATTAAGAGAACTGAAATGAATATAAGTGTTAAATTATAAGAAAAGCTGCGTTGTAAAGGTCATTGGGGAGATTGACAGCAGCTGTTAACACGACCCCTTGCTCTATTCTTCTCTCATCTTTTACTTTCTGCTCTGAGAGTGACAGACAGAAGCACAGAATAAAAGGCAGTTGTGTGTTTAAGGCGTGCCTCCAGCCAATCCTTTACAATCTCAACCTGGAGGATTTCAAAACACCTTGTGCTTCAGCCCTGATGGCATGGATGTTTGGCAACGGGACAAAGATGTAGTTTAACTTTAGACCCTCTGTACCTCCCGCATCTGCAGAGTCTTGCCCTGAAAACCCCAGCTTTAACTCCTCATAGATCTTAGCTGTCAGTTATGGGCCAATGGTAAATCATCTTAGTGAGCGTACCTGCTGACATCCCCAAATGTCTCGACCTGAAACCACCAAAAAGTGCAGCTCTGGCACTTTTCTTGTGGGTGTCTGAAATGGAAAAATGTGAAACTGAATAGGACAAGTTAGCCCATGGCACTGAACCCATTACCCTCTGTCAAAGTTTTAAAGATGCATTTTCAGAAGGAACAGGGAAGGCCACCGACTCAACATGTCCGCTCCTCATTCAAACAAATGGGCTATAACTGACTTTTAATTCTCACTGCAGCAAACATAATCTCATTTTCTTTTGTCAAACAGAGGACAAATAAGTTTGCACTGGTCTTCACTGCTGTGCAACAACAACTTTATACAACAACTTAAATTACTCTTGCTCCAACTATGACTTCATTACCTGGAATATGTTATACTATACATTGAAGTATATTGAAATCTTGACAAATGGCAGCTAGCTTTCATTTTCGATTTTTTTGTATTCTATTTTACTTTTTAAGTCACAAAACACAGAACATAGAACACAGGACAGAAAGAGAGGGGAAAAATTAAAACAAAAATGAACAACAAAACAAAATGAAATTAAGACACATTTGTTCCATAGTTTGTCAAAAGTGTCCATTGTGAAAATGTAATTTTTCAAATGCCCGTTATAATATCGGTCCAGTCCCTGATAGTGTTGTAGTAGAGTAGATTAGTAGATTGTGTCATCGATTTCTTTGTTATTGCTGTCTTTTCTGCTGCAGAAATATGCTCCAAAAGTATAATTTTATTGTGTCCATGGCAGGAGTTTTGAGGCCTAAATACAAGGCTCTGAAGTCAAGTAAGTTACCAACACTGAAAACAGTCTCCAGTGCCACATGTCACAGGGAAATACTGGTTGCTGGGGAAATTGTGGTTGCCAAGTGGCCCATCTTTATCACATGAACAGAAACAAGAGAGAATATAAAAACGTTCCACTTAGTCCTAAATGTGTATTCCAAAGTCTATTAATATTAAAATTATATCCGAATGTAATTGTTTCCATTTACGAATGTTCATTATAATTTTGGTCCAATCCTTATTGTCAGTGCTGTTTGTGTAATCCATTTCTTTATCATGGCCTTCTTCCCCGCTGCCAGACGTGTGCTCCTTTATTATGTCCATGGCAGGAATTTTGAAGCCCAAATACATGTTCTGAAGTTAAGTGGGATGCCAATGAAGATTTGTTTTTAATGTCAAAGGCACTCCACTGAATTATAACGTAATGGTGAGAATGAGCTCCTGAAGCTTTCCACCTTAAATGTCTAATTGTCTGGTTTTCGTTGTTTTAAAAATTAGTGTACTGCTGGAAAATGGGAGTGATAGTGTAAGTGTAAACTCGGCCACCCAATACAACAGGCCAAAAGTTGAAAGTGGGTCAAATTTAAACTCCTCTATTGTGTAAAGGTAAACTAAAGAAAACAATAAATTAATAGCACCTCTAATAGTCTCAGCTCACCTGTGTAAATATCTTGTAATTCGTTTTGTCTGGGGCAAAACGGCGATATCGGTTTCACGCTAAAGCAAACCCAGGTATAGTGTGCAATCCTAAGCCATGTGTTTTATAAAGAAACAATGGAAAGAGGTGTCAGTATTGTTCGACTCGGCTGAAGTTGGGTTGGGAGGCGATAATTGCAGATATTTGTACTCTGGGTCACGGTACAGCAGGGGAAGAATAAGCTGTTGATACGATTGGCTGAGGTTGTGGCTGTGGTGTTTTTGTGTGTTGTGTAAAATGGCACAAGTGGCCCGCATTCATTGGACACACGCTGCAGGGCCAGATCTTTTACTGACTCACAATGGAGAACAATTCCCTGGGCAGTTCTCAAGTAGATCGCTTTACCCCCTCTCCCCTTCACCGCTCACCCAAGGGCCGGCCCGGGCTCCCAAACCTGCTCCTGACGCACCAACAGGCTACGATACGATTACACGCTCAAACTGGATGCACAAATACTGTCTGTGCACAGAAAACGTCTTACTACACTTGTACTTTTACAGATGAATACGGGACTCCCTAATTCTAACCCTAACCCTAAATATGAAATAATACTGTATATTGTTGAAAATAAACATTCAAATTTAACATTAAGCTTTGAACTTTTAGCTAGTCCCAGTAGGGCTGTGCAATTCATCTAATTTCAGTCGAGATAGTTTTCAGTTAGCTCTAATTATCAATAATATTCTTGTGACATTTTAATCAAGACGTCCACAGCCACAAAGAATGTGCTTTGGAGTGGAAACTATGCAGGAATAAATCACATTTGTGTTTGTATTCAATGGCATTGAAAGTATGTCTTGTTTACATAGAGGAAAATTATATAGAAAGTCATTTTAATTTGTTTTAAATAAGGCAATATCAAATCGATTTGAAATGATTGATAGATTGATGATTACGATAAATATTTTTTTGTCATATTGCCCAGCCCCACTAAACATGATGTAACACACAAAACCATGTAAGCAGTCTGCAAGATACGACACTACACTGTCACATGGCACTTCTGAGGAACTGGAAGTAGCGGAAACATGTAAAGCAGGTAAACAAACACTACTGTCAGGCCTAAAAGAACTGTTACTTAAAGCTGGGGTACCTGATTTTTCCTTTTTTTTTAAATAAAGTACTACATTTTTTGTTTTTGCCAAAGAATATCTTTAAAAAGCAGCCCTTTGTGACAAAAATGAGACCACTGTGGGCTATCTGCAGCCAATTATAGAGTATTTTATGTCTTGTCAACCCAGACGTAAGAGCCAAAAGCAGCGCTCTGATTGGCTGTGCTATGGTCGGTTCGCACAAGTTTCACTTTGCCATCTGAAAATCTGTTCTATAGCCCAAAAACAAACTATTTGGCAAATTGTTAATATGCACAAGCGATCAATTTGCCAAATACTGACATATTTTAGCATGCACTTCCAGTTGTACGGTGTGAAAATTAGGTACTTCAGCTTTAAAGTAGAACTAGGCAGAATGAACTTTCACCAAAGAAAAAAAACTACACAAGTGAATAAGAAAATGAATTTGCCCGTCGGTGCTGTAGTGGTTTAAGGTGCTGCACATATGTGGTTGAACAACACCTTGACGTCGTCGATTTGCCTCCTGGTCACACTCCTTTTATGGTTTCCTGTCTAATAAAACCTTCAAACCATCTTTAATATACTTTTGTAAACTATTGTGTAACCTCATTTTGTTTCAACTTTCAATTTATAATTATGAGATTAGAAACTTAATCAGGCGTAAATCGTACACCGTCACTGTATCCAATGTAGCTTTTCGCTTTTCTTTACTCAGACCAATCGCAGTCGTTCCCTCGCGGCGAACTGTCCACGTGTAATGAGAACCTCGGATTCTTGGGGGAGATTGAAACTTTACACTGCCCTAAGAACAACACAGCCAGCCTAAACTCCACACACACCTACCTCGTCCACGGCTGATCGAGTGACACAGCTCATTTCAGTAAACAAACCCGTTCTGCACATTTGAATACAAACACTCTCTCAAACTTTTGCCACTACTCTACTTTTTCACTGTCCGCCAAATGATATAATGAGTCAAATTAAATGTAGCGTCTATTAAAGTTTAACTATACACTGATAAAACGCAAAAACCTTAAGCTGTCTATCCAAAGAGGCTGGTTATGATCAGAAATGATACTTCACATGTCACATAAAAATGCTGTTATTGCATGTTCTCACGTGGAAGTGGATGAAGAGGAGACTTACTGCTGTTGGAGTCCAGATAGTCCCCATGTGGAGCAGTTTAAAACAGACAAGAGGATTTGCGCTAAACTCCTCAAACTAGGTCCAGCTTCTCTGATTTACCGCCGGTCTGTGCTGGCATTACTGAACACAAAGATTCCCATTAATCTTGGCTTCTCTGATATCTGCTGGATGACCCCATGGATCACTATTCGTTTAGTTTTATTTATTACTTGTAGCGTTTTAAGAATGCAACCATGTCCCACTGCTGGCATTTTGTTCCCAGTACATTTGCTATTTAGGTCAACATTTGTAACATTTATCTATTCAGTGATGCCGACGATGAGGATGATACATTGAATATGCATTTATTTGGTCGTATTATTCAAGTTATTAATCAATTCAACTATTTCTTTTCTGAACTATCATTGATAAACAAGAAAAGATCGAAGAGATTGATTGTGTGTTTTATTTTGCATTTTACTATATTCTATTCCCTTCTGTCGGTTTCAAAACACTGAACTAAATACAAAGAATGAGTGAAAATTCCCTTTTAACTTTTGTAAATAATTGCACAATAACTGTAAATAATTTCTGACTAATCGTTATAGTTTTATTTTTTGACCATGTCATTGTAACAGTGCCTTGACATATCTGAGTTGAGTTAGATTTGGCTTTCCTCTAGTCTTTAACACCTCATCATTTAGTCCCTCAGTGACTTTATTCATGTCTGAACTCATTCAAAAGCCCTGTGTGGTGCCGATCCTCACGTATTTCCATCTGTGCCGTTTTATGCATTTTAAACCCCTCTCAGATGTTAAAATGTAAAGCTGGTTACTGGGTTATGGTCCAGGATGAGACAAAATGACCTGCAGAGTAGAGTGCTGAGTGAATGTGTTTGAATACAAGGGACATACTATTAATTATGATCAGTCTGTGTTTCTGGTCAGTAGCTTTCACAGTAAAAGCGTGCCAGACAGTTCAGCACACAATTTGTCCATCCTCCTCCTGTACGTATGTCTTCTCATCAGTCTGCACTCAACATTCCAGGGTTTTAAGAAGGACAGTGCATATTTTGGCACAAAACGAGACTTAACATTGAGTTTGGGTAAGCGGCGGTAATGCTGATTAATGCATCCTCATCACAATTTCCTGCACCTTCCTTAAGGTTCAGAACATTGTATGCTTGGTAGTAATGACCATTAGTTGACTCTAGCGGCTGCTCCTCCTACCGGCAAAGTCATTTCCTGTACAGTTTGTAGTCCAGCGTTGCGTTTGGCTTCAAAATCTCTGACGCCTCTGGGACTTGCCAAAAATTACAATAAATGATGTCCTCAGACTTGTGGATCCCTCTCTCCTGCTCCCTTGAGTAAGTGAGAAAAGGGATTTAAATTGCACATTTCCAGCTACATCCACAACTGTGAGGCTAAGTAGGCTATGCTAATGCGCAGAGCTATTATTATTGATGCGGTAACACGCAACACTTTTAAGCGACCAATCTTCATTAATAACCCGTTTTCACTAACACAACTAACATGGACTTTTTCTTTTCTTTTCTGTAACTTCTTGAGAGATAGTGCACTGGTAACATAAAGGAATAATAATACATTTTATTTATAAGCGCCTTTCAAAACACCCAAGGACACTGTACATGACAACAAGAAATAAAAACAACAGAATAAAACCCACAAACAGAACTGGATGATGGTGTTGGAGTGACTGAGTTATGTGGAGTAGGATTGTCTGAACAGGTGAGTTTTGAGTCTGGATTTGAAAAGTGGAAGGGTGTCTATGTTGCGGAGGTCAGGAGGGAGAGAGTTCCAGAGCTGACTGGTGAGAAGAGCTGGACCGGAACTGACTTTGCCAGTAGGAGGAGCAGCTGTCGAATGTTATGTACAGAGTCAATAATGGTGCTATCCATGATTAGAAAAACATGAGAACCTGTCATATAGACTTTAAAAATTAATTTCCGTATTTTACAGAATATGATGCATATACTTACTGATGGGCAATATTAGTATCCCAATTGTTGTATTATTAGTATTAGGATTATTAATTGTTGTATGTTATAGCTAGTTCCTTGTTTGTTAATCTTTTTCACTGACGATGACAATAAAATGTTCCGATTTTTATTCGGGTAACGATAATAAGTAGATATTTTTGCAATGTCTGTAGTTGAGGTATAATATATAAATGTAAAAGGACTGTAAAATTACCCCCAAAAGTGCAGAAGTATCACTTTTTATAGATTATAGCACAAGTTTGTCCATTTTTTATTTCAACCAACTCTTTCTGCATCTTAAGAAAGAAAAAAAGTTCATCCTCATAACGAAATTCACGGTATCGATCATAATATATTGCCTCTCTCCTCTCGGTGTACCTGCTGTGTTTGGCTGAGTCGCTCTCCACTTTAGCCGTAGTGCTGCGCTGCTGTCATCACATTTCTATAAGCGAGTCGCCTGAAGCCTTAAACAGACTGCGCTCGGAGCTGATTAACTCGTGTCACTATACATTTACCATCAACACACTGTCACATAAATGGCTATTATTACATCTACAATTAACGCCCACATTTGCAAAAAAAATACATAATCCAGCCACTCTAAAGTTAAGCACACAAAATATAAATAAACTTTCTGATAATGACTAGGTTCTGTACTATTTAATGTGCCATTTCCTTTGACTACACAGCTGGAAGGTGTGAAAGTGTGTTTGTTTGTACTGTTAATTATTTATCAGGGCATGACCTGTGTGTGTGACTGCTTATTAAAAGGTAATGATGACTGTTGAATGGTGTGGGAAGCATAAAAGCTACGCAAATGTTTGATCGCGCGCTAGATTTATTAAGTTGGTACGCCCTGTGGTTTAGTGTTGGGTATTTTTAGCTGATGGATTGACTAACGAGATGAGATTGGTGTGTCTTCTGACGGTTAGAATATCTTTGACTTGTAAACTGTGGGATAATATGGTTTTGCCAAAAATTGTGCTCTAATTTCTATCTCGGGATGTCACAATATCAAATTTTGTGTTATGATTGTTGTGAGAAGAATTTATACAACGATTATTCACAACAATTAATCAAAACAAAAGTGAACTCCTTAATCATCTTTCATTTCATTTCATTTTCACTTCTGCTTTTGAATATTCTCTAATCATTACGAACCAAACATATGCTAACTATCTTGTAACCTTAGATTTACAGAGTTTAGAGCTTCACTTGTAGATTCTGCTGTGATCCGTGCTGTTTCTCACTCCTCTGTGTTGTATTTTTTTCTTTCTTGTTGACTCTTAAGCCGTCATGTTTGCTTTGACACGAGCAAACTATGCGTTTTCTCTGATCAAAGGAGCACGCTTTTAAACCCTTCTTTTCTTTTGGATTCACCTTGGACTGTTTGTAGACTTAGGGTGCGTTCACACTTGCACATTCACAACATCAAAATTGGAACTAAAATCTAAAACAAACCTGGATTAGATCAGGATTAAACGTGGACTTTTACAGGACAAAACCAAATCAACATCAGGACTGTAACGGGCTCAGTTTAGAAGAAGTGTGAACAAAGCCTTTAAGTTCTTCGGACTGACCAACACTGAAAACTAGTACCTGGTAACGTCACTTTGGGGCAGATCAAGCCTTAAAATATATTGTTTTTAATATGCAGCTGTTGAATTGACGTGTGGTGTAACTGTCTGACAGATAACAACGGTTCTTTAAGAGCAGCGGGAATTCCCAAAACTCTACTGAACTTGTAAATTGCACAATCTACAGTTACAGGTTGAAGAGGTCAAATGAATGCTGACAATTTAATGTTCTTATCTAACTCCTGTGACAGTTTAATTCCCTGATTATTCTCGTTCCAAGCCTCTCTCCGTCTCTCCCCTTGGGCAGCTTTGACTCAGTGGGAAAGAGAAAGTCTGCAGTTCTTGGGTGAAGTGGGTGCTCGGTCGACATGCACGGTCCTGCCCCATGACTTCATGCCATCGCAGGGTGTTGTTATAAAGCCTCCTCGCTCGTATTATCTCCAGGCCTTTTTGACAAGCTCTAACCACATCCAGGGAGAGAGAAAGAGCTCCACTCCCAGGAAGACTCGCTCGCTCAAGGGCAGAAATAAACAACATACTTGGAGAAGCCTCACTCAAAATTAGTCTTTTTTTAGCAGCTAACTGGCACAGTGCGGTGTTTACCCATAAGCCCACAGTGCAAAGTCTTAATCTTTACTGTTTGAGATCTAACAAGTTACGACACCTCGGCCGCACGGTGTGTCTTTTTGTTTTGCTTCTCCTCCGTTGGCAGTGAGGAGGTGGGAAAAGTGCACATGACTTATTATATTATTATTATTTCACTACAACGTGACATAATGATATTCAAATTATGCTAAAAATGTTCTTAGTTTTCTCTAGTTTAACATTTTTGGCAAAGTTTAGAATTGTATTTTCTGGTTGGACATGAGCAGCAGATGTAAGTCCATAACTGTTACCTAGCAACCATACTGTAAACAAGACTCAAAAGTTCAACTATAAGATCTATAAAACTATATGACAATACCATGAAAATTGTTTGGATTTTGTTTATTAATGGCAAAGAAACTCTGAAGAACTCTACGTCCTATAATTTTCAACCTTTCATCTCACGTTGCCACTGAGTTTAAACTATGACAAGTATTAATCACAGGTAGTCTCCCACCAACAGAATAATTAGAAAAACATGAAAATCTGTCACATGCACTTTAACCCTAACCCCTTTATGTTTCTTCCCAGAGTAGATAAATGTATTTGTGACTAATTGTGACTAATTTGCAACTATAAAAATGTATAATCGACTAATTGAAACATGTAAAAAGACCTTTATAACAAAGACCATGACATTAATACATCAAAATGTAAAAAAAAAAAATAGATTATTACTGATTTTCATCAATAATACACTTTCATAATTCAAATATTCTCTATCTAGAAGTCTTCATTTTCCATATTTTAATCTTTATTTGGCTGGTAGTGTATTTAACAAGTTTAAATATACAATAAAAATAATCCTTTGACGAGTCGACTAATCGAAAAAATTATCGCTGCCGCCTTAGTAGGCCTGTCACGATAATCACTGTATCACTTCAATATATGAGATGGAACAATATTTTTGGTGCTCAATATTTATCGCGTGTACCTTTTCTATGCACTAGTGAGGAACTTTTTCTTTCTTTTTTTGTCTTGTGTGAGCTTTTGTGTGTTGAATATTTAACATATATGACTCATTCATGATTCTAACTTAACTTTAGTGTTTCATTTGTTATTTTATATCGTGGCTATTGTTGTTCTAGGGTATATTCATTTAGAAAAGGGTTTACTGTGAATTTCCTGCACTGGTGTTACTGTGTAAGTGGCATAAAGTAGTTTCAATATTATCGTTTATCGCAATATTTTCATTTGCAATATATCGCACTTCAAATTTTGTTATCGTGACAGGCTAATGTATTAGTTAAGTTACACTTTATTGTCTCTGAAGGGAAATTTGTCCTCTGCATTTTTTCCATCCTGCAGTATCACTTGTGCAGCCGCTCTGGAGCAGTGGTCTCCTCATCTCCAGATCTTGGCCTCGGCTTCCTCAGGACTAGGTTACAAGGAGAATTTGACCTATTTTGGATGTTTTTGATTGATTAATTGATAGATTGATAGATTGATGGATACCTCATCATCTCGGTTAACCAAAGTTTCTTGCAATTATACATTCTTTAGTTTGTCCTGCACTATGAACGTCAGTGGCTCCGTGCAGGCTGCAGTGTTGTGAGATAAATTCCTAGCTTTGACAATTTACTCCTTTGCTGCTTAATGTCTTATGAGCTATAATGAATGAAAAATCTTCTCTGGTTTGAGCCATGTTGGAGACAGAACAAACACATTCTCACTCTCTTCTTACAAGCCTCACAATTAGGCCTTGGACTTGATTCCCATGCACTTGGTCCATGTGTGGAGTTTGCATGTTCTCCCCAGAGGATATCGTTTTCCATCGTTGACCTAAAACATGCACAAAAAGCTCCACGATGCACAAAATGAAAGAAACAAACCAAAAAGATGGAACTGTACAGTTGTGAGACAATTAAAAACTGTCCACCTGTTTTATTCTGACAAACAGATGGAAACTTGTACTTTGTTGAAACGGGGCACCTCCTCTTCCAATACAGTAATATTTCTCACTGCGGTGGTTTTATTGCTGCTGGTGTTAGCGCAAAAGGAAAAGGTGTGCCATCGTGTGTCATCATGTTCAAGAACAATAAGAAAACAGCCGTAAAATCACATCAAAGTGACTTCCTGTAACTCCCCACAGACTTTATAAGAGGCAGGTGTTGCAGGAAGACACAGTGTACTGAGCATTATTAATTGTTTTAAATAGATTTGGCTTTAGGTATACATATTTTTTTTGCACGTAAGCTACATTAATCCTACAAATTGCATCAAAATGTTCTAGTCAAGAGCTTGAAGAAAGTGTGAATGTTGCAGAAATGTATTTTATCCCTTAAATGATCTGTTTCCTCATGGATAACGACGTAACTACGAAGCAACACAACATTTTTAAAACTGTATTTTCTTTGTTACATCTTCTTAAACATTTGCAACTTCAAATAACAGCAACGTTTTAAACTTTGTCTCTACTTTTCTTTCGTTTTACCCAAAAATGACCTTTGGCTTTGACCATGTTTTTCCAAATCATAAAACCAATGTTTAAACCACTTTATTTCTCAACTAACCACCATTGTGCATGATGTTTTCTTATGCACTTTTATCAGCGATGACCACAACCTCAAATATAGCAAATTATGTGAATTGATTTGAAAAGAAATGAGAGATGATTGCAGCACTGGGAAAGCGGCTGCAATTTGAGAAGTTCTTTCAGATCAATTTGTAAAAGATCTAGAAGATAAAATAACATGTTTATAGCAACAAGGCATTTAGAGAGAAAAAAATGATGCATCTTGCCATAGTTTTTAACATGAATAATAACATCTCTTCTGTCAACGCTGTGGAAAAACATTTAAGTTATTCGACCTTTTATTTATTACATGCAAAGTTGGCTTCAGTAATTTCCCATCTCAAATTCTGAATATTGGGGTGTTTTCTTGGGCCAGTTTTGCAGGAGACAGTAACTCATGAAGGATTATATGTGTTTCAGGTGAAAGCACAACCTGATCAGTCATTTCTCAGTCGCTTCAGCTTCAGCCAAACAGTCAATAAAGCAGAACCATCTTTACTGTAATGCGTAAAGCAAAAACCCTCTGAGCCTCGCAGAAAACACTTTCCTTCTGCTTCCCTGTTGGTGCCATTAAGCCTTTCGGGGTGTATTTATCTGTTGCTGCAACTGATGGAATGTGGGATCAAAAATATACACGAAATAGAGAAAAGTTTATGGGATTCTTACATATAATCCACAATTGTTGCTATTCTTTCTTATTTACAATATGCTACGAGAAGTTAAGTTAATAGATATATTCGTGATTCCCTACGTTTTTTTAATAGTATATGCAGAAACCACTTATGCTGTTTGATGTAAACACAATAACGAAAAGAATGCTGAACAAAACAAAAACTCTTTCATTACAGTTAATTTGATGTGATTTAATTCGGCAGGACTATTTTAAGTGGCAGAATTACAAAAAATACCGTACAACTTTTGGCTCATTGCACTGGTGTTTCATTGAATTCCAGTTGCGGTATAGTAGTTGCAGTATTTGTCGTAGAAGTACTTACCAGTATCTCTGTCAGAAGTGAAGAAGCTGCTTGTATGAGTGGCAAACGTATTTTAAAACATTTGTCCAGTTGACGTAATTGGACCGTCTTGTAACTTGAAAAGAAGAAGAAAACTGAAGAAAACTGAATATTCCACATATCTCCACCATTTTATTAATTTATTTTTATGTTTAATCAGTTTTTAAAAAATACAATATAACAAAAAAACACGTAGAAACAACAGTAAAGTAAAATTTAAAAATAAAACATACAACAAAAGACATCAAATCAATCAATTTTGTCAAAAGTCTTTCAAATATGTCAATTTTTAAATGAAGTCCCAGCAGCCAAAAGAATTATCAAAAGATATCCATTTATTGAGTCCATAACAGGAGTTTTGAGGCCCAAATACACAGTGAATCTGGAATGGAGTGGTATGGCGAAATTGAAGACAATCTGGAGTGCTTTGTTTATCACAATCCAATATTTTGAAAGAATTGAACTCTTATTTAGTTTTTCATTTTGGTTTACACAATTGTTGCATCATGTGTTTGGTAATCTCCGCTGATATGGCCCTGACAGAAAGCAGCCACAGTCCGTCTGCACTCATCCTCTGTTGTCAAACCACGATTTACAACTGAAGCATAAACTCAAACTGACCCAGAGCTGGAGCAGGCATTTCTGAGAAAAGGGACTTAAACAAGCGCTTTTCAGGCTGAACGCACAAACCCCAGCGCTGACACAGAAGGACGAGTCAAGCTTGCTTTGAAACGCAACATCCTGCTGGGAGCGTCCAAAACACGCCAAGAAATGTGAGCTACACACTCCAGTGCACCGGTTCAGTTTGTGCGTCGGGATGTAAACTACAAAACAACCAAATGTTACTGTATACGAGTATTATTAGCCTAAATCATATACAGTGTCATGTAAGAAAAAAATACTGTCATAACAGGGCATAACAAAGCAAATTCGGTTTATTAACCAGGTCTTGATTGAACCAAATCATGAATATCTATATAGTGCAACGTTTATAATACTGAATAAGATGTAATTCCTTGTATTCATCGTGATTTCTGTAGATCTGGGGACTTTAAATAACATATCTTGTACTCTAAAAAGTTGAATTTGGTGGAAAAAATATATATTAGGGCATATAAAATAAGACTACAACAAACAAACAAAGAAAACTGATTATTCTATGTGACTATTGAAAATGTACTCCAGTTTAAATGATTTTGAATTTAAGATTGTTTTGTCAAAAATGTGCAGGATTAAGTAGAGACTGAATTGAAACTAATCAATCAATCAATTAACGTGTATTTATAGAGCCCTTTAAAAACTCAAGGTGACCAAAATGCTTTCCAAAAAAATACAAATAAAAATACATAAAACCATAATACAATACATTCCACTATTCAAAAAAATAAAGATAAGTGTCCATTACGGCGTGTTAAAAGCCAGTCTGGATAAATAAGGTTTGAGCCAGATTTAAAGAGGCCAAAGTCTGTGATGGCAGCTTGTTCAGAGTCTGGGGCCAGCGACAGAGAAAGCTCCATCACCCCGCACAGAACCTTAACTCGCATCTCTATTACACAGGCCGGACATTTTTCACCAAATGTGTCAGCATCACATCTTTAAAATCACTCAATTAGTGCCGTTTGTGAGGACATTATCCCAATCAAAGTAAAACACTTGAGAGCAAAGAGTCCTTGTGTTTTGTGAAATTAGTAAAAGTTGCTTTAGCCAAAGTTGAGTGTTCATGTGGACGACTCAAAACCTGGCTCCCCCCAAAACATATCTGCTGTTCGTCAAATGAGAGACTTCCCCGTGAGGTTAACTGGAAACATAAGGGTCCTGGTTAGACCTATGGGGAGAGAGAGAGAGAGAGAGAGAGAGAGAGAGAGAAAGAAAGAGAGAGACAGACCGATAAAAGAAAGAGAAAGAGGGAGAAAGGCAAAAAGACAGAGAAAGAGTTTTAGAGAGAGGCAGAGAGAGAAAGAAAGAGGAAAGGAGAGAGAGGGAGAAAGACAGAGAGAGAGAGAAAAAGAGAGAGAGACTGATAAAAGAAGGAGAAAGAGGGTTAGAGAGGCAGAGAGAGAAAGAAAGAGGAAAGGAGAGAGAGGGAGAAAGACAGAGAGAGAGAGAGAAAAAAAGAGAGAGAGACTGATAAAAGAAGGAGAAAGAGGGTTAGAGATAGGCGGAGAGAGAAAGAAAGAGGACAGGAGAGAGAGGGAGAACCACAGAGAGAGAGAGAGAGAAAAAAAGAGAGAGACAGACTGATAAAAGAAGGAGAAAGAGGGTTAGAGAGAGGCGGAGAGAGAAAGAAAGAGGAAAGGAGAGAGAGGGAGAAAGACAGAGAGAGAGAGAGAGAGAGAAAAAAAGAGAGAGACAGACTGATAAAAGAAGGAGAAAGAGGGTTAGAGAGAGGCGGAGAGAGAAAGAAAGAGGAAAAGAGAGAGAGAAAAGGGGAGAAAGACACAGAGAGAGAGGAAGACAGAGAGAGGGAGACAGAGGCATGTGGGGGGGGGCTTTCTGTGAAGACAAAATAAAACTTATCCTTAAACTGAAAGGCCAGCCATTGGAGCGAGACATAGATGGAGCTGGACACATTTCTGCAGGGGCCGCTTGAAGTGACTGGGGAGTTACAGTATTTTTTTCTTTCCTATTTAGGCTAATGTTTAACCAAAGTCATTCCAACAGAAACCTTTTTATCAAAGTAGCATCAGTTTCCATGTTCACGAGAAACCTGTAACCAAGAACCCCAAACTTTACCATATATTTTTAGCAAGGAGTCAATAATTGGTGTCACATCTGTGGTTCACTGACGTCTGAATCAGAAAATTTTAATTAGTTTAGATTAGATTAGATAGATGCTTTGTACTAGATTTAGAAAAAAGCCACTTTTCATCCACAGTCTCGGGCAGGTGAACACAAAAGGTAAAGTTTTACAAATAATACAAAATTCTAAAACAGTTTCAGCTCAGAGTGAAGCAAATTTCATGAGAAAAAGCTACAAATCTACAGAACACCTCAGACGATCAGGGAGCTGGTTCCACTGTTTGATGGTTCTGAACAAGAACAAAGATTGTGCAAAGGCAGAGCGTCTTTTGAGGATGATACAGTATTCTGGGTGATTTTGGACCAAGATTTATCAATTGTTTGCTTGGAACAAAGTCGAACAAATGTACAACAGCAACAACATGTGGAGCACAGTCTTGGAAATATTCTTTAACACTGTATGTAGATCAGAATAGAATTTGATTATGAAAGCTGAGCATTTTGTATTTGCTGAGGACATTACAGTGATGACAGTGGAGTGCTTGTTGTCTAAAACCTTTAAATACTGATCATAAACAGATCGGAGAGACTTGAAAGCACTGTCATTGCGAGATAGGAACAAAATACCAACCTCTGCCACAAGGGGTCAGTAACAGAGCGTCATAATTAGAGCTGCAAGATTAATCGCAATTGAAATTTAAAATAGTCACAATTAACAAATCGCAAAGACTGCAGTTATTTATGTATATTTTCTTTAGATATATTAATGTTACATTTTATTGAAGGTTTCGATAAAATAAGTTTATCACTATTTCTACAATCAATATATGAATGTTTTCTGTGTTTTGAATTGATGCTACAATAAATAAAATGTTGAAAAAACGTTGACCCCGTAGTTTGGATTTACAAAGTTGTGAAATGCGTGAAATTACTGGATTTGTTTAGGAGTTCATATTTCTTTTAAATGTCAAGGTTTCTCTCTCAAATGTCAACTTAGAACAGAATCCTACTATCAAACCGTACTTGGCAAATTGAATCATAATCGCAGTGTTTGTCAAAGAAAACCATGCAGCCCTAATCTTAGTGTAGATTCCTACCACATTCAACTGTTTTGTTTCCCCAGTTCATTTGCGGCTGATGTAACAAGTGTATTTCTCTCATTATTTATGTTGTCCTCGAAACGTGTCCTCAAACCCACATTACTGACGTGACAGAACAAACCTTCACTTGAAACTTGTAGCTTACACAATACTACTGCTATTGTTCTTTTGTGTGTCAGTGAGTACGACCATGTTTGCCTTTTACAAAAGCAAAGAGCGCCACACAAAGCCAGGTAAAAGTGAGGCCACACCACAGCTCGCCCCATTGTCTGCCCTGAGCAACCTGCCAACACCTAGACGTAAATAAGTGACAGGCCTTTGTCACGGTCAAAGACAACAGGAAGTTCAGCAGGAAGTCTCCGAGATATTTTTAGATTTATGAATGAAACTAAATCATGAAGAGCAGGTGTGAGTGAGATACAAGGACACAATGGAAGAAAGAGGACAATTATTTGCTTTTCAAGTGATGCTACTGTGTGTTATTAAACGTAATGGATGTCTTTGCACAAAGCTGCTGCTGTACTTGCGTAACAACACAGCACTATGATAAGATACTATTAGGAAAATTAACTAGAAGTAGAATTGCTTTGACCATAAAGCACAAAGAAGCAGGATTTAGGGGAAATATCATCATCAGTTTGCCATTTCAGTGTTGCGATTAGATTTGAATGAGATTTGACTGAAATATGAATACTTTTGTTGCTGTTTATCATGTTTTAGTTGCTATTGGTGTAGTTTTTGTCACTTTTAGTCGTGTTTTTGTTGATATTCATGTCGTTTTTGTCGTTTGGTGTAATTTTTGACTCTTTCAGACGAGTTTTTTATAGTTTTCCTCACACTTATGTAGCTTTTAGTCATGTTTGTGTCACTTTTAGGCAATTTTGGTATCACTTTAGTTGCATTTTTGTGTATTTTATCAGGTTTGTGTCACTTAGTTATGTTAAAGTCATGTAAATGTAGTTTTTGTCGATGTTAGTCAAGCTTGTGTCGCTTTTTGTTGCATTGATGTCCCTTTTAGACACGTTTTGTCTTGTGTCTGTGGTGTTTTTCTCCTGTTTTTGTCTCTTTTAGTTTTGCTTTTGTCATTTCAAAACATGTTTCAACAAATCTAAACTACATGGTTAGCTGGTTTTATCCAGAGTAAAAACAAGATTTTGTAGTTGTTTGTGGAGGACATTGTTGCACTTCAAAATTGGCTAATTGCATCCATTAAAATCACGATTTCAGTTTGATTACGATTGATTGTGCAGTCCTAGCCCAAAATATGTGCATGTAAGGAGCACAAAGTAATGATTTTTTTTGGGAATAGCTCTTTTGATGCAACATCTAATTTGAATAATGACAAAAACAGCGTTCTACACATTTACAAAAGTATTGATAAATAGACCTTAGTGAATTGTCTGAGGCCTTGCAAATCTGATGGTAGGGAAATTTGACATCATTTATAAACCTTCCACGTTAATTTTGCAGTCTATTAAATTAAAAGACCACTTAGAAATGTGGTCCAATCCAAACACTCATACCGTTGCGCTACTGAGTTTTCGGAGACAAGGAAAAAGATGATCTCTGTTCAGAGAGATGAGAAGTAAGCATGTTTGAGGAAGTTTGTGTTTTGTCTGTAAGAACTCCAAGTTAAGTTTTGCAAATGAGACCCCTAGCTTGTACATGCCGTTCTTGTGTCCTTTGGCAAGACATTTCACCCTGTGTGTTCAACCGAATAGAAATCGCAGTTTTAATGTTTTAGTTCAATTTGCGAATGGCAAAGGCTGCAATTATTTAACTCTTATTCTGTTCCTTGCAAACTACTTAATATTGTATTTCCGTGTGGATGAGAACAACATTCACCAAAGAATTAGTGCCACCATTGTTTACACGGTGAGACAGACGTGCTGGCAATTTCAAGTGAATCAAAACCACAATTTGAATGGTTGTAATAGTTATTTAGATAATATCTTCTGCAAACAACAATATCTTTGTGTCTACACAGGCTCTTATTATGTATATAAGCTCTCTTAAAGGTGCTGGACCTAATTGTTACTGTTTTGAAACGTAACCTAGAATGTAACCTATTTTTTATTTTTCAGATATACTGTTAAAGCATCTATTCAAGTGAAAATGAGACCACTGCACTTTCTCTGCATCTGTTTTATAGAGTGTTTTATTCTACAAGCATGCTAATGTTTAATGGTAGCTTTCCCCGGTACGACAAAACTCGCTCTGGGTCCACAGACTTGTGAAAAGTGCCTATAAACTCATTGCGGTGAATATTTAGGATGCTGGGACTGCATTAGGAAAGTGAGCGATACATGTGACTGACATAAAGACTTTGAAACAAACTAGTTCTGTTTTTCACCTTTCAAAACAGTAAAAATCAGGAACAGTGCCTTTAAATGTTGAAATTCTGGCTGCTCTGTGAATTTAATCTTGATTTAAAAATCGCAAATTTCATCCCAACCGAGTTCCAAAAACGTTGTTGTATGTTTTTTATTTGTGTAATTTGAATACACCTGTTTATCACTGATCTTTACGGTTCCTCATCCACAGATGTTCAATGATTCTTGTCTTTTTACTAAAACACATCCGTGCTGCGCTAACAGGTGTTCCCCCTCATGTCTCGGAGGTCATCACTCCACTGAACAGCACCAAGATGGAGGCTCTTGCACATACTTCTGCTCATTGCTCACCTCTGGCTCTCTCCATCTGGAGCGATGTGTGGCTCATCCTCAACTCATTACCACAACATTCATCATTCATAACACCAAACACTGTCTCGCTGATTCCCTCCAAACGCAAACCAAAGCAACACTGCGGCTCCGACAAGACAAAACGAAAAATCCACATCTTTACTGCAACTATTAGGATTAATATCAGTTATAATGCACTGCTCGCAAGTATTCAAATACAAAGTAAAGATAATACATGTAAGAGAAGACTAGATTTTAACTAGAGCTGCAAGAAGTTAGTCGATAAATCGCAAGTAATTGATTACTGGAATAATCGTCACTAATTTAGCAACTGGATAATTTTTAACTGGTCTTTACGTAGGATTCATAACATGCTATGAGCTGAGAAAAGATGTTTTATAACTCAAGTAGGAAATGCGTGAAAATTACGTGGTAAATGTGTATATTTAGTGTATTTGATGAAAACACTTTTAGAATTTTTCATCACGTTAGTTTTTCCTTCTAAACAACTAATCAGTTAATCGAAAGAATAATTGCTGGACTACTCGATTAGCAAAATTATCAATAGTTTAACACATGGTGGTTTAATGGATAAGGATAATGGATGGTAACGAATATGAAAAGGAGATAATTTATTATAACTAAGTTGTGGTTCAGTTCACAGTTTTTGTCTCACAATTTTTATGTTTTTTACATTTGAAGCACTAAGTCCTCTTAAGGGATGAAACTCATCAACGTCGACCCTTTTTCCTCATGTGTGCACAATTGATTGATTCTGTTTTATTATTTTTAAAAGTCTCTTACATGTTTTTCAATTTTTGTTCAGTTATATTCTCACCCTCAATGAGTTCTCAAAATAGAATAAAATAGAAGTTAATAAATAAATAAATTAGAGCTAGAAATAAAAAGACTGTTGAGAACTCTTGAAGCACAATATCTGTAGCATCTATTTTGGCACTGGCTTTTCTTAAATCCTTACCAAAAGCTAGCTACTTTGTTGGCTATAAATATCCTTTTCAAAAAATCTAACTGTTTGACTTTATGGAAGCAAGCCAGCAACCTTTAGATATATATATATTTTTTTTGGCTAATCATGACTCAAGGTAAATAAACATAATTTCCCCTTTGACAGAGCGACGCAACCTGATAGACCTCTCATTGTTTACCACGACCATCGCTTTAACTTCTCATATTTTGATGTTATTGACAGACTCTTCTTTCCTCTTCACACTTGACCGACTCGCTCCCAGCCACTGCCCGCTCTCAAAAGCCCTGATTGTGTTTTAATTTTCGGGTGCTCTTGGGTGACTCCAGGCCCACTTTGTTTACACTGATCTCCAGAGTGGGGATCTCGGCCGCCACCCACTCAGCTCCTTATCTGATGCACTGGACCATTGATCACCTCTTAGCCCCTCAATGAATCACCTCTCTGTTTCTTAAGGGGGGTCATCCTCTGTGTAACCCTAAACTAACTTACTATATTGCTGCTTCGGGTTCACTTAACTTGCAATTGCCGACGTGCCCCGTCTTCTTCTGTGAGCTCTGAAGCATCTTTGTATAATGTACGGTGGATATTGAGTGGCTGAAATTAAATGCAACGTTGCGATTCATTTGGAGCTGCTCTTGCGTGTCTGAAGGCAATATAGTGTAGTGCAGTTGCATGTTGTAGCGCACGTATCTTATTCAGCTGGTAATGAGCCATGGTGGATATGTATTAAACAATGAAGTAATAAAATCTGCATTCTGATCTTGTTACGAAGGACGCGATGGGACTGAGATTTTTGGAGATGAAAAGCATTAAAAAAGTAAATTACATCAGTGACTAAAGTGCTGCTGTAATCTTGCTAGGGCTGCACAATTAATCAAAATTGAATTGAAATCGCATTTTGAGTGGACGCAATTTTCTCCACAAATTCTGCATAAAACTGCAAATCCTGTTGTTTACATTTGTTAAAACTGAACTGTTCTGAAGTGACAAATGGCAACTAAAAGCAGCAAAAAGTGATTTAAACTGACAAAAATGCAACTAAAAGCAAACAAAGTGTGACTAAAAGTGACAAAAGTGGGATTGAAAGTGACAAAAGTGGGATTGAAAGTGACAAAAGTGGGACTAAAAGTGGAAAAACATGACTTAAAGTGACAAAAACGCTACTACAAGCGACAAAAATGTGACATAAATGTACAAAAATGTGATTAAAAAGTGACAATAATGCTACTAAATGTGACAAAAACGTTCTGAAACACGTGATGTGTTTTGTCAATTCTTCAGGACGAGTTTAAAATGTGAACTTTGAACAGAATCCCATTATTAAAACAAAAATTGCTAATCTAATCGCAATACTGGACCGAAAAATTGCTCTTAGATTTGCTTCCCAAATGGTGCAGCTCTAGTTCATTGGCGGTGTTTGTCAGAGGTGGTATAAATGTAAGAGTAACGGTTGTCTGCTAACTACTTCATGCCCAAAATATGGTATTTTAAAAAGTTATACCACAGAAAATGTAAATCATATCTGAAGGAGAGGTGCGCAAGATTTTGTATTGTTGACTTACTCACATTGGGAGGAGCACACTCAATGAAGTATACTAGCTTTACAAACAAAACATTACTCTGAAAAGCGCTCCGGGAAGTACAATTTCTTCACAAATGTAACTGACCCATCAGAGCTGCTTAGTCCCAAATTTTCTTCTGGTATGGAACGATTTTTGCTGTAATTCTGTATGATGAATTTACCTTTTTAATTTTCTTTTAACTTCGGTTAGCCCTGATTTAGCTCCATTTTAGCGGAAGATACTATAAAGAGTGAAATTTAAAATCCTGCACCATAATGATCCTTACAAATCAAACAAACATGTGTTAATGTCCCGTGCAGTGGTATAATCCCTTCAAGTATCAAGATCCGACCACAGTTCCTAATCAAGAATGACTTTTATCATTCATAAAGAGCTGCTTGTAAATATTTATCCATTGCACAAACCGAAAATCCATTAGCCCTTAAGTAAACTAGCATATTTCTTTCCGAAACATGCATATGAATTAAACAAGTTTGTTTCTAAGTTCACATAAGTGGCTCCATATGGTTAGTCTTTTAAGTCAAAGATGCATTTTTGACAACATTTTGGCTTTCACAAACAATCCATGTGGCCCTCAAACCATCCCGGCTTGCCCAATCCTTCGTGACTTCACATTGGTTTGTAATTTGTCAAGACGATGTCACAAATGAAGGTGGAGTGTAGCTGGAGTGTTTAAGCTTGTGGAAAACATCTATTGAGATTTTGTTCGATGAGGGCATTGTTTTGTTGTGGGTGTGACTAATACGAGAAATAAGTTACATACTGCTCTTTGGTTTATGTTGACACTCACCACAAAGAGGATGCAAGACTGAGAGGGGATTTGGTTGGGATTATAGATGGTGTGGGCAATTTATAATGATGCACAACATTTCTAAATTGTGACACGAAATCATACTCAATCATGCAACGCAACTGTGACATTAGTTTGATCTCTTCTGAAATTTCCAACTGGAAAACTGTTTACATTGAATTGGATTTTTTATCATTTATCATTTATTTTTAAACGTGAGGCAAAAAAATAAAGCACAAACCCTAGACCTGAGGAGAACTGTCACATCATGAACTCTGTATTGTAATATCCTCTTTGTGAAGTCATTGTGTAATATTTAATGTTCTTGTAAAATTGTCCATGTTTGGGTACTATATTTTTACAGTTAAAATGTGTTTAATTATTTAAGTTATTTTTGATAACCTCTGTTTTCTCCTGCTGGGCGGCTGCATGTCTGTAACAAAAACAATTTCCCCTTTGGGATCGGGCAGGACAATATGGCAAAACAATTTGATCAAGACACACAATATTAGCAATAACAATGACGATTACAATGACGATTTAAATGATGCACAATAAAATACCAACTTTTTTTAAAGGACACATATTATGCTATACTGATTTTATTGAGCTTTTAGCCATGTTCTAACAATGTTGCCAAAAACATACCTGAAGTTGTATTTAGCTTCATTATCGCAAGTTTGAGGAATGCTGGTTAAAAAATCCTCTCCTTTCAGACCATCAAAAATAATTCCTGCTGAACTCCCTCAATCACGGACGTTTTTCCCGATTTTAGACGTCACTTATCCGAGAATCTTCTGCTGTATTAAGTCCTTAAATCATCAGGTGAGTTCAACAGCAAATAAGTTCTACACAGACTATAAAGCCATTTTCAGGCTATCCAGGAAATCGGTGCATTGTTGACTTGGATCTGTTGCAAAAAGTGGCAAAAGTGTGGAATAAGGTGAATTGGGGGTGAATAAAAGTAATTCTGATTCCTGATCCATGAGCGAAAAGACAACAGAGAAGAGACTGCACATGCCTATCTAAAAGTTATGAGCTTCTCGCATGTAAGGCACGTAATGAGACACATAGAATATTTTTAGTCTGTACTGGTCATAGCTGCAGACGGTAGCAATCAAAAGCAGCTAAGGGAATCCAGCTTGTAAAAGATAAGTAAAGATGGAAGATCACAGTAAAAACTCCAGGTAAATGGAGTGGTAGTTTTTTGTCAGGATGAAGATCAGAGTGCAGTATGCTGTAACTTCTCGTTGTGTTGAGATCCTGGCTCTCAGCTCGTCCAGTTTATTCCCAAGACTCTACATTTGCAAGCAAGAGTCTGTTGTCGGTTGTTGTCCCAGTTGTCACGGGAACGAATAAAAAAGGACTTAAGATTCAGCGATAGTACAGACTATTAAACTCAAAATTGTGTGAGTTGGCAATGTCTAATAATGCTTGGCCACTAAACGTCAACAATGCGTCACAATTGTTCATTACCTTGAATAAAAAAGCACATAAATTGAAAGAGAGCCGCCATTACAGCACAGAGCATGCGAACACAACTGCCTCGGTGGGCGCCACGGTCAATTTTTATGCAATTACCATAATCACGCTTTTAGTTACACGCTTTTAGTTACCATGCAGTTTTCTTTTTTCCATTGCTGTGCTGTAAAGTGCTACCAAAATGTCTTTAAGTTTTAAATGAATGGATGAAAAAACGTTACTGTCAGCGGTGGCTCTGACATTTATACAACAACAAATTCTATCCAACAAAAGTAATGCTGCATTTTAAAGCGACTTATGTAGAAAATGCTAATAAATATAATAAATATGATCAGCATACAGGTCAAACATAATGGACTCCAGTAAATCTAATAACAGAAATATGGCTTGTAAATGTCTGAAACTCTCTGTGTGTGCATTAACAGTGCCACACTAAATATTCAGTCTTTGTGTGATATTGAGTTTTTAGTGTTTACTTTAATGAATGTCTTTGTCAGTTAAAGGTCCCATAACATGCAAAATCGACTTTTCAGAGGTTTTAACCTTCCTACAGTGCTATTTGGGCCTCGTATGTTGTGCCCAAAGTGGTTTTTTGATTGATTCCCGCATGCTTTCGCTAGAGAACTGTCTTTTTTGTCCCCCTCGGCTGAGCAGGCAGACGGGGGCTCATCCCATGGATGACGCGGCTTCCCATGGATGACGCGGTGTTTAAGCCACGCCTCCAGGAAGCGCGCAGCCGCAGAATAAAAACAGCTAATGCTAATGCTACACTGTAATTACACGATGGATACGACAGATCGAAGAGTTAGCTTGTTATTTACCAAACGGCAACGTCCGTCGTTGAGGTACTGCATGATCGTCAAACTCCAGGTCAGATCCAGGACGTAGGACTCAGCACGACGCACCGTCAGGACGGATAAAAGGTTTATTCCCGTGTTTGTGTATCGCTGTTTACCGGAGCACATGGCGCATGCGCACTATCTCCGCTCTAGGCTTCGGCACGAGTTGGGCGGGGGAGGCGCGCGAGTTGGGCGGGGGAGGCAGACTGCTCTCTGTTCGGGGGGTCAGATCTCAGAGTGAGCCGTTTGCTTTTGCAAGGAGGGGGGCCAGTCCAAGAAATGGGTGTTTTTTGGAAACTGTTATGTTATGGATATTGCACAACGCAAAATTTTATCAACAAAGCCCTTAGAATAGACTGTGTAAAGGGGAAAATAGCAGAATATGGGACCTTTAAAAGTCCGTGTGAAGAGCTGAGAAAGCCATCAAAAGGCCCGACATCTGCGCTGACTGCTCTGTAAGACGTTAGTTTGGAAAAACGAACCCCTTTCAGGCAACATTTGTGACTGATTTTTGCATTTATAAAAAGGCAATGTACAAAAAGTGAGCACTTGTCGCTTCCCGTAGCAACAATATGTCTCCAACCAGCCGCAGTTGTATTATTTATTGATAAAACAAAATTTACACTTTTTTACCACACTCAAAAACCGACCCTCCTCAATCTTGTCAAGTTTCTTCAGCTTGATATTATTTAAAAACATACTTTTAAAATAGAATTAAAATGATTTTTACATTGTTTATGTCCCTCTTTCATATTATTCCACAGTTTAACAGAATCACAGAAACGTTTCCTTGTCATACGAACACCATATTGTTTTCATCAAAAATGTAATCTTGCAAACCAACATGAAAACACTTAACCTCATTTCTGCGGGTAATAAACAATAACTAATGAAGTGCCAATATTTCACCTCATCACAGCTTTACACAGTATTAATTATCCACATCACTGCTGGCGTACGTCCAAACTGCAGATAAGTGTAGTGGTTGTAACTCAGACCACAGCCTTCCATTGCTACACGAGAGAAACTTATTAGGCCCTATATACTTGGCCCATTACGGTTCCGGACCTCATGGCACCAAAATGTCTGCACCCTCGGTTTCGTAAAGGGCGGGGGTTAAGGCAAGATTTCTGCTTCCCTCGTGAGTTTAGGCAGATACCATCACACCAAAAGTAGTAGCAGCACTTAGAGTCTGAAACTGAACCGCAAGCCCCCTCCTTCGACCTAGACTTAATTGGACCATAATTTTACAGTATGCCTCGGTTTGGAGACGTGTCCCGTGTGGGGAGAGGGGCGCTTCCAAACGCCCCATTAAAGGATTTCAGCAGTGTTCATTCACCCCATAAGGTAGAGTTTCAGTTCGGGTCAGAATTCCTCAGTATAATCACAGTCAGAGGTGACAGGAGTAGTCTAAACTTAAACTAAAATCATAACTCATGCAGAGGTAAAATGACACCAAACATTTGTTCTTGTCACAGCGAAATAAAGAATGGCAAACTATTTAGTGGTGCACATTTTGAGACATCCCATCCAGGCTTGAACTACATATCCGGCGAGAATACAACTAGATGCAGCTGGACTTACTTAGTTTGAAAGCCGACGTTTCACTACCAGCCAGGAGCTTCTTCAAGGCTTAGATTGGTGACTTTGACTCCCACTAGATGTAAAAAAAATAATTAAAAAAAACCCAGGGGATCCTTCGTACGGCTCTGTCCCAGGTGTGAGAGATGGAAGCCTCAAAAAGGACGCATTTCTGTTCTGATCAAGCACCTTGGGGTTTTTTAAAAGGGCCATGTGTGCAGGTGAGAATCTGAATTTTAGCAGTGAATATAGAAACATATGAGAGTCAATGGTGGGTTATGACATTTTTTCCTGTTAAAGCTCAAAACACAACTAGAATGTGAAAGAGCTGCTAAAGTCTGATAACAAATATTAAACTCTTAAACTTTAGCTGCTTAATATTTTTTCTCTACCTGACATCTAAAAAAAAGAAAAACAAGTAATCAGTTGTAGAAACAGGAACAGGAACACTGCAGCTACGCTCACATTTATCACTGATACATTCTTTGGGATCACACACAATTGATCTAATTATCTTTCTGTCCTTAAATGAGATGTTTCTGAGTCCAAGTGAGTCCCCCTGCCTTTAGCAAACAAGCTAGCTAAACTCTGCACAGTAAGAACAACAACAGAGAAACTACTTTCAGTTGACATTTCACTGTATAAAGTTGATTTGAGCAAAACAATATCTCCACAGACAAAAATTAAGCCCAAGAAAAGCAAAGAAATACATTTTATCAGTTGTGCTTTCGATAATTCTCAAGTCTGCGGACCTGAGGGACATGAGGACCTAACAGAGCTGAGGACCTGAGGGACATGAGGACCTAACAGAGCTGAGGACCTGAGGGACATGAGGACCTAACGGAGCTGAGGAGCTGAGGGACATGAGGACCTGAGGGACATGAGGACCTAACGGACATGAGGACCTGAGGGACATGAGGACCTAACGGACATGAGGACCTAACGGAGCTGAGGACCTGAGGGACATGAGGACCTAACGGACATGAGGACCTAATGGAGCTGAGGACCTGAGGGACATGAGGGCCTGAGGGACATGAGGACCTAACGGAGCTGAGGACCTGAGGGACATGAGGGCCTGAGGGACATGAGGACCTGAGGGACATGAGGACCTAACGGACATGAGGACCTAACGGAGCTGAGGACCTGAGGGACATGAGGACCTGAGGGACATGAGGACCTAACGGACATGAGGACCTAACGGAGCTGAGGACCTGAGGGACATGAGGACCTAACGGAGCTGAGGACCTAACGGAGCTGAGGGCCTGAGGGACATGAGGACCTGAGGGACATGAGGACCTAACGGACATGAGGACCTGAGGGACATGAGGACCTAACGGACATGAGGACCTAACGGAGCTGAGGACCTGAGGGACATGAGGGCCTGAGGGACATGAGGACCTGAGGGACATGAGGACCTAACGGACATGAGGACCTAACGGAGCTGAGGACCTGAGGGACATGAGGACCTAACGGAGCTGAGGACCTGAGGGAGCTGAAGGCCCAGAGATCTGAATCTACCAGGGATGTTCATGTCAAGAGTAGAATTCGAACTGCTGACTTTCAGATCAGAGGATGAGCACCCTGAACACCCTTGAATTGCTTGTACAAATTCAAACTTGTTGAGAAAAGTGTTCTGCCCAATGACACAACTACACAAGCTGCAGTACTCGAAAAATGTGCACTAATGTTACACTCAGTTGCCTCGAATACTTCTCAATATAGCTTTAAACTTTGCAGTCTCCATGGAGACAAGCAGGCGACGCCGCCAGGGCAAGTTACAGGTCAGATCTTTGCAGAGGCGAGCCCACTCATTATATTTATGTTTTTCAAGGTAATGAAATGAAAGTACTCTTAGGGAAATAAATAATTGATAGGAGGTTAAGGAGAACATTCAAGCAGGTTAAGGAGAACATTCAAGCAATAACATCTCCACATGGACAAGCAGAAAAGTTACATAGTGCACCTTTAAGATATGATTTTGTTAACTACATAGCCTTTCACCGCAACTTCATGCATGTCACTTTACAGTTTATAGAAAAACCCATTTAATCAAAACCTCAGAAAAACTAACATTTAAACCGCTACATTTTTCTTTTAAATGAAAATATGCTCATATCATTATACTGTACTTTTTAATGCCTTCCCCTCGGCAGCAGCAGCAGCCGACCTGAGGTGAGCGCGGCTGCCTCAAGAATGTGAAAAGAGGTAAATAGATTCCCTTCTCGTCCTTCATAGTATTTTAACTGGAGCCTTTCCAGTCAGCTTATTACCCAGAGAAACAATGTCTCCACTGTGTAAGCGCCGCCTCGTCAAACGTTAGGCAGTTCTGAGATAGATTTCCTCACACTTTTATACTTTCCACTCCGCTTAACAGAAGGAAACATCACCACAACTCTACGTATATTCATGCTGCAGACGCGTCTTAGGTTAACAGAGCTTTTGTCACTGTTACTCAGCGATTTCTCCTCCAACTTTGCCTAAACCTGGCCATACATGCAGGGGCTCCAAGAACGCCAAGATTCACACCTAAAAAGGAATGCAACTTTGACCAATGGAAAAATACCACTTCTTAATACCACTGGTGCTCATAAAGTCCCTTCGAATGCAGTTAAAGCCACTTATTAGGGCTCCAGTCCCGCTTTCAGTCCGACAATGGTGGATGTTTTTGCTGTTAATTATCAGAAACAAGGCAGTAAATGATAGTAAATGGTGTAAACTGTCTGAGCTTAAATTAAATGCCTCTTATTTTCAGTGCATTTGCCTCTAAATGCAACAGTTTTCATGTAGCGGCTTGTTGGTGTCAGCTGCAGTGCATTCTTTGTAAGGCACTAACAACACCACAATTAATAGTGTCTTAATTAAAAAGGAAATTGTGGTAATCCAAATTGATTTAAGTCAGATTTAGATTAATACTCTTTCCCTGAAACAGCACATCAGCTGGAAAATATTCAACAAACTTTCATGCCACATTCAAATGAGTCACACAAAGCTTTCATCTTCCTTTTCTTTTCTTGTTCTTAAAGGTGCATTGTGTAACTTTTCCTTTGCTGGGATTGTTGAACAGTATGACAAACTATCAGTTGCCGTGGAAACAAGCAGGTAATACCAGCAGGTCAACATACAGGTCAGATCTGTGGAGTAGTGACCGCTTTCACAGTAAAAATCCATTTCCAAATTAAGTCTGAAAGTGATTTTTTTTTTTTTCCATTTTCTATACGCCAATTACAATGTCAGTCCAGTCCTTGATAATCGGGTTCAGGTAGCCCTTTTACCTGCCGCCCAAAGTATAATCCAGAGGTATCCATTTATTGAGTCTATGGTAGGCGTTTTGAGCCCCAAATACATAGTTCTCTGCAACAGTTTCTTGATTTTCTTCCAATATTTCTGAGCAACCGCTCTCAAAACACCATCAAACGCCATCTGAGAACTAGAATTTCTCAGAAACATATAATTCATATATAAAGAGGATAATTGGGTTTATGCTGCAGATATTGTGGGTCCAACCTTCCCAATATTGTTTTGTGATTGACCAAATTCGTTTTTATTGACCTGGGTGACATAGCAATTAGCTTTGTCTTTGATTGACCCTTTAGAAAAAAAATGCATTCACCTTAGCTTTAGTCTCTGTATAAATCTTCATGAAATAGTAATAGTAATATTTCTTTGATACAGTAGCAACAAACATAAAAACAGATAATCTGAAGACAAATTATGTGCAAAACGCCTCTGTGTGTGAAAGGTGAAGTCGGCCTTTGATTAATTTGGTATTTTAGAAATGTCCCTCTCCTCCCAGTGAAAAAACAGCATTCTCACATATCATTTGACTCTTTTACTCTTTTCTCAATCATTGCTCCCACTGTTTCCTTGAGCACAATCCAGCATTATGCGCCTCTATTTGCTTATACATGTCAGTATTTGCTTGCTGCTCGTAGCGTTGAAACCCCATGCGTTGGTCTTTTATTGCTTACACATATTTCAACACTTTTCCTGCCCCGCGGCGAGAGGAAGACCAAACATCCTCCCATCGTAAATTTTCTGACTCGAGGAGTATGCCACACAGGAAACCATAGAGTCATTCACACAGGTCGAGGAGGTGTAGGCCGGAGCATCGTATATCACTGCTGCAGTCAACAACAGCAGCAGATCTACGGATGGACGTGATTATTTTAAGGAAAAACATGCTACTTTTACTTTCTCCTGTAGTTTTATTTAATGATATCAATGAATTATTACACAAAATCGGTTTTAAAAAAGCTCACATGTTCTCAAAATAGTAACTGGGTCTGTTTTTGAATGTACAAAAACAAACTAGCCTGCGTTCACACCGTTATAGTCCTGATGTGCACTTGGTTTGGTCTTTGCAAGGGTGTCGGACTGGAGGGGGTAAAGGGTACTTGCTTTGGGGCCCATTGCAACGGGGGGACTTCACCAAGTCTGTTATATCTGTTTTTCAGAGGAAATTAGGACCATGCATTTCACCATATTCCGGAAGTTGTCGTGGGCGTCGCCATCTTGTTTCCGTTGTATTAGTTTACATGGAGCAGACGAGCTCAACAGAAAATAAGTTCTACACGGACTAAAAAGCCATTTTCAGGCTGCCCAGGAAATCGTTACATTGCGGCCTTGTTGTTGCTCGTTGACATTAAACATCAGTCTACTTTATACACTTTAGCGGCGAGACTTTTCCCTCGTTCGCCATTAGCTTTAACGGAGTTCTCGTCAAACAGAAGTGGGTTTACAACAAGTGGGCGGGGTGGAATAAGGTGAATAGCGATTCAAATTAAAAATATATATATTTATTATTTCTTTTGAATGGGAAAAAGTTCTCAAAAGGATGCAGGCTCAAATACGGGCCCACCAAGATATTTATACCCAGGGCCCATACATTTTGTGCTACACCCCTGGGTCTTAGTCCTGATCTAGTCCAGGTTTAATTTAGGGTTCGATCAACTCAAAGTCAACTCACCCTAAAAGGCTTTGCTATAAATATTTGTGTTGTACTTTTTTTCTTTCTTCGTACATACAGTATATTTGTTGTGGAAGTTTGTATTTTTTCAAATTAATTGTGCGTTTCCTACTTAAGTTTCTACACGGGCAAATGGATTTTTTAAAAAAGCAGAGCAAAAGTGGTGATACTTTATGTTGCATTTATTACTTATGTAGTTTTGCTGAGCTTTTGTCAAAATTAAGAGGTCTTGGGTAAAATGTTTTATTTTTCAAGCGTCATTGTCATGGTAATATGGTGTTAGCAGTGATAGTAGCAGCAGTGATGTGTAATAAAGTAGTCATAATAGTATAGTAGAATCTTCATAATCATCTTCAAGCTATTTGCCTACTTGATTACTTTAAGCACTTGTATCAGTTTGTAAAAGCACCCTCATCTCCATCTTTGTCACTCCCTCTAAATGAAATCATTTGCATGTCTGTGTGTGCCCCTCACTTCAATAAACTAATAGGAAATCAAATCCACAGCCTTACGTCAGAGCTCGTCTCCGTCCGCGGATGAAATGGCTCTCATTTATCAGACATGATTCATTCCATCACACAGTCTTCATATTTACCTCTCAGTGATGGATGGCATCATCATGGAGATTAAATCTGATCTGAATGTGTTTGTGGGACAGCCATCTTTGTCTTTACCAGACTCCTCAGCCCGTCCAAACCACCATGCAGTCTTGTACGATTTATTTTAGCAATCTTTAAATAAAGCTTGGGCAACATACTATTTGATATGCCTTTGGGTTTTTAAATATGGCTGCAGCTAACACATGTTTTGGTCATTGATTAACCTGTTATCAATTCATATTTCAGTTTGAAGTTTGAGTGATTAAAGGATTTGTACCAAGATCAAGAAAGGCTCATGGATGGGTGATATTTAGGCCTACTGAGTTTGAACCACGTGGAGCTGAAATACTACGCCTGAAGACTTCTTGTCAGAGTGACTTTTCAGATAATGAAGGTTTTTTATTCTAGCTGGGGTTCCTGACTTTTTTCTTGTGCAGAGAGTATACTGTAAAAGAGAATACTGTAAAGGCTACACGTTGTGGCAGAACGAAACTGCTCTCTGCATCTTATAAAGTATTTTATCTATCGTAAACCAGAATCTTTTCTACTTCACTTTGCTTTCAAACCGTGCACAGGCATCAAAATGTATGCATGTGATTATTAAAGATTTCCCAGAGAGTTTGTGAGAGCTAGGGACTAGTTAGATAGATTTAAATACATACTTCCACGGTTTGAAAACCCAGCTCTAAGTCACAAAATATACATTCTTCTTTTCTTTTTTTTCATTGCTTTGTGTTAGTAATATGGCCAGTTCTCTTAATGTAATGTTCAAGAGTCTTACGTATAATCCTGAAAACAATTATTTATTACTAAAGTATTTTCCATGTTTTTATGAGTCCAGAATTTCCACTATTTCCCTGTGCAATATTGTACAGCTTGTCTGAATCCAAGGACTTTTCTGAAGATATTTATCATCACCAGATAGGACTCTTTTGACTGTTCACAGCACAAGTTTCAGTTCATTGTGTGAATTTAGGTTGGAATTTACTTGGCAAAGGTGCTTTCCAAGTGCTTCGGGTCAAGTGAAGGTGGTCAGGTTACGGTGCAGTCTGGTTTGTTGAATGTCTGACAATGTAATGAAGAAATAACAAACTCTGACGTTTAGAGATCCAGTTTATTATAGATCATCACTCACATAAGGTGTGGATGTACACACTCATTTTCTATTCCAGTTTGATTATGATAAACAATTATTCTTATTGTAAAAAGGAGTGTAGGAGAATTAAAAAACAAAGTGCATATGAGAGATTTTTTACGATTTTCTAGTTTTGGTTTCATTTGGTGGGAAAATTGCTGTTGTAAATTATACAACAATGATAGGTTTATACCAGTCAGGTGTCCGTTTGTGAAGAAAAGCTGAAAAATATGTTTAAAATGACAAAAAGCAGGGCAGGGTTCTATAACATGATGACATAAGGGAGAATCAATCTAAAACTTTGGGACAATTTACACACAAATATATTTTATGACTTTTTAAACATTCATTCAACATTTGTCAAACACTGATCTCTGCAACAGATAGCGTGCCTCCATGTTTGTCCGGTGAATTTGATGACGTAAATCAAAATTTTTTTTTTTTCAATATTGTGGATAAAATGCACTTCCTGAGTAAAAAGGGCAAATTTGTGCATTTTGCAACAATTTTGCATATTGGCAGCATGTTTATGAGTAGTAGTAGGTAGTAGAGGTAGCTGGTAGTAGGTAGTAAGTAGTAGTAGTAAGTAGTACTAGTAAGTAGTAGTAAGTAGAGAGAGAGAAAGAAAGAAAGAAAGAAAGAAAGAAAGAAAGAAAGAAAGAAAGAAAGAAAGAAAGAAAGAAAGAAAGAAAGAAAGAAAGAAAGAAAGAAAGAAAGAAAGAAAGAAAGAAAGAAAGAAAGAAAGAAAGAAAGAAAGAAAGAAAGAAAGAAAGAAAGAAAGAAAGAAAGAAAGAAAGAAAGAAAGAGTTACTGTCTGGATCTAATAATAATAAATATATATATATAATTTAAAGTTAGAACAAAATATAAAATTATGCAAAAATGTATCTATCAGAAAAAGGTAAATCTGCAAGAAACACACATTTTCACATCTTTTAATATACTTTTGTGACATCTTGTAGATGTAAGAAGAGTAACCAAAACTTTTACTCTTATACTCTCTACTCGTATACTGTACTAAAATTGTATTAATAAGTTTCTGAAGTAAATAAATGTAAGTAAATGCACTACATTCCTCTGTTTATAGATATATTTTGCTCAAATCTTTTGAGGAAGCATTCATTTGGTGTGGGCACACGCTCAGTGGTCATAGTGTTGACTCATAAGCTCATTAAGCCCTTTTCTGCATTTTTTGTCGGTTTTAAAATGACTTTGGTTTAGTTTTCATTACTGCGTCCGATGACTCGCCGGTGTGGTCGCCTCTTTAGTAGCACCCACAGTTTCTCACCCGGCCGCCTCTGGCAGAACACTCTGCCTGGTTTATGTGTGTTTATTTAGGAGCTGTGTTGAGTGCGCCTCGAGATGTCTATCACTGAAACACTGAGGAGTCGGGAACACTACTTGCTTCTGTGACGATATTTAGGCTCAGTAAGGCACTCAATGTTCATTATGCTCATTTTCTGTGTTTATTTCTTCTGGGAAAATGCATAAAAGTAGCCTGACTGACGCCTGAGACAAAAATGTGGGGTTTAACTTAACGGTAAAAATGCAGACTTACTGTTAATGCAGCTGTGTGTATGCAGAGATTGTAGATTTGTGTTCACTCAAAAATACATTTAACCTTGTTTGGAAACCACAAAAGAGCTCAGGCAATCTTGAGATTAACCAGAAAACAGAGCGATGTTGTATTGGAAGGAAACTTGGACCACTTTAATTTGAATAAGAATGTTTTTGTTGCAAAGTGAATATAAACAAGAGGACAAATGGCATCTATTTGCTAACATGATTCCTACGTGATGCAACTATTAACTTACTTTTGGGAAGTGATCTTAATCCACTCAGTGATTTTCAGAGCAAAATTATATTAAATTGGAGGTAATCTTGAAGATCTAGCTCACTAAATATATATTAAAATGTTGTTCCATTGACAACCATTTGGAGTAGGGCTGAAACAAGATTAATCGATGATTTAAATAATTGTCAACCAATCTGATAATCGATTAATCTTTTTTTGAACTGTTCACAACCTCCAAAATGTCATGTGCTGAGAGAGAATGTTTTATCACTCAGATAAAGCAGGAGTACCCGTAAAATGACACAAGAAGCTTAGTGGTTTTATAGAAAAACCTAATTTGTTGTAAGTATACTCTGTGAAGATGTTGTCAATCTGCATTTCCTCAGCTTCCTCACAGTTGAATATTATAAAAATGTCTTATTCATTGCCCTTTCATAGTCTAAACAACTAATCTATTAATCGAAAGAATAATCGACATGTTAATGGATTACCAAAATAATCGTTTGATGCAGCTCTGATTTGGAGACTCTTTGATAGACAAAGACATGAAATTCTTTATCTCTGCCAGTTGCTCAGACAGGACCACCAACGTAACCGATACTACCTGGAAATATGGTCAACTAGAACGCTGCTTCACAAACAAATGACTGCCGAGCCCCATAGTAAAATACATCAAACTTTTATTTCATGATATTTATGTAATTTCTCTGCTCTTCTCACAAGTTCAGAAATCTCAACTTAAAGTCAGTTAGCCTTAAGCTCAGATGACAGTTTTACACTAATTATTATCTAAACAAAACATTACACACTCAACAATGACTTTTAACAAGGCTTTGACTTCACCTAAATGTGCTTGATGGGTTGGTACCAGCTGACACTCTCTAGATTATTCATAACGTGAGTTTTTTCAGGCTAATGCTAACGCTATAGGGAAAATGCATACAAAATACAAGACTGGCTCCAGAGCTCTTCAAATCATTCCAGACTAGCCGCTGCAAAGTGATCGCTACCATGAGCATCGAACACCACGTCTACTTCTTTATATGTCTTTGCTCTTTGCCTTTTTCCGAAGAATTAAAAGCGCTGTGGTTTGTGAGTGTCTTGCTCATGGACACAACAACAGTAATGGAAGTAGTAGTAGCACCAACTTTGAACATGAACGTAACTCGCTTGACTACTTACAATTACAGCAAAGAAAAAATGTCAATAGCTTAGATTCTGCAATTCTATATGGCTTCGACTTTTAGATAAGTGTAGGATATTTCATGCTTTTTGTTGCTGTATCCAACCCTTATGAGATTTGTTACTATTTTGACCTAGTTTTCAAAAAGGAAACGAGCCCCAAATATCTGTATATGTAATTTGAGAGCAAACTATCAGTCCTCTCTCTCTTTATCTGCTTCTCCCACTGGAACTATATAGAAAAGTACTAAAAGTGTTATGCCCCGGCTGAACACTAATTGTTTGATTTAAAGTGTGTCTCTCTCCATCCAAGCACAGGACGTCCCAGTGCAGGAAGGGTGCAGAAGGGGTGCAGGAGGGGGAGAAAGGAGCAGAGGAGGAAGCAACGTTACAACTGCTGATATGGGACCGCAGAGCTTTAGGCAACACCTACATGATTAGATTAACACGCGAACAAAATACTCCCCTCCTTTGGCTCATTTCTGTGGAAGCGCTCTTCTACTCCAAATGTAATTAGATTTGGGAAGGAAACGTAGCCTGAGAAAACGTTTAATTAGAGGCATTTCAAGGAAGGGGCCAAAAGTTAATTAATTTCTTTGTTTAGACTTGATCAAGTTTTTACAGTCCGAGCAAATACAATGGTTTAATTCAAGTTCGTACATTTTAGTGCTAGCAATACTGTCTCCATTCAGCGTTAAAGATAAAGAAAAGGTGAACGCTGTAAATGTTTTTCCACCATATGGCAAATAACTTCTCTATTTCCATGGAGACAAGTTAGATCTATTGAGTGATGACACCCTTTGTTTTCCAAGGTATTCTTTTAGCAATAAACATACCTGGTACGATGTAAAGTTAATGCAAGTAATTTAACTTAATCCCTAATGGCCTTACATTTAAGGAAGTATTAAGCTATCTTTTATTGATATTCAAACTATCAAAGTACACTTTTTGTGTCATTCCCCTGCTTTAAAGTTGCTGTTGTTGCTGATTTTGTCTTAATCTGAAACAAATTCAGATTAAACAAATTGCTAGGTCTGTTACTAATGATTATTTTAGTAGTTGACAAGTCAGCGATTATTTTTTTGATTAGTCAAATTATTATTTCCATTGTATATTTAAACTTTTAAAATACATTTTCAGCCAAATAAAGGTTAATATATGGTTCTAGATAGATATATGCTTCTAGATTGAGAATATTTGTGAACAAAGCGTATTATTGATCAAAATCAGCAATAATCTATTTTGATGTATTAATGTCACTGTCTTCATTATAAAAGGTTGTTTGGTAGTGTGTTTTTTAGTCTATAGTTCAGTTAACGATTAGTCAACTTTTAGTCAATTATTGTTTATAGTCCACTACTCACAATTAGTCGATTAATCGTTTCAGCCCTACTTATTGCTAATGCCTTCCATGATTATTCACCACAATGAGTTTGTTTTATAAGAGTCCAGTGCAGAGTTTGCACTTTACTTCTTCACTGTGTATAAAACTTTGTAATTAAATGCAGACAGCACAAAGCGGTCTCATTTTGACCTTAAGAGCTGTACTTATTTATCTGTACTTGGCCAAAACATATTTTTCTTTATTACATGACAAAATCAGGTGCAGCCCCTTTAATAAAACAGAAGTTGTGTTGTCAAGTTCATTTAGCATGTTAGTGTTTTAACTTGCATTCTGGAAACAAATCCAATGTAATGTCGACTAGTTGAAGAGCCTAGAGAGCCATAGAATTGCTCCACCATCTGTTCTTGTGCAGGTGTAGCTTGTTTTGGCCGCACAGGTGAATACATTGTCCCTGTTTATGGCCTGAACCTGGTCAGGCTCAATCACTTCCTGTTTTGGAGTCACTGTAAGTTCACTCGTACAGCAGAGCGCCGTTACTGTAGCCCTGCCGCAGTCCTCCTCCTCCTCAACTGTTTCCTGTCCGCGAGCCTCTGGAGATGCTCTTCTGTCACTCGTTCTAAGTGCGGCAGCCTGGACCCAAAAGCTCCCACAATGCACCTCTACGCTCTGCGCTACGAGGCCTGGGAAGACCATAAAGCCCGTTTTACAAGGTGACACGACATAAAAACACAGGGAGAGCCAGCGAGAAGGGGTCAGAGCCAGGAAAAGACTGAAACTTTAACATTTGATTATTTCATTTTGTATTAGATTTCACATCCGAAGAATTGAACAAGCGCTTGACACTTATTGCTAGATTTGTAGGCTTGAAATGTGCGTGTCCGTTCAAAGCTGTAGTGGTGGTGGGCCGGGGCCTGTCTGCCATCACCCATGTCCACTTACACAGTCTCCAGGCCTCGCGGGGCTGAAGAGGGGATTACTGCTCCGACTGATCCTAGAGGGCCACGCACTTAACACTACTGTAAACAACGGGCCCATTTGAGAGCCTCGCACCAGCCTGAACTCACAGCTGAACCCGGGGCCAGTGCCGAGATCTCTGGCACGGACACAAAGCAGTGCCCGTCAGTCTGCACTTCATTCAGATGACTTTCATGCCCCAGAGGAAAATTTAATCTATTAAAATGTATAAAGGTTTACGCTGAGATTTTGTACTTTGAAGTTTGGGATATTTCCTGACTTTTAATGGCACTCAGACTTAGACATTAGAACATTTTATGAAGTTCACAAGTTCAGCGCTTTCAATACAGTTTCATTTCATTGTTCGTTGGGTCTCTCTTGTTTTAACACTTCTTTATAGAGAAGACATAAAGCAGAGGGAAGTTTAACGATTTGAAGAAATTGTACTTCTCATAGTTTTCTGACATTATCCTTTTACTTCTACTTGAGTAATATTAAGTTTGAAGTAATACTACTCTTACTTGGGTAAAAATTGTTGGTACTAACACTGTGAGTAGTTTAATGATGACAAACATTTTATGTGAACAGCAATAAATGATTTCAACAATTGCAGTTTTTACACCTTACCTTCAGATATCTTTGAATATCTTCTGATATCTTTGACTGGTGGACAGAAGTACCAGTTATCGCTGTTAATTAATAACATATTTTTCCTTATCCTTATTCCCCCTCTCTCATTTTTGAAGTCCACCAAACCTCTGACAAATGAACAGTTTTTTTCCTATATCATGGTTTTATCTGGGATTAGATTGAGGCTGTTGACGCTCATCTGAACTGACGTAAAGACTTAAAGATGCATTCTACAAAATGTCCCAGACCACGTTTTATTCCTCATCTCTAAAACGGTCTTTTGTGGTTCCTGTGTTCATGTTCCTCTGTTTGCCCTCTTCCTATTTGATTATAGGGGCCTCAAGAATTCACTTTGTTCATATGTAAGGGATAAAACTGGCCTGGTCTGGATAAGGCGAGAGCTGCAGACTTAGCCATGTTTTTTGCGTGACAGCGGTTCATATAAAAAGATTCTGCTCCATAATTTGCTTGGCTTGGGCCCGCTCCAGAACGACACAGGAATTTTGGTCTGTTTTAGGAGGAGGGGGTCGGTACAGTGCAGAATGCTACAGCACTAAAACCCCCAGCCCAATATGGTTCACATTTTTCTCTGCCTGTAAATATACCATGAATTGTCTCGCTTTGGAGTTGAGGCGAGACTTTGATTTGATCTTCAGTGTGGTAGGAGGGCTGCTTTCAGACTTACTGCATGCATTGTGCTGTGAACGAAGTGGTGAATAAATTATTGTATGACCACATGTATCGGGGAACTATGTGAAATGGCAAAAGAAAGTCATCTGTCAAGATTCACCTTTAGAGTGAACATGTTGCGCTTTTCATGCAAGTAGTTTCTCCAGGGATAATTCTGATAAAGGGGGAAGTCCTAACATCCAAACATGTCAAGTAAATAATGTCTTCGTTTTGTTATAGACATAGATTTAAATGTAGAAAGTTATATTTAAAAAGAGAACAATGTTTCCTAAGGTTTCCTAAGTTTAGTTTCTTAATTTGTGACGCAGCTCTCGTGAGGTACTGTCTTGAGGGACTGAAACTAACACATTATAGTTGTTTAGAGTAATGAGTATCTGTTGGTTAAGTCCATTGAACTACTCAAAGGCGTGTCACCCAAGTCATATTTTGCATAATCGTTCATGACCTTAAAATGAATCATCAAGCACCTATTACCCTGATTATATGTGCAAGTAAGTACAGGAAAAAAAAAAAAATGCCGTTACAAAATCATCTTCAACTGCCACTGTAACTACTTATTCCTACTGCTTTGTACTGACTACCATTGGTTTAATACTACTCCACTGTTACTACTACCCTAAACAAGACTTTGCTTGTGGCCCACCAAACAAACTCTGTTTAAATAATTGGACATGAAAATGGAATATGAAATAAAGATAAGAACTAAGAAAGAGAGTGGTCTGAGGGGGAAAAAAAGGGATTCAGGATCACATTCGTCGGTATTTCCATTTTTTAGAGATAGGCATATGTAAAAGGGAGATTTTAGGGTCCTCCCTCAAAAAAAAAATTTGAATAAATCATCAATAAATGTGCTGTATTCGGGTGCATTTTAGATTGTATTTAGATTGTTTTATTTTAACAAATTAGCCATTTGAATAGAACACACATTTTTTCATGCTGCATTTAAAAAATAGCTATAGTATTAGTATAGTATTACATTTTGCTTAGATTGTTATGCCACGGGCCGCCCCTGACCTGGAATTTGTTGCTGTGCATGTTGGAGGCAACAAAGACAAAGGTATTTTTTTGATACAATGAGGATTGGTTTCAATAACAGTAAGGACTTGAGCCTGTGTGCTTTTTGGGATATTTACAGGCCTGAAAACATGGAGAGCACTATATCAGGGATGACATTTGGTGTCAATGTACACCATTGTTTAAATCACTGATAGAAGGCAGTTGCTATGGTGACAACTGAAAAGAAAAGTGAAAAGAGAAGCACTTTTTGGATGCGCATCAACACATACTATACCTATAATTTTACACTTACGTATTCACACTTTCGTTTTTTCCCCTTTTTTTTTTAAAAACAAATACAAAATAGAACATATAACACCACCAGAAAGCGAGAACAAGCGAAGCGAATGTCTGTTATTTCAGTCCAGTCCTTGATTGTTGGATCAGTTTGTGACTGCCATTTCTTCATTACGACCTTTTTCCTCACAGCCGAAACTATGTCCTAAAGATATCCATTTATCAAGTCCATGGCAGGGGTTTTAAGGCCCAAATACTGGTCAAATAGGATGGTACATTAAAGATAGACTATAGCGCTTTGCTTATTTCAGCCCAATATTTCTGAGCAGCAGGACAGCCCGAGAACACATGGTAATGATGGGCCATCTGACATCTATTCAAGCTTTCATAAAAAAACATTTGTGCTACCTTCTTTTCTACTAAATTACAAGAAAATACAGAACTACAATGTAAATAACATCAGTTTTCCCCATTAATACAGTTCCCTTTATAGTCTAAAGTTATCTCCCATACTTTAAAAACAAACTTTACAACATATTTGCAAAACAAAATCCCACTTTGTTGCTCATTTACATTGTCCCAAACATAAAAAGCTGTTCAAAAAAAGACAGCTATTCCACCATAGTCTGAACAAAATCCATGCAACACTGAACATAAAAGTTACCTCCTGCCAAAGTAGTTTATGTCTGCGTTTACAGTACATATAAGTGCCAACCTAAGAGTTTTGCAGTTTCTCTCTCCTCACTCTTCTTTGGATGGGAAAGCTAAACACGGCCCATCAACAGAGTGAGCTGGGAGTCAGTGTGTCTGTGCCACTTTGCTTAATTGTGTTTGGAGCACCACATTTTGAGCCGTTTATTCCCGCTCCTGCTCCTCTGTTGACAGCCGGGGCGCGCACTTCATAAACATTATAAATCACTATGGATCTCAGTGACTCATCTTCATCAGTTGTCAGAGATTTCACACAAAGGGAACGTAATGCAGCCTGGGCAGGTCCCTGGGAACAAGTCAGACATTATAATCGTCATAATACACACCTCATTATCTCTTCTCTTCAAAGGTTAATGTGGTGAAACAGCTTTGCCGCGCGCTGTGCAGGTTTAATATGTTACAAACGTTACTGCCAAAATTAGCAAAAGCAAGCGGGGTGGTTTGATATTTTGTGCATATTGTTTTTGGCTTCCCGGGCAAGTTACTTTAGCCACCTTCACACATGGGCGAAGCACCAAATTCTGCTAGTACATAATTTTTTTAATATAATGATATATTTTAATTTAATAATATTTTATTCATATAGTCTGTAATTGTTTATTTTTTTCATTCACTATTGCCAGAGTATACACCCTATGGTTTCTACATACTGTACACCTAATAATAACGTTTACCTCTGATTGAGCTTCAGCGCGTGGCTCATTTCCTCCTGAAGGGTGCGCTCTCACCTGTGTGCGCCTCAGATCGAGCTCCAGCACACTGTTCCTCTCGACCTGAAGGGCAGTGTGTGCCTCAGATCCTGCTTCAGCTCCTCACTGTCCTTCATTATAGCGGCCTTCTCCTCCTTAAACTCTTCTCTTTCTGTTAGTCTGAGTTTCTTCAGGTCCTCCAGCTCTTTGAACAGATTTTGTTCTCTTGCAGTTTTGAAAGTCATCTCCAGCAGAGTCATCCCCCGTCGTCCTCTGCTTTTTGCCTACGCTGGCGTTCATCGAAGAGCTGCTGTTTTAGCCGCTCAATCTCCTCCTGCAGGGTTTCATCATTTTGCGGTTGTTCTAGCTGTTTTGCAGTAAAGTAGAGTTGTATTTTGATTCGTGTATGTTTGAGTAATACTTTGTATTTCAGTTGGAGCTTGAGTACTCAGAAATTTACGGTTTTCTCATAATCTCTATCTCTGCTGACAAAGCGAAACTTTCTTCAACTTCAACACTTTACTAGATCTGCAAGTGTCAAATGTTTAGCAGACAATAACCAACGCATACACATCACGATTGACAAACAAGACGATAGACAAGGACAAAAAACAAAACAAAAACATTAGTTAAATAAGCACAGAGGAACAGTGGAGGCAGCAGCCTTGGCCCAAAGCCCTTTTTTTCACTTTATGATCATAATTTTTTTTCTTTTCTTTTTTTTCAAATGAAATACAAAAGATGTATTACGACACAGAGAGTAGACGAATAACACATAAACATCCAATAAAATGAAATGAAATAAAATGACGGCACACGTAGTCCAGCGTACAAATCCCGTTTAGTCTAAAGCCTGTCAAAGAGGTCCATTGTCAAATTAAGTCCAAATGTAATTTTTCCATTTTGGTCCAGTTTTTAACAGCCCTCTTCAATGCAGCCAGAAGTTTACTCCAAAGGTATCCATTCACTGAGTCCACTGCTGGAGTTTTGAGGCTCAAATACATACATAGTTCTAAAATTTAGTACGATGGAGGCGTCTCGATTGCTTTGGTAATCCCTGTCCAATATTCTTAAACAGCCATTTTCAAAGAATAAAAACTCAGTAAGTCCCAGTTCAAACACCAGAGAAACTTCATAATAAAGACATGAGATGGCAAATTTAAGGTACTCAAGAGCATGTTTAAAGGCTAAAAACAATACAGAAAAATGCATAATATTTTTCCTTTAAGCACCAGAAAAAGTCTTCTTAAAGGTTAAGGTTAAGCTGCACTTTATTGTCCCTATAATCCTCTCCATTTGACTCATACTTCAATTTGGGCTGTGCAATTAATTGTTTATATAATCGTGATGTCAATTATTACTCTCAATACTATTTAATTACAAAAATGTTGTAACCGTAAATACAACAAATTGCCTTCTGTTCAGAGTTACAAAAGCACTCCTTTCGCCTCTCAAAATAAAATATTTTCAGTCTATACTTTCTCTACTGAATAATTGTGCCAATATAGAAAGAATTGTTCGAAATAATCGTAATTTAAATCATGAGTCAAATAATCGTGATTATAATTTTTGCTATAATCGAGCGGCCTTACCTTCATTACAGCTGGGGAAAGGTCAGGAGCAGTACACGGAGGAAGCCCACCCAGATACGAGGAGAAACATGCAAACTCTGCACAGAAAGGGCTTTGATCCTGGGACCTTCTTGCTGTGAGGCATCCACTCAGCCACCGTCTTTAATGTCACAATATTATTATCAAAAACAGAAGTCATCTTATTGTAGGTCAAATCTGTTGTCCCGTGTTTCATATTTTGTCTATTTTTTACACAATATTTGGCTTTTCCACTCTGCTCTGTGTGAGGCCACTCTGCCCCTCTCTCATGGGAACTGCTCTCTTTTCGGAGCTCCACAGCCAAGGAATTTCGGCAGGACCCCGTTGGTTTATTTGTGCAGCCCTCTGTGGTGCGTCTGAGTCGGGCCGGTCCGATTGAGGCCGGTCCCGAACGTGTACAGCTCATGGAGAGTTGGTGCTCGTCACTCCTCTCCAGATGGTGCGGGGCCGGGTGCCAGTGGAGAGAAAGGGTCTGAAGGCTTGGACTTTAGCCTAGAACCACAACCTCTGACAGGCTCCAGCCGCGGGACCGACCCAAGCAGCACAAAGCACCCTTTCAGCCCCCGCCGCACCTCTCCTCCCCTCTGCTCGCGGCTCAGTCAGGGGCAGACACCTCACTGAGCTGCGCTGGGAATATATTGAATACAGACATAGGCTCAAGCTTGACATTTAAATTCAAATATTCCAAAATATGACACATACAGAGAAGCAAACAAGCTCATGACAAAATGTATTCATTCTATGGATCGTTTATACAGTGTGGCTGATCTCAGGGTTTACATAGAGCAGGGGTTCTTACTGTAGATTGTGTGAAGGTTGAATTTAGGTTCAGAGTACATTTATTATGCACAGGCCAAATGACAAATGAATATAACCTGTAGGTGCTCGTTGGTGGTGCAGTGATTAAGTGTGTTGCACATGTGCACATTATCACCAAGCCAGATGTGTCTACCTTCTATCTCCCCATTACTCACTACAACTGTCCTGACAAATAAAGCATTTGGGCTAGAAAAATAATAGGCTTTATGTGACAGGTAAAGGTGGGGGGGTAAGGTAAGGGGGGTTCAGAAAGGCATTCAGCGAATTGTCGGAGCCAGGAATCGATCTCACAACGCCGAGGCCACACAGAGCCTGGCATATGTGCTCTGCCTTAAGCCGGATGTCCACGGCGCGATTTTTTTGTCTTATAAGATGGATGTGACATTGCAAGATGTGACGAATTAAAAGACAGAACATGATGAATAGTAGCTACGACCACAGTTTATCTGAGTGAATATCAGGCTCCAAGCTCCATGTGATAAAGTCATGGCAGTTGTACTGCGAAGGCTAGCGCAACATGCTAGCTGTGTTTTCACGTTTGTAAAAGTTACTAAATTAACGGGAAATGAGAAGAGTCCTGTTTGTGGCGGAGCTCCTGCTGCACTTTGCGGTGCGTGTTTACATGTTTGACAAAGATTGATGGTAGACACAGTGACAGGAGGACTCACTCTGAGATCAAGATTCCAAAATATCAAACAGGTTTGATATAAACCGTAGTTCGTCTTTGATCGTACGACAATCCTAAGTTTAGTCTTTGTCCCTGTCACACTCTGAGATCTATGAACCACGATTTTGAGCTATGACTCAAGATTCTTTCCACGATCAGGAGTCTTTCATTGCAGACAGCCTAAAACGTGCAGGGGACACCCGCCTTTAGACCACTCGATACCAGGCAGCACAGCTGTAGTGAAAAAAAACATACCAGGAGTTGTTTTGTTATTTTATTTTTTTGTTTTTAAAGTCTGTCTATTCACATTACTCTGATCATTTCAATGCCTTCAGGGGTAATTTTCTCACTCAGGTTGCATTTACTACTTCTTTCCCACTCACACATAAGAATGTGGAAGAACCAGGCTAAAAGTAGCTTGAACAGCCTGATCAATTCTTAATAGGATTTGTAACCCTTGCCCAACCATTTGAACATAATGTCATATAAACCAGTGAAACGTGAGTTTTATCACAAGCATCTCTTGCACCGTGGATCTATTGCAAATGTAGAATATATGTCCGAGCAGCAGAGGAACTATTGACCACTCACCTATTGATCTTTTTAGACACATCCAGACTTACTGCAGCCATTTGAACTCACTAAAGCACACTCGCTCTTTATGGAAAATGTGAAAAATGGACAGAAGTGTCAAGCCTTAGTGGAGATGGATTCTAACCCGCAGTTGAACCCAAAAGTCTCTCTCTCTCTCGGTGTTGGTCTTATGTCTGCCTCGATGCCTGCAGCACACCTTGAACTGCCTGGCCCTCTGTGCGCTCTCCACCACTTCAAGCACAAAATATACTCAGAGAAATCACACCCCCCATTGTTTTTGAATGAAATGGATAATGATTCAAGATGTTGCAACACACTTTTTTATTCAACTGAAAATAAATTCAGTATTTTAATGGCAAAAAAAATTCACACAGTCTAAATTAAGAACACATCGGTCTAAATCAAATTGTTGTGACCAAATATACATTTCAGAATAACATTATTTACAGAATGTATAGTTTTTGTTATAGTTTATCCCTGGTATAGCAAAGGTTAGTTTTGTTGTATGTGGTTTTCTGTAATACTTATGATCTTGCATGGACATTTTTTGCTTGCATTTGTTTGTCAGGAGTTGGTGTTATTAACATTCCTAAATTACAACATTACGACTAGTGATAACAAATAATAACGTAAGGGGAAACAATACACTAAAAGAAATATATTCATTTATCTTTCAGATTTCAGATTGACGAAGAACTTTCACATTTGCCAATAATTAAAGTTACGGAATTATACTTGGTTACTTTGGCCATTATAATGGTAAATTATTATACTAGTTGAATATCCAAATGTTCTCAAATGCTGAAATATGAATGAATGAATAAGTAAATGAAGAAACTGTACCAACACTGCTCAATGAATCTCCGCAATGCTTTTCACTTTTTTTCCCCCTCCTTTCTTTTTTCTTCGTAAGCAGCCTCATTTGCATTGATGTAACAAAATGGATCTGAATTCAGTGGCTGAATTCAGATCTTCATAAAGTAATGGAGAAGTGTGGATTATACTCGACTAAAAAAATTCTTGGTCGACATGTTCTTAGACGACTTGAGCTCTCAAAACTATGAAGTATTTCCATGTATTTGACCTAAACTTCACTCAAAAAACTGCAACTGCACTGGAATTCATGCAAAAACAACCATTAATGCAGAAAAAGTATAAGTAAACAGTGTATTTATATTACATGAGTGAGATTAAACTCATGATTAGTTCCAAAATATGCAGCATATCATCTCATTTTTGTTGTTGACCCATATAAAACCTTATTATCTAAATAAAATAAATAGTCGACCAACACAAATTTTCGTCGACTATAAAAGCCTTTACAGATTAATCGACGAAACAACTAAAGGATTGGTGGGTTCTTGTCTGTTTGGTCATGAGAATTAACATGACTTGATTTAACCCTGATGTGCTCACAGTTTAGTCAAACCATTTATCCTTCATTGTCTGTAAATGTCAATCTAAAAATGTTGCAACGCTTCACTTTTGGCAGATGGCGGCAAACAGGAGAAGAACTTCAAGGGGAAAAAAAGCATGTAGGACTAAAAGGGCTCTGAGCTAAGTCATTAACACAGAGCTATAATTACCTGTCGTTGTTTCGGAGCCGAGCCTTGCCTGGGCAAGACAGGGCCGGCTCCTGTTGTTTGCCTCAGACAGTCAGGGATAGAGACACGTCACTCACTGAGCACTTTTATTTAATAACCTCCTGGCGGTAAGAATGACAAAGAGGCAACAGTTTCCAACCTGCAAACCCACCCCCACAACTTTCAACAGCGCACAATCACCCCGACTACTACATGCAAAAGAGCGCAAGAGGGGCTTAAAGGGCATGTTAGAATATTTTAAAGATGAAAGCTTAAATTTTTTGGCCTATTTAAAGCAAACATGTATCGGTGAACAGTGTCACTTTTCTGTCGCGGGTCCATTGCGCTTGTCTACAATCTTGACGTTTATTCAAATCAGCTGTTTGTTTGTCTGCATTCTTTGTGAGTCATCAGTTTTTTTCTATGGAGAAATAGTTAATGCCATACTGTGAGACATTTCAGGCAAAGCAATAACGTCACCATGAAGTCAAACAAGTGGCGTACTCTCCACTTGAAAAGACATTGCGCATAGTGTACCTTTAAAGGCACAGTACATAACCATTTAGACAAAAGACTAAAACAAAAGCATGTCTTTGTTGTTGTTTTTCATTTTGGATGGTTTTATTTCATTAAAAGTGCATAAAAACTGTGTCCTTAAAGGTGCTGTACCTGATTTTTACTGTTTTGAAACGCGAAAAACAGAACTAGTTCATTTTCAAGTCTTCACAGCTCTCACATGTATCGCTCACTTTCCTAATGCAGGTCCCGGCATCCTAAATATTGACAGTGATGAGTTTAGAAGCACTTTTCACGAGTCTCTGAGCCCAGAGTGTCACACAACATCATGGATAAAGCTAACAAACCTCAGCATGCTAACGGCACACTTCCTGCTTCTCTCGTAGAATTAAATTCTCTATAAATAGATGCAAAGAAAACACTGTGGTCTCATTTACACAGATTTTACTTTATTACATGCAAAGAATATGGAACATCGACAAGTTCCGTTTCACAACAGTAAAAATCAGGTACAGCCCCTTTAAGGACGCATTAACTATTTCTCCATGGAGACAAACAGACTCACAAAGAATGCAAACAAACAGACAAACAGCTGATTTGATTAAATGTGAACTTGACTCACCTTTAAGTGAGCGACCTGCATGTCCTCAAAATTGACAATATATGGCAAACAACGTATCTCCACGGTGAATTTTGCGAAGTATGGGCGTATTATGATTAACTTTCTATTATGCAGATGACTTACCATCTCCAGAAAGTTTCATACTGTGCCTACATTTTTGAAAGGATTTATAAAGAAAGTACATAACAAAGTCACTCAATTTGTTCAGCTTTCAATTGCAAATCTGCCACACGTTGCCCTGGTTTAATGGTAACAGTCAGTGATGTCAGCAGGTGGTGTTGGTTCACTATCAGCAGCAGAAGTAAGATAACAGTGATTTGAAGTACTTGTTTTTAAACGAGTGCATGTTTGCGTCCCTCGGTGAATAAAGCGGTGCTGAACGGAGCAGCGTGAAACCATGACTCGTTCTGTATAAAGTTGTGCAGGTGAGCTGAGGTGTTGGTGTTGATTTGTGCCCCGTGTGTGATTTACACTCCTCATCCGTCACACTGGAGCCGTCATGAGATCGTTTGTCATCGAGTGAAAACATGCCACATGAGTGTACAGTGTGCCAGGACCCACAGCTGAGCACGCACAACGGACAAAACGCTTTTATTTGGCCTAACCTCAATGTATGTATTTTATTGTGGCTTTGTGAAAGGTGTGGCATTAAACTAAACGGGTCAGGTTTGTGGAGTAGAAAGAATGCACGTGTTTATTCAGTATTTTTAGCAATAAATCTAGGGAAAGGATTAATGTCTCAATGGAGATTTATCCTCAGACGTTTGAAAATATTAATCGCCAAATTTCACATTTTAAAACCACAATAATCCAACTCTCCCTGTTTACTTTTCCCTCTCCCTTTCTCTCTCTCGCTCCCATTCTCCTCTCTCTCTTCTCTTTCTACTCTTACACTCTCTTTCTTCTCTGCCTTCTTTCTCTCCTTCTCGTTTCATTGTCCTTCCCTCTCTTTCTACTCTTTCCTTTCCTCTCTTTCTTCTTTCCCTGTCTCTCTCCTTCCCCCTCTTACCCGCTCTCTCTTCTCTCTTTCCCTTTCTGTCTTTTCTCTACTTCCTATCACTCAATTTCCCTCTTTCTCCTCTCTCGCTTTCTCTCTCTTTCTCCATCTCTCTCCCTTTCTTTCTCCTCTCTCTCTCTCCCTCTCCCCATCTCTTTCCCTCTTTCTGTCCTCTATTTCTCTCCCTCTCTCCTGTCCTTCCATCTCTCTCTCCTTCCCTTTCTGCCTTCTCTCTCTCCTTTTCTCTCTTTCTCCTCCTCCCTCCTTCCTCCTGCTCTCCATCCTCCTAAGTCTTTCTTTCTCCTTCCCCTTTTTCCTTCTCTCTCTCCTCCCTCTATCTCTCTTCCCTTTCTCTCTCTCTCTCTCTCTTTTTCCTCCCCTCTCTTCCCTCTCTCCTTCCCCATTCTCTCTCTCTCCTCTCTCCTTCCCTCTGTCTCTCTTTTTCCTCCCGTCTCTCTCTCCTTTCCTTCCTTCCCCCTCTCTCTCTCTCTCCTTCCCTCAATGTCTCTCTCCCTTTTTCCTTCCCTTTCTCTCCCTCCCTCTCTCTCCTTCCCTCTATAACTCTCTCTCTGCCCCCCCTCTCTTCCCTGCTCTCCTTCCCTCTCTCTCTCTCTCTGTCTTCCCCTCTCCTCCTCCCCCCCTCTCTCTCTGTCCTCCCCCCCCTCTCTCTCTGTCCTCCCCCCCTCTCTCTCTCTCTGTCCTCCCCTCTCTTCCGCTACCCCCCTCTCTCGCTCTCTCTCTCTCTCTGTCCTCCCCTCTCTTCCCTGCTCTCTTTCTCTCTCTCCCTCTCTCTCTCTCTCTCCTCGTGCTCCTTCTTTCTCTCTCTCTCTCTCTCTCCCCCCCCCTCTCTCTCTGTCCTCCCCTCTCTTCCCCCCCTCTCTTCCTCTCTCTCTCTCTCTCTCTCTGTCCTCCCCTCTCTTCCTCTCTCTCTCTTCCCCTCTCTCTCTCTGCCCCCCCTCTCTCTCTCTCTTTCTCTGTCCTCCCCTCTCTTCCTCTCTCTGTCCTCCCCTCTCTTCCTCTCTCTCTCTCCTCCCTCTCTCTCTCTGCCCCCCCTCTCTCTCTCTCTCTCTGTCCTCCCCTCTCTCTCTCTCTCTCTCTGTCCTCCCCTCTCTTCCTCTCTCTCCTTCCCTCTCTCTCTGCCCCCCCTCTCTCTCTCTCTCTCTCTGTCCTCCCCTCTCTTCCTCTCTCTCCTCCCCTCTCTTCCTCTCTCTCTCTCTCCTCTCTCTCTCTCTGCCCCCCTCTCACTCTCTCTCTGTCCTCCCCTCTCTTCCTCTCTCTCCTCCCTTCTCTTCCTCTCTCTCCTTCCCTCTCTCTCTCTGCCCCCCCTCTCTCTCTCTTTCTCTGTCCTCCCCTCTCTTCCTCTCTCTGTCCTCCCCTCTCTTCCTCTCTCTCCTTCCCTCTCTCTCTGCCCCCCCTCTCTCTCTCTCTCTGTCCTCCCCTCTCTTCCTCTCTCTCCCCCCCTCTCTCTGTCTTCCCCTCTCTTCCTCTACCCCCCCCCCTCTCTCTCTCTCTCTCTCTGTCCTCCCCTCTCTTCCTCCTCTCATACCTCTCGTCTACACCGTTCACTTCTGGACCCTGGGGAGTCATATCTCTGCCGCTCGGCCTCCTGCACTGTTTCAATTAGACACCGTTTATGGGCACTCTAGTTTTTTTAAGACTCTTTTATTAGCCCGGCCTGTGTCGACTGCTCACAGTAACAGTGCTGGAACGCTCGGCTTCTCTTGCGTGTAAACGACTGTACATCTCCACGGACACACAGCCCAGATTCTTCATTTCCGAGCTGCGATTACTGCCATCTTTCTGTCCTCCCGCCGCTAAAATATTGTTCTTTGGATCAGTCTGAATATGCATGAGGGAAGCGCTGTGCATTATTAAAGAGCTTGGCCTTGTCCGTGTCGATTTTTGAGACGTAGTACTACACCAAGTCTGATTCACGGTTTCCCAGGGCTCTGTCATGAACTACAGACTGGATGCCGTGAGACTGAGGCGTTTGACGTGCACAACTCAAGGAATAAAAAGGATGATAGCTGTGAAATAGTTTTGTACGGCTGTAAATAAGAGAAACAAGGCAGATAATGCAGAATCAAGAACCTTACTGTACCTATGATGCAAAGGGACTAGTGTGGAAAGATATGGAAACATTGTATTCCCTTTTTTTGTTTTGCTTTCGTGTGGCAGTTTCGATGTTGAGAAACTGTAGAAGTAAAATTTTTATGAGCGAAAATCATGTTTTTTTTATTGATTTTTTGGGAGGGGGGGGATATCTGCTCTACTGGGTTTTCAAAAGTATCAAAAAACAGATATTAATCGGAATTAAAACTATTATACGAAATTTAACAAACAAAAAAAAACAGTTTTAGAATGAGCTTGAGCTTTATCATCATAGTAAATATAAGACCACATGGTAACTTAAAGGTCCCATATTCTGCTATTTTCCCCTTTACACAGTCTATTCTAAGGGCTTTGTTGATAATTTTTTGCATTGTGCAATATCCATAACATAACAGTTTCCAAAAAACACCCATTTCTTGGACTGGCCTCCCTCCTTGCAAAAGCAAACGGCTCACTCTGAGATCTGACCCCCCCCCCGAACAGAGAGCAGACTGCCTCCCCCGTCCAACCCGTGCGCTTCCCGGAGGCATGGCTTAAACACCGCGTCATCCTTGTGAAGCCATGTCATCCTGGTGAGGAGCCCCCGTCTGCTGCTCAGCCGAGAGAGACGGAAAAGACAGTTCTCTAGCGAAAGCATGCGGGAATCAATCAAAAAAACACTTTGGGCACACATACGAGGCCCAAATAGCACTGTAAGAATGTTAAAACCTCTGAAAAGTCGATTTTGCATGTTATGGGACCTTTAAAGAAAATGCTATTATTTTATGTTGAAAATGTGTTTTTTATTGTCAGTGTGGAATCTAAATTGATATTGAGTATCAAGTCTATTCCTTCCAAAATCAAATTTTAACTGTTTGTATCGTGTTACACTCCTGTAATATTCTAGGGCTGCAACAAGTTAATCTATTATTCGCAACTAATCGATTATAGAAATGGTAATTAAATAATTGAATAATCGTTAACTTGTCCATACTGTACATCGACTCCAAAACATTGTGTGAGCTGAAAGAAGAGGTTTTATTACTCAGACGGATCAGAAATCATGCAAAAAGGACAGAGGAAACATGTAAATTGTGTGTTTTTGATTGAAAAACAATGTATTCTTTAAATATTCTCCACCAGGACGTCATCCAAAGGCTTCACTTCAGCTTCATTTGGGTATAATTGGGTAAAAAGCTCACATTCACAAGCCTTTCACGTTCTAAACAACCAATTGATTAATCAAAAGAATCACTAGTTGCAGCCCTACAATATTCACTCTCAGTCACGTATGTAGCCTTTTATACGAGCTAAAGACAAGGATTAGTAATGTGACTAGCCCAAGGACACACAAATACTATATGAAACAGTGTGACAAGGGTTCAAACATTTTAGTAGTGGACGATTTATTCCCCATAAAAAGTAACTGACTACTTCTCAAATGAAACCACTATTTTAGGAAAGAAGCGACACAGTGGAAAAGGGCTTGACGCTTGGACTAACATCCCAAAACACATCAAAGTTTACAGCTTTTGACGTCGCTCATGACATCATCAGTGTGAGACGGGGCCGGTGCACGGGGCTGTGATTGGCATTTCTGGGCACAAGGGGCACAATGACTCAGAGTGTTTTTACAGCTCACCCAGAGCAGAAGCAGCCAGCAGAACAGAGTGTAACAACTCAACAGCTAATAAGGCTACTTGTTATTTGTGTCATTACAGAGGGCCGTTTTTCTCACACCTCGAGCTTGAAATATAGTGCGGTCAGACATTTTGGACATTGAACTTCTAATGTGTGCGAGTAATAAGTAGTGAAAGACTGGAAGCCAACTCGTTTTTACATTATCATTTCAGATCTCGATTTCTAAATGCAGAATAAGAGTATTTTGTCTACATTTTAATAAAGTATTTATTTCAAAACATGTAAACAAATGTCTGAATAATCTGTGCTTTTTCATAATGCATAGTTTGTCATTTTATTGCACACAGTAGAGCTGCAACTGCAACTGCAAACTATTATTTATATTGTACAGTGAGATATTGCAAATACATTTTTAACCAAATAAAGTGTAAACTATGGTGACTGAAAGTTTTTAGACTGAGAAAAATGATAAATAAATTGTATTATTGACGAAAATGTTTAAAAATGTATTCTATTTTTATGTAATAATGTCACCCTGTTTGTGATTACATGTGTTTTTGAGTCCAGATCATTTTTGAACTAATGAAGATACAAATTTTAATAGTGGATTAGTCACTATTACTTAGATTCATTGTTGAAGCTGCACCATATCAAAGATTCATTCCCAGTTTTGAAAAACAAATTTAAGCCTTAATCTACTCCCATTCTTTTAATCTGATTTCATTTTTTAATGTTCTTTTTTTTGTTTCTTTAAATTAATGTATATTTTAATGTTTTATTTAATTTGATGTAATCAATTTTTTTTAATCATTATTTTATTTTATTTATTTATTTTTTATAGGAGAGAGGAGGGAGGAATTGTGTGAATTACTGACTCTGGTCTCTGTATGTACTCTATAAAGGCTACGGGGAACGAGACAATGAAGAATAAAAATCAACCATCGCTCAACAATGAAAGGCAGGACACATTCATAACTCCCTTTTGGCTTTTCAACAGCAAACGATCTACTTTTCCACACTTGAAACTTGTGCTTACTGAACAAACAAAAGCAATCTCGACTCTCAAACATGCGATTGTGTAAAATCTGGCAGCTCCAGCCTATTATCTTTCTCTAAACAATTTTATCCAATTTTCCACTGCCGCCCGCACTCCAACGTCTGTTACTTCAAACTCTTGGACCCAGCAAACTCAGCACAAACGCAACCTTCTAAACCAACTGAGTCAAATCTGTAAATTACAACATATCGGACACAATTGCTCCGGTTTACATTGTTTGGCAGACGGAGAGGGCGAGCGACCCGACACTCTTGACTTGTTTATCCGAACAGGCCTCTGCGGTCCTTCATCAAAGTGTCGCTCTCCGGCTCCAGAGCTGTGACCTGCAGGTGAACCGGTCATTACCTCCGCTCTCCGCTGTAATGGCAGTGTTCAGGAACGCGACATAGTTCAGCATTGTGCAAAGGTTTAGTCAGGTGTGCAAATATAGCCCGTGTTATTGTTGAATTTTAGCAAAGGGCAATCGGACATGAAAAATAATCATTGATAAAGGTGGGAAATGTATCTGAAGATGTGTAATATCGCTATTGTGGTTTTTGGAGATGTGCAAAAATAGAATATCAAGCATGACATCTGTAATTTCATTGACTGTTAATGAAAATTATAGCAGTATTATCTTATGTAGCTTTGTAAGGTTTAATGTGATAGTTCTACGGCTGAAATCCTTTAGTCGTTCAGTCGATTAATCAATTAAGTCGATGGTGTTCAACATTTTTAGTCGCCAACCAGGGGCGTCGGCTTGGGGGGGGGCAAAGGGTACAAGTTTACGGGGGAAGGGCAAGGGAATGTGACCTCAAAAGCATGAGTGGATTTTTTTTCTCCGTTGAAATAGACTACACTTTTTTCATCTATTTTTGTTGTAATAAAACACATTGTGGTAGAGAAATGAATTTCTTTTGTCGACTACAGCCCTGAACAGTTCAGCCCTTTTTTGGTTCTAAGGGCCATTCACTTTTTGTGCTGGACTTGAACCTCAACCAAGACATTTACAGACGCATTTTAGCACAGTCCTGATGCTTTGTTAAAATGTTGTTATCAAGCTAAAAATAAAAATCAACATAGACATTTTGTCAGTATTTCCCACCACTGATTGTTGTCCTTTCAGTTTCAGTTCAGTTTCTGAGAGAATCTGTACCTATCAGAGACAACAAATTCCTTTCTTGCCATGAGGCACCAGTGCACATTATCTACTGGGAGTGCAATATCAGCTCGGGGCGCAAAACATCGCATTTTGATGACACGGCGGAAAATATGATCAGGTTTTATGTTAAAATAAAATGTGTGTTAAAATAAACAATATGTATGTTTAGACATACATATTGTTTCTTATTATTCTGTTGTGCTTTTGTGATTATGGATGAGTGTTGTAAACAGTTTAAAACTGAGAACAAAGACAAACTACGAGGCAGAGCTGAATTTGGCTGATGAATTCACTTTTACTGAATATACTTACTCAGTTAAGATAGAATTAAACTTCTGTGATTATTGCGAACGGTTAATACTAAAATATTTGTGGTTTGGCTCATTATTAATCCTTTAATATTAATTTATAGGGATCATTCAACCGTTCAAACTTGTACTTTCTATGAATAAAACACTCAAACACATAGCTCTGAGTTATATTTAGATTAATAACTGCTCCAACATCATTGTATAGTTTCTTAATTTTTATTCCAAACATGTATATTTATAATGGGTAAAATAGAAACGAACCTGTCATTTCATCATCAATAAACCTTAAGTGACGAACACCATGTGACACGTATACTACGTAACTACGTATATGATCGCTAAGGGGTTAGTGATATTTTATTTTTGTCTTAAATTATTCTAAATAGCGTTGTTTGATCAAATCTGTTGGTCCTCAGTGCTAAAATCGGCTCAGGACAACACTTCCGCTTTGACGAGCGAAACAGCCAATCAGGGCCCGAGGAGCGAGGCAAACCAAACTCTAAAGTCGTCTATTTAACCAGTTTTATACATCTATATACTTTTTGTAGTGTATAATTTGGAGCATTTTGTAATAGTCGCCATTAGTAGTTATAATAAAGTATAATTACAAAAAATAAAACTACTTTCACAGCCTTACTGTCTTAATCAACTTTTGCCGGAAGTTACCTGAGTAGATTTTTCAGCCCGAGTAGATAAAGTACCCACAACGGCATGTTTTGACCTGATCATCCAGTAGAGGGGGCTTTACGGAAATATCTGCTTCTCTTTGAAATAATATTTGCAGAAGATGAAGTGACTTGGAGTGGAGAGAAAGTTGAGGATTAAGCCCTGCCTATGGAGGTCATTTAGCAGCTTTGTTAAGACTAGCTCAAACTCCACCCCCCGGTGCTGGACCCCTTTACCCCACCTCCGTGTGCTGCTGCTGGGGGCTTATCTGCGCTGGATGTGGGCTCCTCCGGCTCTCACAAAGCCCCGTGTTGACATTCCAGAGGACCAAGCCTTGTGCAAACACACCAGGCCCCACCAGATGGCTAAAGCGAGGGAGGACAGTGTTAAGACCAAGGAGGGAACCAAAGGGCAGGAAGAAACAACAAGATCAGAATATAAACCACCTCCAATCAAATAAAATGTCAGCGTAGTCCTGTAAGTCGTGTTGCCAGATGGTCCCGTGTTGTGTCTTCGGACAAATCTGCCGTCCTTTGCGTCTTGTTTGTCCCGTTATGCACCAGACATTGTACCTTTTTCATCCCGCGCCCACTGGCCTCTCCCTCCAAAGTCAATCAAAGCTAATATTTGGAGGTCACCAGGTCAATCTCCAGAGCATTTGAAAACCGTGGAGAAAAGTCTTCCAAATGAGAAACTCGTTGGGGGCTTTGGGAGACTGCTGGGTCATGTTTACCTATAAGCCAGAAACTTATTAAACACTTTAAACCATTGCTTTTTCTATTACTGACTGCTTTTCCAAATGTCTACGCACCCATCTGCAAAGACTTATACATGTATATGTATAAGTCTTTTGTCGTTTGTATCTAAACGTACAGTACGACCGATGACATTATCTTACAAAAGACTCTATTCCCATGTAACCTGAGCAGCAGGAATTGACCACTAACGCTCGAGCTGACATTTTTGTTTGAGCAATGCACATTTGGTCAGCAAAATACTTAGTTTATCTTTCTTTTAATGCATAAATTGTATGTTAGGTGATGTTGTGGACCACCCATGAAAGTTAAAATAAAACAAAAAATCTAGATGGGGTCAAATGGACCCGAAAATAGCGGGAGGGCTAATTATGTTTTACAGTGTTGGGTATAGATAAATATGGAAGCACATTTCTGACAGTAAATAAAAAAATAAAAGCCTCAGTGTAAGTCATGATTATGAGTTTAAAGTCAAGATTTTGAGTAATAAAGTAACAATTTCAAGTTTAAAAGTCAACCATTTCAAGTTTGAAAAGTCAGTTTTGAGTTTAAATGAATAATTATGAGTTTAAAAGTCAAAATGTCGAGTTTAAGGTCAAAATGTCGAGTTTAAAGTCATAATTATAAGTTTAAAAGTCAAAATGTCGAGTTTGACGGCAAAATGTCGAGTTTAAAGTGAGTTGTGGCAGTTAACCTCATAATTATGACTTTTAAGCTCATAATTGTGACTTAGGCATTTCTTTTTTATTTACTGGCGGAAATGGGCTTCAACAGGTATTAAAGGGGCTGTGCCTAATAAAGTAAAGTTTGTATTGAACCAGTACAGCTATATTGTAAATGCAGCTCTTGAGGTCCAAATGAGACTGCTGGAATGTGTTAACCAAGTGAGGAATAACTTTGGACTGCGACTGTTTTAGTCCTGGTTCAGCTGTGGTTTAGTTTTAGTTTTTTCAGTTTTATGTTTTTTGCAAGTGTGAATAAAAGACATAGGTAATTGCTTAAATTGCATGTTTTACCTAATATTATGGTAATAAACAGACAGCTAAGTATCAAAAATGATTTCCCCATTGAGCTGTTATATGCTCTAAATTCCAGAATGGAGGCAACTGGAGGCAAAAGTGAAATAGACTGATGTAAGGTGTAAATGTTAATATAAAGTCTTTATAACAAACGTAAGCAATCATTTTGGATTTCCAGGCTAGAGATGTCAGTCAGTTAGCTTTACTATTACAATGAATAGAAAAAATATGGTTTTCTAGCCTCATAAATGTGTTTGAGTTTCATAAAAAGTATAATTCATGGTGAAAGACGTAATATCTGTGGATTAAATTAGTATTTGTCCAGTAAAACAAAAGAAATCCATCATAATCTCCTGCTAAACAAACAAATAATGTAAAATACAACAGTAAATGTGTTTAAAGCATGCTCTCATCTCTCCCACGTGTATCTGAGAGGTTTTCATTTGCCTAAGCCACCTTGATTTGTCATTATTTGTGCTCTTCTGGGATCAGTCGCAGTTTCCCCGATGAAATCACATTTTGTTCCACTTCGCTTTTGCCTCCATTCCAGATTTTAGAATGTTTTGTACCGCTTCTATAATCAAATATCAGTACAATGACAGCTCTTCATGTTGACTATTAGTGAAAATCCTACTATTGTATTACACGATCGGTGCAGTCATAGTAATAATCCTTTAATTATCTGGGAAGTACATGCTTTTTATTTTGTCACTGCATTTCAAACAAGATTACCAACGGTTGATCTTCTTCCTCGGTGACTCTTGAGCAGATATATGCGTTCTTTAGCATTAGGCAGGCTTTACCAGGCTCGGACTTGTTCAGTATAAACATTCACGTATACGCTCTGAGTTTTTCTCGCCGTAGACGTGTTCCCTCTTGTCTCCGGATCCTGAAAAGAGGCTTGGAGCGAGAAGTTGGTTCCAAAAAACATTCTTCTACTTCTTCTTCCATACGAGAATGAGCGGTCGGATACGGCGTACAGTCGTATTAACTCCGGAGGAAGCCGGATATGCAGCGACTATTGCACTTTTATCACTGCGTCTGTCTATTGTGCTCAGGGCTGAAGGGGGAGTGACAGCAGAAGGGCAAATAAAGGATTGGATTGTTCCATCTTCTCGACATGATGTGCACGAAGGCCTCGATGACACAAATACATGCTCAGGTTACTTACTTTATTTACAGTTTCAATAAACACTGAGCGCAGAGACATGTGAGCTGGAAAGAGGTTTGCCTGATTTGTTTTGGAATCTGTGGCAATGGAAAACTCTAGATAATGGTGCAATTTTTTGGAAGACTTTAAGAACTCCCGCCCAGCAAAGATGAAGAATTAGAAGAAACATTTTGCGGTAGACTAGAATTTTACCATTTTGTTTATTAAAGTATTCATTTGTTAACATATGGTGCCACTTTAACAACTAACAACTATTCCATAATTTGCCTTAACAAAAACTTAATTCACAATGAACATAGTTTATTAAGCTTTATTTAGGCTTAGTAACTATTAAATTAAAGTGCATATGACAGGTATTTATTATTTTTTGGTTTTTACGTTATTTGGTGGGAAAATAGCTGTTGTTAATATAACTGATAGTTTTAAACCAATCTGGTAGTGGTTTGTGAAGAAAAGTTGAAGTAAATATATTGAAAATGACAGGAAGTGGAGCAGAGTTCTGTATTGATGACATCACACCAGGGAGACACGTTTTAAACATGTTTTAAAATATATTTATTTGTCAGATTAGGGGACATTCAGGGACATTAGAGAAGCTTTGACACATAGTTGCTAGGTAACAGTTATGGAATTTCCTAGCGTCATAGTTTCCAATCAGGAAGTCAAATTATAAACCTAAAAAAAATACTAAACTGGGATAAAACGTTTTTAGCATTTTTACATTTTTAGCAAAATCTTTAAATATAATTATCTTAACTGTGTTTTAGTAAAAATAAGTCGTCCAACACGTCATAGGCATTTTAAGGGTTAGGTTTAGGGATAAGGATTAGAGGGTTAGGAATAAGGGTTAGGGTTAGTTAAGTTGTTACTTAAATAATTACTCAGCCTGAATCATTCTTAATAAACTCTTTGTTCACAATTAATTAAGTCTTTGTCCATGCTTTACTAAGGCAGGAATAAGTGTGGTTATTGTAAAGTGTTACCACATATAAAGTGTTACCACATACTGCCATTGTGTCCTCAGGCAACACACTTGACACACCTGTAACTATGAATGTGTTGTGTGTGAGTGATTGATAGTTGGAACTTAGCAGCCATGTTTTCATCAGTCAGCCCCAGGGCAGCTGTGGATACAGAAGTAGCTCACCACCAGTAATTTAGTCATATGTTCTAGTAATGGTTGTAAACAGTAACTGTGTGCACTCAGTGGCTAAAACCACAACCCACATAAACTAATAGTTGATCTAGGAAAGTAATGACCTCGACTGCATTGTTTGGGAGTGTAGTATTAATAGGTTGCATTCACGGTCTAGAATGGGATGATGTCATAACCTCAGATGGCGCACTTTTTCCTATTGATTGCATTGGACTTTGCCATGAAATATCTCAAAGGTAAATTCACAAATGTTGAACCTGAGGATTTCTCTTAATCCTTAGACCTAAGAACTCTCTGTATTACAACAAAAATCTGCATTTTAACAATATTCATTTTATCTGCCCACCATCTATATTAAATATCATTGACTGATGATGTTGTGATGTCACGTGAACGCAACCTATTCTGTGAACCATCTCGGACTCTGAGGAGCTCATGGATCGGCCTCCTGCTGGTGCCAGAGTCAGGACTAAACATGGACAAGCCTCCTGCTGGTGCCAGAGTCGGGACTAAACATGGACCAGCCTCCTGCTGGTGCCAGAGTCAGGACTAAACGTGGACCGGCCTCCCGCTGGTGCCAGAGTCAGGACTAAACGTGGACCGGCCTCCCGCTGGTGCCGGAGTCAGGACTAAACATGGACCGGTCTCCTGCTGGTATCAGAGTCAGGAATAAACGTGGACCGGCCTCCTGCTGGTACCAGAGTCAGGACTAAACGTGGACCGGCCTCCTGCTGGTGCCAGAGTCAGGACTAAACGTGGACCGGCCTCCTGCTGGCGCCGGAGTCAGGACTAAACATGGACCGGCCTCCTGCTGGTGCCAGAGTCAGGACTAAACATGGACCGGCCTCCTGCTGGTGCCAGAGTCAGGACTAAACATGGACCGGCCTCCTGCTGGTGCCAGAGTCAGGACTAAACATGGACCGGCCTCCTGTTGGTGCCAGAGTCAGGACTAAACATGGACCGGCCTCCTGCTGGTGCCAGAGTCAGGACTAAACATGGACCGGCCTCCTGCTGGTGCCAGAGTCAGGACTAAACATGGACCGGCCTCCTGCTGGTGCCAGAGTCAGGACTAAACATGGGGAATAAGCGGGCTCCTGTTTTATGCAGTTTGAATCTGTCTTCCTGAAGACGTGAGACAGGCCTCTGCTCTGACAATGTTCAAATTCAGACTCAAACCTTTTTGTTTAACTGACGGAAACGATTCCATTTGCACTTTTCTCTTTTTAAAATATCCCTGTATTGATTGTTCGTGTTATTGACTCATTTGTTTGTATTGTGATTTCAGTACACCCTGTTTGTTCCCCTTCCTGAACTTTATCCTGAACAGCTTTATTAAAATGCAATGTTTGGTGATTGCAGTAGATTTAGTCGGTGAGGCCACATCCATGACTCCGGTGCCACTCTGCATTAGATCAACTTGGGTTTACTTTCTAATAACTCACTCCTCGACCACGTGCTTACTCGGCTGAATTAAATCTATACTGATAACAGACTGGGGAATCAATCAGGCCATTTTAGTCTGGCAGCCGGCTATCAGAATCAGACTCAAATTGACTTGTATCCAGCGAGAGCCCGGATAATGAACGAGACACGCTGCAATCTCTAGCTCCGTGCTTCTCAAATGCACTTATTAAGGGGTCAATTTCATTTCTAATTGTTTCATTGGTTAATAATGCACTTGATATTGAGTGATTTTTTTCTTCTTCTGGCTGGTGCAAATTGTCAGGTGCAGTGTGTGACCGCAGTGGAGCACCTGGAAGATTAGTCTATTGTTCATGTTTTTAATCTAAGTGCATAATATCCTATCCTGTTAATTTACTCTGAATATTGGTGGCTCATGAAGTTTTCACACCAAGAATCATTTTAGAAAATATTTGGCTTTAGATCTAAATCAAGTTTATAGGATTATTCTAGGTCTAAATTTAGAGCTAAAGCAGGTCTAAATATCATTGCTACTGTCGTTTTGACCAAGAAATGACCCAAAGGACGACAAAAAAGTGGATAAAATTGACTCTAAATTAGTCCAATATTTAGACTGTAATGGATCTTGTGGACCAGAAGGAGCTCACGTACAAAGTGTCAAACACGTACCACAGTTTGAGAAACATTCCAGACCATTCTCTTGTCAAATTTGTCACTTTCACAAAGATCATGATGGCTGTGACTAAATTAGTCTTTGTTTTCTTTGTGTAATGGTAACACTTTATAACAACTAGACTTATTCCTTCCTTAGTAAAGCATTAACAAAGACTTAATTCATAGTTTATTAAGAATAATTCAGGTTCAGTAACTATTTAACTAATACGCTAACCCTAATTCCTAACGCAAACCCTAACCCTAACTTTAATTAAGTCATTATTAAGCCTGAATCATGCTTAATAAACTATTCCTTCACTATAAATTAAGTCTTTGTCATGCTTTATTAAGGTGTAGTCATTATAAAGCGGTAACTGTAATAGATTAAATGTGTAGTCATGTCTGCTGTATCTTTAATGTTTAATGTGTAATGTTAAGTTATGTGTCTGTTGTTTGTCTAATTCAATGTTTTTACGACCTTTTTTAGGACAACTTAGCTATTGTATTAATATTTATGTTGAACCGGTTTGCTGACAGTTTGACACTGTCCTGATTCAAATAAATGCAAATAAGATTAAGAAAAGGGATAATAGTGTAGTAAGGTTGGTAGTCGCACCACTATAAAAATATACATTATTCTACACTCCCTGTGGACCTGTTCTCTGTGTCATATTATTTTGAAATATTGTGGAAAATCCCATTCTTTGCGAAGTAAGTAAAGAGCCGTGGTATAAAGCCTAATAAAGGATAGTCTACTCTTTTCTAAACAGCTCTGACAGTTCAAAAACCTCCACCCAGATCACATTTATGAGAAAGGAATATACCAGCGTTGAAAGATAACATACTGTAGCTATAACTTATGTGGTTGTGTTGTGGCGACTCAAAATCAAAGACATTTGCATTGATGTGTTTTTCCATTATTTTATTTTGCATGTGGCATGAACACTTGCAAAAACCAAAACATTTTAACCTTGGTCCAGTAAAAAACAACATTTCAATGATTTAATACTTTGTTTTCAGCTTTCAATTCTGTCAAGTAAAATTTTGTGTCTATTTTTCGTCTACAAGAAGAGCTAGAAGTAACCAAAATTGCTGTTTATTTCCAAACTGTATATAAATATCCAGAAATCTGACTCTTTTCCTAAAGTTAGCAAAGACGTCTGGATAGAAATGGTATCAACATCTACATACAAAAGGGATTAGCTGACTATAAAATGTACAGTTTGTAAAATTTTAACTTAAAATTCACATTCATATATAAAAATTACAAAACCTGGATCTTTCAAACCCACTAAAAATAGCTTTTCTGTTACTGCTGAAAGATCATTTTAAATTACCATAAAATTTCATGGATTATTTCTGTATTACAACCATTATTAATGCCATACTCTTTCATAATCTTTTGTTTTTTCTATTTTCATATTTATTTAAAAACAACATAAGTCAATAAATTAACGTGCTACCTCAGTCCCTGAAAAGCCAATACTCCACTGTGTTACTGAGAGAGAGTTAAACAGATATGTGTGGCCATAGACAGTAGAAATCATGACGGACCAAGAGACTACGACTACTACGGTGTTAAAAAAAAAAAGAAAAAAAAGTGAAGACTGGCTCCAATAGGCTCCTCCCATTCAAAAATATAAACATTGTAACTCTATATACATTCACCACTTTTGGAGGTTTATTTGTTGCTAATTTATCTTTTTTTTCTTATAATTTAACAGCTAATTCCCCAACAAAGGAGACAAACTGCAACAACTTACTGCTTGCTTCAATAAAGGCTCTGTGCACAGGATTTCAATTGGCTGTTTATTTTTTTAATTGGCTAGCTAACTCATTCTACTACTGAGTACTTCCTGTACAGTTTTATCTCTATGGGGTTTTTGCAGAGTCACACTAAAATTAATAAATACTTAAAGATCAGGCAGTGAACAGTGTTGATAAATGGAGGTGTTTATGTTCAATGCTAATGCTAATGCTAATTTTGAAGCATAATACAGATACAAATTAAAAACGGAAGTAATCTATGACTAAAATAATCAGGTAGTCTTTACTTTACATTTTTATTGATTATTTCTTATATTTTATGTTTTAATAAAAGTTAGCATTAGCTGTGAGAAACGGTTAGCTTAGCCAACTGCGGCTGTGCACAGAGCCCATTACACCTAAAACTGTGACTGTCAACTGCTAAGAACATCACATTTCCTTTTTACAACTTTGGATATATGGCACATGTATTTTAATTTTCAATGAACATTCAACCTTCTCATAACCAGTTGAGAATGACAGTTTTAAAGAATATTGAAGAGCATATTTAAATTTAGCTAAACAATAAGCTAAATGTTATAAATGCTATATGTTCTTTAGGTAGTACCATTAGCATCACGAGCTATACATAAGTACCTGTATTTGTGACACTTTTCAAACTAGTTTTAAATACGGCATGGATTTCCACACCAACTTCCACACTCCCATTATACATTTACTTAAAAGGCCCCATAGTTTCTTAGTCACCATTTTTACTGTCTATGTTTTGAGTGCATGTGTGCATGAAACAGAAATATAGGACACATCCGTTAGCGTACCATGGTTGGTGAGGGTTGTGGTTATTTTGGAGTCCATACAAAAAATAATTCATGTAAATATATAATATATATTTTTACATATTTGAATATATTTACAAATATACCCAGCACTATACATTATACTGATTTGTTTTTTCTCCAGAATAATTGGAAGGGTTCATATAAAGAATGTAAAAAGAAATGCATCAATATTACAAAATAAACATATCTCCTATTCCTCTGGTTTGTTAGTTGAAGCTTTCGTTTTTAGTCCATTCTCCTATGCTTAATCTAGTCCATTCTAGTCCATTCTAGTTCACATTGGTCCGTACATACATTCCTCCAAGGGCAAAAATATCAGTCTTGGAATGGCAGCCTGTGAGGTTCATCCAACAATCAAGGGGCAATGTTCAAGACACGAAGCACCCCTAAATCTTGAGAACTTGAAGTCTAGAACTTGAAGAAAATCAAGGATTTTGCAAGAAGCTTTTGTCCGTTCAGTCTTTCTGCAAAATCCATAATTTAAGAGCACTTTTGACCCCGTCCCGTCTCGGCCCATGAGTCCACCGGGACCACAGAGGTGTAATTGGAGAACCAGGGTGTTGGAAGAAGTGTCTCGAAGAAGTTGGTTTTGTTGGGGCAGTTTTGAAGTCTTTTTTGTCGAGGCGAGGGCTCATGTTTTGACGTTCCCGTTGATGTGCTGGTATTTGGGAAGGCAGGGCTCGTCCGGTAATGGGTCGTGAGAAAACACAGAGTCGTCACCGGAGGAACACGAGCTGCGAGTGTCCGGGAAACTGGGGGAATACTGCTCTGTCGGGGTGCACAGATCCAGGTACTCCTACAACAACGGGACAGAAGACGCACATGGTTAGTTTGGATGCAGATGAGAAAGTAATCAATCATAAAAATACTCAAACTGTAACTAAGTTGATTGTTTTGGGGGGAATTGTATCGTTTATCTTTTTTTTTTACGTGCGAAATATGTCCTAAAACAAGTTTCTGCCTTTTAGTTGGATTATTTATTTGGCATTTGGCCTGGCCCATAGTTGGAAACAGTTGATGCACATTAATTAATCAATAATTTTGGGGCTCAGTATTTATCGTGTGTTAATTTTCTTTGCACTAGTTGGTATTCTTTTGTTATTGTTAAGTAGCACAATAAGATCTGAGATTTTTAGAGAGTCAATGAATGACTTCTTCAATTTTCGACACTAACTAATGACATCAGCTTTATGTTTATTGCAGCTCATGTTTTTCAAAGATTTTATACATTTACAAAAGGGATTCAGAAGCTTCAGAGTTATTGTGTCAGTTGCATAAAGTAGTTTCAGTGTTATCGTTTATCATGATGTTTAATTTGGCAATATAGGTATCATGCAAAATCTGTTCTTGTGACAGGCCTAGTTATAACTGCTAACATTTCACACATGTCTAGCATTGTGGTCTTCTAAATAAAGTGTTGGTCAAGTAAAAGCGGGCATGGCGCTGGCAAAATCTCTTAAAATCGTCATAATCTTGCACAAAAACAACCATATATATGGAGAAGTTACTAGAAAACCGCATCTTCATGAGCGAAAAAGCAGATTAAACTATCCAAAGTCCAGCTAACTCATTCCATGCTTGTTCTTATAAACCCTAACAATCGTAATAAAATAATAAGCCAACTAATAAATACATTTGGTCAACTAAAACTATATTAACCGTTCAATGGACTAAACGACTAAAGGGCTACAGCTCGACCTACTCAGCCGTGCACACCCCAGAGTAAAGTTTACCTTCTTAGTATTTTTTTTGCTGGCACTTGTCATGTTTTTGCCATGTAACCGCCTCTACAAAATGACCTAAGGAAGGAATGTCAGAGGCGCAGGAGAGCGAACATAGTGCACTGAAACCAAGTCAACACAGACGGGGAATTTCCAAAAGAGGCTGAGAACAGCAGAGAGAGTCGTATCACCTCCATTATTATATTTATCTAAACCACATCACCCTGGAAGGATTTATGAAACGGCGCAGAAAAAATAATCGCAAACTTGATACTGTTTGAAAATATTTGCAGGAATAATAGGCAGAGAATTGATGGCGAGACAACAGACGTGGTCCAGCGTGGCCTTGTGAAAGATTCTGGAAAAAGTCTGAGGCGGATTTTAGTGTTCGTCTACGCTTCATCTATCACAGCAGTTTAGATTAGATCAAATGCATCTGGTTCATGTCTATTTTTGCTTTAAAATCTGTTTAAAAGTGAAAATGTAACTTTTCTGGTGGAGGGACAAGTTACTGGTCTCATTTATAAAACTTAATGTGGAGTGAAAGCGTATGTACGGACAAAACACAAACTTCTAGAGCGGCACAATTTGGGATAAATGTCTCATTTTGGTTTTGCGATTGTGATTAGATTTGCAATTTCTTTTTTAATAATGGGATTCTGTTCAAAGTTCACATTTTAAACACAACCAAGAGAATTGCCAAAAAGACTGAAATATTAACTGACAAACCAATAAAAGAATCACGTGTTTTAGAATGTTTTGTCACTTTTTTGTCTCTTTTAACTGTTTAAGGGTAGTTTTTGTTCCTTTTAGTCACATTTTAGTCATTTTTTTAGATGCTTTTAGATGGCTTTTAGTTGCTTGTTTTAAGAAATCTAAACAGTTTTTATGAAGAATAAAATAGGACATTTTGTTGTTTGTGGAGGATATTATGTGATTTGATAATTGCATCAATTCAAATTGCAATTTAGATTTTTGAGCTATAAAATCAAATGTAGTTAATAACTTGTAGGAAGATCGGTTATATGCACATGGTACATTTCAGTCAAAGCAATAACTTCTCTATCTTCATGGAGATACACAGGTCCCAGAAAAGTTACGCATTATTTATAATATTCTGCACGTTCTTGTTTTGTTTTCTGTCACAATTTTGCAAGCCTTCAATCAAAACTCTTATAAAATAAAGACTCTGTTCATGAAAATAGTTCCATGTGTTCTAAAACAACAAAGAAATCCGACTTATTGACTCCAGTTGAGGCGAGTGTATTTCAAACGTGGCGTCATTCTTCTTAAGATCCATCCAAACGTAGTATTCTGACATGTTGCAAATAAAGAAACTGGCAGCTCTAAACAGGCCGTCCCACAAAAATGAAGATGAAGAAAGACGAACAATCTCAAAATCCTGGCATTAATCTTTGAGTCTGGTGCGACGGCTTTCATGTCAGGCACCCTCTCTCCTTCTGTTCTTTCATGGGTGTTATTAGCGCAAGTTTTGAAAAAGTTTTTGGGGTTTTATAGAAAATGAGCACTGGCTTCTATTTTCCCAGCTCAACAAGAACAGGCTCGCATTACTGAGGACCTCCACATCTGCCAGCGGTTTGGGGCAGAGACGCACGAGGGAGGAGGGAGGAAAAAATGCTGCTTTATTACATTTCAAAAGTTCAAACTCCGAGTTGGGCTTTTTTGGCATAAATTCACAAAGTTCCCTTTTCCAAAACAGACTAGTCTTGACAGCTTTCCACATAGACAACCTCTTTTCAGTTCTTTTTGCGGATATCACACTCGACAGGACGGGATGGAAAAGCACCGCCATTATAGAAGAGGAATCATTGTGGCGATGATTGGGCAATTTTAATAGGCCACAGCCGCCACACTGGGCCCCGATCAAATTGTTAGGCCGCGTTTTTGGGCGATCTTGAGGCCTATCGTTGGCAACTCGTGCTCCTAAAACTTTCATCAATATTGTGCGGCAGTCTCCACGCACTGGCACCCGCTCCATTTAGATTGGACTGTGAACGCGCTCTGCATAGGAATGTAGCTTATTCCATTTTATTGTTATGAAATGTCGGGACCCGATTTGCCAGGAAATTATAGCTCGGCCGACCACCCCGAATGGTTTCAAGATGGAAAATGTAACTTTTTCATTGCTCTTTTTCATCGAGCGTGCAGAAAAGCGAAGAGTCGTGCCCACCTCGTTGGTGTTGAGGGTCAGGATCCGATCCAGATCCTCTACGAGCTGCTTGAAGGTGGGTCTCTGGGATGAGATAGCGTGCCAGCAGTCTTTCATCATCATGTACCTGTAGGAAAGAATGACAAGTGGGTTACGCAAACGAAAAGACTGGCTGTTCACCCTGAAAGAACATCGTTGTTATCGTCTTTCTCTTGGTGGGACAGTGTTATATTGTTCAAGTCAAATACCTCACAAACCTTCCAGGATTGAGTTTGTTTTGCCCATTTAAGCTAAGACTATGTATTTGATGGAACTAGGTTATTTTACTTGTTTCAAATTGTTTCTGACTTCCTTCCGTCCTTGAAGCTAGTGACATTTTCTGCATCACTACTCAAACTACTCAAATCCAGATGAAAATAATAGATTGAAGTCATTTTAAGCGAGGCTAGATTTACATTTTTGCTGTGTAGACACAAAATCATACAATCGACTGCAATTGTATCAAATTGCAATTTTTCTGACCAGTTTTGCGAATTAGATTTGTGATTTATGTGTTCAAAGAGAATTGACAAAAAGACGGAAATAAGCCTTTGTACCAAACCAATAAAAGAATCATGCATTTAAGAACATGTCTGTACAGATCTAAACAAAAGGGTTGGAGTTTTTATCCAGAATGAGGCAGGATATTCTGTAGATGGTAGAGACAATTATTGTACTTCAAAATTGCATTCATTAAAATTGCGATTCATGGTGGTAATCTTTTCTGCAGAACCTGTTTTAGACACTTAAAAGTCCCCACATCATGCACATTTATAAATTTAAAACACGTACAACGCCAAACAATTGCTGCCGGTCGCTGGGTGCGCCTTGGAAACTCCAAGATTAGTTGAAGTTGAAATAATTTGGCTTTAACCAAGACTAAATCCTGACAAACTGGGTGTTAACCAGGTCTAAACAAAACTGAAGCATAATTAACACCCCATAGACTCGAATTAAAAATACCAGCACTTGTATTTCATGGGTTTATAGGCGATACATTGAGGACTTTTGCCCATTCAAAACATTTACAATTTTGTTTCGGTTGTGAATTCATATGACAATTGATATGAAGTTGTAGCTATAAAGTGGAACCAAGTAGAAGAAACCTAAAAGGCATAATGTGAAATGTTAAAAGAGCAAACTTACAGCTCGTTGGTGCAGTTGCCGGGCTTGTCCATGCGATGCCCCTCTTTTAGTAACTTGAAGAGCTCCTCGACGGGAATGCCAGGGTAAGGAGAACCTCCAAGGGTGAAGATCTCCCACATCAGCACCCCAAACGACCAGCTGGGGAGACAAAAACAAACAATGCTGCATTATGTGGACTCTCCTTCTGTAACTCAATAGATTCAGCAATTAAAACTGTAGCTAGGCCAACACAACGCTTGTCAAGTCAAATGTAAATTTGTATATTAAGGGTGGGTAATACTGACAGAAATTAACATCTTGATATGTTTTTGCATTTGGTCGGCATTGATATTCAGACAATATTTTAAAAACGTGCTAAGATGTGTTTGTAAATGTCTTTGGTTGAGGATCAAAACTTGCAAAAAATGTGAATGAACCATAAAATGAATGGAAAAACTGCAGAAATATCACTTTATACTTTTTTTGGAAGATTACATTAGACAGCTCTGGTTCTTTTTAGCTCATTATTAATGGTTTTAATTAGAAACAGTATACTCCATACTCTAGAAAGCAATATTATCCATTTTAGATATATCCTCCAACTCAAATGTAAATAAATCCAATTATTTTGTGGTAAAGTTGCATTATTTCCTATTTTCCTTTGGCGCTGATTCCCACCATTTCTCAAAGTAATTATATTGTGGTTCAGTGTATCTCTGTCCCTCTTGTTTAATATTCCTCATGCAATTTATATGAGCAGCTTTTTGAAGACAACAGAAAAATAATTGGATGACCGTTTCCGCCTCGAAATTCCTCTTCACGACAAAAGCATTAGAATAAAAAGCATAGCACTGGATCGTTTACATTAGCAGCCCGAGCCTCTAGAGCTCCACAATGTCGCCGCAGTGGTGTCAATGGCTTCTTTCTGCCGTTGGGCGGCTTGTGGCACGGACCCACTCACTTTGGCCCTGGGGTCAATGCTGTCTTTTGTTGCCTCCCTGGACACTCAACACAGACTGACATTGTCCGCTCTCACCACACCAAAACAAACAGCGGACCACCCAGCTGAATCACAAGTCCGAAGATGACTTTAACTACTTCCTTGTGGTTTTATATCTCTTCGTGCTCGGACTCAAAGCCTGCATTATAACCAACGAGGAAATGTATACGCTGTGCGACACACCCTGAACTTGTCCAAATATGCACGTGGCCAGGGAGAACCAGTTTTTATCAGTTCCTCCATCTGTTGACACAAGCAGATTTGTTCCCTCCTGGTCCCTATCTTGGAGTAGTATCTTTTGTTGACACACTTGGCTCTCCTTTCCGTCCCAAATTAGCGCTTGTCAGCTTGTTCCTCGGTGGACATTTGTGTTCAACCGCATCCAACCTTGACACAGCAAACAAACGCACATACCGACACGTTCTGGGTCACATTTAATGGCCCTCACAGTGACCCGCTAGTGTATATTTATTAGCACTATATTCGACCACCCTGTGCATTGATTAGGTGACTAAAAGGGAGCGATGCATTAGGGCTGCACAATTAATTGAATTGAAATTGCAATTTGAATGGACACAATTAGCAAATCGCAAAAGCTGCCATTTTTTAAATTAAATGTTCTCCACAAATAACAAAATGTCCCGTTCTATTCTGCATAAAACTGCAAACCCTATAGTTTGTCATGTTCTGAAGCGACAAAAGTGTGAAAATAAGTAACTAAAAGTGGCAAAAGCGCAACTGATAGCGAGTAAAGTGCAGCTACAAGTGACAAAAGTGCGACTGAGAGTGACAAAAACTCGACAAAATGAAAGGAAAAAAGAAATTCTTAAAGGGACAAAAATGCAACTGAGAGACAAACTGTATTAATTTGTCAGTTCATATTTCAGTCTTTTGTCAATTATCATGTTTTTTGAAATGTGAACTTTGAACAGAATCCAATTATTAAAACATAAATGGCAAATCTCTCTTGATCAGACCACCCATATCTTACATAATTACATATATTTTTTTACAGAAAACTACAAGTAAACAGTATATTCATACAGCATTCTCAAACTAAATCACTTCAAACCTTCTCTTTTTTCTGCTCTTGTCCATATAAAGCTGTATAATCCCAACAAAACAATGAGTCAAGTGAAAATGTTGGTCAACTTAAGACTCTATCGACCACTTAATCGACCAAAGAACAACAGCCCTGTATGCCTTAAACCTGGCTAAAGACTCTAAGCTTGGGCAGATCGATGGGAAGAGGTGACCTAATTTTCTGGTTTACGTACGCAACATCTTGCACGCATTGATTAAAAACAACATGAATATAAACATCAGAACAAAAACGTCAATACGCAGCATGCACGACTTTTATGGCGCAATATAATTTTATTGTCTTACTGCTCTGCCCACATCCAGTCTCAACCATTACCAAGCTAACCACAGCTCCATCGCGCCGGTCTATTCGTCAAACCGACCTGCATTGGAATTCATGTATTCATTTAATCTGATGTCATGTATGGATTGCTTGCGCTGCTGTGACGCTCGGAGGATACAACCTACTTCCCGACACCTTTTTCCTCGTCCGTTCATACGTTATAGCGAGAGCCGTGGCCAATTACTAAAAGTGAGAGATGAAATTAGCCAAGAGAAGTGTGGTTGCTGCACGACGCTCTCCTTAAGTTATCGATTACAACCGAGGCAAAGGGCGTCATAAGTGTGTTCATTATGTATGCCCAAACACGCACACGCAGACACTCCTTTTGTGGTCAGGGTGGAAATCGTGCCTGTCCGAGCGCCCGGCTGGATGAAATCTATTTACTCTGCTACTGCTGTTCTATGAGTCACTCGCGCACCCAAGCTCCTTTCCCAGGGGTCAGTGTGCGAGGCATTTATCTAATTGCCACATACACTTTCTACCGCCAGTGTCTGCAGCACCAACTTCAAACGACGCTGTCAAAATGCATAAGACTCAACCGCTAAAAAGAGGGACGCATTGCCTTTGTTCTGGTTTTAGAGTAAGAGGGGGAAAAGAGATAGACAGAGACGGGTCAGCAATATGAAGAAAGAAGCCGAACCGAGGCGGGAGGTGGGGGAGTCTCTGTTTTGATCGCGGATCGGTTTGACAATACGCAGCGCCACATGTTCAAAGTATTACTGAGTTTCGGTGAAGAGTGCAGAGGGGCTTGCAGGGGGGTGAAAGAGAAGGATGAGGCCTATCCGCACCGGAGGGCCAAAGCTTTGTTGTGCATTCAAACACCCACGGAGGCAAAGAGAAGGGGAGACTTCCGAGCCGGGATCCAGGATGCAGGGGTTAGTCGGTGAGGAGGAGGTGCTGCCGAACTCCTGCTCCTTCCAGGGGCCTTTGAAGCCGTTCAGATTAGTAACACGGCATTGGCTACAAGTCTAGCGTGAAATCCTCACTTTTGCTGCTGACCGTCCTGGTTCTTTGTAACTGGCCACCCCCCGACCAGCACAGCACCAAAACACCGACCCAAGTCTCAAAAACAAATGTCTCTAGGAACCAGAGATGTAAAATATAGCTTGGATTGCTCATATACCACAATGTTATACCCTTAATTATGTAATCTTTCGAGTTATTGACCAGTTTATATCCAGTGTTGTTCTCAAAGCCACACAAATATTTTTATTTCCATAGAGAGAGAAAAAGATATTAATTATTAATAGAGGTATTGAACATTGTTATTATAATTCAATTGTTCTGAAGATTTGCAAAAATAAAAGCATTGCGTACAACTAAAACTACAAAAATAATAGCAAAATAGGCTTACTAGAAATAAAACAGAAACCTATAGTGTAATTTCCCGAACAAGGGTATAAAGTGAAATGATTGCCATGTTCTGATCATTTCCATAGTTCAATCTAGTTTGACTTCAACCTTAACTGAGACATTTACTGGTACATTTTAGCACATTCCTGATGACCTGTTAAACTGTTAAGGCCGACTTTGAGGTTCTTTTCCCATTCAATCCATTTTTTAAGATACAGAGACATGCTATATTGTTGGAAAGCTTAATTTTGTTCACAATATGTCTATTGCATTCATGTCATGCCACAGTGTAACACTAAAGAGCAACACTCTTAATTAGCTTGTCTTAATTCAGGCAGTGGGGGTCCAGTCATTGGCTGGTTATTCCAGTTTTGTCCCAAAAAATACAGAATTGAGAAAAATACAAACATATGTTCACTCAAATACTCCCTCCTAAAATGTAAAATTTAAAATGAAGAAAATATTGCGATCATCATTATCCTCAATATGGCTGGCTATATTTATTAACAAATTATCCTTGTCATACTACATTATCAGTTTAAAATAGACTTCGGACCAAATGTGCACGCTCATATTGGCTGCTGGTCCAAGGTGCTTGTCCACACAGATTCCAATACAACCGACACTGGACACGCTTTAGTTAAAAAATACATTGTAGATACTTACACGTCACTCTGGTGTGTGTAGACGCGGTCAAAAAGTGCTTCAGGAGCCATCCATTTTACTGGCAGACGACCCTGCGGACACAAAGAGGCAAAAGGTCAAATCTGATCCACCAGAATCACCAACGAGACCCTTTTTTCTGCGGCAATCAGCATATTTGAATCCACTTAAGATCTCATTACTTCTTCAATGCCCGATAAGTGAGAGCTGTTTGGGGAATAAGGCTCTGCTGAATCCGTCTGCGTGGAGGATTTCCCATAGGAACATTTACATTGTTAAAGCCACACAGACGATAAACAGGTCATAGATAAAGCAGGGTTTATCTGTGTTTGCTGCAGTCGAGACGCTAAACACGACTGACACAGCGACCTTGGTTAGTATCAGAATAGTAGCTTAATGGATGCTGTAATCTTATCAGAGAGCATGTTGTAGAAAACAATGTTGTAGCAGCCGAACAAACGCCCCTGTGAATCGGAGGTTTACGCGTTGTAAAAACAATGTAATCATTCACTCAATTTACAATTTGATATCATATTTAGAAGAGCAGTTTTGTAATGAATGTTTTTTTTTTGCAGGTCCAAAGTTTTCATTTAAACTTAACTTGTGGCTCCTTATTGAAGCTAAAAATTATTTAACTAATGTTTGGTAGCTAAATTTGGCATTATAAATGTATGTTTAAGTAGAACTAAACTTTTTCATGGAATGTCCCACAGTATGGCATTAAATGTTTCTATTTCCATGGAGACAAGCATGTGACGCCGCCAATTACAATCTGCGAAAAATTGATTCATCCCAATCACAGAATGCATGTTTTGTTTTGGGTCTTTTTAACAATTGAAAATGTGAGACATGTACATTTAATGCCATACTCTGGAACATTTCAGGCAAAGCAATAAAATCAGAGATGAAAATACTTATGGGATACTAATAAAATACTTAGAAATGCCTTTGGGTCTGGAAATACACAAAATGTAAACATAAATGCTAAATGTTTTTATCCTGTTTTTATCCGATTTTATGGTTTAATGGCTTTGTTAATTAGCTGCTTTTATCTCACTATGTGCAGCAATTTGGAAATGGCCTTTGTTTATAAAATGTGCTATAGAAATAACGTGGATTGGATACAAATTAGGTGCACTTCAAAGAAAATGTACAGTTTCAACGACAAAATATACCCTTCAATGTTTGAATCCGAGGCACTTAAAAGTCCTCTATTTAAGAACAAAGAACGAGGAACTTCTCCGAAAAGTTGAATAGTGCTGCTTTAAAGATAGTATAAACAGACATTTTTAATAAGTATATAAGAGCAGGTTACTTACTACTATAAAAAGAGTGTGCCTGTTATTATACTAAAAGCACCCGACATGAGGTTTTGAAATGACAGCTCAGTTCATAATTATTGCACGCTATTTATCACATGAGAATCATTTGGTAGCATTTCCTTGCCGTGATCGAACAAAGACAGGCCAACAAAAGCTTCTCTGTGTAAATTAGTTTCAGCGTCAGATCACTGTTATTGTCGTAATCATCAGCTCCATCAGCATCACACTCTATTGTTGCCCATGTTGTTGTTCTCAGCGTGATTGTGCATGCTACGGGGGGCAACCATGCATACCAAATGAGGATGCGCAACCAATGCAGATTCGCCTTGCTTTGCTCCGCTGTGGGAACGAAAGACGCCACAACTGGGCCACTTTGGAAACGTCAATTATGTTTAGCTGCTCTCTCTCTCTCGCTCCCCAAGCTCTTGGTCTTTTTAGCTAATTGTATAAGTGGTGATGAAGCTGAAGGAACAAGAGAGCGAGGGATCAACAATCTACATTCACAAGGCTTCATGGGAACTTGAGGTTTCTGCCAAAGGATCAGCCAAGATGGAGAGCAGAGGGAACTGAGGGCATTGGACAAAGAAGAGTGCCATGTGTCTTGTGCTGCATATTACAAATTACCAAAACATTTGTCAATGCAGCAAAGCTATTTATTTTCACTTTATCCTCAGTGTTTTAATTTGATTGTGTACCTGCAACTCACTCACTTAAATGTATTTGATCTGTTTTGAGCTGAAATTAGGGCTGCAACTAACGATCGTTTGACTAATCAATTAGTCTGGCAGTTATTCTTCTGATTGGTCGATTAATTGTTTAGAACACAAAAGTCACATGAAACTTTTGTTAAACTAGAGCCAGAAGAAGCTTAAATGAAGCTGTTTCGCGATCCAAGTGCTGTACATTTACGGACAAAAGAGTGTTTTCACCAAATGCACTATATTTAGGTTAGGTTAAACTTCATTATTTACACGTTTTCTGCATTATTTTCATGCATTTGCAGCTCAATTTGAGTCATTAAACTTTTCTCAGCTCATGGCATGTTTTGTAACCTATGTATATACCCTTCCACGTTTATTCCATCACTAAATTGGTTGACAGTTATTTCAATAATCGATTAGTTGTGCATAATCAATTAACTTGTTGCAGCCCTAGCTGAAATCAATTGCAGATCATGTTGTCAGTAGGTATATCTTTTTTTAATTTAATTTATCTAATTGGACAATGGTGTGCGTCACTTTTTAGTTAAGTCTATGCAGGTTGGAGTAATTTGCAAGCAGGCTTTGTCAATGTTGTAACTGTGCATTTCAAATCTGATCATAATATCACTATTTTTAGAGTATAAAACCTTCTTTTCTGCATGCAGCTGTTGTTGTTTTTCCTGTAATTTTCCACAGAATGGCTTAAGATTTAGCAATCTCCATGAAGACAAGCAAAAGACTTCACCAAACAAAATCTTTTTTACATTAAAGACACTTGTAGTTCGATAAATGAAAGATGGATACGTATAATAACATGCATAGTGCACATTTAGATTGTTTCATACGTGTAATTCTATCATTGGGAGAACTTACATTTGTTGTCTTTTTATAGTAGTCGATATTGTGAACATCCCGGGCCAAGCCAAAGTCTGCAATCTTCATGACGTTGCTTTCTGTGACGAGAACGTTCCTGGCCGCCAAGTCTCTGTGTATACACTAAAAGGGAGGAGAAACAAGAAGGTCAAACGTTGCCATGGAAAAAGTCTGTTTGTTTTACTTCACACAGATATAAATCACGCTTCAAAACAGCTGTGTGCTCCGGGAAAAAATGTTCATGATGCAAGCCACCACTTCGACATCACCTCGACCTGAAGTTACGATGACTTCACAGACTAACGTGTTGAGATAGGTAGGAATTCTTGGCATATTTTCAACATACAGTAAGTAGGGGTCGGTGCACATGTGAAGTTATGTGTTCACATTGTCACATTCCAAAAGCGAGATAGAATAGACAACATGGCTGCACCCCCCTATTGTGAAACCCTCCTAAACACGGCCACACAGAGGGGCTTTTGTGGGCCCACGGGGGACAATGACAAAGATGGGCCGGGGGTCAGGATCATGTTTTCTTATGTGACATCAAAATGGGTTGTAGCTGTGGCAGAGTGTTAGTGGATGGGGTTAGTCCGGTGTATAACTGGTAGTTTTTGAAAGACAAAAAAAAAAAAAAAAAACTGCAAATAGAAAGTGTACACTCAGAGAAAAATAGTATTGACTGTAAAGGTGCTGTATCTGATTTTTACTGTTTTGAAACATGAAAAACAGAATTAGTTCATGTACTCAATTTATTGCATGTAATCAAGTAAAATCTGTTTTGCCCCACGACAGATATATTGTAAAAGCATCTATTCGGGTGAAACTGAGACCACAACTTTTACTCTTTTACTATACCTCTTTATCTATTTATAGTGTTTTATTCTACGAGAAGCAGGAAGTGCACCATTAGCATGCCAATGTTTGTTAGCTTTGCAGCAAAACTCACTATGGGCTCAGAGATTCGTGAAAAATGCTTATAAACACATCGCATTGAAAATTTAGGATGCTGTGACTGATATGGTGCACCATAAAACCACTAATAAAAATAGTAAATTACATAGTATAAGAAAATAAACAGCAGCATAAAGTAAACTGTGACTGAATATAACATTGTGAACAGGATAACAGTGCAAAGCTAGCAGTGCAAGTAGATATAAGTGTTGTTTGTGTGAGTTATTTAAAATAATAAGTTGTTACAAAGTGTCCATGAATTAAATGCAAATGTACAATGTTAGTAGTCATCTCACAAATGCAGTTGTCTGTAGGTTTTTGTATACCCCACTTAAGGCCTTAATTATCTACAATGACTACAACCACAGTAATGCGTCAAAATTGTCTAAAAGTTAAGTTCTCAACAAATAAAGTGAATAAATGTAACAACTCTATAGTAAGTCCCATTCTTACTTTCTGTGATGCGAGGTACTCCATGCCGCGGGCCACCTGGTAAGTGCAGGACACGAGGTCTTTGAAGGTGAGCTGTTCGTCTGAGACTCGGGCGATGTCGTAGGAGTACTCCATCCCGGGCGGCCGGCGGGCTCTGAGGTACTCTCGGAGGTTACCTTTAGAGGCGTACTCCACGATCACATACAGAGGGCCTGCATGGGACACAACACGATGTTAATACAACTGTTAAGCTGCTATAGCGTTGCCCCTGTTTTTAAGATAATATGATGTTGTAACAATAACATCTGTACGCTTCTATGACAGCTCCATTTGCACACACCGAATTGGGATTAAACTATTACTAAACCCGGAACTAAATTTAGATTAGACCAAGACTAAACCAGGACCAAAGCCAGTCTACATGAGGACAAAAATGGTCTCAAACTAGGACCACATTTTGACCTTAAATACAGTGTTCATGGGTTTCAACTTTTTGTTTATAGGCAACATTTTGAGGACATTAGACTTTAAGATTTTGTTTTGAATTGTTAAACATGTTGGCAACAGTGCTAAATTTTCAATCTTATTCTTATTCTTATTCTTCTTTGCCAACCTAAAAATAATATATAGAACTGAAATGTAGATGTTTGTTTTTAGATTTTTCTGTTTCTTGGAGGGTTTTTGATAGGGCTTTTCAGTGAAGTAATTGAAAATAAAAAAGAAATGGCTTTGTAACTAAAAGCCTATTCATATAATTATACTGTCAATTACTAAGAAATATTTTCTTGGTAATACAGGGAAACAAACAAGCCTGAAAATACATTTACACATGATTTTTCACACATAGTTTATACCACAGTTTACCATTAGATAGAAAGAAAAGACTCACCATCTTGTGTGCATGCCCCTAGAAGATTGATGATGTTCTTATGCTTCCCAATCATCTTCATCATCTCCATCTCTGACACCAAGTCGGACAGATCCTTTTCTGTAGCATCGTCTACAAAAAAAAACAATATATTTCAAGTTTTTCTGCAATCATTAAAGCCATGAAACAAACTAATCTGATGATCCTTTAACCCGGAGGACAGAGCACTTTGTCTGACAACACCTTGTTTTGGGGGTGCCCCTGATTAAGTGCGGTTGACAGACAATGCAGGATAAAGTTTCGCGTTCACACAGACTACAGAGGAGAGCTTTCAGCGCCGGGGGGCGGAGCTCGAGGAATTAAAGATGTTCAATCTAGATTCATTATCTTCAGGCACAAAGTTCTTTTCAGGGAGTCAAAATGGCATCCCATGAATTTCTCCAAACAGAGTCCAAACAGACAGCTGACCTAGATTCACCGCTACAGGGTCAAGTTCAACAAATTATTGGAAATATAGCTCTGATTAAAGTTTGAGGACAAGTTTGGGTAGAAGATGTAGGAGAAGAAGATGTAGTTCTTATTCTCCTACAAATTAAACTGATTCAGGTTAAGTTCAGTTCAGCTTGAATCATTGACTTGCCACAAGATTTTACACACACAAGTGGAAAAACACATGGTTTGAACAAAAAAAAAAGGTTAATATTGCTGAGTTACACCTGAGTTACATAGCAGTGCTACAATGATGACAGCAAAAATATAAACTAAATTCAAAACTGTGCTGCCAGAATTATGAACAGAATTGCACTATTAATTTATTATACATTATGTCTAAATCATTCTCACGTCTCGAGGGAATTGTGTCTCGTCTGATCGCTATTTACTTGGAATGTAATTTCTGCTTTCAACTTTCAGAGTACGTTTTCTTTTCATCTGTGTCTTTAGACCTTTTTTACTGAATAGTTTAAGAGTTCTGTAGCCGTTTGTGTTGCGCGCTTGCATAGTTGTACATGTAGTAACAGAAGTAGTTGTTGATGTTAAAGTGAAATAGAAAAGTTGTAATAGAAAATATAAGTTGTAGATATATCAATGTTTATTTTTGTACAAATATTTCTCTATATTCTGACAGCGCACATGAATTTTTCTGTATTTTTTTGTACAATAGCAAAGTGTCCAAAAAAATCTAAATTGTAGCACTTTAGTAATGTTGTCCTTTTCTTCCTCTGTCTAGGTCTACCCACAGTGCGTCCCTCCTCCCTGCAGCTCCTTCCCCTCTGTGCTGCTGCTGCTGCCGCTGCTGCTGCCGCTCTGACTCGCCTCTTTGTGCTGAGGCTGATCCAGCTGCAGCTCTGGGTCAGGTATGTGACCGCCCCTAACTCTTACCTCTCACCCAATCTGCCTGCCCTCACTCAGCAAGCACCAATAACCAATCATAATGACAGCCCCGCCCCCTCGGCCCCTGCTCACCCACACACCGCAGCATAAATCACATGTAAAGACTACTCAGGTTGCCCACAATTCATAATGGAGTCGTCTATGAACTCCTTTCAGGCCCTTTGTCGATTTTTCTTTCAGCTGTTAACGCATGAAGCCAGCACGACTGTATGATTCATTCTGTCTTGGTTTACTCAGTGCATTGTCTGAACTATAACATAAACATTGTGAGAATTTCTAGACGAGTTAAATGTGATTTCAGGACATTCATCTTCATTTCAGATGTTTTGACAAGATATGATTAGTTAGAAATAAGCAGAAATGATCTGCCAGTGGGTAAGGACCGTTTTAATTACCCCATAATTTTCATATTTTAAGCGAAATTATTACTTTGAAACCAGTGAAATATTCTGCATCACATCAGCAGTTGAATCTCATTGAATCAAAACTACTCACAGCCAGATAAAAATTATGAATTCAAGTCAATTTCATCAAGTCATTTAAGTGTTTACGGCACTACGGAAACATACAACTGTTAGTGTGGCATTACAGCAAGAAAATAAATGTATTAAAACGTGAAACTTCACTCTTCATCATCTGTAAATGCTCTCGTTTTAACCTAAAACTTTCTCGTTTTAACAAAAAAGCCTGTAAATATATTTTTTTAAGTCACACTGACAGTTCTACATTTCTATAGGTCAAGCATAAAAGCATTACTTACAAATGATACCAAAAACTGTCCTGTAGAGAATAACAACAATAAAACTGTAAAATGTATTTGAGAAGGGACGCCTAGTTATCTATGCATTTCAACATGGAATAAAATTAAACTGAAATAAACAACTGTTAACCATTTTGTCCAAATGTTTTTAATGTTATAATCCACAGGGCATGTTTGGTATCTGTTGTAAGTTTTGCAATACTAGAATTGTTGCTTATGATATTTAAAACAGATAAAAATAATAAATATGACCAGTTAAGTTAGGACAGTTAAGTGTGAAACTAAATCCCGTAGAGGTCAACGATATCTTGTATTGTCTGTGTTCAAAAATAGGTTGTGAGAATAGATACATAAAGATAGGCCATTCCTAGGCTCAGAGAAATGCAGTGATTTGAGAGAAAATCCTCAAGATGAAATAAAAAATATGTCAAATACATTTGTAAATTCTTTGAAACGAGAGGGCAGGTGATTTGCTGTGAATAAGGGAAAGAAGAATCCTATAATACCACCCAAAATACATAACTTTTGGCTCAAATATTACTACTTGGGTCAAAATGCAACCTTATATTTGTATGTTAAAGCATAAAGTAGGTCATCCAAACTGAGATCTGATGACACTGTCCTGATTACATGACCGTATATGAATGGGCCTGTATCTCTGTCCCAGCACAAGCCAGACGTGTCCATTTCAGCCCGTTGTAACTCTGTCGCGGCGGGGGAAATGCTCTTACCTTTCAGCATCTTGACTGCCACCGTTACGGCCTCCTTGGGTTTGTCCTTATCGATGCCAAGAGCCTCTGCCATTACAACTTGGCCAAAGCAGCCTTCACCCAGGGGCTTGCCCAGTGTCAACCTGTATCCAAAACACAGCACAAAAAGACAAAGTGAGACGTAAGATTAAGCCATTGACCTGAACTGGCCAGGCATTGATTCATTACAGTGCAGAATAAACAGGTTAGATTAAGAGAGGGATTGAAACTAGGCACTGCGCCATGTCTACCCCGCCCTGGAGTTTTTTTTTCTTTTACTAGATTGCCTTCTCTGTTTCACTGCGTCGGTGTGTGTTACTTGTGCGGTGGCTGCAGACTGTGCCAAGGTTGTGCACCATTACAAAACCTATATGCATTTATAAAGTGTATTCTCTGTGTTGGCATGCTCAGGGAAACATGCATTATAGGTTATCGCAAAGGACTTTGATACAGATATTATGCAACTGTATCGTTTAAGGATTTTAATTACAAGAAACTTACTGTATCGTCCTCTATGGCAGTTGTGGCACACTTCTTTTGGTGTACCAGCTACTAAAGTGTTAGTACTAATCCGTTCTTTTAGTAAAAATGGTTTGGCAATTGTGATTGTTTTGTTTTCTTTTTTGGTGCTGAAGTATGTGCAGGACACTGAATAAAAGGTAAATGATTCAAATAAATGTGTGAATGCAAATTACACATTTTCACACCTGCCAATAGCTCAAGGGTCAATGGAAATGTTAAATGGGAAAAGTTCTAAATTGGTGGGTCAGGGTCCAATTTCAAAACGTTTACGGTATGTTCAGCAGATCACAAAAATGCTTAGTTAGTTGCTTGATCAGAAGTATCAAACGTTTGTAAGATAAAGGTGTTATACCAGATAGCTATAGCTACTTTAACAGTTTTGAAACGTGAAAAACATAACTAGTCCATGTACTAGTAATAAAGTGAAATGTTTTTTGCTCCAGCACAGATATATCTGGGTGAAAATGAGACCACAGCAACTTCTCCGCATCTATTTATAGAGCGTTTTATCCTTCGATGCTAATGCTAATGTTTGTTTGCTTTACTATGACGGAAAAACTCTCTCTGATCTCAGAGCCTCATAAAAAGTGCTTATAAATTCATCATGGTGAATGTTTAGGATTCTGGGATTGCATTAGGTAAGCGAGCGATACCTGACTACTGTAAAGAGTTTAGAATGAACTAGAGTCAAAACAGTAAAAATCAGGTACGGCGCCTTTAACGTGGAACATTTTTGTACTTACGCACGCTTTATAAACAACACCCTTTACATTTGGCACAGCAGCTCTACATACACTCTTGTACTATTCTGGTGTGTAACAGTGGCTTATTTGTTCCACTTCCTGTTGCCACATCTCTGGTCCTCCTTCACATGATCAATCATAGCCCTGTCACCCCTGACCTCTGAACCCGCGGTGCACCCTGGTCAGTGTATTTTGTCTCCTTGTGACTGACATGTGTTGGTCCTGGCTTCAGATGCACACGGGTCTGCCTATGTAAACAGTGGAGCTGCGTTCTGTGATGCCTCGAGCCTTACGCGCGGCGCCCGGCTGTAGTAACACAATCCCCCGTCTGTCCTCACCACTCGCCACGCTCAATGCTAGTTATTCTGTCTGTCCAGCCACACATAATCAATGTTATTTTTCTCTTTCGCACAAACCGCAAACGTTAGCATTCCTCTGTGTTCTGCTATCCCAACATGATCCCTCCGGCGCAGGGATGACAGGGCGGGAATAAAGACCCAAAGAGACTTCATTTATTTAGCTCAAGCAAAACATCCCCCCAATGGCTGTCGTTTCATCGCTGTGAAACAAAACTTTACCCTATCGCTATTCGCACTGAAACAACCACGTCTGAAATGAATTTAACCAGAATTGATGGTGTGGTATTATTTTACGTCAGTCTCTTAACAAAAGACAGGCCTTTGTTTTAATAGTTAGGGTTTTCCATTTTCTTCCTCCACTCAATGTTAGACCCAAGAAGTCTAAAAAGTATTGGTTATTGTTACTCCCTTTCAAAAATGTCAGTGCATATCATCCAAATTAAATTATAAAAAAGAAGCTACTTCTGCACTACTGAATGGTTTTATTTTATAATTGGATTTAAAAGTGCACTATTAACGTTTCTTTCAGTGCTTGTCTCCATTAACTGCAACTACTACTATTCTACTTTCACTACTACTACTACCACTACTACTATAACTACTACTGCTGCTACTGCTACTACCACTATATTCTTTCAACTACTACTACGACTATTACTACTACTGCTATTACTATTACTAATATACTTCTGTTACTACTATTACTACAATTACTATTCTACTTATACTACAAATACTAGTACTGTTACTACCACTGCTACTACTACTTGTACTAATCCTGCTACTATTACTACTATGATTACAATAACTACTACCATTCTACTTTTACTGCTACCACTACAACCTCTATTGCTACTACTACTACTACTACTACTACTACTACAGCTGCAAATTCTACTACTGCTATAACTACTACTACTACTATTACTACTACTGTACTTATAATAGTGACCTATACATTAACTTTTGTAATTACCATCTATAAAATGACTGCTAATGCCAATATTCCAAACATTATAACCCACTGAGAGACACTGAGATAACGTTTTCTTTCTAAAATGTACTTGAATACAACTCATAAGAGTAAAAGTTTGAGTCATTGTAACAGTAGAAGTAAAGTCACTCTCCAGCTCTGATTTTAATCTTCTCTAACCTTTGCAGTTTTATTAAATCCAGCCTTACAGATCACGGTTGGCTGCTGCAGCTCTGACTAAGTGAAACCTCAGCACTTTGAATTCTTCTGGTATGAACACCACTCTGAGCCCAAACACGCCGCCGACAAAAGCCAGCAGCAACGCAAACCATTAATTAACCCAGCAGCGTCCGTCCCTTACCATCAGCGGTGCAAGTGTGAGGAGTTTGTTTATGAGAGAGCAGAGGTTGTACGGTTGCCAGGTCAGGACACACTTAAGTATAAACAGGAGCAAACATCACTGCAGTAGAAAGTGATTATTCGGCTGAGCGCAAAGGTTTTAAATGGTTAAGTAACAACAATGAGACCAGACACATTCTTTGTCGCACTGATGTGGGTGCGTCTGCAACTGTATTATTACGTAATTTTGATAAACAGTGTTGGCTCTGTGGACCAAAGAGTAGTGAGAAAGCCAACAGCGCATTTCACATGATCTTATACGTTTGCAAAGCTTTTATTCATTGTAAACAGGCCTACATAGTATGCTCTTATTCATCGTGATAATAAGAACTAGTGTCTGCTGAGCCAGATATAAAGATTAGTGCGCTCATTTTAAGTCATATGAGAGTTACTGATAGTCCAGCTGACTTCACGAGAGAGAACATCACTCTTTAAAAGTATGCCGTATTATCTTGCATTTGTCAAACCAACTAAAGAAATAAGCAATGCCCTCAATCTATGGCTTTATCAGTGTTGTCAAACTCAATTTTGATACAAGGGAACATGCTCGATACAGATTTTGATACCACAGTGTTAATAATCAATGCCCTTTTTAGACAATAGACAATATTTGACACAAAATAATAGTAGTTTCTTAATGTTATGTTGTGGTCCTAAAATAGTTCTGATAAAGCTCAAGATCATTCAAAAACTGTTCAGGAATGGTCAATTTTGCTCTGCTTATGTGATTTGTTTTGTATCGATACTTGTTCAATTACTACTTTTGACAGTACGCAGGTTACTAATGTTGAATGCTAAGAAATCCATTTCGTTCAACAAACATTTGGATCAATTCAGAGGGCATTATTGAGTAGCATCAAAATTTCTGCTATAGCACTGGTTCACCAACTCCTTACTAATAGAGATTTTATTCATTTGCCAAGAATGTTGCAAAATATGTTAAATTATGCTAAAACTCAATGATCTTCATCAAGACAAGTAGGTGAGGCCACCAAGCAAGAATACTTGTTTTTTAATTATCTTTTTGAGCGATAAAAACACCTGTAATTGATAGAATAGAAATGTTACGTCATACTGGAACATTTCAATCGAAGCAAAAACCCAGCAGGTAGCATAAGCTTTAATATAAAAGTTACGCAGTGCATCTTTAAAGGTGCTGCATCATATTTTTACTGTTTTGAAATGTGAAAAACAGAACTAGTTCATTTTAAACTCTTTACAGCAGTCCCAGCATCCTAAATATTCACGGCAATAAGTTTATAAGTGCTTTTCTTGAGTTTCTTAGCATGTTTTGCCATCCCGGGTAAAGCCAGCAGACATTAGCATGCTAACGGCGCACTTCCTGCTTCTCGCAGAATAAAATGCTCTATAAAGAAACACAGAGAAAGTGCTGTGGTCTCATTTTCACCCGAATAGATGCTTTTACAATGTATCTGAACTGAGGTAAAACAGATTTTACTTCATTACAATCAAAAAATAGCTACATCGCCTTTATGTATTTACTATTGCTGCTCTTGCATATACCTTGATACATTTAGAAATCACGTTTACCTGTCCCGCGAAAACTCCCAGCGAGGATCTTCGGGCAGGTCGTACTCCGGTATGGGGTCGTCGTGCGCTGAACTTCTCCTCGTTGTTATTCGAACTAACGGTGTATTTGAGTTCATGGACGCACTCGAATCCGCCGAAACCTAAAAAAGAAATAATGGCTGATCACCAAAGTCTAGGCTCGCTGATGCTTTTAAACCTGGGCATTTCTAGAGGAGGTCATTTGGATTGTATTTAGTTTATAGGCTTTAACACTTCTCATTAAACTTTTAAAGAATGCAGCTCTGGGGCGGTAAACACCAATGAGAAGCTAAAAACAACAATTATTTAGACAGATGGGTGGGATATCTTCGCCCGCTGTCAGCAGGACTTATCTCGACGCTCGCCCATCTTTAACCTTACCTTGACACCAGGATTCTTTGCAGCCTCTCCACAGAAAGTAATCCAACACTTTTGTGCCTTTGGAGTGTAGATTTTAATTTCCCTTGAGGGTAAAAGCAGTGCTCAAACACAGACAACAATCTTCCAGGGCAGCAGTGCTAACTTGCTCAGAAATGCAAAGCTCTTTAACTATACCTTGAGGTGTATTGTTTAAAATACCAACGCTAAATGCAGAAAGGATGAACTGTTTTGGATTTTATGGATAGTTTAAAAATGTAGTTTTAAATTGTTGAATTACTTATTGTATTATCTTTATTAGTTTTCTGGAAAACTGTGATATTAAAAAAAGTTGATTTTATCTGCTCTTTACTCTTTTAAAGTACATTTGATAATGACTATTTATGTTTTTATCTGTTAGTACTGTGATTTTAATGCATATTTTACTGTTATGTTAAGCACTTTTTCTACAAACGTTGATGAAGCCATGATTAATGTTGGCTTTTTATCAACATGCAGTATGTGTAGATGAAATAAATACACTAATTTATCAGAAAGAAATGGCACAAAAACTGAAATGTAAATCTAAAATTAATGTTAACAAGTATTTGCAATGTTCAAATACAAAGCAGCACTGCCAAATACCAAACTTAGGGATAAAAGTTTATGGTTATATCAAATTTTATGTCATGTACCTCAAGACTTCAATAGATTATTTTTTAAGTTGGTCTAGTTTCATGTTTTTAATCATCTGTACACTTGAAATTGTTAGTTTTTTGTTATGTTTTTTTTTTTGTTTTTTTTTACAATACTAGGCTAATACTGAAAGTTTACTACAAATCTGCTTGTGTGTTTTGTCTCCTCTAGAGGTGTTAGATGCCGTTCGAACTCTTTATCTACTTTCTGTTACCTGGCGGCGCAGGGGGATCTGTTTGCTCAGTTTGTGGACCGCCGGCTGGCCTCCAAAATCCGGCTTCTTGGCTGTGTTCCTCATGCGACACACCACCACGATGCCCACCATGCAGGCGATCAGGAAGACACCCGCGCAGTATATGGCGATCTCCACGTAGTCGGGAGGAATCGGGCCTATTGTCCTGTCCGTGGGCGCTAATGGATGTAAAAGTTAGAAGAGAAAGTGAGAAATAACAGGTAAACGCTCCATAAACTCCCTTTTCTAAACACATCTGGTTGTCTAGTCATCGATGCGCAGGCAAATTGTATTAGAGATGACTGAATGTAATCACTGGGCAGAGAAACTAAACAGAGATTTTGGTGTAGCTTGTCTTTGAAGGTACCAGCGTGTTTACTCTGACTCTATCATGGCCTGTGTGGGATGGACCAGTCTAAACAGATCCATAATCATGACTCATTCAGTGCCTGTGTATGTCTATGTTCACGGCAAATCTAAGAGGCCCACGCAGTATGGAACAGGATTAAACAGAAGGGTTATTTCGAACTATCCAATGACACCTCTCGCTTTCAAGAGAGCAAATTTGAAAAATGAAACATTAACTGGTTCGTGTGGATGGATTAGCATGTAGGTTAAAGGCTTCATATTGTTTTAAAATGTTATATATACGTTAGTGTTATATCAAGGTAAAGACAGTAGCCAACACTGTCTTGTTGAAAGTAGTGTGTGATATCTATTTGGGCAATATTTTGCTGTTCATTAAAAACTTGGGATGGTGGTTGGATTTTAAAGGTGACATTTTGTGAAAAATGTACTTTTATGAGCTTTTTACCATGGTATGAGGGTGTTTCGTCATCATTAGTTTAGTTTTAGTTTTTTCAGTTGAGTCTGTTTTTACCTCCATGCTATGTACTTAATATGTGACCAATTTGGGAAAAATATCTGATTATGATTTTTTTCTTACCAGATTATGATTGCGATATGATTATCGATTTGTGTTTTAATGATGGGATTCTGTTGAAAGTTCACATTTTTAACATGTCCAGGTGAACAGACATGATGACATATAATCTGGCAAATGAATATAAGAAACCCGTGCTTTGGAAGGGGTTTGTCGCTTTTTGTCATGTTTATGACCATTTTATTCATGTTTGTGTCACCTTTAGTAGCATTTTTGTCACTAAGAGTAGGGTATGTGTCATTTTTAGTGTTCTTTTTGTTTGAGTTTTTGTCACTTGGTTGCTATTTTATTGCCTCTAGTCACGTTTTTGTCACTGTGAGAGAAAAAACTATAATAAAATATATAAAACTTTTTTAATACAATATTGCATTTTAACAATGTTAAAGTTTAATGCTGAATACCCCTCAAAAATTCCTAATATGTCTACTTTAACCCTGACTTTAGCTGAGCATTAAATACCAAATACCCTTAACTTAAGCCTATACTCATACATTTTGTAGATGCGTAAACTGACGTTGGACAGATTTCTAGAGTGCATATTGTTCACATTATAAATCTTGGCCCAGTCACTGCCCTCTGAACCCATAGCGCACTCTGCAGTAGGACTCCATTACTGTACATCCTATTGAACTTCCTGCTGAGGAAGTTGAAGTGTGCTCGACAGAAATGGCCTGTTCCATAATGCATGTGCCTCCAGACCACAGGCCCTTGTGCTGTAGAGCCAGCTGGAGGTGAAGCTGTGTGAAGCAACCTCTGCCTTGTTTCACTCTGTCCAAAAACCACACAACTAACACAGATACCCCAGCCTCACAGGCGCCAGTCGGGCAGATAGACCGCGCCAGGGGCAATAAATATTACACATGATTCCCAGGAGGAAAGTCTGGCCTGTGATCTTCATATGCTATTGTTTACAGTCAAATAAAGCTAATATGTTTTAATTATAGCTTTATAGGTTATGTTGCTGGATTGAAACAGCAACTGCTAACCATCAATCTTCTTTAAAATCTCGTCGCGAATCCAGTTTTACTACTTTAACCTATATTTTCGATAGTCATCTCTCATCTGCTTGACCTAAAGAGAACCTGCACAGATAGTACTCTTTATGTATGTAAGCCAGCGTTAGCATAATATCTAACAGATGTGCAGAAAGGGATAAAAACTCAGATTAAACAACAAGTATTTTATGGAATAAGTTGAGATATTTGGCTCTGATAATTGTGAAAGTCAAGCCAACTTCCAAACGTGTTAAGCTCTGACTTTCTACCTTTATTTCAAGAAGAAATAAAGATTGTAGAAGTTGCCAATTATCAGCACCAGGAAAAAGGGTGGGGAAAAGTCTTCGTTATGGGGCAATAGTGAAACGCAGGCAGACATGCACAGTACAAATGTGACGTGAAAGGACAGTCCCAGGGGAGTAAGGAAGAGGAATATTACATAAGGCGAAAAGCAGGTCCCCGTCTGTGCTGCCGACTGCGGTCTGGAGTCACTCGAGCTGCTTTGGGAAATACGCTTCCGTCTCAGAGCACGAGGTCTTAGGAAACGACATTCTTATCTGCACTGGGCTTTCAACAGCTCCATGGACTCCAGGTGAAATTATGGAATCATATGCTTGCAACTAGGATTATTTGTCTTTCCAGTAGATTAATGAGTTGAAATGGGACTAAAGGAGGACTAAACCAGGTCTAAACCAATGAATAGAGGTTAAAGGCTGTATGACACATGATTATGATAAAGATTTTACTAAACATTTTGCCTATTTGTTCGTAGTTTGACTTTTTGTTTTTGTTTTTTCAGTTTATAATGTTACTTCCTTGTTAAGCAGCAGATGTGATTTATGTAAATTCCACTACTGTTACCTAGCAACCATACTGTAAACAATGGCCAAAATCCATATAAATTACACAAAAGTTAAGAATTTACAATAAATAATACCTGATAACGCCTGTATTTTGTTGGATTGTTAGAAACTTTTTTAATTTGTATTTTTCAAAATGTTCTCACAAACTGATATAAATATATACTGCTAAACTAATAAATATTTACCGCAGGTGCTATTCTACCAAACTGAGTAATAATTAGAAAAACATGAGAACACTAAATCTATTTGACTATCATTTCTATCTATCAATAATTTGAATTGAGTAAAAATGAATAATAGGGACATAATTGGGGATGTAAATGCACACAAACATAGGGAGCAAACTAGGTCTAAACAAGGAACATCCCCAGAGGTGGAAAGTAACAAAAAAAGTAAACATTTTAGCAATCTGTATTTTACTTAAGTGTATGTTAAATTATTAGTTGTTCCTGTTGAATAAAAATCAGCACCATTGTTTATCCAGATTAGTACTTTTGACGCTATAATAGTGTGCAAAATTTGTCTGAAAAATGTTTATCGTTTACATTTTCAAACTGTTTTTCAAAATTATTACTTAAGTAGCTTTTCTTTCATGTCATACTTTTACTTTTACTTACTTTACTTTAATTTTTGTTCCTGATTCTGTCCTCTCTCTTAAGTCACAAAATTGAGTACTTTTTTCTATGCCAATTCAAACAGTATGGATGAAACTGAGAGCATAATAATTAAATTTGTAAGTGAATTTTTTAAAGATTCCTGAGTTCCAGAAGACACCTCGACGCAGCAGAACAGCAGGGACTTGCTTTATGCCATTTTTATAAAACAAATAAGTACACAAATGAAATAGTGGAAAGAAAAGGAGCGTTTGGACCATATGTACCTGGAAGCACCGTCAACCAAGCAGTTTGATAGGAGATCCCGATAGAATTACCCGCCAAGCATGTATACTCCCCAGCATCTTCAAAAGTAACATTGGGCAAGTAGAGAACCTCAATCTCCTTATCTGTAGTGTTAACACCAGCCGTCTGAGGAGGAGGAGGAAGAAGAGGAAGAAGAGACAGAAACAAATGAGTCCCAAAACACCGAGAAAGATAAAACGAGAAAAGTCTGGGGAGCGTCCATCGATGAAGTCCAATCAAAGCCTGCTGGAGTCTAAAAGGCGTGAAGGAAGTACAAAAAAGCATAGAACAGACCCAAAATACTAGACACAGACAGACAAAATTAATGGACGCTAGGTCTGAAATATTGGAGTTTTGAATTCCTTCTCTTTCACCACTGAGCTAATATTGTTGAACCAAAGCTTTTGTGCAATGTTATTTTTGTGTGATTAGTTACATGTTTATCCATTTTTGTCCCGGAATAGCCCCAAGTTATCCAACTAGACTAAATAATAGCTTGTACTTTGACTAGGAACGTCTTGGGTGGCCGTGCCGTAATGAATATCATATTTGGAGTCGACTCTTGGTCCATTAATTTCTTCTGTCTATGCAGCTACTACAACAGTGAAAAATATGCACAGGAGACCAAATGAAACCCAAAAAGGTTCACCATCACCTTTAAAATATGAAAACCAGTGGTGGAAAGAAACAAAGTACAAAAGTAAAAGTACTGTAAGTCATTTTTACAGTGGATACGTTTTACTTTTACCTCTCTACATTTGAGAGCAGGTTTCTGTGCTTTCTACGCCATTAAACTTTTGAACTGGACTGAAAAGTAGAACGTACTTTTAATATGGCATGAGGGGCTATTTTTATTCTGCATAAAGTGCTGTCTGTGAGCAAACAAAAATAGGCACATTCAATTAGAAAGATTAGAAAAAAATCTGCACAGTTGGTGCACAGTAGCAGTTGGCTAAGTTAACCGTTTCTCAAAGCTAATGCTAACTTTTATTATAACATAAAATACAAAGAAACAACCAATTAAAATGTTAAGTATAGATTATCTAATAGTCTTTATTTAAATTACATCCGTTTTCAATATTTTTTAATTTATCTTTATTGTGCTTCAAAATTAGCATTAGCGTTAGCATTGACCCACAAACACCTCCACTTGTCAAGGGGAAGTATTTATCTCATTTGTAAAGTTTTTAATATGTTGTCTTTGACATCCACCTGCAGCTCACTGTTCACATTTATTCATTTTAGTGTGAATCTGTAAAAACCTCCTAAAGATAGAACTGGACAGGAAATACTCGGTAGTACAATGAGCTAGCCATTACAACAACAAAAAAAAAGATGTTTTGTGCAAAATTGTGTGTTCTCTTAAAGAACATTTTTACTAAAGTAGATTTTTGACGATTTTCTCTGAACTTTTACTTAAGTAACAAACCACCACTGATAAAGACCAACCCATGCATTCCAATAACCAACATGGAGAGTACAATGCTGCTAAACAGTACTTCCATGGCTTCACCGCTGTCTGCAATAGAAAAAGATGAAAACAAGGATCCACTTTTTGCAAGGAGAAGGTCCAGGAACCACCAAGACACCAACCAACCAACCAAGCACCATCAGGAGGACCACAGCACAGCGGGGCAGAGGTGAAGCCCAGGACACCACACCAGAGGAAGCATGGAGGGTTTGGGTCGACCAAGTCTTGAGTGGTTTTACCTGGAATAACTGTGAGCCAACCCGACTGGTTGGCCTCGCCTATATAATTGGAAACTTTACAGATATACTCCCCAGCGTCTTTCTCGGTCACGTTGGTGAGCGTCAGAATCTCCACGTCGGTGCTGTTAATGCCAGAGCGCTGAAAATTCAACAATCATTCATCTTAAACGTGTACAACGGCAAATATATATCGAACATCAAGTTAAGAGTTGGAGGAGACAAGAAAGACCCAGAATCGACATCTATAGAAAAGCTATATCCACACACAAAAAGGTTTAGAAACAGAAGTAAAACAGTTTATGCACAGTGTTTGCTCAAAACTAATTTCTCCTGCTTGAAAGTATGTTGACTGACAAGGATTTTATAGCTTTTCCTTTTGCAGAAATCATATGATGAGGAAATAAGACAAGGAAACAACAAGCATTGCCAATCATTTTAACAGTGTGAACTCACAAAAAATGGCAATGAACCAACATTATATAGTCGCCCTAGTTGTAATATCATAGAAAAAGTTTCAAAAACAGTCATCTGAACAATGTTTTGAAAATCAAGACGTTTCCACTTCCATCTGAAAGTCTAAATATAAACAAAACAAAGAACATGACAGAGTGGGAAGAAAGAAATCGGTGCATCGCTGACTTGTTTTTGCATGTGTACATTAAACATTTTAGACAAAGCAATCTACTTTGTATAATGTTTTAGCAAGAGACTTTTCCCTCGTTAGCCATTTGCGCGAACACCGTTTGCATCAAACCGGAAGTCCCTTTACTACAAGAGAGTAGATCATAGACAGAAAGAGAGGAAAAAGTGGCCGGGGCGGAATAAGGTCAATACGAAAAAAAGATCCCGTCGTTAAGGAGGTGGTTTGAGAAGCTCAAAACGTCTTGATTTTAAACATCCAGATGACTTTTTCTACAATGGATCACTGCTGGATGGATGGGGCATTACACTGACTATGTTCTAATATCGTAGAAAGGGGTTCAGAGGTTGTCATCCGGACGCCGTTTAAAGATCGAGACGTTTCGACTTTTATCCAAAAGTCATTGTCAATCAGAGAGCTGGTATGGGAGCTTGGGCTTATATGCTACTCTGAGTACTGGGAGTCCTGCGTATAAGCGTATAGCATATAAGCCCAAGCTCCCATACCAGCTCTCTGATTGACAATGACTTTTGGATAAAAGTCGAAACGTCTCGATCTTTAAACGGCGTCCGGATGACAACCTCTGAACCCCTTTCTACGATGGACCACACCTGGACGAATGAGGGTTTACATCGACGAATATGTTCTAATATGTACTTTTGTGACCCATTTCTACTGAATCAAACTTTTAACTTGACTCGAACTGTCAAAAGCTTAGTGTAAACTGAAAAGCTCCAACAAAATGAACAAAAACTGTGGACATGGCCTGCGCATTTCAAATACCTCAGCCGATAAAGAGAGTAAAACAGACACTAATCCTTTTTGAAGCGCTTTGAGGCTTGAAACACCTGCAAGTCCTGAAAAAGTTGGAGGATTTCTGTTGTTGGTTGTCTCTTTACCTTGAGCACGCGTACGTATGGGTGTCCGTCCGGGCCGTAGCGACTGCCGTTCTGAGTGATGTGTTTGAGCCACTGGATGTGCGGCTGGGCGTCGCTGTAGACTTTGCAGACGAACCGCGCGTCTTCTCCAACGTGGACCGTGGTGTTGGCCGGGAGTCCAGCCTGGAGGATCGGCCGGTGTGGAGAGCGCTCTGTGGACGACGGGAGACGTCAAAGTTAAAACGGATAGTGCTAAGTTAGTTCAGGCTAAGCGGTTCATAAGGTCGCAGGTATTGAGAGGAAAAACAGCACAGTTTGGGATTTTGTTGACACCAAAACCAAACAATTTTCAATATTCCCCTCAAGATGTGGCCAAGTAGTATGAACGATAAAGTCAAGTTAATGAGAAAACTACACATTTAACTTTACTTTTTTGAAATATTGACTATTGATTGAATTGAATGTACTTAATTTTGCTTGAAAATGGTCAGTTATGATTTTTTGGTGCTATTGTGACTTCACTAACCAAATAATTTTGAGTTGTTACACTGTTAACCTAACATTCGCACATTTTTCAGCCTATGACAGCCTAAAACTTTGTGTTTTTTGTTTTTTGTTTGTAAACCAGGCTTTGAACGATGTTGTTTTAGTTTTTTGGTCTTTTTAGTTTCTTCAAATGTGTTTTGTGTTGTATTACCTTTACATTTGATCTTGAATCCGCAGACGCGACTAAACAACAATGTAGTTTTGATCAAATTCAAAAGCGACATATTTTAATGATCACAAAGAGGCTACTTTGATTCCCTTTAGTAAAATACATTCGAATGGTCCAACCTTCCATTTTCAATTTAATTCTCTGTCGACATTTTTGAAAGCCTCCTTGCAGTACACAACAAAGCAGCAAATGACTGGTGTCAGTGAATTCACAAAATGTAGCAGGTTTTTTTGATGAACGCTATTTGAAAGAAAAAATCTTATCATCTTGTGGTGTGGTACGAACAGTAGGCTTTAGAAACTAAGTTGCAAATATAAAACTTTGCGATAATAAAAGCGTATCTGGTTAACGTTACATTCTATTCACAGCTGATCTTTTTGGATTTTATTATATCGTCCCGTTCATTTCCTGTCATATCTTCATAAGCGTCTAAAGAAAGCGGAAAATGTGCAAGAAATGTACAAAGTAATAAAAAGGGAATCATTTTAGCTTTTCTTTTGAGCCTGCGAGAGTTTATCTGCGTGAAACAGGACTTCACGTTCTGGACTTGGAATGTGTTTCTACTCCCACCGAGCTTCACACAAAACAAGACGCAGCGCCATTTATGTGTAAAAGTGCTTTGAAACTATGCAGTGGGAGGAGCTTGTTCCAGTGCAATGTATGTGCAAAGATGGGAAGAGTAAAGTATGAAGTATGGCTCCAAAAGAAGAGAAAAAGTTGCAATATTTGATCACTTTGTTGGTCTAATTACAGTATTGTGATATCTTAATATACTTCTTTGAAACATTTAAGGCGCAACATTCAAGATAACCTTTCTGGGAGTGAGTGGTTTGTTTCCATGGCGATGATTGGAATGTTCCACAGTATTGCATTAAACTAATCTCCATTGCGGGTGTGTTTACTACTAAAGATGTATTCTTACTGCTCAACTTTCCACAGATCTGACCTGTCTGGTTAATGGAACATTCCGGACCAAGCAATAACATCTCCATGGAGACAAACATTTACATAGTGAACCTTTACGTTTAGTTCAAGTAAAAGAGAAATGTACATGTGTTAATTTACCAGTGAAACATGTCAAAAGAAAGTTAAAGATGTAGTGTTTTATTCTACGAGAAGCAGGAAGTGTGTCATTAGCATGCTAATGTTTGTTAGCTTTACTGTGATGGCAAAACCTGTTCTGGGCTCAGAGACTCATGAAAAGTGCGTATAAACTCATCGCAGTGGATATTTAGGATGCTGGGACTGCATTAGGAAAGTGAGCGATGCATGTGACTGATGTAAAGAGATTAAAAACAGTAAAAAATCAGGAACAGCCCCTTTAACCGAGACTAAACCGAGACTAAAGTAAGACTGAAGTAAGATTTGATAAAGCAATCTTGAATTAAATTATGCTTTATCACTTCACTTCAAAAAATTCTGTCAGTCATAGTCGTTAAAACATATAATTTTATCTGCTTATCTGACGTTATTTGTTAAAGCTAAAATTCACTTTATATTATGATTAAGCTGCTGTCTATAAATTAAGTCTAACGCTCAGATTATCTGAAATTTTGTTGTTGTTTCTTGTTTCTGAATGAAAATAAAACCTGTCTATTTTATACGATTTTGTACTGCAACGATTTTCAAGATTGTTTTAGGCCTATAACTATATTATAAGTTGTGAAAAATAAGAATAAACTAACTACAGTAACAGTTATTCAAAAGTAGCTGTAATAAACTATTGCTCCATACTTAGGTAGATTTTTCTTTTGCTGCACGTGACTCGAAGATTGACGCGTAAACAACGCTGAAGTTTGAAAAGTAAAACATACCGAGCAGCTCTCGCCACCTGCATTCTTTTACAGGCTAAACATTTGGCCGCTGAATCCAAACACTAGACCTGTTGAACAATGACCTTCTTTCAAACGGAGCAGCTTTGGAGCACCCCGTCCCACCGACCGACCCACCGACCAACCCCCACCCTCGGGCCCAAAATGACATCACTCAACCCGGGGCAGAGCGAGGGCTTTCCAAAACAAAGCCCTGAGGTAGGTGCTCAGATTAAGTTGGTGGAGTATAGAAGGTCGGAGGTGGGTCAAGACGGGGGGATGGTGACGAGAAGTGATGGAGAAAATAGAAAAGGAGGCTGGGCTTAAGAAGAACGAGGCTAAAAATGGCTTAAGAATGAGCAGCACACAATGAAAAAGTCTGTATGATGTGCTGCTCGTTTATTGTTGTGATAAAGCAATAGTCATTTCATAAAGTAAGCGCAGAATAAAGGTGGGCAATATATATCGAAATGTAGATAAAGTAAGTATTCTAAATTGGAAAATTGGGTATATTGTTTATAGTGAAAAATGCTACAAAAAGAGCAGATTAAGAATAAAGTATTAAGTGATATTTTGGCACTTTTGTGATTAATTTTACAGGCATTTCACATTTGTCTGGTAATTAAACCTCAACCAATAAGTTTAATAATATGTTGTTTTAGCACATTTCCATAGGATTGACATGATATTGTCTGAATAGCGTTATCAAGATACTTAAAAATGTATCAGGAGTCCACAGTCCTAGTACAGAAACAATGGTACTTCACTTAATAAGAGACTTGTCAGAATGTGTATTTTCCAACGTACACCATCAATATTTAGTTGTATTATGTGTACGTTCTGTTCAATTTGTTAAAATGATTGAAAACGTTTACATTTGGGAGTGATTTTCTTGTTATTTTACCTTATATCCATTGTGCAGTCCTCAGGTTTTATGTTTTGACACATAAAAACTATACATTTTATTGTGTCGACAACTAATATTATTACTGGACTAGAGCTGCATGATTTGAGGAAAATATCTAATAGCGATTTGTCTGTCCACAATTGTGACTGCGATTGGATTTGTGATCTATGTTTTAATAATGGGATTCTGTTCAAAGTTTACTTTTTTAACACAACCAGAAGAATTGACAAAAGACTGAAATATGAACTGACAAACTAATAACAGAATCACATGTCTCCAAACGTTTTGGTCACTTTTTGTCACATTTTGTTGCTTTTAGTACCGTTTTTGACACTTTTAGCTGCGTTTTTGTCTCTCTAAGTCCCTTTTCTTTGTCACATCTTAGTAACTTTTAATCATGTTTTGTCACTTAAAGTCATGCTTTTGTCACTTTTAGTTATGTTTTTGTTGCTTTAAATTGCGTTTTTGTCACTTTTAGTCACGCTTTAGTCGCTTAGATTCATCCTAATTCTCGTGTTTTATCTAAAAACCTTATTTTATGCATGCTTTTATGTTTGGTCATAGTTTATATTTTACCATCATTATTATTCATTGTTTCACGTTGCACCATTTCGCCAGAACACATCCCTGGTTTGTGATTTTTGTTCACTGATAATGGCAATAGGACTTTTTCTGATTTCCCTTCGCTCAGTCCATTTCAGTGATGGACCGAGCAGAGAAACCCGGTCTAAAAAAGGCAGAAGAATTAGCCGTGTGAAGGCAGATATGAAAAGTATCAGCACATGAAGTGTCCATATGTCTGTCTGCCTGTCTCCTTTTTATAAAACCTGTCAGATATTTGCTCTGAACCGTCCTGCTCCTCCTCGCTGCACATTCCTCGCACTGGCCATGTTTATCGCTTCGCTGACTTCTCCTCCTACACCGCACCGCCTTATCTGAGTCAAAACCACTCGGGCTGAGATCATTTTATGCGTCAGTGCAAACGATGTAACTCTGCCGATCATGAGGGGTAAGTTTGAAGATTGGTAGAGAAACGGGACAAAAACAAGAAGCTAAAAACTGGGTCTAGGCACATTGGATTTTGATTCCTGTTATATGTTTACTTTTTAAAATGCAGTATGGTGTTGAAGTGTCCCTAGAAACACGACTTTGCCAAAATATAGATCTCAAATTACACAAATTACATGGTAAAGCTTCAAATATACTAACAATTTATAAATTCACATGTGTTTTTTCACCAAATAGTTCTCTGAAATCTTGTTTTGCAAAAGAAAAAGCTGTAATTAGTTAGTTGCATGTGTATTAATTAAATATTTGTAGTTTGCATGACTCAAATAATGCAATTAGATGATCAAACTTCAAATATTGTAACAATGAATACATTCAAATATGTGTTTTCATCAAATAGTACTCTCACAACACATATCAGAAAGAAAAAGTTGTAATTCATTAGCTGTATATGTAGTCATTTGAAGTATTTGTACTTTTCATGACTCAAATGACCCAAATTAGATGATAAAATAGTAAAAACTGATCATTTCAAATCTGTTTTAAGTGCTCTTAAAACATCATATTACAAAGAAAGAGCTGTAAACAAGTTATTTGCATTAATTTGAAGTATTTGCAGTTTCCTTTCCTTCTGTCACTGGTTAAACTAGTCACTCATTATTTAGATGTTGCTTTGTTGCTGACAGTGGAGTGATGGAGCACGAGTCGTCCTGGGGCTTTCTGCAGCGTCCCGTGTGAGACCAGTGAACTCCGCTTAACCTCAGACTCGGGATCAGAGTGGCATCTACAGGTTGGTACGGGTCAACAAACAAAGCCGAGCCGATCCGCACCAATGTTGAGACTTAACAGCTTTAATAAGTCAACTTTATACACCGCACATATACTCTCTTTCTTGAGTCGTAGTAAAGTCTGGTTAAGTGTAGTTTAGAGAGCTGATCTTGCAGGTCGTTTGGGCAGAAGGACGGATAAGAGCAGCGTACTCTCTTACTCAGTCTCTCCCCTCTCCCTCGCTCGACCCAAGAATAATAGATTGAAATGAAACAGGAGGTTACAGGGTGCAGGGGGCAGCGGCGGTGGAGCCAGACGCGAAGGGGTTTACTGCTCGGCTCGGCAATAAAACTCGACAAAAAACTGAAATCTGTGGTTCAGAAGGGGCGCTTTAAAGACTATACAGAGCTTAAGTATGGGCTTGTTCTACATATCGTACTTTACGTTCCAGCGATTGTTCAAAAAAAGTGGGTCAAACTGGTGATTCAGTGACTCTTTATAATAACTGCACTTAATAAAGCATGAACAAAGACTTAATTGACAATGAACAAACAGTTTATTGAGAATGATTCAGGTGTAGTAGCTATAAATATCATTAAGTAAAAGCAAAGTCTTCTTAATAAACTATTCATCATGAATTCAGTCTTAATTTAGATTAATTAAGATCTCATTACTATAAAGTAGTACTGTAACTCTAAAAGCAATACACTTGTGGTTCAGACTGTGGACTGAAACTAATTATGACAAATTATAGCTCATCTTATGGTATATTTCTTTTAACAATTTGCCTATGAATAAATTGATGACCGTTTGTGATCATTACTGCAAAAAATGTATTTCTAGATGCATTATTTCAGTCTTTATTTCAGTCTTTATTTCAGGATATTAATCTTAATTTCAGCCGTTTTGACTCGCAGTTAAGACTATTTGATGGAACTAGATTATTTTACCTGTTTCATCCGGTTTCTGACTTGTTTCAATACATTACTTCTTACTTCAAGCCAAATTATCTACCAATGGGTTAAGATAATAGTACTTTGGCAAATTAATTTTCTTATTTTAAGCTTAAGTATTGCATGATCAGTCAAAACCAGTGAATGATTCTGCATCACATCATCAATTAAATCTCATCATGTTAAAAAGCTACTGAAATCCAGATTAAAATGATACATTTGAGTAATTTTAAGCAAGGCTAGATTTACATTATACTTATACTAGTGGCGTATTAATATTTTTATCAAGGTCTTAATGACGAGCCTTCGATTTAAAAGCTTTACCAAACTTCTGTAGAACTTCAGGTTCAAATGAGGCCAAAGTAGTCCACCTCAATCTGCATCGTGGGGTCAGGGAGGTAACATGCCCCCATAGTAAACACATATTTACTACAACAATCCTTCTTCTTTTGTAACCTGACGTCTATTGATTTTGCAAACAGGGCAGAAAAAGTCTCTTTGCTTTCGGGCTCCAAAGGTCGCGCTGTGAAGTTGAGTGAGTTGGTTTTGAACTCTGTGGAATAGTGCTGATGATAGCAGCATGATGTGCATGACAAGGGTTTAACTATTTATTCACTGAGAGAGATGTGCTGAGCGGAAAAGTGTAAGAATTTAGGATTTTGTTTGGTGTTTAAGGTTTAGTAGAAATGGACAATGAGTGACAGCAACCTTTGGCCAATCAAATGTCTGTATAACACCGGACTTTTGATTGATTTGTTAGAGCAGGGAATTACTTGTACTACTACTTCTACTACTACTACTATTACTCAGGGACTGTGCAGATGGACAAAAAACAATTTTTTTGTTTGTGGAGCTTTTGTTTTGCTCAACTCAACTTTATAGGTAAAATGTTGTTGCTCCACTGCGCAGAACTTAGCTAACTTGTTTTCTAATGTCAGTTGGAGATAAAGGACACTTCAACTGCTGCACAACAATTAATTTTCTCAACATTTTGACTCAGCTGAAACAGCTTATTTAAGAACAGAAAGTAATGAGTTCAACTGTGTGTGATCCCAAAGTCTGTATCAGTGATAAACGTGAGGGTAGAGCAGTGTTCCTGTTGTTTATCTGTTTTTCTACAACTGTTTACTTGTTTTTTCTTTTTTTAATTTCATGTATAAAGGCAATATTTAGCAGAGGCGTAGATTTGATTATTTATTCTTAGACTTAAGCAGCTTTTTCATATTTTTGTAGTTGTGTTTTGAGCTTTTACAGGATAAAATGTGTGAAAAACAATGATATTCTGTATATTGTTCCTTCAAATAAAGACTAAACTGAATTACTACTAAAGCTAGTAAAGATCAAAATCACACATGCAGGCTTTTCTTTCCAACAAAAGACTCCTCGAAGAGTACAGCAGACTCTTCACTTCCTTTTGTAATGCACAGATTTGACAAAAAGCCGATGTGATTCTTTGTTCACAGAATTATATTCTAAAAAGTGAGTTTTCTTTACTGCCCTCGGGCCGTCGCTCTGTTATGTTTTATTCAAAAACAAATAAGTATCTGAAATCGTTTATCCCTACATCTATTTCAAATGCGATCATGAGATTTTTTATAGGGTGCTATTTACTGACCTCAAAGCTCATTTTTGTTCAGAATTGCTCCATTGTTACATGTTTTTGTAGTGTGTTCGGTTGTTCTTTAAGTGCTACATCATTTTATATTATTTATTTTATTATTTTATATATTTTAAATTCCAATTTTAGAAAGAAAGGTAGCCTGTCTCACATGTAGGTCGACTTTTTTACTAAGACAACACAGCTGCTGCTAAAAAGTCTCAAATAATTACCGAGCCTTGAACACTTTGAACAATAAGACACTTGTATTTACTCAGAAAAAGGTCGATTTCCCACAATAACCCGAGTCATAATATGAAAGTGCATTAAAACTGTTGACATGTGAGTTTATACAGTGACTTGGCTCGGCCGCTTGACCTGCACCTGTCTCTTTCCTGCACCTGGACCTTCAAACAATGAGGCCATAAACACTGGAGTTTCACTGTGGGGGCTCTTCACTCTCACACAAAACACACAGAACAGGTGTTTGAGCAGGTACTGACCGACTACGTCCAGCGTGTACGTGTGGTTGATGGATCCAAACTCGTTCTCGACCAGACAGGTGTAGTTCCCCTTATCGGACGGCACCACGCTCTCCATGATCAGGGTCCAGTGCTGACTTCGTACCTGCGGGAAAAGACAAGAGGGAATTAGAAATGTAAATGAAGCACCATATTAGCATTTGGCAAGTGTAAGCAAGGCTGGACTTAATAGAGAAGACAAAATATCCAAAATGAGATTTGGTTATGTCCACACACTTGGTATCGTTTTAAATTTGTGACTGTACAATTAGGAACGCCAAGATTAATCGATAAACAGGTCACAAACATCATTTCAATTCAATCTACACACATAAAGTAAAGGTAAATGTAAAGCGCTTTTTATTTGTCTGTTTATGTCACATCAACCTAACTTTATCGTTCAGAAGGTTTCATAAAGCTGGTCAGAGGTCAAGAGGAATGATTAATAATTAGACACTGAGAAGGAATGTGAATTAAGGATTTCGTTGTTTGATTCGGTTGGTTGGTCGGGGTCAGTTATCGTCTTTAAAAGCGCCGTACCCGATTTGTACTGGTTTGAAACATGATAAACAGAACTAGTTCACGTACCCGATTTTTTCTTCACGTAATAAAGTTAAATCTGTTTTGTCCCAGTACAGATTTACTGTAAAAGCATTTATTCGGGTGAAAATGAGACCTGCCATTATTTATAGAGCGTTTTATTCACCGAAAACCAGGAAGTGCGCCGTTAGCATGCTAATGTTTCTTAGCTTCCCCCGGGACAGCAAAAAAAGTGCTTATAAACTCATCACGGTGACTATTTAGGACGCTGTGGCTGCATTAGTTAAGTGAGCAGTAAATGTGACTGCTGTAAAGACTTCAAAATAGTTCTGTTTTTCATGTTTCAAAACACAGCGCCTTTTCACTCTTACAATAATCATAGCATGGACATTTTATATTGTGACTTCAATTATACAATACAGAAGAACACTATTAGTTGAAAATATGATTTGTGCTTCTCAATTGGGCTGATTGTGGGACAGTTTTATTCCTTGTAAGTATAGGTCTGTGCAATTAATGAAATTTAATCAAGATCAAGTCATTTCTAATCATGCTAATATGTTTGGCTCTTTTTAATGGAGAGATCTACAGACAATTCTCCATGAGTTTAGACTTTGGAGGAACGAAATTGAGTAGTTTTGTGTTAAATGGCACTGATTAAAAGTCTGTATTGTTCATGTTCAAGAAATTGTTTTATTTATTTGTTAACTCCTCTTTATGTAACCAGGATAGCGACACAGATGAACTGCTTTATGTTGGAAGAATAAACATTAAGCTATAGACCTGTTTGTAATTGTACCTTGTCTGTGTTCTACTTTTGGAGCTGTCTATTCTTTCCATGTAAACTGTGTTTGGATACTTGTCACGGCAGCGACCGGTTTGTAAAATGAGCACTGCTATTTTCCTTTGGCGTTTGTGGTGCTAAGTGACGTGTACAAAGTAATTTATGTTGATATTAACATTGCATCAGTACATTCATTATTCATTCCTTGCACTTGTCGAGGTCTTTATGGTGAATCGAGCAAGCACAATGTCAGCAAGTTGCCTGGAACACGACGCTCTTTCCGCTTAAACTTTAACCATCTTAGCGACCGTGTTTGTAAACCCCATTTGAATAGACCCGAGTTAGCGTTTCTACATCGGAGCCAGAAGGACCTGTTCTCCCTGATTAAGTTACCTCAGCGTTCCCGACACATTTTAGACTCACTTTCTCTGCGCCGCACTGTCCAGGGGCATTTAACCCTTACGCCCCGGGACTTGGGTTTCCGATTGTCGGGAAGTGAAGGGGTTACGGGGAGGAGGGAGTGCAAAAGAGCGGAGAGGAGGTGCGTGGATGAGCAATTTCAATTTCACACAAGAAACGACGGGTCTCCACTATCTGCCTGACTGTCCACTGAAGGGAGGAAGAGAGGACAGAGGAGCGGTGGGCCTGAAAGCGCTTCAAATATGTAGAACTGTAAATGTATTGTACAGTAATAATGGCACTTGTGTTAGAGTAGTCGTTTTTGTTATAATAGTAATAATTGGTGTTGTAGCGAATGTCGTAGTGTAAAATGTCAAATTTGGTTTATATTTTAAGGATAATGGCTTGATACTCGATACCACACGGATAACAAAAAAACAAGAGAGTAATTTTCAACACAGAATAATAACACTTTCTTTATGTTACCATGTGGTCTTATACTAACAGTTATTTTGGTAATCGATTAGTTGCTTAGATCCAAAAGGCCAGTCGATATAAGATTTTTACAATATTTAACCGAGAGGAATCTGTGAAGATGTTGTCAAGCAGCATTTTTTATAAAGTATACTTATAATAAAATAGGTTTTTCAATAAAAACACTTAACTTTTCGTGTCATTTTATGTGAATTCCCGCTTCATCTGAGCGATAACACGTTCTCTCTCAGCATAACATATTTTGGAGGTCTTTTAAAGTTTAAAAATCGATTATTTGATTATCAAATTGTTTGACAACTATTTAAATAATCAGTTAGTTCCAATTAATCGATTAACTTGTTTCAGCCCTTTCTTATACTGTTTCTGATAAAGCACAATATTAATATAAAACTGTATAGATATATTGTCCTCTTTCTGTTTGCCCAGTATCATGACATGTTCCAATGAGTGGTTTTATTATGGATTAGGATCTGATTTTTGATACTTTTGACCGCTCTAGTAGTAATAATAATAACAATAGAATATTATTAGGTAAAGTATTTGTTTAGGAATGATATTGAAGGGTAGAATTGGGGGGAATAGTAGCGATCAAATCTAATCAAATCTATATCAATTATGGGTTTCTGAGAGATGAAAAAAATGCGTAGTTGCAGTTAACAGCAATTAACAATTTGTGTTTATAGCATATCCGTTGAATATCTAATAAATAGTGAAAATTCTCCAAAATGTCACACTAGCAACCTAGCACTTCTATTTATGCTTTTCAGATTTCTGTTTTGAAGAATTTTCACCATTCAAAAGATATATTTTTTTGTTTTTAAGGTGAAACTAAACACTAAATGGCCTTTTTTTATTCAAACTTAACTGTGCGTTTTAGTAGTTCATACTACTGTTCATGTCTACTGTCAAGTCAAATTTAGCCGCTTGTTTGGACTGTTACTGTGGGTGGAATTTACGTGTTTTGTCTGACTTGAATTGTTAATTGCATGTGAAACTGTTCACATTTTTCATCACTTTGAACCCCATATAATAGGCATAAATAACAGTATATTTTGATGTTTCGTCCAGTGCAGTCAGTTTATTTAGATAGTGTACTACAAAGTGTGTGATTCATGCTGTGGTGGTGACTGTACTCCACTAATTAGCTGTGTGTTTGTTTGTGTCTACCTTGTAGCCCCCCATGCGGTCCTCTTGGCGGAAAGGCCTGTTGTTCTTGAGCCAGCGCAGTTTGGGAGTGGGTTTGCCTCCTGCAGCACAGCGGAACTTCACCGTGTTTGCAGCTGGCACCGCGTGAAGCTTCTTCTCCATCTTCGCCGACGACGTCCAGTAGGGGGCGCCTAGAAAAAACGCAACGATGGTCAGTGCAAATGTTTAATTAAAGCTAGCAAACTTTGAGATATTCAGTGTTATAAAGATGTATGAAAGATTGGTAATGATTACAGGACTTATTGTGAATCTTAATCAATGTTAAAATCCATGAGTTTTCACAACAAAGATTGGATTGAAACATGAACAAAACAGATCAACTTTGCTCACTAAAAGTACACTAAAATTTCCCATTGTCGGATATATAGAAATTATATAGATCACCTGAAAACACAATCTGGTTGTTTCTATGATTCTTTTTGCTTAATTGTATCCGCTATATGACTATTTGTTCATGGCCTTCTTGAAAATCATGTCTTAAAGTTTTATTAAGTAATATTTTTGAAAATTCACCAGAGATTTTACGGATCAATTGAAAAAGTCTTTACCTCTAAAATTATAGGTTGCTTCTGTGCTTTTTTTCACAATTTTTTTCTTCATTTTGGTGGGCGTTTTGCATTATTTTGTCCACTATCTGATTGTCCTTGGTTCGTGGCGTTCCCTAAAACCCTGGCTAACCCTTTCGCACAGTATTGCAGTGTAACAATTCAGCGCTGGAGGCGATTGGACAGAGAAAGGCAGATACAGAGCAGGCGAGCGTGACTGCGAAGGAGCCAAGGCTGAACCAATCTTAACACTTTCCAAGCCCCACTTAGATATGACCCACAACAAAAACACGCCCCACACACACGAACGTACGAATGAAAACACGCACTTTTCAAACACTTCTGCAGTCTTTACGTTACAATACTCTGGGCTGGGCGTTGCCAACAGGGAAACTACTGGACCATCACATTCAATTTCATCTCATTCCACTTAGCAGCTTTTTTTTCCTCCCTTCACTTCCTCCAATTACCAGAGCTCTCCTGTTTATCAGTCACTTGGCCGAGGAGGCTTATCACACTTAGGAAACCATTATCAACCATCAAAGATTGAATGAGCCTGTTTGGGGCAAATGTTTTGATTAAAGCCCTCAAAAACGTGTTATTTTAGTGAAAACTACTGCAGCAATGTTATGATCCGGGAACTGAGACACAGCTGTAATTACAGAGCAATGGATTGTTGTGCATCATGTTTCAGAGCTGCAAAATGAATAAAAGTCGAATCAATTCGCAATGTGAACTAATCGCAAATGCTGCAATTACTCAAGCACCATAAATACCTCCCCAAACAATAAAATACCCTGCTTTATTCTACATAACAACTGCTAATCGTGTTGTTTAGGTTTGTACAATTACGTTCTGAAATACATGGAATTTATTTATTTATTTTCTCAATTCTCCTAAAATGTGAACTTTGAACTGGATCCTATTATTAAAATACAAATCTCTATCTAATCTAAAAAGAAAAAATGCAATTCGATATTTTTCACAAATCATTCTGATCTATCATGTTTTACTATTTGTATTCTATTTTGTGGTTTTGTTGAATAGATGATTTTATTTCAGGATGTGCAGCAGTTTGGAAACGGTTTTCATTGTGCCAGTCCAGAGCGAGCGTAACAGAGAAAAGGAATTTTGGGGAGGTCATCCAGTCCAAAAATAATGTCCATAACATCATAATACCGTTTACTGCTCGCTAGAAGGCAAATGTTTAATAGAGTGACCCCAGAAAAGTTGAAAAGTTGAAGAAAACTTATAGTAACAGAAAATGTTAACAGTTTTGTTTAATCTAGTTACATTTAGTTTGGTTTAGTTTGGTTCCTTTAGATTTGTTTATTCAGATTCTGTTCATTTTACTTGTTTTTCTTGTTCAAAAGTATGTCTAGAGTTGCAATTTACCATTAATTTGATCCATCTTCAGTATAATTAAGGCTCAATATAGAGTAGTTTATGCATTCAATTCATCAACATTATTTTCTTACTCAAATGCATGCATTATCTGCCAGATAATTCTTGATTATCTGCCAGATCAACATCTTCATGTAAAAAAAAAACATTTAATAATCCAATTAAAGCCAAATTTAATGTATTTTACGTCAGAAATGTTACAGCATATATATACAGCATAATGCACAGCTACAACTGAAATTGACCATTGCAATAACAGTCTCCGGACTTCATCAAGACTTCCTGAAATCTATCACTTCCCAAGCTCCCATTTGTCCCAGCTCCAGCCTGCTTTTCTCAGCTGGACGTTCCTCCGTAGCCCCCCTGTTGTCCCTCTCTTTCTCCCTCTCTCTCTCACTCCACTCTGCACCTGGAAGCATGATTGCCTAAACAGATGGGACTCCAAGCTCAAAGTCAAACAACAACCCAAACGGTCCATACACTTCCCTCTCGCTCACAGCAGAAGTACGAGCAACACAGGGAAAACCCGGCAGATAACGGCGCTTGAATACGGCTCATAAACATATAAATAAGACCCTGGAGATGACTCGATACGGTCCCCCTCCCAAATGCTGACAATCCAAGCCTCTTCTCTCGGCACACACTATCTGACACTTGCCATGAATTTCTCTGGCACGGACGACCGGACAAGACACGCATACTTGGATGGACAAGTCGGTAAACAGCGCTCTTCCTTCCTGGAATATGGTGCAAAGTATAATAAGTCATTTAAAAGATCTTCTTCCTGCATTGACGCATTATCAGTTATGTATTAGAACTACACATTAACTGCAAAGTCTGTATGCCGATAAAAAGTGCTATTGGAACTGAACTGACCGATCCAAGCATTTGCAAAGCAGATTTTGCAAAAACACTGAGTGAAAATCCCAATAGCATCACATCACTAGGGATGTCACGAGTGTTATAGTGTTACGATTCTTGAGAATTCGTGAGAATTTATTTGGGCCCTAATAAAGAGCTAAGACTTCATTCGTAGTGAACAAACAGTTTATTAAGAATGTTTCAGGCTCAGTAGTTACTTAATTCATACCCTAATCCTAATTTCTAATACATTATTTAAATAGTTGCTAAATCTAAATCATTCTTATAAACAATTTTTTTCTTCATGAATTAGGTCTTTATTCATGCTCAAGTGTAGTTAATATAAAGTGGTACCAATTTTTTTTTTCATTCCCATTGAATAACAAATACTGTTCCTTAAATTTGTGATCAGATTTTCAGGAATTGAACAAAATTAAGTAAATGTAACAACAATAGGCAGATTTAAAAAAAATACTTTGCAGTTAAAAACATTGAATACTGCTTCTAAACGTTTAAACTCTTTGTGACCTGAATAATCACGATAATCCATAAACCAAATAATCCTGACATTCCTAATTGCAACACATCCAATTCACCTATTTGTGCCTAAATAAGAATTTGGTTTGAAGGAAGACATCTGGTACAAAATATATACCAAAACAATTTGTTAAAAACACTTATTCAATAAATAAGAGAAGGAACCATATACAATATACAGTATTTGGGGCTTAATATGCGTGTACGTGTCTTTTTCTACTTTTTTTCCTATAGTGCGATAAGATTTGAGCTGTAGAAAGTTAAATAAGTAACTTTTATGGCTCATTATTGACACCAACTAACGACTAAGGTGTTTAATTCTGCTATTATTTATTATTATCTACTGCAGTTTACTGGGTTTATGCTGCTTTAGGCTTAATGCATCAGTAGCATAAAGTAGATTCCATATTATCATTTATTGCGATCTTTTCTTTAGCAATATATCGCATTTCAAATTTTGGTAGAAACTTTTTACGGCATCGACTTTGAAATAGGTTTTGCAATTGCATGTTCCAGGTCTTGGCATTGATTAAATTAGTCCTTATTGTATTAGTCGAGATTAAAGTAGCATGTTTTCTGAATATTTTAGAGCCCGTCCATTCCGACAGAGACAGATGAGGTGCAGACTACCCCTTTGCGAGGTTGTCTCTCCTTGACGACCTCTGACCCCACATCGGCGGTCAGGTCGGAGGATGAGGTGAGGACTTGAAAGGTGAGCGTGGCTGTTTCCCAGGCTCTTCCGTCCGGCGGGGCACTACTTCAAACGGGACAGTACCCCGCGCCTCGCCCCCACTGTCTCTGCTCCAGATGGGGCCGAACTCTCGCTGTCCCGGGCCCCCAGAGCCCCCCGTATCCGGACCCCAGCTCCAGCACGGCTGTTTGTCCTGCAGCGGACCCGGGGTGAGCTGAGGTTATCTGACTGCGCAGCGATGACGCCAGACTCACAATCCGCTGCTGTATTGTGAGCTTTTTTAAGTTTTACCTTGAATAAACGACGCATTTGAAAGACTAATAGCGGTTTATTTAATATATTTAATGATTGACCTCATAGATCTTCCAATATTTCAACACTGAGCTGGAGGGTAGGTCAGTTTTCCGTGGTAGAATTTGCTGTTTAACTGTCAAATTGCAGGTGTTTCGACCTGGTTTATGGTTCATATCTCTATAATTACTGGGCCTATCCACATAAAACAAAAACTGACACAAAGTTCAAAGCCTTCTCTGTCAACACAAATTAACTGAGGTGAAATTATGTTTTCTTTTCAGAATATGGTGGCATTATTCAACCTCAAAGACGTGATTGTTGTCAGAAGTTTGCAGAGATTACAAATAATGATAACATTCAACTTTTCTGGATCATGCGTTCGGATATTTCTTTCAAAAACAGTAAATCTCCCATAGACTTAGACAGACGCCAGCACTCCATCTGAAATTATGACATACAAATCTGTGGAATTTCGTTTGACTTTAACCCTAATAGACTGCCACAACTAAAGATTTTATAGCCTGTTACTTCGGTCTGGCTTAGGATTTAAAATTAAATGCCTTTCCAGACCAATTCCTCTAAATTTATCCACATCGAGGCTTGGGACCAGCACAAAGTTAATCACGAGGCTGCAGTTTTGTTGAAAAAGCTAGAAAATGACAATTGACAAGTCTTACAGCTGTTGTAGTGGTTTGTTTCTTTGTATATATAATCAAGATTTCAATTCTTACTCTTTTCAATTACAAAAATGCTGGAGGCATGCAAAGGCAATTTTCTAAAACATTAGAATAATTTTGACAATATAGAAGTCATTGTTCGAAATGATTGTGATTTCAATTATGAGCCAAATAATCGTGACTTTTGCCATAATTGAGCAGCCCTACTTCAAAGTGCCAAAAATCCCACAAAAACCTATATATTATGAAATTATACTACTAACTATACTTATAATTAGTATTGGTAGTGAGTTATACTTTCAATACACAAGTGAAATAATTGCAAGTAACACGCATTTACTTTTGACAAAGACTGACAAGGATTGAAAACTACAATTACAACACGCCTCATATCAACAGGTCTAGGCCAAAGCTCCACGTGGCTTTTCGAACTAAATGACATCAGCCGTCCCCTCCTGCTCGTGTCCCCCAAAAAACAGCTACTCTTTTAATGACGTAGCACAAACGCGCCGGGCCGTCTCCTCGCTCCAACCTCTGCTGCTCCAGCTTCTCCTCAAAGTCAAATCAAAACGCTTTGTTTCACTCTGGCCTCGTGCCCAAGTCTATTTGAAGTTCAAGAAAAGAAAAAAGTCGAATATATTTTCTACCACGCCCACATACACCCACCTCCTCCTCCTTCTTTCCAAGCCAAAACTCTGAAAACTTTTGGTCACGATCCAACTTACCCCTCCTCCTTTCTCTAAACGTCTTTTCTCCAAGTTACATTTGAATAATAATCAGTTTTAAAAGTTTTGCCTATTGAAAAACACATGTGAGCTCGCAAACTGCCAGAACAGCTTTCTCTTTGTTTTGTTGCTGGACCTATTCCCCTTCCACTATTTTTTTCTCTCTCCGTCAGTCTCTCTCTTTCTCTCTGCCCCATATTTAATGGATTTCAGGCAATTACAGTCAGCCCGTAGTGGGGGAGGAGACCTGCGTGTGGAGAATTTTAACAAGATGTGGAAGCCCTCATCTTAACTTTCGAGTGTGTGTATTCGGGTGCAAGGCATGTGTGCACGTGGCTATATAAACTAAAGACTAGCAGGGAAGTTAGCAGGCGAGGTTTTGGAGCGTAGAAACTTTCTCTTTCTCACACACAGAGGGCCATCAGGTGCGTAACAAGGTCCAGATGGGTGTCTTTAATAATGGATGAGCCCAGCTGACTGCATGGCTGGCTGGCTGGCTGGATAGATGGTTGCTTGGCTTGGCCCCACGAAGCCAAACTACACGAGAGACGTTAGCTAAAGGAATGTTAAGAATCCCTATATTCCCTGGAGGACCGCGCCTGGGAGACATTTACGCAAACTTCACAGTAAAGGGAGAGACGGGAACGCTATGGACGAGACGCAAAGTGAAAAGGAGAGGTGATGAGAGTCAATTAAAGGCGCTGTACCTTATTTTTACCGTCATGAAAGCGTGAAAAATGGAGCTAGTTCATTTTAAACGGTTTGCAGCGGTCTGCGTGTATTTTTTAATGTTTGAACTAGTGGTGGGCATAGATTAATTTTTTTAATCTAGATTAATCTCGCTGTAATCTTGGAATTAATCTAGATTAATCTAGATTAAAATGGCTCATTTGAATTCTGACGAAGACATTCAGAATATGTGTGCTACCCAAATAATGACTAAAAGTAAGTCTTTGAGAACGGGTTTCTCAAGCCAGGTGGCGCATTAGACCAGGGGCTCATCACATCAGTGCTTGGCCCGGCATTAGCTAAGGGATGCTTTGCGTTTAGGTGGTACTTGAGACTGGAAGAACTCCTACAGTAAACTAATTCCGCATTGCACAAGGTGCAAACAACCTTAGTCTTGTCGAGATTTCCATTGGGAAGCTTCTTAAAAATACATTTTCTAGTCAGTGTTTCTCTGTGAGCTGCACTGTCCTCCTCTCTGATCACAGCCCCTCAGCTATAATTTGGTTTAGGTAGAATTAATAAAAAAAAAAAAAAAAGGATATCATCATTAAGTTGTGTTCAAATCAGAGTCATGGTGTTTTTTCCCTCCAAAGCTTTCAGTTTTCTGATACATTTTAATACAAAGATTGACTCTTATCCAGCAACACTTCTGTGCAATATTCATTTAATTCTGTATTAATTTAATTCTGTGCTTAAATTTCCCCTGGAAGCCTCTGGACAAAGTAACCTGTGTGTCATGTTTAGATCATAAGCCCATGTTTCAAATAGGCCTAATGATAATTTACAGTTAATTCTTGAAGGATGTCATTGATTAGACTTTACTGTAGCTCTGACACAACAAGTCAGTCTTCAAAGCCTAAATAAACCTTCCGTCAGTGGCCATTCATTTTCATTCTTCCAGTTTTCGCTTGGGATTATTCTGTGCATAACGCACCTAAGGCCTTGTTACGCACGCGGCTAATTTACATATCAATACACGCGAAAACTGTGCAAAGCGCTAAACTTTGTAGATGCGCTGTGGCGTTTGCTCTGATTGGTTCATGATTCTTCACTGGTGCTGAAGACAGAGGAGTCTGTCTGTGTCTGTGCCGCGCTGCTCACGGCGCTCACACCGCTGCCGCGTAAAGACGCGTAATGACGCGCGGAGACAAGTCAGATCCAGAACGAATGAACTCAAATCAAGTTTGTCATCGTGAGTTCTGAGAGTTCAGGGTTGGACTGATTAAATCTCCAAAAGTGCACAGTCTGACCCTGGATTAAGTTTGTGTCTGATGTGATGGTTTGACTCCAGAGGTAATGATTTTAGTGGGACTACTTTTCCGCGCGTAAGGTGGAGGAGTTCATTTACGTGCCTGCTGGTACAGCGTGCTACCACCAAATGTTTTAGGGGTCCGCAGTAACGGGCCGGAATACGTTACTTTCAGTCCTGATGGGGAGCGCAAATCTTCGCGGTAATTTGCGCTATTCTAGACGCAATAGTTCGTCAGCTGTTTGTTCTCAAAACTACGAAAAATACGAGGCGGGTTGGTCCAGAAGAAAGAGTAGGTAAAAGCGTATGGGATGTAGAACTTTAGTTCCGAGCCTTTGATTTGGCGCTATGTGTGTGTAGCTCGCGTCTCTCGCTCTCTTTCTCTCTCGTTTTCTCTCGTGCGCGACAAAGATTTTCTGCGCGATGCCCTGGGAGCTGTGCGCAGCTTAGAGGGAACAGCGCTCCCAACCCAACTTTGAGAATAGATTAACGGCGATATTTTTTTTATCGCCCGATAAGAGTCTCACGTTAACGCAGCACGTTAACGCCGTTACCGGCCCACCACTAGTTTGAACGCATTCCTAGCGTCTTAATTATTCATCGCAATGATATTATAAGCGCTTTTCACTACTTCTAGAGGCCAGAGTGGAGTTTTTCTGTCAAGCTAACAAAACCTAGATGCTCCACAATAAGATGCAAAAAGCAGACAGCACACAGCAGTCTCATTTTGACCCTAAAAGCTGTTTTTACAATTAATCTGCATTAGGGCAAAACAAATTTGAATGTATTACATGAAAAATGTTGGGTACAGCAACTTTTTGGCCCCATAGTACCTCTACTTAAATATTTATAGTTTGTTAGCAACCCAAACATTAATGGGAATATTTGTTTTAACATCCTGCTTTCAAGTGAGTTTCCAGAACAACTCATTTTAAAAGACTGAGGATATGGTTGTGAATATCATATTGTTTTTAGACCATTTGAAAAGCAAAGCAGCTGATTACTATGTGTAGAAAGTTTCATTACTTGCTGCACTTAAGCGGCATGCACAATTTAGCCAAATGCATTAGCGGACAAAACACTGCCGAAGCAAAACCAAGCACAATCAGACAAGCAGACGGACTCGTTAGCACACCACATTTAGACTGAGGCAGGACACAGACTAGTCTAACTTCACTCAGCGGTTCGACCCTCGATACTCACTTAACTGCTCCCCGTCGCCCCCTGTGTCCTCCGAGCGCTCAGTATCGTCCTCATCATCGCCCGACGAGATGGCATCTGCACAGAGCAACCAGGGTTACTGCCAACCCTCACACAACCTCTGCTACAGCTAAGCATGCAGTGTTTCTCAAGTCACTCAGCACTGACTTAAATGTAAACCTCAATAACAGGCATTCACACTTCTCCTTCATGGTTTAATCTCACTTAAATGAGGCTGAGGGCACGTCCTGGACAGTCTGTAGTCGCAGGGCCAACACGTGGAGACACACAGACAACATTCACACACATTTACTCAGATTTAGACTTTGAATTCACCTGGACATTTTTGTACAAAAGCTGAAGACAAACAACAGACAACCAAACATCAAGTGCTGCCCTGTCTCCACTGTGCACTTTGATTCAAACATTCACTCCAACACAAATGTCTTAACAGAACTATTCAAGAGTCTCCAGAACACTGTGGGTTCCCTCCATGGCCCTGTCCTGACTGCTCTAACCCTGCTCTCGGCCCTGCCTGCTCCTGACTCACCTGTCACATTGACTATGAAGCAGACCGTGTCAGAGCCCACACTGGTGCAGGCGTACAGGCCCGAGTCCTTGGGCGTAGCATCACGGATCTGCAGCACGTCCTGCTCTATCAGCGTGCGATTGTTGGCGCCCAGAGAGCGGCCATCTTTGGTCCAGGTGATGGTCCCCTTCAGTGGCAGCGGGCAGCTCAGCTTCAGCACCTCCCCCGGGTGCACTGAGCACAGCGTGGGCTTAGAAATTTGGTATTTGTTGGACGCCTCTGCAGGGGTGAGGGCAGGTAGGAAGGTGCACAGGGACAGACAGAGGAGGGAGAGGAAGAGACAAGCCAGAGTGTAAGAAACAAAATCACCACATGAGCCCATGGATGCAATTCAATCATTGTACGCAGAGGAGCACTACAGAAAGGTAAGGCCCACTTTAAATCACCACGTTATCATTCCCACAATCATCCCAAAGTAAAATACCACTTTTCTGTGACAGTCTATCATCGGTCTGTATAGATTTAGAGCATGCAGTTAATCTCCCAGTGTTTACAGAAAAATCAATGCAGGTGAAAATTGAACTGCCCCTTTGTTCCAAAACACCTTCTCTGACTGAAGCTAAGCAGCTGTGTACATTTGTGAGTCTATGAGCCAAACTGGGTGATCACACTCCACACTGTTTGTCCATCAGAAAAGCAAGCAGCCAAAAGACAAAGCAGTTTTTCAGCAGGGGGCAGAGGAGCAGAGAGGGTCATAATTTTGAGTTTTTGGACTGCAAGCTTTTGACCTGACCGTAGCCTGACTCCACTGGTTTCCATCGCTTTCATAACATGGCCATGGAGGACTTATAACCCCGGCACAAAATCTGCCGGCCAAAGCAGAGAGTCAGAGTCAGCATGACTCCAAAGTGCATAAAACCTTCACATCTGGGAGAAAATCCAAGTCTGTGCATTTGCATGTGTGTACATTGTGTCCACTGTAGTTTAAGGACTGTATTACGAATATATGACAACACGGCTCCGGGCAGAGTAATGCGAATGTTCTCAGAAGATAATTGAATGATGACTTATTACTGCACTGGATTACATATGTCCATTGTTTAAGAAGTATGAGAATAAGTGAATAAATCTTCAGGCAGAAACAATGGGCTTTTGGTGAGATACACATGACACGTTTTTATTAACACAGAACAGAACTCAAATTACAGCCAAACTTGGCAAATCACCTGATTATTACTATCCGAAAACAATGAAAACAGAACTACTTCCTAATTTGCAGTTTCTCACGTGTTCCTTGCATCCTAATTATTCAGCACAACGAGTTTATAAGCAGTTTAAGTAAATTTGTGAGGTTCCATTTTTATATATTATTGTGCTTTGGTGGTCCGTCTGAAAAAGCTGTTCTAAAGACATGTGCGTGCCTCAAAATGAAAGTATTAGCATATAAAGGTTTTGTGAGAGACAAATTAGATTTGAACTTGATTCTTTTGCGGTTGCCGCGCTTTAATTATTCCTTAATCTAAACACTAAAACAGTTATAAGTGATAAAGTAACACAGTTTATTCCACAACAAGTGCCCTTCATATCCATCACTATCAAACATTTTCTCCTTTCAGAGCAATTCACTGCAAAAACATGTGTGAATGAGGTTTTATGGGGGATTAGAGAAGATTTAGTGAAAGAAAGCGCCAAACATAAATTATACAGAAAGCCAAGGCTAAATCTTGACTTCATTTACTACATATATGATATTTGTAGTGTGTTTTATAGTACTTTGACAAACAAAACACCACTCTTACTACAGTACTCCTCTGTGTGTCTAGTAGTCCTACCTAGAGGCACGAGCCAGCGATACAGGCGTGTTTTAAGAGTCTAAATGTCCCCCGCGGGCAAGTCAGCGCACACAGGTACAGTCCCTGCATTGTCTCCAATCCGGAAATAATTAACCCTCTCCACAGAGCGCTAAGACTGAGAGGCTGTGGGTGGCCTGATAAGAGGTGGAGCAGAGCTGATTGATGGAAGCGTTCTCAAATACCTTTTAAGGCATGACTTTTCGAACCAGACGCTTTGACATTACAGGCTCCAGACTCGTCTTAAGGTTCGGGGCACGTACAGGGAGAAGAGTGGTGTGTGGCATGGGAGTGTTATGAGAACTGGGTGAAATATGGTCCGAAATGTTACGCTGTCAAAGGGGGATGAACAATGTGAGATTTGTGAGAACTAGTTTGTTGAGTGGAAAAGTACTGGAAAAGTAGTGCTGATGTTTTATGGTGTTTGATTCCATAAAATAACAGGGCTGTAAGTGTGATTAATTAATTGGTCGACTAACTGCTTTCATTGGGATTTTTTTAAATTATTGCACAACAGCAGAAAGTAGAAGATACAAAGTGAGTAAGCAGGAGTTTTTCCGATTAACTAACCCATTTATTCAACTTTTTTGCACAGGTTTTTGGTACTTTACAGTATGCAAAGTAGTTAATACGTGAATTTTAAAATCTTTAGTGTGTATTTTAGGTCAGATGTACAGTCATAAAATCTTTTCTAGTACTACGCTGTGCTCTTTTTTAGTCGACTAATCAATGCAAAGGGCAGGTTTTTGGTCGACCAGCAATTCTTCTTTGTTTGGCTACAGCCCTACAAAATAATCAATATTATGGCTGTAAGAAGTGTGCATGAATATTGTTGATATTATTATGATATTATTTATAGTTTGATTGTTTTATCTGACCAAATTTTAGTGTTTGGATTATTGTGAGAAGAAATGTCACTATAATCATTCATATTGTCTAACAGATCACTTTTCATTCTAGCATGTGACCAGCTTTCTGAAATCAAACTTTCTGAGTGATAAATTAAGATAATGTGACACAAAAGCGTCCAATAGCAACAAAAATGCAACAAAAAATGAAAAAGAAAAGACAAACACCATCAAAACTGTGACTAAAAGAAACAAAAACGTTCCAAAACACATGATTATTTTATTAGTTTGTTCAGCTATTGTTCTTAGGATTTTACTGTGTCCTAAATAATCATAATTATAGATTAACTGAATAATCTTGACTTGATGGGTACAACTATATACGCCTGTAGATGTCAGTAAGTTGCAGTATGCGTAGAAAAGTTTCCATCCTGGGAGAAGTTTATTCCAATACTATACATTTCAGAATGACTAAGCAATGCACCACCTGGATTTTTCCAAATACTGTACATGCACCGCCTGCCTTTTCAGCTGTCAGCACTTCTCCCACAAAAAAACAAGGAGCTTTACTGAAAGACGATCCATTCCAGCCTAAAAAATGTTGACATGCAGAGGTTTTCACTTGGACGGGAACACTGTCTTCTGTTAGATTAAAGAACAACATACACGTGTGAGCTGCATCTTTGTCTCATCACCATCTGTTCCGCTCCATCAACTCCTCCTCCGTCTTCTCTCCTCCTTGGCTCTCCTCCTCGTCCCTCCCCCCCTTGCTTCACACAGAGTGACCCCCGTGACCCCGCTGACCTGACCCTGACCTGCCCAAACCTGTTGACACCTCCGACATGCCCGATTCTTCATGGGAAACCTGTGAGGAGCGAGAACAGGCTGAACACGTCCTGCTGAGGGCCAACGCAACAACCTGGACGCGCAATGAGACGCAGGTGTGGGCAGATGTTTTCTCCAGAGAGATTCATTCACATGTCCTCTGCATTTGACCCATGCTTCAGTGCAGCCAGGGCGACCTGAATCTGAGCATGTTGTGGAGGGCAGAACAGATATCGCTCTTGTACAACTGTGTGTTTGTTTAGAGTGAGTCAAAAGTATCGAAATTATCAAGTATTTCTTTTATTCTTCCGTCTAATAAAAGTGTGTTTTTATTATTATAGTGGCACAGAAATCAGTATTGAGCCTATTCCTTAGTATCATAATTGAGTTTGCAATTTTAATATTTGGACCACACTAGTTACTACAAGTAATATATTTACTACTAGTTAATCGTACAAAGTAAACAGTAAAGGATAGGATTAAACTCCATTTGTATAGCTTCCAATTGTGTTTCTTTGGAAAGAAAGAAAGAAAGAAAGAAAGAAAGAAAGAAAGAAAGAAAGAAAGAAAGAAAGAAAGAAAGAAAGAAAGAAAGAAAGAAAGAAAGAAAGAAAGAAAGAAAGAAAGAAAGAAAGAAAGAAAGAAAGAAAGAAAGAAAGAAAGAAAGAGAAGCATGGAAAGAAAGAAAGAGAAGCATGGAAAGAAAGCAAGAATGCAGAAGAGAAAAAAGGAAAGAAAGAATGAAGGAAACAGAGGAAAAAAGGAAAGAATGAAACAACAAAAGAAAAGATTTGGTTATTACTAAAGCCATGGCTTGAAATAATTTCTCAAAAAATAGTTTACAGTCCTCAAAAGGTAAGTTTTGGTGAGTGTAAATTGTAAAGTGTAAAAGTGAATAGAGAATGATTGTAATTGTTTAGATAATCCAGTTCTATAAATGCTCGTGTCTGTCTTTCCTGAGATTCCAGGCTGATCCCAGCACTGTCCACCATCCTTTCTGGAATCCATTACACCAAATTGTGCCCAGAAAGCGTCCCGTCCCGTCCCATCAGACCTGCTCTCTTCAGGGCTCCACGCTGCGTTAAAGACTTGAAACGCTTCACTTCTACTTTTTCATCTCCCCAAGTTTCTTCCGCCGCGTGATCCTCTTTCTTGTTCACAAATACTTTCCCTCCATCTCTATCAAAGCCCCTCTCTCTCCTCCCTCTTTCATCACTATCATTTGGAGCCTCTATCGCTCGCCTGGAGTCCGTCTGTTCCACGGCTATTACACGTGTCCATCAGGTGTGATCAGGCCAAGCACCATCTCATCTCCCACACCATCTCGACGCACAATAATTAGTCTAGCAGCCCGAGATGGAGCAGGCCATTCTCACAAACGTCTTCACATCTGCTCAGCCGTCTGTCTCACTGTCTGTCAAATCACTCACACAAGCCCAGGGAATATGTTGAATCGGCAGTGTTTGATGTTTGTTTCTCGCTAAAACGTTTTCTTCATCCTGCAAAGTTTTGGCCAAGTTTTTAAAAACACTGATAATGACTAGGGCTGCACAATTCAGCGAAATTGAATGGAAATTGCAATTTGAGTGGAAGCAATTACCAAAAGCTGCAATTTTTAAAGTGCAATCATTTCCTCCACAAATGACAAAATATGCTGTTTTATTCAGTATAAAAATTGCTAACCCTGTAGTTTAGATTTGTTGAAACATGTTCTGAAACAAGCGACAAAAATGCAACTAAAATTAACAAAAATGCAATATAAGTGAAAAACGCAGCATAAAATAACAGAAACGCATCCAAAAGTGACTAAAAGTGACAAAAATACTTTAATGAGCAACAAAAACGGAACTAAAAGTGTCAAAAACACAACTAATAGCAACAAATCTTTTACAAAAACATGTCTAAAAGTGACAAACTAGACTAAAAGCAAAAGAACTTAGACAAAAATGCATCTGAAAGTGATTCAAACGTGACTTAAACGTGACAAAAACACAACTATAAAGCAACAAAAACGCTCTGAAACACGTGATCACGTCATTTTCTTCTTTGTCAATTCTACTTGACACGTTTGAACTTTTAAATCCTGTTATTAAAACATAAATTGCAAATCTAATCGCAGTCAGTGGTCAGAAAAAGTAAAATATTTTCCTCAAATCGTGCAGCTCTTCAGAATTGTGTTGTATCTTTTTGATACTGGAATCTTAAATGGATTGCACTAAATGGACAATTGCTAGTTATTATTTGAAAGTTTATAAAAGATATAATGCCAGACAGCCAAGCATTTGTACCAATAACTCTTCGATCTCGCGCCATTGTTTTTTTTTTATCTTGTCTTATATTAAGCAGCTAAAATACTACATAATTATTCAATATTATTTGCGATATTGATAACTATAGCTTTAACACTTAGCTCTAAATGCAACAGATTTCTAACACAATTTCTTGAGTCTTGTTCCCGTACTTTTTGCTCTATTAACTTTTCACAACAAGTAAATGAGTAACTTCTTCTAATATATGAAATGCATGCTGGGTAGCTGTACTCATGAGTTCAGTCTCCGGTCAAGCTATAGTTCACTTGATTTATTTGTCTGCAGTTTATTAAAAGTAACTTGTTATTAGTCAAGTTGATATTTTACAGAATTTTAGGGCTGTAATCGTTTAGTAGATTAATCGATCGATGGTGTCTTAGTCCACCAACTAATTTAATTTGCATTTAACAAATTTATGTGGCAAAAACGAGAAGATGTGGAGTGAGTTAGCTGAAGATTTTGGAGTAAATCTGTATCTCTAACAAATAAATGCACTGTTTCCGAGTATTTTTCTGTATAAATTGTTCTTTTTGCATGAACTCCTGTGCAGTTTCGGTCTTCTGAGTGCAGTCTGGGTCAGATACACGGAGACACTGCACAGTTTAGATACATTTATGCCACACTCCCCTGTTAGTCGACTAATCGGTCGATAGGATAGGTCTTTAGTCGACCAAGAACAGCCCTAGAGGGTGGTCCTATCTCTCATTAGAAAGCCACTTCACCCACAAACCCACGCTCCTCTTTCCTCCTGTTCAGCTCGATGGATGAAATGTGGACTAAATGTAATGAGTGCCATCTCGCAGACGCACGGCTAAATCACATTAAACAGCGCCGCAGCCTGATCCCGGTCCGGCCTCTGCATCCCGCTCACGTCTCCTCATCCTGGGACTCTGCGCTCTTTTTTTGTGTCTCCTGCTGCTCCTCACTGATGTCTGTGTCCTTTTCTCATTCAAATCCCCCTTTTAGTCTTTTTATGATGACAAAGGAGCTGCTGCATGGACTGGCTCCTGCTGGTGTCCATGGCGACGACCCCAGCTCCCATGACCCCCCTGGAAAGACCCCCATGTCCTGAACCCAACCCGACCTCTTTAGTTTTATCAGAGACAGAGCCTTTTGTTCAGGAACTTCTTAACTAGGCTTATAATTAGCATTTAATGTGTTTTAATCACGCTACAGTCACATTTTCAAGGCTTGTGGAGGAATAATGTATGTATTGTATGTTTAAATCGTTGTTATAGACTATTATGGCATTCGTTTGAGAATGTTCATTACTTTCTTTGTTTTTTTTTTTTTGTTTTTTTTTTGTTTGAATATTTTGACCAAAACTCATAGACGTTAAATTAAAAGGCTTCATGTTCATTTGAGAGTTGGCCTTGTTTTGTTGTGTGTGATTGAATTGTCCCTGCCAATTAAAAAAAAAAAAAAAAAAAAAAAAGTGTATAATAAGTAATAAGTGTAATAAGTGTAGCGTAGTCTAATTTAAAGGTGAAGATTATACTATTGTTTATTTAAAAATGCGCACAATGAATAAAACTACTGTGTGGTACTGACAACAAGAAGGGAAAGAGACCTTACTAAGCAACGTTTTAAATTATTTTATATATTAAAAGGAAGCACTGAAACACTTAATCGTCAAATTGTGTTTGTATTTTGATCATCGTAATCGTTTATCTGGACTAAACAGACTCTAAAACACATGGAAAATGACAAAGACAGGCCATATTATTCATTCAAAATGTCAAAAATGAATATACAATTTCAGATTTTTATCAATAATGCACATCCAAAAGACTTTGGTCAAAATCCTTCTAATCGATACTAAAACCAGTATTGAAACTAGGTACACATTTGAACAAGTATTGATACAAAAAATGATCACAAAATCTCATTAACAGGACAAAATGTGACCTTTCTTGATCTTACATTTTACAAAAAAGGTCAATAAAATGAGTTGTTAAAGTTACCTCTAGTCCTTTTCAAACATCATGAACTCCATAGTAGTACATTCTAAGTTTATTTTCCCATTTTATCTCTTCTTCCACAATCAATATATGAATGTCTGCTGTGTTTTTAACTGATGCTCAATAAATAAAAGATCATAAAACCTTGTAGTTTCGACCTAAACGTTGTGAAATGCATGAGATTATTGGCTTTGTTTAGGAGTTCATATTTCAGTCTTCTCTTAAATGTCAAGGTTTCTCTCTCAAATGGGAACTTGGAACAGCATTGTGCAATCAGAACTACTAAACTGAAATGCAATGTTTGTCCGAAAGTTTAGATATTCTCCCAAAAGCGTGCAGCCCTGTATTTAAGAAGCAGTCGCTGTATTGTCCATTCAAACTAATTGCAACAGACAAAAACAGCGTCTTATCCGACAGAGTCCAAACGCTGCAGTGACACTTTCTGACCACATCTCCCAAAGTAAACACTCGCACACACACAACACACGAGCATTGACTCCCAGTGGGCTGAGAACCTTTTAGATTAACACCAGGCAGCAACAGGCTAATAAAACTCTGTGTGAAGGTCGTATATCAGGTCCAAGTGCCCCTGGGTCACACCACCAGCCCTCCTCTCTTCAGCCCGGCGCATTTGTTTAGAGTTCAAGTCCACTCACACACACGCACTGAAGGCTTTTAACTGCACAGCTGACACTTTTATACTTTTACGGCGCTGCTCCTACTGTGTGTGGACAGACGATTACAGATGCGGAGATGCTTTGACTTTCCCACCTCGGCAAACAAAGAATATACGCACTCGGATGGTGTTGACTTTGGTTGTTCCTGGTAAGAGAGCTGCAGTTTAATAATGAGTAAATGCTCTTACTGAGAATTCCCATAAGCAGAAGTTGTATAATGTACAAACTAGAGCTGCACGATTTGAGAGAAATGTCGATTTTTCTGACCTGTATTGCAATTGTGATGAGATTTGTTGTGTTTTAATATTGGGATTCTGTGCAAAGTTCACGTTTTAAAAGGCAAAGACTGAAATATGACCCGACAAACGAATGCAAGTCGCATTTTTGTCACTCTGAGTTGTGTTTATGTTGTTTTTTTATTACTTTTAGTCGCAGTTTTACAGCTTTTAATCAAGCTTTTAGTCACACTTTTAGTCGTGTTTTTGATGCTTTCTAATCACTTTTTTGTCGCTGTCAGTTGCGCTTTTGTTGCTCTTAGCCGTGTTTTTTCACTTTGTCTCGTTTAAGTCACTTTAAGTCGCACTTCTGATGCTTTTAGTCAAGCTTTTAGTTACCTTTTGGTCACTTTTTTGTTGCTTTTAATTGCGTTTTTGTTGCTATTAGTCACATTTTTTCACTTTGTTATGTTTTGGTCATTTTTAGTTGTGCTTTTTGTCTCTTATAGATGTACTTTTGTCACTTTAAGTCAGGGGTGGGCAATTATTTTGACGCAAGGGCCACTTTGGACTTTTACACTTGCCTGGGGGCCGGACCATTTTACACACATACTACTACACATAGACTTAATGCCTAAAATACACAAAATCGACAACAGAAGAGCAGAAATCATTACCTTTACTTAGAGGGAACAGTGCCAACAGTCACTCTTTTTATCCAAAGCATCAAAGTCTGGTGTTATTCTAGTGGTGGCTGTTCTTAAAACTGATCTTAAATGAACAAACAGCTGCTCAGGCAACTATAAAATGACAAATGCGTCATACTTAACTCATTCAATTTTTGCTTTGTGGGCCGGATCAAAATGCCAAAAGGGCCACATGTGGCCCCCGGGCCTTAGTTTGCCCCCCTCTGCTTTAAGTCATTTTTTCACTCTTACAGTTGCGTTTTTGTAGCATTTAGTCATTGTTTTTTTACTTTTAGTTTCAGTTATTTTGTAGCTTTATGTCACTTTTTTTCATTTCTGATGAGCTTTTGTATTGTACTTTTATTTAAGTCCTTTTGCCATATCTATTATTACAACTATTTAAATCAGTAACGTAACACAGTAAAGAATCATTTTATACATGTTTAGTTTGATTTATGCTTATATTCTTTAAACCTATTTGCCTTGTTTTGGTTTAAGACAGTTTAGTCAGCATAACTTTCCTCATTTGCTTCCTATTTAACCGCTGTCCCATTTGCCAACATCACTTATTCCATGATCTTTGCAAAGGGTCAAGCACATTGTGTCTGAATCCAACGCAACAAACTGCAGCAGGCACACCTTTAAAGCCTGGCACCATTGTTGAGCAGCAGCCCGAGGTATTTTAATCACTGAGCAAACTTTCGACAACAGTGGCATAGATACCAGAGCTCTGTTACAGACAACTAAATCCGCTATACAACTGTTACAGCAACAAGCGGTAAACAAACTAACACGGGGCCACCAGCGGAGCAGCAGGCGTGGGCTCCTCAGACACTGATATCTGATGGATCCACAACAATTACACACTCCCACACGCGGTGCAGGGTGGCCACGGCTCCAGGGCAGGGGCAGGAGAGAGGAGAGGAGGGCAAACAAAACCAAAAGAGGGTTTAATCATCCACCAATTTGTCTTACTAACATCACAGAGCCCCGGAGCGCCCCGAAGACTGTGTGCAGAGTCGGACTTATGCACCGAGGTGGAATACACTGGGGGCAAGAGTGAGAATGAAGATAATGGTAAACCGCAGGTAAAATATGAAGGAAATCTCTCTGAACTCGTTTTGAACTGTGGTGGAAAGTAGCAAAGTACAAAAGTAAAAGTATTGTGCTCCAGTAAAATTTGCAGTCTGTATTGTTTTACTTTTTTCACTACATTTAAGAGCAGATTTCTGTACTTTTGCTCCAATACATTTTTTAACAGCACTTTCTGTTTGATTTTAGGAGTTATTTTAGCAGGTTTATGGTGACATTCTTCCGTTTAAGTCTCAGTTTAAGTCTTTGAGCAAACAAAATTGTCTTGAAACATTGAAATTGATCAAGATACCCACTTTTTATTAGTATCAAATGTCATCGTGAAATACATACTTCAGTACTTTTACTTAAATAGATTTTTATATGCAATACTTTTTCTTGAGTCATTTTTTTGTATCTGTGCTTTTACTTAAGTAATATAATTGAGTACTTCTTCCACCACTGGTTTAGAAAGAGTTTCAAAAGTTGTTGTTTTAAACTACGTGTAAATAAATCATACTGATACATAATGTACTGCATGGGAAAAATATTCAATTTGAGAGGTTACTGATTCACACAGTCATTTAAAGTAATCATTTTCTATTATGGCATGTCCTGGGCAAACTTCTGAACTGGAAAAGACACCAAAATGACTCTTATTTCAAAACCCCCAGAGCCAGGCACTAGGGCTGCATAATTAATGAACATCATAATCGTAATTTCACTGGACGCAATTGGCAAATCGCAAAGGCTGCAATATTTCCTCAACAAACAACAAAATATCCTGTTTTAGTCTGCATATAAGCTGTTAACACTGTAGATTTGTTAAAACAAGTGACAAAAATGTGAACAAAAGCAACAAAAACGTGTCTAAAAGCATCAAATATGTGACAAAAACATTAAAAACCTGACTAAAAGCAACAAAAACACATCAAAAAACTTAACAAAAATGTGTCTAAAAGTGAGAGAAATGCAACTAGAAGAGATAAAAACGTGATAAACACTGTGACAAAAATGCAGCTTTGATGTTTATTAACACACAAATATGGACAAGCAAATCTGAAATAATAACTTAAGACTCTCAGTTTGAATTTTGCCCTTTTTCCTTCCAGTGTGAACATCTCCATTTGATTGAATCAGCCACAGCTGGACAGGACTAAAATCCCATCAGTCTTTCGCTGACCCCAGATCAGATAAAAGGGGTCACTCCTCTGTGGTCATGTGACTCCTCCTCATTCAGCTCCTTAATCTCCCTTCACCTGACCACACTGCTGGATAATCCCTCCATTTAAAGCACACGGGTCAAATATGCACAAATCCTCTGTTCTTGACAATTGTGTAACTTTTTCTTTACTCTTAAGCACCAATCTAGGTCTTAACTATCAAAGCAGGTATTCTGAAAACTGCAAACGTGTCTTTTTGTCTCTATGTGATCATTTCATACAGTGGAACAAAGTTTAAGAGTTAGAAGTGGGGTTTTACTGTATATAAGTGTTGTTCCCTCCTGTTTAGCATCACAAAATTAAGAACATTTAAAGTTCGAAGTATCTTTTATGCTGCAACTGATGATTATTTTGCTAAGTGATTAGTCTAGCAGTTATTCTAATTAATCGATTAGTTGTTTAGAACATGAAATGCCTCTAAATATTGATTTTTATATTGATTTTTACTGAATTTGACCCGGATGAAACAAAGGTGAAGATGCTTTCTGATATATATTTACAGACAAAATAGGTTATTGATTAAAAACACAAACTGTGCCAGTCATTCCTGCTTGGTCTTGGTCATAAAACCTCTTCTCTCAGCACGTTTTGTAGTCGATTACTAGATAAATTAGCAATAATCTATTGAGTAAATAATTGTGATTAATCGATAAAGTTGTTTCAGCCCTAGTATATTTACTTTCTTCAATGGACACAACAATGGCCCTACATCAACACAAAAGTCCAACTGAAGCATTTACACAACATATAATAACATTTTCTACAATATTGTGTCTATCAACAAGTCTGTGGACATATATTTTTTGTTTTGGCATATAAATCGTGCACACCCTGACCATTTATAGGTGTAGGATATGCACAAATGCTTGCTTTGAACTAGCTTTCTAAGTAAATTGAAATCTGTCTTCTTTACATATCTGACGTGTATCGTTAAGACTCCTGCAGTGAGAAGAACCTTTGTAGCACTAAAAGTTGAAAACCACTGGCCTGTAATGTATAGGCTCACCCAGCATGGAGCCAAACAGTCTAAAACACTAACAACAACAACAACAATAAGTAAACCAAGGCCTTTCATTAGATCCACCAGGTAAGACCAATACCTGACCCCGGGGCAAAGGTCACAGCACAAAGGAGAAGCTTAAATAGTGATGCTAGCTTACAATTAGCGCACTGATTAAGGCCTGGGAACAAAGGGCTTTTCAGGAATGTGCGTTACCATCCATCACAACAAACTAACAACAGACGCCACCAGTGGAGACGGCGGGGGAAAGAATTAGTCCAATTGCGTCCATATTTTTTGCTGAACGTGTAAAAATGGCTTGTTAGAATAATTGACTTCGAAAAGGGTTGAAAGACGGGGTTGTTTTTCTCCCTCGTACAGCTCGTCTGCAGCCGGGGAAGGGCACGCCAGCGCAGTGCCAGTACAAACAGTGACCCACCCATTTCACGGCCCACGTCCTCCCACACTCCAGCATGACTCTGTGCACAACTGCGGACACGAGCGGCTAAAACGTACAGATGTATCGCGACAGAAATATATCACGATAATACCGATTACCGAGGGATGTCAAGATTATTCAGTTAACTGGCCATTTTTAAGGACTATGGGTGTTAAAAGTATCGAAAATCAGATATCAAAACAAGACACTCATTTGAGCAAGCATCCATGCAAAAAAAATCACTTTTACAGGACAAACTTTGACTTTTCGTGAACAATCTTGAGCTATTTTCAGAACTTATTAAGGCCGCAATGTTTAATAAAGAAAGTGCTATTAACTAGTGTTGAAAATGTCTAAAATCTAAACCTTAAAAAGAGCATTTGCGGTTATTCTTGTGGTATCGAAATCAGCATCGAGAATCGAGTATGTTTCTTAGTTTCGAATCAAATTTCACTATTTCAGACAAAATATAAAGGAAAGAAACTAAAAAATTATAATTGTCATAAGCAAACATAAGTTAATTGTTAACTTTATAATACCTCCACTCTTTGAGGCCTTAATAAAACATCAACAAAGACTTAAATCCTTATGAACAAATTGTTAGCTAAGAATGATTCAGGCTTAGTAACTACTTAATTAATACTCTAACTCTAACCCATACCCTTTAATTAAGTAGTTACTAAGCCTAAAACGTTCTAAACTACTTTTTCATTATGAATTAAGTCTTTGTTCATGTTTTATTAAGGCATTAAGTGTAGTTATCATCAAGTGTTGCAAGCCAATTTCAATCAATGCACTAAATAAGGAAACCTAAATGCAAAGTGCTTTTTATCCAGCTATTTCTGGCAAAATATCATTACTTTTTGTTCCAGAAAGTTTTATTTTACCAGGCTAGTGACATTATTGAATCAAGGATTTCATTGTTGTTTTCTCTAGGTGACAATGACTATTAATAATCTTGAGCTTTATCAGAACCAGTGAAAAATGATATGGTAAAATAAAAAGTACTATTACTTTGTGTTGAAAATGTCTATGTCTATTCTCTATAACTTTGATCTAAAACTGAGCACTTTTTGATTATTGTGGCATTGAAATCGATAACGAGATTCAAGCCTATTCCTTTGTATCGAAATCAAGTTGGAAATTTGCATCAAACATCATGACAAAACTATTCATGAATCAATGTAAAATCATAATAATCTTCATAACACTAAAACTCAATATTGTGACATCCCTACTTAAGACAATGGTGAGAATTGCCTGCTGTTTTGGACAAATGTGAGCCGCCCCATCAAGCCAGATGTTATCTAAAGTTTATATGATTTTATGAAATGATTTATATGAAGTTGTGAAAACAGGAAGTTAAGTGTACCATCTTTTAGTAAGCGTTCGTTGCTGTGTTTTGATTGTATGTTGTCATGCAATAAATCACTATCATTCACTTTGTTCCCACGCAACAGACTTGTAATCACTTTCAACTGTTGCCGTTCAGATGGAGACACAGTAAGGCAAAGCAAAACGCTAAGCTGTTATTTTGAATACTAATTGTTGTGCTTTAGTCAAAACTAAACTTCATTTTTACTGTATGTGCAGATTTATTCTATTATAACTCATGCAAATCTCATTTCAATCTGTCACAATCCCTTTGTTAAAACATATATGGATCGTGTACATTTGAAACTTCTCAATAATTTCCTAAATACTCAGGACTTATCAGAGGCAAAAGGATAAAGAACTGCAAACTTTGACGTTTTGAGAGGATTTTTACACAACAAAACAATTATTTAAGTGTTTCTAATAACAACTTCACTACTTCAAAACATAAAAACCTCAACATCATTGCAATTCAAACAAACTTAAGTAGAATATTGTAAGAAATAAAGATTGCTCTAGCTCTTCCTGAACCTGTCCCACCAATAGTTGCTCCAGCTTCTTCTTCTTCCCCCTCATCCCGCTTTAACCCATCCCATACCGGAGCGCGCCTGTCTTACCTTCAGGCTCCTCTGTGGTCTCCTCGTCTTTAGCAGCGGTGAGCGGCGGCCGTGCCACGCTGAGCGCCAGCAGAGACAGCAGGACCACAGCAGCCAGCAGCCGGGCCATCCCGTTAGAGAAGCCCCATTCCCCCCTTCTCCACCTCCCCCTGGACACTGATCCCATCTGAGGGCGTCCGGCAAACCATCAACTGCTGGAGGCGCGGACTGTCACTCACTGGAATTCTGCCAATCACCTACAAAAAAGAGGAGGAAAATGAAGCTGTTATGTCAAAACGGCTCAAGGAACAACAAAGACTGTGGCTAATAATGGATTTGCATTCACAAGTAACACATTTGTCAAGAATATCATCCGTGCACAGTGCAGTTTTGTTTCAAAGCACTATATCAACACTAAATTATTGACATTTTCTCTATAATCTCTGTTTTGTTGATTTCTTTTTGTCCAATTTTCTATCTAATCTAAATATTGCTGGTTTTGTTAGGGCTGCAACAACTGATCGACTAATTGAGACTAGTTCACTATAACAAACAATCTTAGACACATTTTAATAATTGCAGTCGTTATCTTGACTACTCAGACTTTAAAACACACATGAAAAGTAGTTTTTTAAAAGAAAAACAACATTGCTGAATGTCAAAAAAGAATAAACAATTTCAGATTTTCCTCAATAATACACTTTAGTCATAAATATTCTCTTTATCAACGCCTTCATTCACCATATTTCAACTTGTATTTGGTTGATAATGCATTTAAAAAGTGTCAACATACAATAAAAATACTGTCACTTTTTTCTAGTAAGGACCTTACAAGCCTTACATGGCACCTTTCCTTTAGTTTTCTTGCCTATGCAAACATTTATCTTAACACTTTCTTGCGAATTTCGAGCCCGCACTGCCCACTCTCACGTCCTCACCCACAGCTTGAGAACCTCGTGCAGAATTAACCTAAATCAACAGCGCCGTAGCGATCGAGACGGTGTTGCAAAATGCTGTCAAACTTGCTGTGCCACAGACATACCGAGGCACTGAGGCACCGGCAGCAACACATCCACTCCTCCTGCCTTCTCCGAGCTGCAATTGTCTCTCTTTAAGCAAACTAATTAGGCCCGGCAATGCTGCGTAAAGCGGTCAATCACTGCGCGTAAACCGGTCTCATGTCTGTGTGAGTCATCGCTTATTCAGTGATGAGGCTTTTTATATGGAAATGTGGGATCAACCAGACCTCCTGCGGTGAGGAATATGAATACCACTTTATTAGCTTTTATAAATAGGAAAAAACTCAAATACAGGACGGAATGAATCGGTTTTAAGTATGTATTTGCGACGCGTGAACCGCAAAAGAGCAAATGTGTCAATTATTTGTGCTTCTTTTTTTTTTATTCTCGTGCGCAACAGATGCATCAAACCTGTTGCTATCGCTCGGTCTTGCCTCAACGCCACTCAAACCCAACGCTTCTTGTTCCTTTCTTTGATTCGGAAAGCGTTCACACTGTCACTGAAACGCAATACGGCGCTGTTTGGTCCGCTCGCGCCTGCATGTGTGCAAACAGACATCTGCGGCACAAGAGCGCACCGCGGTCTCCAGAGGTTTGGTGAAGTCACGCTCCCCTGCGCTCCTTCTCACTCCAGCTGGAGAGAGATCGATTTGTGCAACCCGCAAACGCACATGTAACAGACTGTGACTGTGAGGGGAACTGGTTAAACTTAGGCTTGTTTAAACAGTTTGAATAATGGATGTGTCCGGAGCAGAATGCAATCAATGCGCGTTGGACATTTGGGGCAGAAAGTGACGGTCAGCCAAGACGCAGAGAAGTCAGTTACTAATATGATATAAAACAGCGACAACAACTAACAACAGTCAACTACGAAGCTAAAAATGTGAGACTGTATTCAGTAAAGCATAGATATGAACCAGTTTTACATCGATTTGAGGATGAAACAACCAAAAACGCAGACGTATTGACGCAGAATTGACACAACCATAACGACGCGAACTACACATTGCAAAATATACCTTGAGTGTGACGTTAACAACAGCAAGTGATACAAAAAATAAAGTTGAACCAGTCAAACCTTTGCAGATGTGTCCGCAGTGCCGTTGTGCGTCGTGACAGCGGGAACACACGAGGTTTCTGCACAAGCACCGCGCACCGCAACTTTCATTTAACAAAAAAAAAAAAAAAAAAAAAAAAAAAAACAGCCTTTGAATGAATTTTCTTTGGCACTGATTAAATTCCTATTGAAATTCAAATCACTTGGCTCCCGTTGACAATGGGGGCTCATTTGGAGGCGCTCAGTGATTTAGGGCTCCGGCACCGAGCAGTGGAAAAACAAGTGCGGTCACGGGATAATTGGCACCGTAAACGCGATGTAGAAAATCAAGCCAAGAAATAATAAATAACCAGGACAGTGTTAATGGGTTCTAAACTGTGATGATGCAAAGTGCTGCGTGGCGTTGCTCCTATAATGTAAACATAATCGATTTTTACTAAACAGAAACGAGATACCGTGCAACTTTGGACGCAAACGTGGACTAAACTAACCTTCATTCAAGTTAGCAACACGTTTCAGACACATTAAACTTCAACAAAGTCTAAAGTCAACGTGGAAAACTCTGCATTTTGATCGTAGCTTCTGGAGATTGCGCAAAAAGATTCAAAAACATGCTCGCACTTTGCGTAAAAGTTATCCCGGCAGCGCGTACACGAGCGTAAAAGCGTGAGTTGCGGGTTGTAGTACTTACTTGCGAGCGCTGAAGTCGTGGAGGTATCTGTTTTGGCATGCACAGATAAGGGAGGAGAGAGCATGGGCTGAATCCACACACGCAGGAATGCCCCGACTCCACAATGCACCAAAAAAAAATCTCTGCGACCGACGCGCTGTTCGTTTCGGGCTCTACCACTCCTCCAGCCGCCGCGACCAAAAGTGTAGACAGGTATAATCCAAGTGCTGATGCGAGTGTAGTCCAGTGCCACGCAAAGAAATCCGACTTTTCACGCGTTATCCTTTTGGGAACTCTTCGGAAAATCTCAGCAGCAGCGCGCAGTCCCTTTGAAACTTCTTTGCTCCGCCAAGTCTCCAAGTTTCTGCTGCTGCTGCTGCTACATGCCCCGTCTTCCCCACTTGTCAAAGCCGCACAGAGTCTGCAGAGGAACAGAGAAAGAGGTCGAAAACGTGTAGTCGTCCAACGTAAAAGCTCCTAAAATCCTCGCGATGAGAGCTGTCCCCCAACGAACCGAGCGTCTTCCGTGCGTCTCCGCGTCTGCCAGCCCTCGTACTGTTCCTCAGACGCTTTGTCAGGTTTACGAGGTTTTTTCTGCGCCTTACGTCTCCACACACAGCCCTCCTCCTTCGCTCCAGTGGGTGTCATTCCCCCTGAGCACCCCCAGTTGTAATTCGAGCCGCTTCCTGGCCGCTCGGTCTTCCTCCGCCCATCCAAACCGCAGCGCTGCCTGCCCTCACGGTCCCGCGCTCGACTTGTTTTTGCCCCGTGCTCCGAGGCGAGGGCCCCACAGCGCTCTGCTCCCGCTCACGGACGGGACACCGCGGCAAGCACGCCCCCCAGCGGCCGAGAGATGCACTGGGTTCAACAAGTGGCCCATTGAAACCGTGTGTGAGTGAGATTGAGCTCGAGCACAAGCAGAAAATGAGCATAATTATGTTAAAAAAAATAGACAATGCAGTTTAAGACAATACAATTCAAACAATAAGAAGACTGTAGCCTAACAAACGCCTTTTGTTTTGTCTGACATGAGCCATATGTGCACGAGCATGTGTCCTGTGTGTGATGTTGCTGGACATTATTATAATGTTGAAAAGCTCTTACTAGCCTCATATAAACATGGGTTGCTTCTTTTATTCATTCATTTTTTCTTGAGATTTTCTGTCTCTGATGCTTTATTTGACAGGACAGTTGTAGTTTGAAATGGGGAGGGTAGACGATTTGGCAAATTCGCCAGGATTCGAATTGACATCAAGGTGGTACCAACCTCATGTGCAACACCTTAAACCACTACACCACCGGCAAGCACTTTTAAGAAACGGTATTAATCAGCAGGCCTAAAACATCCTTCTCCTTGAGATGTGTCCCCTTAAAGCATGACTGGGAATCACATTGGAGTTGGAATTCCTTTTTTCCTCCTTGTAGATTTCAGAAGATGATTATGTTTGACCTTCACCGCAAAACTTTGTGAAATACCAGAGGGGTTCACATCCAGCAACGTTAAAGACAAAAAGATTCAAATCTGTCCCAAGTCTGCAGGTCCAATTTCAAACTCAGATTGACTTTTTCTATAATTTATGACAAAGCTATGCCTTCTTATGCTCATGCTCACTCTTTTAACAACTAATTTCTCACCCCAGCAATTCCCCCATGAGTTTAAAATAGAAAAAGTTGAAGTATTTTTGAGTCACTGCCAGCTTAACCTCAATTTATATTTATTTGCCCATTTTCTCAATTCATTTAAGGCAACATAACTTTTTCTAGATTATGGACAAGCACAGGTTTATTCCCCGCATCAGAAGAGCTGTTTTTGATGAATTCCAAACACTCCAACCTGCTCAGACAGCGCCGTCTCGGCCCCTGTGCAGATATGTGTGGCTCTAACAGTGCGTTTCTGTCCTGTGAGAGCACACACTGGCCCCCTGTCGCTGCTCCCCCACCGCCTCAAGCTGTCGCCTGCATTGGTTCAAGTGCTCTCAGTGGCAGAAAAAACTTTTATTTTTGGTGACGAAGCCTCCTTTTCACAAACAGGGGAAGGGAAACGTTTCCATTCACTCTCAAAAGAGCCACTAACCACTTTTTTTCATTGCCGATTTGAATGAGGCTGTTTTTTTCGGCTCTGCTTTCCTCCCATTTCTACCTCGACCAGTAAAGCCATCCGATAACACTGTGGCCCTGACAGGTTGGCCACGTTTGGGGGGCGAAGACACATTTTTCAAGGGTGACACAAAATACCCCCAACTGTTTCTCTATTTCGCTTCATTCCCCGTCTATTTACAATCCTCTAATTTATTTTTACATCACGACAGACTCAAAGCCCTTCCACCGAGGAATCCGTCAAACTGTCATAGCCCCAATTCGTTTTGAACCCGTTTCTTTCTTTAATCCCTCCTGTGCCGCTGTTCAGATCCAAACGGAGATGAGACAGCCAGAGGAAGTGACAAGTTAATAGCCAGCAATCAGTGTCTTGGCTGGACGTATTGATTAACTGTCCATAGAAATCTTTGGAATAGTCAGTTACTCAATCCACGAGGCGTCTCCGATATTCAGCGTTAATGGGGGAGATGTGTTAATACGCTGGGTCTAACTAAAGGTGATGGCGGGGATTGGAGTGTTCTGCGGTCATTAGGAGACCCCCCGCTGCTATGCTAATGCAGAACGCATCAAAATGAGCTAATCAACAGCTAACCGTTAGATGCTTTTGTGCAGCGAGACCCAGTAGATCCACGACTGGGACCAGGCTGGATAATTGTGGATTTTCAGTGTGCTCTTCGTTTGTGAATGGGGTATATTTTGAAGGATAAAACAATAAAGATGTCTGAAATAGCTGCATTGCTTAGTTAATTATTTTGATTTACATATTTCCCAATTTTGACTGACTAAAACGTGTTGCTCTGGGAAAAAAAAGCTCTCAAACTTGTTACAATCTCGTGCAAAAACTACTCAGGTGAAAAGGAAGATTAAACTCCACTTCCAAAATCTCCAGCTCTTTCCTCTTTCTGCTGTAGTGCACATAAAATAAAATAGTCACATTCATTTTTTTAAATTAACTAACTAACCAACTAAAAGACTTCAGCTCCACCAATCACAGTTGGATACAATAAAACACCAAAGGTATATTTTATCACATTTTTCTTTGATAAAACTGTAAAAGGCAACAACCTCATATAGTGAAGTCAACATGCAATTGTAGTGTATTTAACAGTGACAGGTAATGGCTTCTCCACGTGTTTGTGTTGGTTGTGAACTGTGAACTTTAAACTGAAATAACTAGTTTAAAACATCAACAGCCTGTATTTCATCAGTTGTCAATGTATCTACTCTCATGAAACAAGACCAAAAGAAACGGCTAAAATGAACTCTTTCATGACGTGAAAGTGTCGCTCAGGAGCAAGACAAACTCTCAAAATTTGCAAGTGACTTTCCAAAAATACAAGTCCAAAGTTGCTATAAAGAAGCAGACATGACAACTATGCATTCCATGGTTTGTTGTCTTGAATAGAAGAAAAAAGCTTCAAAAACAGCTGGTGAAAAGGTTGTGTCTAGCTCAAAAAGTACTTTCACCACTTCTAGTTGAAACGCTTATGATGCTACTTAAGTCTAATGCAATGATCTATTTGATTCCAGTTAGGATTTCTTCACAGCTTTGGCACTGGTGTTTTCACGTTGAAATGCCTATAGTAAGTCTAACAGTGCAAGAGTGTACAGACCAACACATGGTCCCAATCAACCAGTCGAGATGGGCAGCATTTATTACAATAGTTGGTTGGGTGGCTTATCCTTCTCTGTTCTCTGTTCATGCTTTGTTAAGGCAAACTAAGGTGTAGTTATTATAATTTAAAGCAGTAACCCTTCTCCAAATTTAAATGTAACCCTATTTAATCAATAAGCTTAATCGCAATAAGCTGATAAATCTATATATTTTGCAGTAGAGTGGAACACAACGTGGCTAAATACATTGCAAAGACTTCCCTAAAATGAATTAGTTCCATTCATTTACTACAAACTCACATGTATATACTAATTTAGGCATTGCATTCTTGCTTAAATTGATTGTTAACCACGTTATAATTATAAATTGAACATCAAAAGCTTGAGCCATGACAGTAACAGTGCACCAGGCTAGCATTCATTTTGTTTATGTGTTTACTCCACGCTAGAAAAAGTTAAAAAATGAATCAATGTGGTTATCAAGAATATAGTCAGGGCGTTTTTATACAGTGAGCCCGGAAGGAAATAGAAAACAAAAGGGTGATAAAAAATGTGTTGCCAAAAATTGCAGTTCTTGTACAAAGCAGCTCCAGAGTTATGAATCTGTCGGTGGAGAGTCATGGTGCAGATTACTAATGCAGTGGCGCTCTGCTCTCTTCTGCTCTCCAGGCCACTTCCTCATGTTGAAGTTTTCCATAAAAACAGAGCGCTCTCCTCCTGTCTGCGTCAATGGGCCCTAACAGAGATATTCAGGCAGCACAAAACTGGCTTGTTCTCCGCCGGGTTATCAGTCTCCCGCTTCCTGAAGGTGCTGCTCTACATCACAGACATGGGTGACTTGTTTTGATAACTTTGCTTTAACTAGAACCAGCTTTTTGAAATCACTGTATCCTTAAAGTGCACGCGGCAGGTTTTCGTGTTTTTCCTGATTGTTACTCATTGTCACTGGTAGGAAAGAGTGTGGTAATACTGTATTTATTGTAGTTTGATATCAGTAAAGTAGCAGTTTGTGAAGGAAAGCTGAGAGAAAAAGTGCAGTGAGAGGCAAAAACGCATGAGAGTCAATGGTGAGTGATGACATTTTGTCCTTTAAAAGCTCAAAAATGTGGAAAAAGCTGCTAAATTCTGATAACAAATGTAAAAATCTACAATTCTGCAAAATATATAGTTTGCACTTAACATCAAAAATAAGACAATCAAGCAGACAGTTGTAAAAAAACAGATAAACAACAGGAACACTGCAGTTACGCTCACATTTATCACTGATACAGACTTTGGGATCTCACACAGTTGAACATAAGAACAGAATAAGATATTTGAGTCCAAGTGTCAAAGAAATGAATTGTTTTTCGGCAGTTGAAGTGTCCTAAATCACCTTCGCCATTAGCAAACAGGCAACCTAAGCTCTGCACAGTCAGAGCAACAACGAGAAACTACTTTCAGTTTACATTTTACCGTCTAAAGTGGATTTTAGCAAAACAAATAAGCAAACAAAAGCAATGAAACAAATTTTATCCGTTGTGCTGCCTATATCTCCATCCATGTTTTTCTTTTTACATTTGTTGATAGTTTAAGCTGTAATTTAACCAAATAAAGGTCTTGTTATGTATTCTTATTAGTAAAATAATAATTGTTGTGTGAATTAGATGAGTTTTGGCCCTTGTTTAGAGTGCATTTATGGAAATAGCTCTACGTTACATGTCTAACCAGGAAGAGAAATTATTAACTTTATCAAGACAGACATTACAGACATAAAATAAACAGAATTATGAGGAATGAGAAGACTGGAGAAGACTGAGAAGATTGGAAAGATGCTCAGTAGGGACAACTTGGCAAGATTTTTGGTCAAATCTCAAAGTACCTATGACATGTTGAACTACTTATTTTACTGAAACATAGTTAAGATCATTATATTTAAGATTAAGCAAAAATTTAAAATTTTCCCAGTTTGGCCATTTCTTTTTTCGGTTTAAATGTTTACTTCCTGGTTGTAAAATCATGACTTCACACTAGGAAATTCTGCAACTGTTATCTAGCAACCATGGCAAAACTCCTCTAATGTCAAGGAAATTATTCATTGACAAATAAAAATAAATGAGAACAGCTTTATTTTGTTGATTTCATGTTCAAAGGAATAGAAAAATGTTGTTTTTTGTGAGTAAATTGCCCCCAAACATTTGAATGGAGTCTCCCTAAAGCCTGATGTTACTTCCTACAAACTGGAGCAAACTATATTTACATTTACATCAGGTATTCTCCCACAAATACAGTCTTTAATGTTAACTACATGTTGAGTCCTTTTATGTATTGAACATGAAACGAATGCATGGATCGCTGTTTGGGGGTGAGGGTGGGGAAAAGAAGAGGAGTTGTGAGGACAGGGGACGCCTCGGGGTCTAATTTGAACCGCACAGTGGCCCCTCTTTGCAAAGTCATGTGGCACAGCAGTAACAGGACCCCCGACTCAAACGGGACGGGCAGGGTTACCACACGCACCAAAGTGTTAGACAGATATGAATGGACCAAAGGGCTGAGAGAGGAGAGCGGCGAGGGACGGCGCCAAAACAAATGCCATGTCGATGTTTTGGTATGTGCGTTTAAGTAGAGCTTTACAGCCAAAATATGAAATGCTAAATGGTCTGACAAGAAGTTGCGTTCTTATGTCAAATGAGCGAAGATGTAACACTTATTTCTCAGCTTTTGAGCCACATGACAGGTACAAATGTCCAACCTTCTCCAGGCTTGGGACCAGAAACAACAAACAGATACAGTACAGCGGCTTATCAATCATGGCTGAATTAGAAAAAAGTAGTGCATTATTTGGGGACTTATTTGTCATTAGACACGCAAACAAGAAAAAACTAATTGCCAATGATTACGTTCAGTGCAGATCCGGTTCTGTCGTGACTCAGAACTGCACACTTTTTTTTCTGTAAGATTTTTCTGGCCAGTTATAGTGCGAAAGAAGGAATAGACATTTGACAAAGGGTCTGGGTGCTGGAATTGATGTATTGAGGAATTGAAATCACACAATAGTTTTGATTTGACAAATAGTGATACCTGATAACACCTTTATTTTGCTGAGTGACTGTTTAAACTGTCAAAAAAATGTGTCAGTTGTGTGTAAATTGTCTCACTTTTTGATTGGATTCAATTTTAGAACTAACGATTTAGCACTACTTCTTGTAATTTTAGACCTTTATTTTTCAAATTTCTTCACAAACTGCAACTTCACAAATGTAAAACTATGCTAAATATTTACCACCGGTTCTATCCACCAAAGTAAGTAATAGTTTGAAAAACATGAAAACCTGTCATATTGACTTTAAAGGAGACATATTATGTTTTTTCGGATACTTTGTATTGAACTCTAACATAAGTAGATTTACATTTTATTCATTCTGAACTACAATATTTATCTAACAAAGCGTAGTAATAAAAAGCATAGATAGTCCAGCATCCAGTTGACTTCTTGTTCAAAACTGCAAAACTGATAAGCCCCGCCTCTTCACAGTGACATTTCAAGCAGATAATTGTCTTTTATGGGTTTGAGTGTTTTGTGTTTTGTATGTTTTTTTTTTCATTCTAGAATTCAATCACTCAAGTTCTTTCATTTTTTCAACAATAGCAACTGAGTGTAGGGAAGCCAGCGGGGATAGGAGGTAGGTGAAAACGGGAATTTTCTGAGCACTCAAGCCTCAGTTGCAGAACAATACAGGATTATTCAAAGGAATCAATCTGGATACAAGTTTGCGTAATCTAATGATGAGGAAACACTTCTGCTCAAGGATAAAAGCTCATTTAAGATGATTTAGCATAATATGTCCCCTTTAATGTAACACGCTCGATTTGTTTATTCACACAACTGTACAGTGAAGTTACGTGAACCAGATGGACGACTGGTTCTTAGCCAATGCAGCCAAGCCCTCACAGCTCCCAGTATCTGCACAGAGACACGAAGGCATGCAAAACCCACTCCGAAAGTCACCGTGTGGTCCGGAAATCGAACCACGGACGCCTTTTTCGATAGTGATTGAGTGCTGTTTAGTCAAGTTTTGAGTACTTCTTCCATTTTTATTACGCTTTGTTTACTTTTCCGTACCTTCACTGACATCAACGCTAACATTTACCAGCTTGTCAAACTGTAAATCTCCTCTTTTACCCCTTCTCTTTTGGACGCCAGCTCATTGTACAGGCATCCCAGCTATTCGCCCGCTCGGGAGTCCTGAGGTGCAGAAGCATGTGAGGAATCTGTGAGCCCCCTCCCTGGACGAGCTCGGCCCCTGTTACCTGCTGAGGGGGAGGCACGGGGGAGCGAGGGGGAGGAGAGCGCCGTCCCGATCAGTGGCTCTAGAGGGGAGAGTCAGATGACTTATGGGGTGATGCCTGAAGAGCTCAAAGGAGAAGGGCTGGAGATGTCTCGTGGCAGAAAAGAGTGGGAGGTCTGAGGGATTTTGGATGAGATTAATGAGCGAATGTAATCAAAAGAGGTTGAGGGATTATAACTTTAGGATTATCGTGTCTGATGAAACTTCAATTAAGAGGAAAGGAGGGTGAAATGATAGATATTCAGGATTCAAAGAAGTTGTTCATTTGTGTCACATTTAATTGCGATCTAAGGTTTTGTCCTGTTTTGGTCCAGTTTTGAGCTCAGTTTAGTCCGGATTGTGACAGTTCGGTCCTGATTATCTGATACCAGTGATCTTTGTTTTGATTCAATTCCAAGTCATTTTAAAGCAAGTATTACGATTCGCTGTAAATCATTTTCCTTGGCGTCATTATCTTTGCTCCACTCCAGCTTGAAGTGATCTAAAGTTTGAATTTATGAGCATATATATTGAAAAATGTATTTCAAAAATCGACAAAACTTTTAAATGTGTATATATGTAGAAAAAACTGCAATTTTTGTTGAAGTGTTAAGTAGTGGTATCCAGGTCTATTCCATGTTTAGCTCTAGTTTTACCCAATTTTGACTCTGTTGCCCTGACTACTTATTTCGTAGTTTTGGTCATTGGTTTTATATGACACTACAGCAAGAAAGTTTTATTCCCTGATTGAAAAGTGTGGAGTTTATGGACCATCGCCGGCGGGTTTTATCTTTATAAAGCATTTGATGATGGAGGCTTGTATAACTCTATGGGAGATTCACTGTTTTTGAAGGAAATATTCAAAGTTCCACAAATGTTGAACCGTTTGTCTTTGTTTGTTTGGGAGTTGCTCCACAAACCTGCCATCTCCAGTTTAGACTTACTTTTATCGAATGGCCTTACTTTGACTCTTTTAAATCTAATGTTATTTATTTATTACTGCTTTTCTTGCTGTTTGTTTTCTCTATCTTTTGAATGCATTGTCTTTTTGTCTCTCGTGTGCATTATTGTCACTCTGTTATCATGCTTTTGTATTGTTCTTTATTTAAATCACTACTTACTGTAAATAAATATTAATAACTTTTAATCTTATATCTTAAAGTTCTTTCAGTCACATCTTTGGGGTTGAACAGTGGCACTTTCTGAACCTACTGTGGAAAAAAAACATGTAGTTTAGTTATGCTGACATTGCACTGTTTGTTTTATACAGATAGTAATTATAGTATTTTATAGAAATAATAACCATGAACCAAGTTAAAACATCTGCAATCTGACTTTTAAACAGCAATTTCCACCACACCAGCATTAAAGTATGGTTTGATGTCCCGTTAGGCTGCACAATATGTACCCCACACTTACAAGTTCCACTAATCCCTCTGTATCACTTGAACAGCTTTTTGCAATTTCCCCCACAATCGCTGCTGTTAAACCTGGAATTGAACCCATGCCATTCTGATTCAAAGACAAAGACGTTTACTTTATCTTATTTTTCCATTGCTACTGACACATTGGTAGTTTGTTTGGCGCACTGAGACGCGGGTGACTCATACAGACTGTTGTTTTTCAGTCTGTGCGTTCGTAAAGAGTTAAGTCCGTCGCCCACTGCCGCTCTGGAGATACAGCGCTGACGTCTCTCACTCTGACTCAGACCCACTCTTTTCAACTTTAAACCTGTGCAGAGTTTTGTGGGTGGGTGCGTTTTCTTGGACTGTTAATCTTTTCAAAATAAATACCTGATGACTGAGTAGAAAACATAATCGCATAATAATAATCTAGCATTTTACATTTATAGAAAGCATCGATAAAGTACTAAACATCCAATTAGAGAACGGAGCGAGTTGAGATGATGAGCTTTCCTTGAAAATCATCTGTGTATGTTTGGGGCGGTGTAATTAATCAAACTATAATCGAGATTCAGTCTTTTCTAATCGTCTGCTTTTAGTAAAAGCTTGGGGCTTGGGGCAGGATTCAGACTTGAAGCAGAAATTTGACTTTGTTGTGTGAAATGGCAATGTTTAAAAGTCTGCAGCTGATTATTTATGTTGTTTTCTTGGTTTTTTTTTACTGCCCAGTCTGCGTTGGCGTTAAAGACGGAGCGCGGTTGCCTTGTCGTCCTTGCCCTCTTCCACCTGGTTTCTTTTCTCTATTGTGTCACTGCTGTGTAATGGACACTGTGTTTTGTGGAGCAGTGATGGACTCCAGCAAACAATTAGGACTGTGAATGTACGCGCTGTAATCATGTTAACTGTTTATGGACATGTTACATTAAACATATGCATTGTGTAAAGAAATAGGGTTTTCTGATACTGGAACTGGCCTTGGTTTGTGCATCATAATTTGTTATAGTCTTGAGCCATCTCTCGAGTGGCATTGTTGGGTGTTAATTAACGTGAAGAAAAAAAAAAGTATTATCTTTAACGCTTTATAAGATTTTGACTTTAATTAACTTAATAAAGCATGAAAACAGACTTTATTCACAATGAACAAATTGTTTTTAAAAATAATTCATGCTTAGTAATTACTTATTCATACCATAATCCTGATTCCTAACCCACTACAGGCAAAATTATTCATTTTTGGTCAGTTTTCTCTCTCAACATATGCTTTCATGTGGAAATAACAAAATTGTCCAATTTGTTCCTTATTTGTTTTTATTATTTCATTTAATCCACCCATTTTCTTAAAGTACCTTTTTTCCTGTAGCGACAGAGATCATTATTTAAAGTAGCACCTGCACAAACAAACCTTACAATCTTGTACTTGACAAGATTTTGACTGAAAGTACTGAAGGATTTGTTGATCTCTAATTCAAAGCCTGATTTATTACAGTTTAAGTCTAAAAAATTAAGCAAAATTAGAACTTTTGAGCGAATTTTCAGTCAGATGTAAAAAAAATAAATAAGATCCACATTGTAAATATTTTTAACTAATATGATAACAAACCTTGCTCTGTTCATTTTTCAGATTTAAATGTCACAAATATGTGTAATTTTGGCCATTTTTACACATAAAACGCCTTATTTCTATATGAAAACCTTACATGATGAAAAACTTGCAATACGTTTTTTTCTTACATTTATGTGAATAAACTACCGGAGAAGTTTCAAATTGAAATCTTAAAATGTAAGATTTTATCCTATTCACTTGCAGTCTCTCACTTTAAGTATCTACTAACCTTAAGCCATTCTATATCAGTTCATCAGTTGTTTGTGCTTTATTAGGACTAATTAATGTGTTATTATAAAGAAGCACCATTATCTTCCATCCTATAACCATGTCATTTATTTCTCCACCCTTTTTGTTAAAGAGTACCACATTTATAAACGTCCCGCTTCCTCTGCTGGACCTGTGAGTGGGACATTAGCGCTGACTGTAGCGAGATCCTCCGCAGCGCCTCGTCCCGCTGACACTGGGGGGCGAGTTAATCTTTAAACCGTGCACAAAACCCTTTCAGACTGTACCCATCCATCTGACTGACAGGTACCGAGGCGTCCGCTCTGCTGTCCCATAATCCTCCGCTCTCCCCTGATACTATCTTTAAATATGCCCGGGACCTCAAAGAGACTTTCACTGCATTTCAGGAGCAGCTGGTTCCTATTGTGGGTCTTTACACCTTTAGGAGATGATCCGGGCTTGTCGTCCAGGAGATCTTTACAAACTGTTTCTTGTCGCTCACTTTGATGGAGCACGTACTAAAGACGCCGAGAGTAGCAGCGCCCACCTTTGCAGCAGAGCATTCCCTTCATACACTGCGTACATTGTGTTTATGTATCGACGGGGGCCACGGCAGAATAAATCACGCGGCCAGTGAATGGTGCTGTCTGACCTTTGAACCCCGGGCCGAGAAAAGCCTCCGCTGTGTGTCCTGATGTCATCGACAAGTCATTACCACCAGGTTTTCAACACCTCCCGAGTCCCGCCCCCTCTCACACTCGCCGGGCAGTGATTGGCGGAGCCCGTGACCGCAGGAGCCTAAATCACAGACGCGCAGGCAGTTATAGACTTGACCTTGTGGGATGCTGGGTCCCTTCCCCCTGTTCCCACATTTAACCGTGTTTATGGTTTCTCTGTGTGTTCTCTGGTGTAAAGAAGCTGGGAAGTGCTTTAGAGAAGTTAAAAATACTGCTACTGCTGCTACTGCTACTGCTACTGCTACTGCTGGTAAAAGTACGATTTGCTACCACGACAAAAACTAACTGCAACTGCCAAGGAACACTACTGATGTCACGCTAAACGCTAAACGCTAAACTCACGCTAGACTAAACGAAACCAAACTACTGCTTTGTTGAAGTGACTGAAATGACCGTTCGATACTATTGAGTTTCTTGTTTATTGCTGTATTCAAGGGGCTCGCGGGACCTCAGAAAAACGTATTTCTGAGATGAAAAATGCATGTTAACGCTCACACAAGTCGGGAAAAGAACTTAGGTACTCAGGTCAAATGTTGCATGATTTGGACACTGGCACCTGCTGTGAGGAGACAACAAAAATTTGCTTATTTGTCAATTTATCTGAAACATTTGAGCTCTGTGACTGAACAGATTTGTGCAAAAAAATACCCAATACAACTAGTTATACCTGTGTAACATCAGCAAGCTGTTTTACAAAACAAAGAACCTTTAATGTTTAACATCTTACTCTTGGCTCTATCAGAAATGATAAAGAGTGGACTCTTTCATTTTATTAGTGGTGACACCAAAAATCTGGACCAGATAAAAAGTTCACAAATGCAATGAAGTCGACTTCTGACTCGAGCACCTGAGGACCTTGTGAATGCAGCATATATTATGGTTTATCCAGTATACTACTACTACTACTGCTACTACAACTACTACTACTACCCTACTCCTACTACTACTACTTTTACTCTTAAAGTACATTTTCAAACAGGTACTTCATCACATTTACATAAGTAGATTTTTAAAGGTTTTACTTTTACTTGAGTAATTTTTTTGCACATGTATCTGAGTAACAAAGCTGAATACTTCTTCCACCACTGTACTACTCGTAGTACTAATACTGCTGCTACTACAGTGCAGTAAACAGTTGCAGTGCTGTGGTTGTTTATCCTCAGGTCTTTAGACATGTGTCAGTGCTTCTCTGTTAAACTGGGTCATTGAGCCAAAGCATATGTTTTCTTAAGGGAGGACGAGGTGATCCGGGGTTAACTATTTTGACCGTGAACGCCAATCTAAAGTTTTAAATTGAGCTGTGCAGTCTCCAGAGAGCTCACCTCCGCACCGAGACCCATGACCTCTGACCCTGTAACTGCCTCTGCTATGCATCCAGACACAGATACACTCATACACCGACTGGCACATGTCCACAAGAGCAGGGCGGAGATTTTGCTGCATATTCTTTAAGTCAGGTTTTTAGTGATTTGGGATGAACTGTTACACTTTGCAGCGCTTGTGATAGATATGTCCAAATGAGAAAGGGGGTCGTTTAAGTTGATTGTCTTAAAGTGACACAGCATAACTTGAAACATCATTGACATGAAAAATAATAGAACCTTTTGGAACATATCCATGAAGATAAATATTATGTTGAAACATTTTCATGGAAACAAGCAGGATGAGGCTCCTTCAGGCCAAGTACGAGTCAGGGTTGTGGAGATACAATCCCGCTCAGAGTAAGAATGCTTTAATTGAAGTTTATTTTAGCTAAAAAGTTACATGGTGGGGCTTCAAGCGGTTCTAGGCCAATGCAGTCTTTTAAAACATACACTAAGCAATTAAACGCAATTAAAGTTTTATTTTTTGCTATATTCAGACAGTACAGGGCAGGCAGGGCATGTTTATAGCCATAGACATATGGCTCAAATGACTGTCACAGTACTTTTTACTGAATAAAGGTGTGGTGGATCAAACATCTAAATGCCAATATGTGAATGATTGACTGTAATGACCATGAGTCTGTGACCCTCTGCCTCAGACAGTTTCAATATGCTGCCCTCAATGAAAGAAGTTTGGACACTTTTTTACAGGAGTTACTGTTGCATTCCATGGAATGTTCCACTGTATGGCCTTAAACTTATCAATCAGGCTAAATGGGAGACAAGCAGGTCCCCCATCAGAAGGGTTACATAGTGCATGTTTTCCTTTAACAAAAATGTTGGGCAACTATATGGCCTCACAGTTTGTGGAGTTAAGTTCTTGAAGTAAGTAACTTAGCCATAAAATTGCAATGTACGTCCCCTGTTGAGTTTTTGTTTGTGCGCACTTTCTTGACAATCCTCCATACTCTGACTCGATGAACTCTTCACTCCTCCGCTCAGCTTGTTGCAACTTGCCCACCTCCTGCTTTATGACTGACAGATTTACATTGTTGTGTCTTACCGTTCTGCGCCTGCAAGCTCTAATCACACTGTTGTTGAGCAATGACTTCATATCTCTCATCAACGCTGGCCATTCTTCATGCGTCTCCTGCCCCTTTGCCCACAGCGACTGCAGAAATACAGCCAGAATCAGCCGAAGTTCAACTCTTGGCCCAATAAAACTTGCCATGTGGAATTTATGTTCTTGGGTATAACCACCTGGATTCCCAATAGACAAAAGAACCATTGAAGGATTCATTTATATAAAGATTATTCCTACACTAGTCTTGGATCACGGCCAGGAAAGTCAGGAAAAGTATAGCCCTTCTATGCAAACAGTAGTCTTATAGTTTTGAGAAAGGCTGCCGTTATTCTCCCTGAAAAAAACACAGGGTACAAATAAATTAATCAAGTGGAGCGGCCCGTCTCTGCAGTTTGGGTGCCCCGCTAGCATTGAATTCATCAATCATGATCAAATCAGTGGAAAAATGGGCCCGGGCCAACTGTCTAAATAGGTCCAACAGTGCACAAGTACAAGAAGTTTGTTGGGAATTTAAATGAAGTTTGTGGCGAAAAAAAGGATCTATGAGAGTTAATCAGAGGTGAAATGTAGCTAGACATTTCCACCCGGCCAGAACGGGACAGAGCGGTGCGGTCCCTGGTGTTTCCACCATGGAATGCTGGCTTAATCTTGCAGACAATCACAGAAATTGGCCTTAATTTTCAAAGGCGATCTCAGTTTTTACAATTTATTTTTTACTAAAAAGGGTTTCAGCTTTCTTCAACAAACGAACAGAGAGGCACTCTCTGCACTGTGGAGCCTCTCTCTTCTTTTGTCTAAAATAAAACCTTTTTGGCATTTTATTTATATATATATATATACATATACATATATAAATCAGGCCCACCCAAGTTAAACAGTTTATTCAGTAAAAATGCAAATAAAAGACTAGGCCTGTGTAAACATAGATATGCATCTGTATGTTTACACAATCATGTATCAAATTAATGTAAATCCTATGAATACATGTTGCGGTAATTTTCAGAAAAAATTGCTGAAAAAGATCAGTGCCAAATATCAGCCAAATATCCCTGATACACTATAACGATACACCGTGTCCACAGAAGTGTATCACCAGCCTCTTTAACTTTCTTTTTGCTCAAAACTGCATTGGTTGGTTACATTACAGTCTACAACAAAGACAAAACTTAAAGCTAATAGTACATAATAAGCGTGAATTCATTTGTCACAGTTTTCAGCTAGAAGTCACTGCACTGTTTATTTTATTTTGATGTTTTGTATCAATATTGCAATTTTAAGTCTCTCGCTCTGTAACCTACAAACCAAGTTAGAAATTAGAAGAAAGAAACAGCTGCCTTTTAACACCTAAAAAACTTTAAAGTGTCTAAACTTGATTCTATTAAATTCTTTATTTTTTGTAACACTCAAAATCACACCAACAGACAAGTAGAAAAGCAGTTTAAATAAACAATTTTCAAAGGAATTCTGCAAAATGATAACTGTCCTAAAGCATCTCCTGTCCTTGATCCTCCTTCTCGAGGAAAAGCTACAAAAAACCCTGAGGGAAAAAAGCAAAAACCTCAGTGAGAACCGCAATAAAGGAGAGATCCCACTCCCACAGACGGACAGATTGCAGATTTGATTTTTTTATTTTGATTTTATTAACCTTTATTTAAACACATAAGAACCCGTTGAGATCGAAACCTCGTTTTCACGGGTGACCTGGGGCAAAGTGACAAACATAACAGCAACTCAAAGAAAAAAAAACACATTTACATTTTGAGAGAGAATTTAAGAAATTCAAAACAAACAAAATTCATTAACAAAATGTACATGTAAAGGCACCAAATGTTTTTTAAAGATTCACGCTCTTTGTTTTTTAACATTTTGCAGAAACACCTTGGTGAGACCAGATCACACAATCCCCACTCCGATTGGAGGGCATTCCAGGCTGTGGGAGCAGCATAAGAAACAGCCCTCTTTCCCCAGTCAGTTTTTACACTGATGGACCAGGACTGACACATCCAGTTGGAATCAGAGCCACTCAGGAGGAAGGAAGGTGGCTCATCTAGTGCAGAGAGAGTTCATCCAGGCAGATCTCCACTCTCCCACTCCCCTTCCCCACTGGAGAAGGCAATGATTAAACTACAGTTGAACTGACATCTTAAATATTGTTGATATGGACAGTAGGAAGAACCGGAGGATAGTGTTCTACCTGCCATACTCCCCACAGTAGCTGCTTCTAGGGCAGCAACACTAAAACTGTAGATAAACCAGACTTATCCATGCATTTGTCTCCAGTAGGTTAGACCACTGCAACGGCCTGTTCACTGGCCTCTCCAGACGAGCTGTTAAACAGCTGCATTAAGTACGATCACATCAGTCTGTGCTCAGGTCTCTGCACTAGCTTCCTGTGGCTCAGAGAATAGACTTTAAAGCAGCTCTGATTGTGTTCAAGTCTCCACGGCCAAGCACCAAAGTACATCTCTGACACGTTAGTGCCATATGAACCATCGAGGACTAAGCACCACAGAGACCGGCCTCCTGATGGTGCCCAGAATCAGGACTAAACATGGGCAGTCAGTGTTTCAGCTCTATGCAGCCAGCTGTTCCTGATGTGGTGAAACAGGCCCCTACACCGCTCCCCTACAATGACAGAGAGATTTTTGGGTCTATATATTATATATATTTATAGATTTTTTTTTTTTGCTGTTTTTTGTGCGTGCTAGCTTGCAAAATACAAAACAATGATCCACAGGTGTCATAGAGTATATATAATTTAAAGCAGACAGAAGCGTATTATGTTTTCTTTAAAGTTGGTATAACAATAAAGAAACCAACAAGATTTTGAAAGCCTGACGAAATATACAGCTCTAACCAGTTGTGTCAATGTTATGAAGTAATAAAGCAGTGACAGATTTATTTGTGTCCTGGTTTTTGTTTGCTCTTAGGTGTCAAAAACAGTAGTGTAACATTTACGATCTGTGTGGCATATAATCTGTCACTTTATCTCTCTGACGCAGTGGGAACAGGCCACCATACCCTCAGTCACCTCTGTGTGTTTGCAGTAGTTAAAGTTCAGTGTTTTCTGCTGCCGTGGAGGGAAAAGTGAAGCAGACACACCTGTAAACCGACGCCTGGGAATCCATGTTCAGACTGTAAACCACGCCCACTTTGCACGTAGACTCCGCCCACAGCACACATCTCCTAAACAGTGACAGTCAAGCGTTTGTAAAACAGTTATGAAAACGATCCAGCTTAAGAGGAAGTAAAAATTCCAGCTTAAACCAGTGAATGTTGTTGTGTCACCTTGCCTTGTGTGAATGTGGTGTGGATTTGCACATTCATCACATCAAGATTGAAGACTAAAGGCAAATACAGGACTAAGCTATTTATATCAAACTTTGTTTTCTCCAGAGACATTAAGATCACACCTTAGAACTGAGTAACTTCACCGACAGAGAAAATACACGGCCAGGAAAAAGACACCTGTTTTTTTTTTCTTTCCCCCCTCCTTCCTTTTTATTGAAATAAAGATGTTCAATCACAAACAAAACCATTTCATGTCTTCAAATATAAAAATGAGAGCCAGGGTTTCTCAGGAGAGTTGTCTTCGGGTCGGCACAGAGACAGCAGGGGGTGACGGCGGGGGCTTCAAACACCCGGGAAATATATTTACAACCACCACACACACTTACAAAGACGTTTAATAAGGTAACAATGTTATTTAGTTCTACTTTAAAGTAGTACCTTCAGATTAAACTTTAGACTGTTGTATTTAACAAGGTTTTTGACAGATTGTACAGAAGGTTTGATATCTAATTCAAAGTCTGTATTATTGAAGTTTCAACTTTGAAAAATAAGTGAAAATGTGAACAACGTTACTCAAATACTAAATAAAGTCCACTCCGTAAATAGTTTTAAATCTGATCTGTCAACGTCAACATTTGTGTAATTAAACTACAGAAAAGGTTTTAAATTGACATGCCTTTTTAATTATGATTTAGTTTGGTGGATAGCACCTGTGTTAAATATTTATCATAGTTTTACATCCGTGAAGGTGCAGTTTATGAAGAAATGTAGAAAAATTAAAGTTTAAATTACAGAAGTAGTGCTGAGTCCTAAAACTGAATCCCTCTGTGACGTCATCAATATGGCAATTTAAACATAACACACTCATTTTTCTGACAGTTTAAACTATTATTTAACAAAATAAAAGTGTTATCTGGTATTATTAATGTCAGTTCATAACTATTGCGTAATTTGTGTGGATTTTGGCCCTTGTTTACGGTCTGGTTGCTAGGTAACAGTTGTGGCATTACCTCTATCTCTGTCATACTGTATTTGTGCTCATGTTAAATCAGACAATCAATCAATCAATCAATCAATCAAACATTACAAACTTTTCAAAAATTGTCAAAATGTGGACAAATAGGCAAAAAGGTTTAGTCAAATCTTAAATATTACTATGTTCATTACATTTCAGTGAAATGTGTCGTCAAATGTGTCATATGCACATTAAATACTCTCACTTTCACTATTACTGCTACATTTACAAATACAACTGCTTATATTCTGTCAATTCTAAAAAGAACAAATTGTTTCATCATACAACTTTACTGCAATTGCGTTTTAATTAAACTAGTTGGAAAAAAGTATCATCATTTGCGGCATAATGTGACACCGTCTCACACTCATGAAAACAAAGCCCATGAGCTTCACAACGAGGAAGTTTTTGTCTTGTAAACTCCAACACTCACACACTTACACACACACAGCCTGTCGTATTTATTCATAACCCGTTTTCATATTTCCATCTCACTCTTGACAGCTCGCCGGGGCTGTAAAATCCACTATTAATTTTGTCCCAATAAGGCTTTTGTTGCGGTGCGTTTGACGATGAATGCGGCGCTGTCAGAGGAGTTGAGAGGTGGAGAAATGGTGGGCCGTGGCCTTTGACCCCGGAGCTTTGAGCACAGACAAAGGTGGAGCAGGGGCTGGAGCTGTGTGCCGGGAGGGGGAGGTTCACGCCCCTAAAACTCAATGGAAGTGGCAGAAGCAGCAGTTTGTATTCTGTGTGTCGATTAGCAGATGTCGTGAAGAGACTGGGATTGTCGCATCTTCAACTCCTTGGAGCAACTTTGCTGAAACTTCTACTTAAAAGCTGACTGACTGGGCAGTCGTTTGGACTTTTTTTCTTTTTACATGTTAGGGTCATTTCAGTCAAAAGTCTGTTGAACACAACGTGTGGGAATCAAGGAAGCATTTTTGTATAACAACTTTATTTAAGGAACCACATAAATCCTTAACTATTTGTTCTGTTGATTAGTTAGTGGTTATTCAGCAGTTAGTGAGGGTTTATGAAGCACTTACAACTGCTTAGATGAGATGGTAGTTTATATACAATAACACTAATTCCTAGAGGTCCTGTAGAAGTGCTGTGCTTGAGTTTTACTTTTTTACTTGAGTTGTCTAAAACATGAAAAAAAGGGATGCAACGTTATTCCTCAATTTCCTAACACATTTCTAACATCCTAATTAGTTTTAGCACTTTAAAACACTTTCAGAGGACAAAGTTTTGCCGTCACATTAAACGAATCATTTAAAAGCTTTATAATTAGATGTATACAGCACACAGCGGTCTCATTTTGACCCCAAAACAGCATGGGGCATGACAATGTTTACTCAACTATAAACAACAATTGAGTAGAGCCCCTTTAAATCTATCAATGGGGGGGGAAATACACCTTAAAGTGCATGTAACAGTTTGTAATGTTTTACTGTATTTAGTGGGATTACACTTACACTAAATATAAATGATATTTTTCACACCAATCAGTGTCACCAGTCAGTTTGTGAAGAAAAGTTTAAATAAATATCATAATACATAAGTCCACAAATTTGGCACAATTTACAAGAAAAACATTTTCCGACCCATTAAACATTAGTTTAACAAAACAAAGGTGTTTTCAAATATATTTATGTGTCAAATTTTAGAGGAGTTTAGACACATGCTAAGTGCCAGTTCAGGAAGTTCCTAGTTTGATAATTGTAAGCCTTAACAAATGCCAGATTAGGATCAAATTTAGAACATTTTTAGCAAAGTCTTAAATATATCTTAATTGTGTGAGAGTGAGTTGTCCAACCTGTCATAGGCACTTTAACCACCTACAGAGTTTGTACTAGTCATCCATTAGTGTGTGGCTTATATTATATTATTTTTTTAAAAAGCAATAAAGGCACATTCACATTTTTTTTAAATTGACAACTGGCACACAGTAATTCTTTGAAGCGGTACATAAAAATACAAAAAAATGTTCCATATCACCCCAACTTTCAGCCACTTTTTCCTCGTCTCTTCAAATGTACTGTGCTAATGTTACAATCAGTCGCTTTTGATTAAGCTTTATATAAAATGACACTCATCCATCACAGAGTAAACATTAATCAGGTTTAACAGAGTTGTGGAGGCGAGGGTCGCTCAGCTCTGAGTGAGGGGCAGAATCACAAACAGGAACCTTCCCTGAGGACACAAACTCTGAAGAAACAAACTCATGTAACAGGGAGCTCTCAGTGGAACATTTACAAGGCCAGTCAAACAAGCCAACAGTTCGATCAGATTTTTGGTGTGTGTGTGTGTTTACATGCACAAAAGAAATCTGAAAACACATGTGATTTTTAGATAAACTGTTGCATTTGGACGACAAAGTACTTTACATTTTAAAATAACTCTTTGAATCTAACATTATCTTGGTTATTTCTGTCTTTGCCACATTAGTTTGCTCTTTTTTGCATACTTTTCCTTGTCAAAACCGGCAAAGATGTGAAAAATCTGAGTGAAATCAGATTACTCAAGTCAGATGTAACTGTTTACATGACAATTCAATAATCTGATTACTCATAATCAGATTTTTGCTGTGCATGTTATAGCCATTGAGTGGTAATATTGACTTCCGCTAAATTTAGTCGGTAATGTTTTCCAAAATAGGTAGACGCAATTGAATTGTTTGTTTGAAGCCTGAATTCAGTTTTATTGTTGAGCAAGACACATGACACTTTTCCCAAATGACTAACGTGTGGATGTACATTAGAACACAAACTACTGTATTCAAGTCAATAAATGTAAACTGGTCCATTGTTGATTGATTTAACCGTTGCCCTGGGACAGACTGATGCCGATTTGGCTGCCATTCTGTACCTTAACACATCTCTCCACTGGACCTGCTCAGACTGGTTCACTTTGGAGCGTCTCGGGACATTTCTGTTAACGGCGTCCTGTGTTTTTGTGCAGAGGTCCAGCTCGCAGGGGTCTGCTACAGGAGCAGCTGATGTTTTCTTCATGAGTAAAATCAAAATCGTACCAAAATTACTTTATCTTCATGTGGCCAGGGATTCACAAAAAACATTAATTAATTGAGTGTTTCCCAATCAGGGATAAAGGGGCCCCAAGGGGTACGTGAGGAATTACCAGGGGGTACTTGGAATGGTTTCAGATTATAAATGAAGATGAAATGTACTTTTATCGGAATAAAAAAGTGTCATTAGTTGTAAATTTAGCATCTTTTTGGAGTATATTGGACCATAAATATAACACAAACAAAAAATGGAATGGTAATAATTGACTGGATTCACATAGTAAACCCATTTATTTGCTCGAAATTCAAGTTAAGGGGTATTCTAAGTGTGAAACAAAGCTTAGGGGGTCGGGAACCACTGAATTAGTAGCACGTTTGTGGCGGTGTGAGATGTTAGAAAAGCCAGAGTAAACAAAATAGCTTCTGTTTTTTCGTCAGTTTTTTTTTTTCAGAATCAGAATCAGAAATTGTTTATTGCCATTGTCAGTGAAATTCACAAACGTAGGAACTTGCTTCGGCGTAGGTGCAACATAAATTTCTGCTTTTAATTCACTTCTCTGTGCCTCTACACCACGTTTCAACTCTTTATGAAATACATTGAGTTTACACTGAGTTTGGATAGAGTTAGAGCTGGAGTATGCACTGAAAATATAATATTGTCGGTCTTGAAGTAAACAGGAATCAAGCTATATGTGTTTTGCTAGATCTGTCGGCTCAACAAATTAGGTTATCGTCACTGGAAATATGCCGTTTTTTCATGGATCAAGTCAGCCTTTGGAGAGGAATGATTACTGTTACGTTTTGTCATTTTGTTCACTGAGTCTCTGTTGTCCAATCAACTTAAAGATAGTGCTCTTCGGGCCAAAAGTTCGCCCGCTCCGGAAGCTAGTGCCTCTCACGACCCCCTCCAGACCCCTCGAACTGTTCTGGTCCCATGGAAGCATCCCTATTTACAATTTCAACACATTTGCCACACATTTAAGAGACAAAATGACAGACAGAATGTACTATAGTTGGTCAAAGAAGGGATAGTGAATATTTTAGTTGCAGAAGAGAAACCAAAGAGGTGATTTATGGCTGCGGTGAAGGAGGACGAGGTTGCAGACTGGCAGGAGGAGGCCGATTATTTATTCATGTGCGCTTGCTGTCACTTATTTTTAACAAAAACAAGTTCATATTCTCTGCGGGATTTTGCTGTTGAGCGAAAAAGAAATATACGGCGGTCCTTGCATTCAAACCTGTTTATTTCAGCAAACAGGACTTAAATTCACCGCGCGCTGCCTTAGTTTAATGATAACTTTGCCTGTTTTATCTATAGTTCGGAGCATGTGTGTTTGATTAAGCAGCACGGCCCTATTGTGTTGCACTTATTTACTTACTACGACAACACAGGCCGAGACAAACATGATATTGTACACTGAGTAATATTTGTTCTGTGGTCGCAGAGGCTGCCCACATCCAGCTCAAACAGAGGATGCGGTTAGTGTCTGTTGTATGGGAAAGACCAGTTACATATTTCTATCAAATCACTTTTTAATTCAAACCCCATGTTTTGGTACGGTTGGGTTAAATCTAGATATTTAAGGAAGATCTGCTGTTGCTTAAAGCTTTATTTTTATCCATACAGCATTCCGCTTCAGTCTGATTACAGCATTAAACATGGGATTGGTTATAGCTCATACAAAAGCATTTAAAATTGTGTCGAAAGTGTTTTAATGGCGTATGCATTTGGGTTATATAGCGCTTTTTGGACACACACTTTGTCGTTCATTCACTTTAACGAAAGAAAGCTGGTAAAGTGATGGATGGTAATAACACCTTATTTTGCCTTAATAAAGCATGAACAAAGACTTAATTCGTAATGAGAATATAGTTTATAAAGCATGATTCAGGATTAGAAACTACTTTATTAAGGTTAGGGTTGGAGCTGGGAATTAGGCTTAGAGTTTTAGTTAAATCGTTACTAAGCCTGAATCATTCTTAATAAACGATTTGTTCAGTATGAATAAAGTCTTAGTTCATGCTTTACTAAGGCAGGAATAAGTGTAATTGTTATCAAGTGTTACCTGAAAATTGTATTTGTTTTTAACCAATAGACTAATTTCCCTTTTTACCTTGGTTCCAAATATGTAAAGACACAAAACATAAATTTGGTATATGTTTAGAATGGTTGACTCGTGCCCAGTTTTATTAAAAATATAATGTCCAAAAGAAACACTTCAGTTTAGGAAGCACATATGACATAGTAAAAGGCATAATATGTATCATAATTATGTATTATGTGCTTTTAAGACCATATTCAGCCATCAACATGTTGTTTTAAATTAAAGTTATGCTCATTAGCATAATTAGAAATAAATGTTTTTCTTACACTAACCATAATAAGCATCTATAAGTGTTTTATTAATACTAACAAATGAGCAAGACCAGTTTATTTCTAGAGCACAGTTCATTCACAAGGTTATTCGGTGCTTTATAGATCAAGAAATGCAACATCAAACTAAACATAAATCATTATAAAAATAACTTTAAAAGAGAAGAGTCCTTTAAGTCATGCACAGCTAAACACAACCATTTTGAGCCGAGATTTGGACATTGTAATAGCTGAATAACCACTGACTAACATATTAAGGATAGGGACTAATATATGGTCCCTGAACTAAAGTGCGAGCCAACATGTAACATCGTAAGAGTTCTGTCAGAGGATATAATCTGTAAACAGGAGCCTGGCCTGTGCTGGTGGGGTCTGTTTGATCCTCTGACGGGCCGAGGTCGTGGTTTAGGCCCTGACCTGGAGCGGCACCCTTCACCTTCAACAAGAACCACAAACACAAACGACACAAAACAGACTCAACAAGACCAAATCCATTAATGCTGCTTTGATTTATCAAACAAGTGAGAAGAGAGGACGGGCAAAGGTTGGACGACTTCTGATACGGCCTGTTTGATGCTTGTAAAGGCTGCATCCACATTAAAACTGGACTAAACCAGTACTAAAGCCAGAACCAGGACCAGGACTAAAGCTAGAACCAAACCACATTCAAACTGGGACCAAACTAAGACTAAACCTGAAACTAAACATGGGCAAAGCCAGGGCTAAACCAGGACCAAAGCACGTCTACATCAGAATTAAAAAACAGAATCAAATCATTATGAGTGTAAATGCATCCTGTGGACTTGTTTTGGTCCTGTTCCTGTCCTTGTTTAGTCCTGATCGGATTTTGTCCTGGTTTAGTGCCAGCTTTGATGCAGTGAATGCACAACTATGAACATAGAACTATACCTGGACTAAACCAGGACTAGAAGAGAAATAAAACTAGAAATAAACCAGGGTAGAAGAGAAGCAAATCAGGTCTACATCATCAAAACTAAACTAAACTAAGACTAAACCTAGTGGTAAACCAGGACTGAACCACAAGAGAACCAAACCACTAAACCAGGTCTAAATCAGGACTAGACTAGACTTAACCAGGGTATAAGAGAACAAAAGCAGGTCTACAACATAAAAAAACTTGACTAAACCAGGACTAAACTCAGAACTGAACCAGGAGTAGACCTGGATTAAATCAGTGCTGCTAGACCAGGACTAAACCAGGACTAAACTCAGAACTACACCAGAGATAGATCTGGATTAAATCAATACTGCTAGACCGGGACTAAACCAGGACTAAACCAGGGTAGAGACAAAGAAACAAACCAGGTCTTCGTCACATCAAAACTGGACTAAACCGGGACTAAATCCAGAACTAAACCAGGACTAAACCAGGGTAAAAGAGAGCCTATTGGGGCCAGGATCAAACCCATTGTAAATGCAGCCAAATGCTCAATACCATTTTGATAATAAATTATAAATAAATTTACTTTAACATTTTTACATCAAACAGTCATTCAAAAAAAAAACTAGAAGTCAGATGTGCAGATTACGGCGTATTTTACAAAGTAATTATCAAAATCCACTATATTTTGTGACAGATTAACAAAAGTCAAATAAAGAATAACTCAAAAATCTCATGATGCATTGGGTGACTGATGGTAACGCCTCATTTTAAACAAAAGCTGTCAGTTTTACCTTGATTTGTCGTGTCCTTGACCAAGACACACACCCTGCTTTTGTATAAATGTGATCAGAGCATTCAACCATTCATTATTTTTCCCTGCATTTGAATAAGGACCGTACATACAAACTTTATAAATATATCCCCAAACCATTGTTAAACTGAAAAGCATGTTTGAATATCCAATAAGCGCTGTATAAATCAACTGCGATTTCATTTTTATCTTTATTAAAAGCAGCGATACACAAGTAATAATAATGATTAATGTAGCAGAAACTGACTCTTCTCTTTGTAGCTGCATCTTAGTTCCAAATCAGACTTGAAGACTTAACCTTGTCTCATCTGTGTCGCTGCAGGACGCCGCTCTGCTCTTCATCATTTGACCTTCCTGGGTTTAAAGCCGTCTTTGAGCTCCGCTGCTTTCTTATGAGACGTGAAGAGGTTTCAGCTGCAGGCGCTCTCTCTCTCTTTTGGGGTTCAGGGCTTGATAAATTCAAGTCTTGCATCTCCTCCAGACTTTAAACTAAACTGCCGTCTCTTTGTGGTCAGTTCAGATTACACGCTGTAAAAAAACGCCTTTCTGTCCATGAGAAGAGCACATGTTACGTCACTGCTCAGTCATTCTTGCGCTGGACGTGCAAGAACTAATGATGCTGCTGCTCTTTTTCAGACATGGATAAGGAATGAGACCCATATTTGCATTAAATGTTTTGAATAGAAGAAGTTAAATTGAGATGGAAGGGCTGTGAATGCAATGTTCTCTTGTAAAAGTGGCATTCTTGGTGATAAAGTTAAGTCAATCACGCTGTGTTTTAAAGTAATAACATAATTACGGGATGGTAAAGGTTACATGTAACTGGTATTACCTTATTCCGCCCGCACTTTTGCCTCTTTTTGCCACAGATCTGCCCTCCTGTAGTAAACGCACTTCCTGTTTGGCGGGAACTCGGTTCACTCAAATGGCAAACGAGGGAGTCTATAATATTATATAAAGTAGATTGATTTGTGTAAAATCTTTAATGTACACGTGCAACAACAAGTCAACAATCCGTGTAGAATTTATTTTCCATTGAGCTGCCCCATATTCACTTTATTCCGCCCCGCCCACTTTTGCAGTTTTTTGCCACATGTAAGCACTTTTGTTGTAAACGCACTTCCGTTTGACGAGAACTCTATTAGAGCTAATGACGAACAAGGGAAAAGTCTCACCACTAAAATGTTACATAAAGTAGGTTGATTTGTGTAAAATGTTTAATGAACACGAGCAACAACAAGTCAACAGCGCAACGATTTGGGCAGCCTGGGCGGCTTTTTAGTCCATGTAGAACTTATTTTCTGTTGAGCTCGTCTGCTCCATGTAAACTAATACAACGGAAACAAGACGGCGGCGCATACGTCAACTTCCGGAATAAGGTCAATAAACTAATGCAATGGAAATATATGGCGGCACGGCAACTTCCAGAATAAGGTAGATTAAGGGTACAGTAAATGACCCTTTTGACTGTCCCTTGGCCTCAGACCAGAGCGTCTCGGCCGTTTCTGTTCCTGCTTATCTATGTTTCCATGCAAGAGGTCAGAATCGTACTTGAATTATAATTTTTAATCATAATTTAATCAAAAAACATCTAGTAGTTCCAAATTTGTAGGGCTGTAAGATGTGGTTGAAGCCAGAGTAAACAAGAAACAACTTCCGGTTTATCGCCAGCTTTTCTGCATTCTTTTTTTCACTTCTCTCTTGTCCAATGCTAAGAGTTCCGAGGCTATAAAGCGAGCCTACACTCTCTAGAAGCTAATACCTCTCACTTCTTGTACCTCTCTCTTGGGACCCCTCAAACGGGACGGTGCGGTTCACTTATGTCAGTGGAGACACTCTCGGACCGCCCCGTTCTGCTCCAAAACAAATACTTTCGACAGCAGTAAATCTGAACTCCAACAGACTAGATTTACACCGGTCCATTTCTTGTCCAAAGCCAAACACAAAAGTCATAATTATTCACCACTCGTTGTTCAAAATATTGACGATTTAAAGATTGTGATACATAAAGGAAAGGAATAAAGAAATCTGAAAAATGTAGACAAGGTTAAAGGACCATTTCAAGACACACAACTTGATTTATCTGCACTCTTCTCTTTTAATTTTTATATAATGATTTCTGTAAGTCTTAATCTGTTTCGTGATTTTAATGTAGTTTTATCCTGTTGTGTAAAGCACTTTGAATTGCCTTGTGTACGAATTGTAAACTTGCCTAAAGATCTTTGTGTTTGGGTGTGGTTTTTTTTTATTGTTTTCCAAATTCAAACACATGAATTAACCATTTATTAATAATTATCAAAGGTGTCAATTGTCACTTCATTCTGTCACCTGTCACTTTAAATAACACTTCAATAACACTTTTATCTATTCAGACTGCTAGTTTTGCACTGTTATTGTGTCCATACTGTACATTTTGGATTTATATCTAGTCAAAATCTTCTCGTTTGTGTATTTAATTCAACGACAGACTGTCAATAAACATCTTTTTCAGAAAAAAGGATTCTCATCCTTTTTTCTGAACAGCATGGAGCGCACTGCACATATTTTGAACATCCGGATCGAGCAGAAGACAAGCAGAGCCGGCTTCATCATTTTTGGATAAAGTGAGTGAAGATGCTGCTGAGGAAAGCGCTGGGCGAAGTCAGATCACTCACTTTGGTGACGCAACTCTGTCCAAGCCGCACCTGCCCTGCGCTATTGTAGAAAAGTGGAGAGTCTGTTTTTGTCCAGCGGTTGCTTCCTTGTTTTGTGGTTAAATGCTGCGGAAAATTGGCTGCTCCGGGCCGGCAGACGTGGATGTTTTCCCCGGAGCGGCGTGCGGATGGGGCACATTCCTGGGAAAGCTGTGTAAATCCCCGCATTGATTTGGTGTGAAACCCTCCTGACCTCTGGAATACATTAGTAGATTAGCCATGGGGCCCTCCGCTCGCACCGGCCCATTGAAAAGGGCCATGCCACAGGCGCTTTACCCCCGAAATAACAGTGAGTCCGGATACCAGCGCCGGCAGATGGGCCCACGCCGGCTACCGCTGACAAACACCAATTAAACGACTCGCTGCGGAGTACAGCGGGTTTCACAGAGGCGTTCAAGAGCTAAAGAAGGGCGGAAAAGTTAGCGCCATAGCACTGCAGGTTGTGTTTTGGACGGCTGTTTGTGCCTGTGCATGCGTTTCAGGTTCAAAACTCAATATTTTATCTTTTGAATGCAGAAATGTCTTCAAAGTGTTGCATATACAGGACATTTTACATACACTCCAAAAAATCAATTGAGAGGATATTAATCTTAATATGAGAAAATTTGGATTAGTGAAGGTTTACTGATGGAATTTGGGGTAAGGTTTATTTACTCACCTCATGGGCAAATTTATTATCATATTTCAAGCTAAATGATCTTTAACCACTCAGAAATATTCCACGTCACAGAAGCAATTGAACCAAACCTAGCGAAAACTACTCAAATGAAGGTTAATACTCTCAATTCAGATCATTTAAATTTATATTCAATATTCAATTTATCAGAATCAGAATCGGTTTATTGCTATTATCAGTGATCAAAATTCACAAACATAGGAACTTGCTTCAGACATTTAGTTTAGTTTAGTTTAGAGCCCAAAAGAAGTAGATTGAAGCATTTTGCGCGCCTACTTTATTGACATTCTGTTTTTAACAACTTAAAACCACAAACAAAAGGATTCTATTTCTTTTTCTAAACAAAGTGAGAAACCCTCAGATGAACCAGCTCACAAAGTTTCAGTTCAGTTTGTAAAGTGTTCCAAGCTGTGGGAGCAGCATAACAGAATGCTCACTGACCCAAATCAGTCCACACTGGAGGGACAAACACACGATAAACACACGTGAGCCCAGAGCACAGCCGCTTTCAGCCAAATAACGATTCATGAACCATCAATACATGGAAGTAATGGTCATTTTGATGAATAAATAAATAAATACATTTAAACAATTACAACAAATGCCTAGTTATTAACATTAGCAGGGGTTTCGAGGTCATAGACACAAATAAATAAGTTACCTCTGAGTCTGAAGGAGGATGGATTGCATGAAACACCATATTGTTCAGAGCTTTGACTGTCTAAAAGTGCTATAAGACAAATGCATTATTAAGTCAATTACCAAAGTAAACAAATGAGCTCATGAGAGAAATCACCATCCTTTAAAGTCTCTCTGTTTTCAGTGCCAGGTTTTGAACTTGAGGAATGCCGAGTGTAAAGCCGCAGTTTTCTTTGGACCAAGCCCTGTCCGGATCGTAAATACGTCTGGATTTGGAGGAGGAGGCCCCTAAAACATGTTATAGAGGTCAGAGGTTGCGGCAGTATAAATGTTTTGGGCTCCATATGTTTTCGGGGAGATTGATGCTGGTCTCCATGGGGACGTCTTGTGTTATTCTCCACCAGATCTGTCACTGGGAAATAAGGCGTACATAAAAGGGCAAAGTCAATGTAAAAACTTGATTTATGGAAATCCGTGAAAGAAACAAGACGGAGGATTTGGGCAAAGGTTGTTTGTGTGACAGATGAAGTCAGGCTTTCTGCAGTAATCTGGGTTTACAGATAGCACTGGGTACAGAAGCGGTTATCTGATTTGTAAAAGTGATTTAAGGTGAAACTTTGGCTCATGAACTGTGTAAAACTGACAACGTTTATCGACGAGAATGTTAGGAATTTTAATCTACACCTCCAACATAGATACAGAACATGTTAACTCTGACGTGTCCTACTTTTTGAATGGTTAACCTTTGCAAAATATTTGTTTTTTAACCATTTTTCTGAATCTTTGGAGACTTGAAAAGACTGGAGATTGAGAAATACTTAAAGGAAAGGCCACAAGACACAAACAGATCATAACATCTGTAACGTTAGAATCAGTATTATTATTATTATTATTATTATTATTATTAATAATGTATAAGGACCACTCCTGTCCAGTAAACTACAGATTTTCTTGTGTAATAACTCATTATGGCCACACCATACACATCAAAATATACATCCTTAAGGTCTCTGCAAATGTGCAAATGCGTCCAGGTGGGTCCTACAAGACTTAGAAAGTGGTTCAAATCAATGCGCGACAGACCTCGGAGCACTGCAGTCTGTGGAAAGAATCCACAAGAAGTGTATTTTCACCGGACACCGCAGTGGTCTGCAGCATTCAGGTCATTAGGAGTTTCAGTAAACCGGAGCTGGTGTAACAGACAAGAGACCCGCACTGGTCCTGAACTGAGCCCGGACTAGGGTCAGTGTGAAGGCTTTAGTTTATGTCATCAATATCCCTGTTACCGAAGCTGGTTCTTAGTTTGTGAAATGTGTTCACTGACAATACAATCAAACATTTCTGATTCTGATATCTCACCAAACCTCCTGGCATCATCACACGTGTCATCTCTGTGAGCAAACGTGTTACAAATGTCAGCAGTCCAATAATAACTACATTTTTATTTAAGTCACATGCTGCAAAAACTAAATCTAACGTTGGGTTAAATTCAGAATAATAATACTCTTGACATCTATTGTTTTTACAGATTAGATTTCAGGATGTTTTGTGACATTTCTTGCCAGGTTTTGAGTAATTGAAATGTTGTGATGTATACATTTGTATATATTTTAATAGATTTCTATTCTACACAGTTTATTTTGCATGGCCTTATTTTATCTTATTTTAGCATATTCTATACATTTTACTTTACTATAATTTTTTGCTGCGTATTGCACCTTGCACCGCCGAAGCAAGTTCCTATTTTTTGTTTTCCAACAATGGCAATAAAAACCTTTTTGACTCTGAATGGTGGGCAGTTTTCTTATCACAAAGACAACAAAGTTGGCCTTTTTAAAAGAGGAAATGTGCTGAAATAAGACAGAAACATCAGCAAATGTTTCTGCCAAGAAAATAAAAGCAAACAGTCCAAGTAATACTTAATTTGTCAAAACTACTCAAATTAAGTTTACAATCCCAAGTCATTTCAACAAACCAATACTGCAGGCCTGTTTGTGTTTACAGCCTGTAAACCTTTGCACAAAGACTGTCTGATGTCCTGTTACCAGCTCTAACTGGTACATCCACCTCTCTCTCTCTCTCTGTCCCCTGACTCTGTATGTCTCTTTCTCCCTCTGTATCTCTCTCTCTGCTCTCTCTCTCTCTGCCCTGTCTCCCTCTCTCTGCTCTCTCTCTGCCCTCTCTCTCTCCTCCTCTTTCTCTGCTCTCTCTCTCTCTGCTCTCTATCTCTCTCTCCCTCTCTCTCTTTGGTCTCTCTCTCTTTCTCTCTGCCCTCTCTCTCTCTCTGGGTGTCTCTCTCTCTTCCCTCTCTCTCTCCCTCTCTCTCCCTGTCTGCCCTCCCTCACTCTCTCTGCCCTCTCTCTCTCTGCTCTCTCTCTCTCTCTCTCTCTGCCCTCTCCATCCCTCTCTCTCTCTCTCTCTCTCTCTCTCTCTCTCCCTCCCTCTCTCTCTCTCTCTCTCTCTCTCTCTCTGCCCTCTCTCTCTCTGCCCTCTTTCTCTCTCTCTCTGCCCTCTCTGTGTGCAGGCCCTGACACTGCTGCTGCAGTGCTACCTGATCTGTTTACCAACAGTGCACTGTACGAGCCAGCGGCCACAGCTCACAACAATGGACTGTTTTATAGGAGTACACTTCACCTGCAGCTCTGAAACTTCAGGAGTCAAAGCTGCTGTGGGCTGCTCTGGTGAGTGCAATGTATTTAGAAGAGGAATGTGTTTGTGGGTTATCCTAAAAGATAATGGTTTTCTTTGAAGGTATAACAATTTTCCACTTCAAAAGACAAACTTACATTTCTCAAAGATGCAAGACATGTGTTAGACGTGATGAGGCAGAGGGACTTTATCATGAATTAAATTTTTGTTTATGTTAGTTATTCTGATCAATTGTTTAATAGTTTACTATGTCTATATAGTTGTTTATTTCAGTTAGTTACAGTTGCATAAGAGGCTTGAATTGGGAAAATTTCACTTTATGGATGTTGAATTTGCCGAAAACAATAAATATGTTAGGTAATTGTTCTATTTTTTCATTTTGATGAGTAAAATTTATGATGACATGAGTGGTTGCTTGGTAATTTCCCAGTGTGATGTCATCATTCACAACCAGGAAGTAAAATACAAACCTAAAAAAGGTGCTAAACCGGGATACAATTTTTATATTTTTAACAACATTTTAAATATATTTCTGGCCTGCTTTAGTCACATGAGTAGTCCAGGTCAGAGGCACTCTAATGTTTCAACCAACAGACTGATCAAACATAAACACAAGTTCATTCTGCCCTCTGCTCCTCTGCTCCTCCCTCTTGTCTTTTGTCCCGGGCCCATCTCCTTCTCTGACATGATCTCTCCATTCATGTGCCAGTCTGCTCCTGCTCTCTCTGTGAGGGGCAGCTCCGGACTGATGAACCCATAAAAGACCCCCGTGTCAGGCCATGGAGACCCCGGATGGCCCTGTCCCGTGTTCCCACAGCCGTCCTGTCAGTCAGAGGTTGCGTGACAGGCGCTGACACGACACACGTCCCGCCCACACTCGCCCCTTTCATGTGACGGATGGATACAAATCAGGGCTGAAAGTTGAGATGGTTTAAAGGTTCACTGTGTGACTTTAATAGTGAAGGATACACCACATGCTTGTCTTCAGGTGTTACCGTTTTGCCTGAATGTTCCACAGTCCGGCATTAAACTTATCTATGTTGCATTTAAGGCGAGACACTACAGGCAAAACTCTTTTTTCTTCTTTCTATTTTTTCTTTTTTTCAGTTTGCTCTCTCAACATACTGGCTTTCATGTGCAAACAACAAACATGTCCAATCTGCTCCTAAAGATATTTTATTCTTCCCTCGGGACATAAAGATCATCGCTTAAAGTAGATCCCACACTCACCAAACTTTACAATCTTGGACTCAACAAGATTTTGATGAAACATACAGAAGGTCAAAGTCAAAAGTCAAAACATTTTGGTGAAATTTGAATTTTTAGTACACTTTTCAGTCCAATGTAAGTTACTTAAAAACAAAATGAGTTATCCAAAATCCCCTCTGTACATTTTTTGTAACAAATATTTGTACCAAACCCGGTTCTGTCCATTTCAGGTTGTACGTCCCAAATATGTGCATTTGTGGCTGTTTTTACACACAAGATGCCTTATTTCTACATAAAAACATGACATGATGAAAAATGTGTAATGTATATATTTTTTTTACATTTATGTGAGTAAACTACAGTAAGTGTAAACTGATATCTTCAAATTTAAGATTTTTTCCTATTCACCTGTAGTGTCTCACCTCAATAAAGTTACAAGTGTTTTCAATGATCAAAGACAGTGATCGTTGTCACATCTCCACAGATCTGACCTGTAACTTGGCCTGTTTGTGGCTCTATCTATCTGTCCTTTTATCGATCAAAACTGTGACTGGAGATTGTGTGCATGTGCATATACGTGCATGTTTTCCTGTTTTTACTGCACACAAATAACACATCTTTGAATCTTTAAAGAGACTTTACTCTGTCATCTATCACAGTCTACTTTCTTAACCCGTCCATGGCCCGTATCGGTGTGGCCTGGCGAGCGGCGTAGTGAGGGGCGTGGCGAGGGGCGTGGCTCAGAGTGGGCACAGTGCCAGCAGCTCCACCTCGTCCCCTCATGTGCAGCACGACTGTGTAAAGCAGGAATGCACCGTGCTAAATCTGCAGCAAAGAGCCTCCTGTGGGTGGCGGGACGCTCTCTGATGCCCCTCTCTCACCCTTCACTCACCCCTCGCTCACCCCTCCCTTGTGACACACAAACCCCACGACAGGAGACAGTGACACAGACCAAAATATCCCGCACTGTTCCCATGTACAGTTTGGAGCTCTTGAGCCTTGTAGTGGGAGCACTGTTGCTTAAAATAGTTCAAATCAAATCCAGTTTATTTATGACTGAACAAAGTGCTGTATGAAGAGAAAAAACAGCAGCAAAACGACATAAAAAAGACATAAACAACAAATTACTGAATAGTAAAAGCCAAGACCTCAAACTAGTTTAAAATGTGATCAATAAACAGCCTCAACAAGCGAAAATTCTATGTTTCCCTAAAGCTGAAATACATTTTGCACAAACAAAACATAATAAATAAAAGAAAAATTAATTTGTTAAATACGTAACTGGGTCTGCAATCACAAAAAAGTTAATTCTGCAACAATAAACCTGTAAAATTATATTTGTATACATCTTTTTTACTCTTCACTTACATCTTTTTCAAGTACAATGTAAATGCAAACTATGAAACCCTTCAGTGTTTCAAACAGAAAAGCATTCTAAAAGCTGCTACCATTCCATACGTTCAATGCATTTTCAACGGGAGAGTCAGCGCTTGCCAAAAATGCAAACTATGAAAAACTGCCAGATGTAACTTTTATTTAACCAGAGAGGTCAAATGAGAGGGCCAAAACAACCAACAAATGACATAAACTGATCCAACAATCGAGGACTGGACCGAAATAATCACTTGACATTCGAATGATAGAAAAATAAATATTTCTGAACTCATTTGACAGATTTTGGATTAATTGGACTCAGATTTTTTTATGTTCCTTCTGTGTCATATCATTTGTTTTGTTCTGTTTATGTCAAATATATAAAAGAGAGACGTGTTATGTGAAGTGTATTAAAAAATAGCCTCTTTCAAACTCTATAAAGTTGCGTCAAACTGTAACTTGATTAAATTTAACAGACCAAACTGTAACTCCACCTGTCTGACTTACATGATATTTACGTTCTTAAGTTCTCGTCCTGTTGTCGATGTCTTCAGGGTGAAAACTTGAGATTCAGAGCAGGTTCCTCCCTCGTCCCACCAAAACTTTCTGCTGACTAAATGCGGTTTGGGTTTCGTGAATTTGCTGAAGGGTCAACCGTCTTTTCTTACACTTTTTCCTCCCCGGTTGGCTCCGTTAGGCCGGCCTCGTCCGTCATTCAGCAGGACCCACCCATCCACTATCACTGCTCTTACTGTCGCTGTAAGTGAGAGGAGTTTTATCCCAAATAACTTGTGTGCGTCTTTGTTGTTTTGCTGTTAAAGTGAGCTGACACTGGATCCACTGTTTGTGTGTGAAACAATGTGAGCGTTACTGTGCCACTGGTTTAAAACGGATATATAACGTTCTATTGTTATTGTCGTATTTAGCGGGACACTGAGACTCCAGAGTGCGACAAATAAATCTGGATTTTCTTGTTTGGCATTTAATATACACAGAAAATTGCATGTGACTAAAAGGTGAAAAAGGATTTATAAACCTCAAAAAAAAAGATTATTTACTTTTGAGTTTGTTGGGGTTTATTTTTTAATACATTACATTATACAGTATAAGAAAAGAACAGAACACGACCAGAGACAGCAGAAAGAAACAAAATAAAACCGCACACACTAAGGACATCCACAAAAAATAAAGGCACAATCAGTCCAGTACATTTTTTCCAAAGTCTGTCAAATGTGTCCTTTTTCAACTTAAGTCTGAATGTCATTTGCTTCATTTTTCTAATGTTTTGTATCATGTCTATCCAGTCTTTGGTAGATTTCAGAGCCCCGGCCTTGGAAGCAATAGATGAATATTTCTGGAGTAGGGACATCTTCGTGGCCCATCGAGGCAACTGTTGTTGTGATTTTGGGCATTATAAAAATAAATTGATTTGATTTGATTTGATCTAAAATTTTAAAAGTCGGAAAGAAAGCTGGATTTACACTGAGTTATATTTGATGTGCAACAATGTGGTTAAATTAGCTGAATAATAATGCTCTGATTAAAAAAACTAGAGTTGGAAACATAGGCGTATAGCTAATAATGGCATATTTACAGAAAAAAAGTAGCACTTTATAATAACTATACCCTAATTTGCCTTAACAAATCATGAGCAAAGACTTAATACACAATGAACGTAGTTTATTAAGCATGATTCAGGCTTAGTATCTACTTAATTAAGATTAGAAGAGTTTTAGAGTATTAGTTAAGAAGTTATTTAGCCTGAATCATTCTTAATAAACTATTTGTCAATTAAGAAGAAGTATTTTTTCATGCTTCACTAAGGCAGGAATAAGAGTATTTAGTTATTATAAAGTGTTACCACAGAAATGTGCATTGTCCCGGTTCAAATAAAGTAATACATAAACAAAACAAAAAGACACAATAAAAAGCAAATGGAATAGCTAGGAAATATAAATAACATAAGTGAAATCCTACCAAAATAAGCTTCAATATGCAATCTTTTTCTTTAATATTCTTTCATGCAAATAAGTCAGATAAGGAGAAGGCAGTAGGAAAAGTAAGGAATAAGTTTGGGCTGCTGCAAAAAAGTTTTTTTTTCCCCCCATACATTTTTAAGATATTGAAAATCAGGTACAGCGCCTTAAGAATGGATAAAAAGCAGAGGACTTATTAACAGCGGTCACTGCTGACTTATTACACAGGGAAAACTTTGTGGTGCTTCAATAGAACTGATGAAAAATATATACCGAAATTAAATACGCTGACATTTAGCCACTTGGAGTAAAATATTGTATTACTCATTGATCTTGACACCTTTCTGGCCAAAATTTGCAATCAGGAACAATCCACTACTGTTTTTTAAATGATAAATCATTCGCTAAGTTCTTTCTTGATATTTATTTATACAAATTATTTATTTAATTTGCTTTAAGGGAAAACATTTCACTTAAAGCTGATTTCTTGAATCATTTAAGGTAGAAAAAGAGAAGACATTCCACCTGAGATGCATAGATTTAAGCCAGTTTGACCCCTATTTGTGCATTGTTTTCCAGATTTCGGATACTTTTATTGTTAAAAAAAGAAAATCTGACAGAAATCTTCAGGCTCGTTCATGTGTAAACCTTAAGGCTGCGTTATGCTTCATATACTTCCTTAAGAAAAATGCTTGAGAGCCCATGCATGAAGTGTGACCAGCGCATTCTTCCTATTATTATTTATGCACTTTATTTAAATTTATTTTGAAACACACGTCATTCTTGCATTCCCAGGTGTTAAAGCGTGTTTTTGGTGTGAAATACATCTGAGAAAAAGTTAAAAGGAAGCTCCAACACCACGTCCCTTTAACCCCGACATGTAAACGATTGGTCAAATTAAGAGGAAAACTGGTGGGTGGAGTGGATTTCTGTCAGAAGATGAGATAATCACACTGTTAAAGTTGGTGGAGAAAATGTGGCAAAAGTGTCCCACATGAGAAGATCTTAAAGGTGAAGGATAATGAATATGTCTTGTGAGCGACAGCAGTTTGTGATGGTAATGTCCCGGGACGATGAGGCTGTTCTGGGGCACTGGTTTGGGATAAAGCAGGATACGCTCCACTGTCTCTGCCTTTGTCTCAGAGGCTCGCTCCATCTGTCCCACCGACCAATCACAACACGGAAAACCAGCTTTCGGTGACAGAGAGAGGTAGAGTTTCCGACAAAGCACAACATCGCGAGCACCTGGATGATATAAAGCACCACTTGAAACCATAAACTGGAAAAATGTTGATTTGAATAGGTTTCCTTCCTAAATGCATCACCTGTCTGTGTTTCACCAGCGGGGCCCCTTTAATGAACAGTGATCACTTCAGACAAATCTCAAGTCAGGACATGGGAGTGGTCACTAGTGTCATCTTCCTTGAATGCATCTTTCCTGTTAAAGTGCATACGACAGGCTTTTATGATTGTCACATTTTCTTTTCTTTATTTGGTGGGATAACACCTGCTGTAAATATAAATAACACTTAATACTAGACAAATCAAGCAACAGTTTGTGAGGAAGAAAATTAGGTTGAAAATGACAGGAGGTCAGATGACATTGCATCAAGGAGATCCAGAATTCCATCCAAAATGTATCACAAATACATTTAACAATTCAAACATGACTTCAATAAAACACGTATTTATTTGTCGAATGATTAGGAGTTCTAGTATGGTGAACAACATGGCTGGGTGACAGTTCCCAGCATCATGTCATAATTTACAGGAAGTCAAATTGAAACCTAAAAAAATCCCCCAACCTTTTTAGCAAAATCTTAAATATAAATGATCTTAACAACCTTCTAGTAAAATGAGTTCAGCCTGTCATGCACTGCTAATGTACAGTATTGTGCACTGTCCCTAAATAAAATTATAAAATTAAAATAAAAGATTAAAGAAAAAAATGTTAGTGATGGGCAGATCAATACCAAATATCAATCAACACTGACTGAAAAGTGTCAGTTATCAAGCTAAAACAACAAGGCTGTCTTAAAAAATGACACTTTTAGGAAACATCTTTTGATACATTTTTGAAAGACATTGTTAATATGTTAGGTTATATGCACATATATCTATTTTTAGATATTTATAGATTTGTTTCAGCAAAGAGGAGAAAAGGAAATGATGCAAAGATGAAATTCTTTTAAATAAAGCTTTCAATACATGTTAATAAAACTCATGGTACTGGGATCAGATTGATATTGCGACACTTGCCCTAGTATTACCTGGTATCAGATCAAAACTAAAATCACTGGTATCGCCCATCACTAAAATTGGCCTTTTTCAGACTTGCTTAAATTTTCAATTTAAAACAGTGTCTTTGTGGCAGCTTTTATTATCAAATCAAATCAATTTATTTTTATAATGGCCAAAATCACAACAACAGTTGCCTCGATGGGCCACAGGTAAAAGCAGTTCAGATAACTGTCCCAGAATGCCCCTGTCCTTTGACCCTCCTTCGCGGCGAGGAAAAACTACAAAAAACCCCACGGGAAAAGTAGAAACCTCGGGGAGAACCACAGTGAAGGAGAGATCCTACTCCCACGGACGGACAGGCTGCAGATGAACTAGGACTGACGCATCCACTTGGACTGTGGAGCCAGAACCACTCAAGAGGGAGGTGGCTTTAAAGAGTTCCTCCAGGCGGACGAGGAGCAGTCCACCAGTGTAGAGAGATCCTCCAGCAGGAGATGAGGAACAGTTCATCTAAAGTAGAAGGAGTTCGTCCAGGCAGACGAGGTATGGCACAGCTGTCCAGGCGGGTGGCGCATAGATCGTCCAGTGTAGAGATCGATCCTCCAGACATTATTAATTATTATATTATTAATATAAACGGTTTATGTTCAGATTGTATCTTTTCAACTGTTCAGGTTTTGTTTATAAGCTCAATAAGCTAAATAATAGCCCTTCATTTTGCCCTAGTTCCTAAATAAATAACTAAATCTGCAGTGCCTTATTTTAGCCCCTCCCTTTGGATTTGCACGGCTCTGATTGGTTGAATTGCTTTGCTTTTTGAAGCACAAACTCAGAGACCATATACAAGTCACAACAAAAATGAATAAATAGAATAAAATGTCCACTGTTCACCAAAACTCAGCACAAATCTTTATCATAATCACTACATTTAACACTTTAACAATTCCCCAAAAGTACTTAAACTTTTTATTTGTGAATTACATGTTTTTTCTTCTGCACCTCAAGTAACAGTAACACGTGGGCACATCTTCCACCACTGCTGGCAATCCTCTCTTTGGGGAAAATAAGAAAATAAACCAAAAAGTAAAATGTTACTCCAAAACTTTAAATAAAAGGAAGATTTGACTTGAAAGACGTCTCTCCAGGTCATATTTTAGGGCAATAAAGTTCACCGTAAACTCTGCTGTTAAGTATCAAGCCTCAGAAATAAGTGGTCGGTTGTTGGTCTGCGGCTCAGCTCGTCTCTTTTCTCCGAATCCTGTGACTTTGGTGAATCTGGCTCTATGTTTGCGCCGCTTTCCTGTCCAGACGTTTTTGATTCTCGCCGTTCTCGACATGTGTGGCTCGAGCCGTCCTCTTATTCCACTATTGTTTATGAAGCCGTAAAACCTCAGAGCGACGTGGCTTCACTGTTCAGACCAAAATGGAAAATGTTTGATGAAAAATGATATTATAAAAGTGGCCATGGGCTTCCTCCTTCTCAGCGCTGGATATAGGGTTTTTGTTTTAATATTCTTCATGTTACACTTGGCTGCCAGAAATGTAAACATCAGACTAAAAATGTACTTGGTTTTCTCTCAAATGATTTAAAAGCACTTGAGAGACTTTCCCCGAGACCATATATCGCAAACGTAAAGTTAAAGTGTCAGCATTGTTCTTTACCTTTGCAGAACTTTTCAATTTTCTTGGTACAAGCAGCACAACAGAGATAAAAGCTGAGAGCGGGGAAAGACCAGATTTTGTGAAGATTCTTTTGTCATGACTGGCCTGTTTAATGGAACAAACAGCCAAACGAAACACGAAGCCTAACCATGTTTATTTCTCCGCCGCATTTTTCATCAAACCCCTTTTTCTGATCTAAAAATCACAGTCTGGACCTGTGTTTCATTTGCACGCAGCTCCCCAGTTTTGCTGCTTTATTTCTGTGTCTCCGTGTTCTCGTTCAGTCAGCAGAACAGTCAAGCCGAAGTAAAAAGTACCCGCTGTAAAATGTACTAAAAGTAAAGCAGATACTTAGACATTTTACTTCAGTACAGGACTTTTACTTTTGTACTTACTTTCCACCACTGATTACAATATGATGCCATTACATTGCATTGCATTACATTCTATTTAATCCACAAATGATGTTTCTTTTCAAATATGATAAGTGACAGTCTTGACGTAGCAGCCGACACACGTCTCACATCTCAAAACCTCCTGCATTTAAAAAGAAACCTAGTTGTTGTGTCTCGTTGTGCATATTTTATTCAATTGTTACAACATGTTAAGGTTCGTGTTAGTCCTAGATTAGTTCAATTTACGCCCTGGTTTAGTTCCTTTCTCATTCTTTTGTTTTTCATTTTAACTAGAATTAGGAAACGTGTGCCAGCAGTGTCTATGTGTATTATTCTATTTTACAAATCCTAACAGAGTATGCTACATCTTTGATTTTCACTCGGAGTGACGGGGAACACCGTGTCTTCGGGTCAAGCCAGGTGGGTTTTGTGGGGAAAAAAATCCTGGGGAAAAAATTGGAGTTAAAGGATGATTCACACAAGGATTTATCTGTGTAATTTACCATTTTGGAGTGTCCTGAGCAAACCTCTGATCTGAAAAAGAATGCAAAACAGTCACTATTTCTGAAAATAAAGACACAGTCTACATTACGTTTTCTAAAAGGTGTGATTTGGTAATACTTTTGTAAATGTGGTGCAGAATAGTGACTCAAAAAAGGTTGAAAAACAATTTGAAGACATTGGGTTAAAAGAGGACATTTTTCATACTGACATGACATATTTAATGTGCTAAAAACAATACATTTTGTTTCTTTAAAAAAAAAAAAAACTAAAAAAAACTCACAACTTTTTTTTTTTTTTTAATTTTTATATTATTTTATTTTTTTATTTTTATTTTTGCAGTTTTCCATGCTCTTGTGACTTGTCTTTTTTTTTTTTGTTTATTAAAAAAAAAAAAAAAAACTAAAAAAAACTCACTACTTTTTTTTTATTTATTTTTTTTTAATCTTTTTTATTTTTATTATTATTTTTTTTGCAGTTTTCCATGCTCTTGTGACTTGTCTTTTTTTTTTATATAACTAAAATATAAACACATGCAAATGTCTATATTTCAGTTATATATAAAAAAAAAAGACAAGTGTTTATTGACTAGTCATGCTGTTTAGTTTGTTTGGGTGGTGCGGCTCCGCTGGGCCGTGCGGTTCCGCTGGGTTGTGGTTTTCCGCTGGGTCCTGCGGTTCCTCTTCTTCTGTACCTTACGTGTGTTGTTCCTCCTCCTTCTTTGGCGGCGCTTGGGCACAGCGGAGTGAGTTTTCTGTGTTCGGCGAGCCATACTGACCAGTTACGTGATTACGTGATTACGTGATTGCGTGATGACGTCACATGCAAAATTCACGCAACCACCACAAACTCTGGTCTGATGTCACGCGCGAGGCGGACACCCAAGTTTGGAAAACTTTATTTAAATCATCAACGCGCAACAGAAGACAGAAAATTAAGGCTGATCTGATATGTTTTTCTCCTTTTTCTTTTAGTGACAATGATATTCGATATTTGTTTTCCTGCTGTAGTCGAGTTTGGGCTTCATCTTTCAAAGCCGAGACTAATTTAACTAAAAATTAGTTTTAGGGACTGAAATTCTGGAATTAAAAAAAATATAAATAAATAAACAAGTCAAAGGCCCACCCAAATTAAACTGTTTACTCATGAATAAAAATGCACATTTCCTGTTAAATGTTGCTGTGGACGGCGCAGGTACCTGCTCTCAAATGCAGTGAAGCCAAAGTAAAAAGTACCCACTGTAAAATGTACTAAAAGTAAAGCAGATAATTAAACATTTTACTTCAGTACAGGACTTTTACTTTTGTACTTACTTTCCACCACTGATTACAATATGATGCCATTACACTGCATCGCATCACCACAATGGGGGGAAAAATACTTTGCTTTTATTTAATCCACAAATTATGTTTCGTTTTCTTTTTTTTTTTATCCATGGCTGGGTTGTTTTTTGTTTTTGTTTTTTTTTTTGTTGTTTTTTTTTCCCCAACTCTATTTATTGAACATTTAGTAATAACAGACATACAGAGTGTGTTGTCAGGTGATACAATGAGGAATTTCTCAAGGACACAACTGAATTTCTCCCAACCCCCCCAGTCCACCCATCCCACCCCCCCACCCAGCCAGGCCAAATACAAAAGAAAAGAAAAATAAATAAACAAACAGATGAGTCAATAAAATAAAGTAAAAATAGATAAGATAAAAAACATTTAAAATAATAATAATTTTTAAAAATAAATAAATAAATAAAAATAAATATAAAAATACAAAAATAAAAAGGGGAGAAGAAGAAAAAGGAAGAAGAAGAAGAAAAAGAGGAAAGAAAAAAGTTAAAAGGAAAAGGTTAAAGCGTGAATAAGAGTGTCATCCATCCGTTTCTCCAGTTCAATATTTGATCATCCTCCTGAATACAGGGAAGGATCATGGAATCAGAATCAGAATTACTTTTATTTATCCCCAAGGGGAAATTCCTTTCATTACAAGTGCAACCGACCAACATAACGCAAAAAGGGGTCCTAAGTAGAATGAAATCATTTGATTGAACCTTTAAGTGAGAACCGTAACTTCTCCAGTTTAAGATTGTAGAGCACCTCACGGACCCAGCGGACATGCAAAGGGGGATGAGGGAGCTTCCACTTAAGCAAAATCAGCCTTCGGGCCAGCAGGGTGGTAAATGCAATAGCCCGCTTCAATATGTGCGCCCAGAATGAATCCAGCTCCGGGCAGGCCCAAAACATATGGTTTACATCTGCCACAGGCATGGCTTACAGAGGGATACATTTTAGCCAATCTTGCATTGGTATAGTGAATCCTATAGATAACCTTACTTTGGGTCAGTCTGTGGCGAGCACAAATAGAAGACAAATGAACAAGAGACAGTGCAAACTTCCATAGTTGTTCAGTCATTGAAATGTCTAGATTCTCCTCCCACACGTTTTTGGCTATAGTGGATGATGTTGGTATTGCAAGCCAAATGGACCTGTATAAGATAGAAATACATCCTTCAACAGAAAGAAAAGTGTCTAATAAAGTCTCGGGAGGACGATTTGGAAAATGAGCACAAATGATGTTTCTTTTTAAATATGATAAGAGACAGTCTTGACGTAGCAGCCGACACACGTCTCACATCTCAAAACCTCCTGCTTTTAAAAAGAAACCTAGTTGTTGTGTCTAGTTGTGCATATTTTATTCAACTGTTACAACATGTTAAGGTGTTAGTCCTAGATTAGACCATTTGTTCCTGTCAAGTTCTACTTAAGACCTGGTTTAGTTCCTTTCTCATTCTTTTGTTTTTCATTTGAACTAGAACCATTTTGATCCTTTGAGCACAAACCAGGATTATCAGGGTTTTACTTCTGTAAAGTGTCCTGTGGTGGAAGCCGTGCACATACAGTAACAGCCCTTGTATTTGACTGTGGACGGAGCTCATGTTTAAACTTGCAGGAGCCTCTGGACCAACGGAAGCTCCCGGTCCAGAGGAAGTCCCGGGCCCCATTGTTGCCAGGCTCTGCGGGATTAAGCGTATCGCAGTCTAAATGCCACTCCTTTCTCTGGGGGATTATCAGAGGGACAGGGGGGCGTCCCAAACCCTCGGGGGCCCTGACACCCAAATTCAACACTGTCCCAGGCCTGCTCTGGGACACTGCACACACAGACAATGGGACAGGGACTGGAAAATACAGACAGAATGGATTTAAACAACGAGGTTTTAGAGAACAAACTGACACAATGTAAGAGGGAGAAGGGTGTATTTTGTGGCAACCAAATAAATTCAAGAAGAAATACTGTACTTGTATTAAAGTGCCTCTGATGGGTCGAGGGACTCATTTGACCAAAACTCAGTTAAGATCATTATATTTAAGGTTCTGCTAAAGAAATCACATTTTTTATCCCAATTTGGCAGTGTTTAGGTTAAAATTTTTACTTCCTGGTTGTAAATCATGACATCACATTAGGAAATTCTAGGAAGTTACCTAGCAACCATGTCATAAACTGGGCTAAAATTTCTCTAATGCCATAGAAATATAAATACAAATACAAATAAAAATCACCTTTATTTAGTTTAATTAATGTTCAAAGAATGAGAAAAATGACACTTGATTGGTGTAAAACTACGATTAATATTTACAACAGGTTTCATTCCATCAAATAAAACTAGAAAATCATATAAACCTGTCATACGCACTTTAAGTTAAAGACATTTTATCCATTGTACGCAGCAAAATTGATTCAAAACAGCTTCAGAACAGGAGTTGATTAGTTGCATTTAACCATAGCAGTTTGTGAATATTCATTTATATGTTTTTATTATTTAAAAATGTAAGAATGTGTCACTTTTTTTCATAACTCCATGTCAAAGTGCTCACTATTCACAGGGAAATTCTAATATCTGGAGAAACAGTGGCTGCCGAGTGGCCCATCATTACCACGTGTTTTGGGACTATTGCTCAGAAATATTGGACTGTACTTGGGCCTCAAAACCCCAGCCATGAACACAATAAATGGATATATTTGGAACCCCAGGAAACTGATTATGAAGCGATGGCTGACTCAAACAGAAGCAACAATCAAGGACTGGACTGAGATTGGGACCGACATTTGAAAAATGGAAAAAATTACGTTCTGTCTTAATTTTAAAATGGACCAAATTGACTGACTTTGGACTAAATGGGACTTTTATGTTAATTTGGTTGTGCCATTTTTTATTTTTTTTTTTCAGGTTGTGCTGTTCCTTCATCTTTTTATTTCATGTTCGGTGCAGTTTTTGTCATGCTTTTAATTTGTTTTCTGGTTTTCTAGTCCTATTCTGTATTTTGTTCTAAATTTTGAAGAAAAAAAAAAAGACAAAAATGTTTTAACCCTTTGTGTGTGAAGTTATAGTGAATACTTGTGTTCAATTTATGGTATGATAAAATAAAAGGTGAAATGTCAGCAGGATTTGAATATAATTACATTTTTAACAAAAAAAAAGGTTAAAAAATAAATAAACAAAGGTGTTGGGTTCACAGCAAAAATGTAGTCTAGCCTCACTTAAAATAACTAGAATGATTCGATTTTCTATTTTATCTGAATTTGAGTAGTTTTGACTCAGTGACATTTCATTTCTGATGTGGTGCAGAATATTTCACTGGCTTCAAGGTATTTCTGACTGATAATACAAAAATAAATTGTGAAGCTATGAACATAAATGGTGAAAAGTAAAATGATCTTAACGTAAGAAGAGACTGAAACAAGTCAGAAACTGCTGGAAATATAAAATAATCTAGTGCCATCAAATAAATAATCTTAACTAATCTTAACTGGTCAAAACATCTGAAATTAAGATGAATATCCGGAAATCAAGACATTTTTTTTAATTCTTCTTTTTTTGCTGACTTTATATTAGAAAATGTGTTCATTCTGTGACACATTTAAACCATGAAAACGGTATTTTAGAGGCATTTATAGCTTAGAAAACGGGACTTCTCTCCAGCTCGATGAGGACAAACTGAGCTGAATGTTAGTGGTAGGTGTGAAAAACATCTGTACAGCTGCTGGGCGCCAAAAGCAACTCACTGCACCCATAAAAGCACGATTATGCAGTGCTCTTTGTAAACGCTGGCATCTCGCTCATGTTTAATTTTCAAAACCATTAGTGCAGGTGGTGATGGGTCTAAAGCAGGAGGCGCTCGAAGACGTGAACCTGAAGCCCACTCAATGCCACGTTTGTATTTAAGAGACTGATGCAGAAAACACATGAAAACACCATTTAAATACACTTTAACCCAAGAGTTCTGCTGAGGACCGCTGCAGTATTGTATAAGCAGAAGTAAAACGCAACTTGAATCTAAGAGTAAACGGAAGTAGGTCTATTGCACTGAAAAAAAAAAAGAATAATTGCTTAAATATGTAGAATTTATCTTGTTCTGAGTGTATTTTGAAGTTGCCAATGGAATAAGCACATCTTGTTCTACTTAAATTAAGAAAAAGATGAGCATTTTCTGACTTGAAATGAGAAAAAAGACGCTACAGCACTTGAGAAATCAAACAAAACTTTCTTGTTCTATTGGCAAATTTTATTTTAAGCCTAAATATTCTTAAATCTAGATAAATAAAACTTAATGCAATCACTTTTGAACTTATTTTCTTATTTAAGATTGTACTTTTTCCAGTGAGAGTCACTGCTTCAACCATTTATCTTCAATCTTCAAAAATGAATGAAATGAACCAATTATGTTTTTGTTTCTTTATTTTTTCTATATATTATGAAAAATCAAACAGAACAGACAGAGCAAGACTTGAGAGCGAAAAGACAAAATCACAAAGAAGAAACAGAGAAGACTGTAGCTAGATGTGTCAGCTCTTAAAGTTCTTAAAACAAACATTTCTATGACCTTGTACCTTGACCTTGCACCAAACGGCACTGAAACGAGCAGCACGTAGGAGTTCAGACAATTACAAATACTTAGAAAACAGTGTATTTATCACCAAACTCACCATTCCCTCCCACATCTCAAAACAAACTCATATAAATCTCTACAATCCCAATAAACCTAAAACTAAAGCCAAACCGAAAAATAAAGAAGTCAAGAAATAAAATAAAAAGTTACTGAATCGAGCAATGCCAGCGTCGACCAGAACTGGAAAATGAAGCTGTTAGTTTAATACGAACGTGGATTTTATTGTTGTATTGGGATTCAAAAGTCATATTTCTCTATATGGCACATTCAAAAACAGATCCACTGCTCCAAAGTGCTGCACAGGCTCAATAACACAAGGCCAGAGTCTGAAAAGACTGAAAAATGAAAATGACTATGTAGGTGTCATAAAGATGTGGGCCTCAGGTGGAATCAAAAAACAGGGCAAAAAGAGTAGTTTTTAGCAAAGAATTAGAATTCTGGACACAAGTATCAGAAAAAGCTCCTCTAGAGAAAACTCAAAGAAGACGTTTGCAGTTCTTTTATACTATTTATAAGGAGTTAAAGGAGTTAAAAAGCACTAGTTATTTGTTTATGCCCTTATTGTACCTTATACATGTTTATAATAATTAATCAAAAACATGTTTGTGTTAATAAACCATATGTACAGAGCATCAATAAGCTGCTTATTAGATTTATTTCAATTGCCAAACTAATAAATGCTGGTAAATGCCTTAGAAGTGCTTGTACACACATAACAAGTGCTTATTAATGCATTATAAATAGTTTTCTAAAGAAGCTTAATCTAAAGCGTTTTCCATTTCCTTTTATAAATAGTATTTAGTTGACGTGTTTGTGTATAAAACAGTGATTTTTCTAAAACTCTTTGACGAAAAGTATATTATATCTGAAGGTGAAGAACATGAAATATAACATCCATATAATTTGTGTTGTTTACGAAAAGTTTTTGTCACTAACTCAAGTCGAAAAAGTAAAAGTAAAAGTTTGGTGTCTGAAAACTGATCATCCAATTTCTTAAAAAAAAAAAAAAAGTTTCTCAAGAAAATGCACAAACTCCAGGACCATTTCAGCAGGAGGTAAATGTCGTCATATAAAATGGTGAGTTGGTGCCTCTCCCTCCCCAGACGACTCCCCCTCTTCCTCACTAGTGTTTACCTCGTCCCACACTCCCCCCTCTGTGTTTAAGTGTATATGTTGAGTGTGTAGAATGCTAATGTGTGGGTGAATGCAGAGGGGGAGGAGGGGGACGTCCTCTCAATATGGACGCCGTCTCTCTTATTGGAGGATAATGTTCTCTCCCCCTCAAAGTGTGGGTGAGAAAACCTCTGACTTTTAAACTACTGTGAACAGAAACAAGCTGAGGTAGTGCTGCTGCTGCTACAACCTCTACTACTACTACACTACTATTAGGACTACTACTCTACTACCAACTACAGAACAAATAAGCACCAATACCTACTGTTACTTCAACAACTACAGCAGCAGCATCAATTACTACAACAAAATAACAACCACAACTAGTATTGCCACTATACTACAACTACAAAAACAACTACTACTATAGGCCAACATTATGAATTAAAAAAAAAATCTTCTTAACGTTTTGCCTTATAAAATAAATATATATTAAAACTACTACTACTACTGCTACTACTACTACCACCACTAAACTACTACAAGCAACAATAAAACCATAAACTGCTATACTACAACAACAACTACTACTACTACAACTACCACTACTACTACTACTACTAAAAAAACCTACAACAACAACAACAACAACTACAACTACTAATACTCCTACAACAACAACAATTACTACTGCTAACTAATCTTCATGTTTACTTACCGAGTCAAATATACATTAAAATAGCAAGAGATAATGTGACTCTGACAGACCACGAGGAGCAACCAACAAGTTGGTGTCTAACCACTGTTACCAATTTGAAAATAATTGAATCATTGTATAAAAAATCTCTTACAATTTTTGACCAAAAACCTAACTCATTTCATGTATGTATATTTTAAACATCTTTTTTATTTTAAACATCTTTTAAATTTTGAAAATGTTATAAATAAATTTTAAGTATGTATGTTTCATCTACAAAGCGCTACATGGACTAGCCCCACCTCCCCTGTCTGCCTTTGTCAAACCTAAGACTTCAGGAGGTCTGAGAACCAGAGCCTCCTCCAGAGGAGACTGTGAGGGCCCCACAGAAGAGCAACCTTTGGACAGAACACTCTCTCTGTGAGGGCCCCTACAGAAGAACAACCTTTGGACAGAACACTCTCTGTGAGGGCCCTTCAGAAGAACAACCTTTGGACAGAACACTCTCTGTGAGGGCCCTTCAGAAGAACAACCTTTTGACAGAACACTCTCTCTGTGAGGGCCCCTACAGAAGAACAACCTTTGGACAGAACACTCTCTGTGAGGGCCCTTCAGAAGAACAACCTTTGGACAGAACACTCTCTGTGAGGGCCCCACAGAAGAGCAACCTTTGGACAGAACACTCTCTGTGAGGGCCCTACAGAAGAGCAACCTTTGGACAGAACACTCTCTCTGTGAGGGCCCTACAGAAGAACAACCTTTGGACAGAACACTCTCTCTGTGAGGGCCCTACAGAAGAACAACCTTTGGACTGAACACTCTCTGTGAGGGCCCTACAGAAGAACAGCCTTTGGACAGAACACTCTCTCTGTGAGGGCCCTACAGAAGAGCAACCTTTGGACAGAACACTCTCTCTGTGAGGGCCCTTCAGAAGAACAACCTTTGGACAGAACACTCTCTGTGAAGGGCCCACAGAAGAGCAACCTTTGGACAGAACACTCTCTGTGAGGGCCCTCACAGAACACTCTCTCTGTGAGGGCCCTACAGAAGAGCAACCTTTGGACAGAACACTCTCTGTGAGGGCCCTACAGAAGAACAACCTTTGGACAGAACACTCTCTGTGAGGGCCCCACAGAAGAACAACCTTTGGACAGAACACTCTCTCTGTGAGGGCCCTACAGAAGAACAGCCTTTGGACAGAACACTCTCTGTGAGGGCCCCTACAGAAGAACAACCTTTGGACAGAACACTCTCTCTGTGAGGGCCCTACAGAAGAGCAACCTTTGGACAGAACACTCTCTCTGTGAGGGCCCTACAGAAGAACAACCTTTGGACAGAACACTCTCTGTGAGGGCCCTACAGAAGAACAACCTTTGGACAGAACACTCTCTCTGTGAGGGCCCTACAGAAGAACAACCTTTGGACAGAACACTCTCTCTGTGAGGGCCCTACAGAAGAACAGCCTTTGGACAGAACACTCTCTGTGAGGGCCCCTCAGAAGAACAACCTTTGGACAGAACACTCTCTCTGTGAGGGCCTCACAGAAGAGCAACCTTTGGACAGAACACTCTCTCTGTGGGGGCCCTTCAGAAGAACAACCTTTGGACAGAACACTCTCGCTGTGAGGGCCCTACAGAAGAACAGCCTTTGGACAGAACACTCTCTGTGAGGGCCCCTACAGAAGAACAACCTTTGGACAGAACACTCTCTCTGTGAGGGCCCCTACAGAAGAACAGCCTTTGGACAGAACACTCTCTCTGTGAGGGCCCTACAGAAGAACAACCTTTGGACAGAACACTCTCTGTGAGGGCCCTACAGAAGAACAACCTTTGGACAGAACACTCTCTCTGTGAGGGCCACTGACATCTGGAACACACGGGAGAGCCCTGCACTGATCAGCTTTAAAACTCAACACAAACGATGGCTGAAAACAAACCAGTCATGTGACCATTAGACTATTAACTTTTCCTTGTGCTATTTGTGTTGCATGTTCTAATTTTTTATGTATTTGTCTGCCTAAGGACTACGGATGAAAACTAGCTTTGTAGCTATAATCCGGCATATTTACATCTGTTTTATACTGATGTTCATTAATGTGCATTGTCCCTATCAAATAAATAAATAAATAAACTCTCCAACACCGAGCGTGTAACATTTGAACGATGAGTACATCAATCAAATTTACATATTATCATTATATATTTACAAATCTTCATTATAATTTAAGAAAAGCACAACCCTTTACCCCGACAACACTACTTTTTTGTAGACTCTTTCTGCTCACACTTCCTCGCTGCTCAGGTAAAGTTACTCTCTGCCTCCTTTTTATTTTCTCTCTTGCGCCTCTAAATCTGGGCGCTGAATGCTGCTGTTGTGCCGGAGCAGAGGATCTTGGCTCGGCCGTGGCTCCCCTCTGAGACAGAGCAGAGCTGGCCCCAGTGTAATTACCTGTATAAAAACCCTGAATAAAAAAGCCTGTTTAAACGCTCATATTTACTGCTCTGGCCTCGGTGCAGAGAGGAGTCAAGGCCCCACTGTTTTCTTCTGCCTGTCATTAGTGCTAGCTTTTAGACAGAGGCATTGTGCTTTATGAGGCTCCCTGTAAACTCTGGAGACACGCTGCAACACAAATTCATCCTGATTTTATGAAACTGCCTATTATAACAGTGTATTTAGATTCCCAAATAAAAGTTTTACGGCAGTTCTACAATAAAATGGCATTTGTTCATTGTTTAGACGTCAACTTGGTCAGTGGAAAATTGCAGATAACGAACCAAACTCAAAATATACATAAGTTGATATGACATTTATGCCTTTTTGAATCTTTAGGATGCATTTTAGACTTTTGGTGGTGCTGTGTTTCTTGCAGATCTTTGTTCAAACTGTGATTTTTGTGCTCACTCTCAAATGGAGGACAGATTCACTGATTAAAAAAAAAAATACATATCTACATTGATATTGTATTGTATTTGTCATTGTAATCTCAAGGCTTAAAGTTCTTTCCACTGAAATCGATCACGTCTTTGGAGGTGAAAAATGGCACCAATTTCTCAAGCCGTTGTAAAAACATAACTTTGTGCCAGTTCAGTGTTAAAATTTTCGATAGTTGTAATGTCACAAAAACCCAGCCTCTTGTGGGACAACTACAGGGTATTTTATGTCTTATAATATCTTAAAGCTGGGTACCTGCTTTATTTGTAAATGAGTCCATTTTGTGTTTTCCCTCAAAGAGTAAAAGAAGCACTTTGGGACCAAATGAATCTGGAAGTAAGAGCCAAAGCAGCGCTCTGATTGGCTGCACCGGGCGGTTCACCCCAGTTTCACTTTGACGTCTGAAAAAGCTGTTCAGTCGTCCGAAAATGAATGCATGTGAATATTATCTGTGAGAGGTTTGTGAGAGTTAGTGACGAGACACACAACTTTGTCGGTGAATAAATCAGGTTCTCCAACTTTAAATTCAATCATAAGTTGTAAATAAAACCAACGAAAACATAAAAAAAGGAAAAATCCACCTGTAAAGTTGAATCTTTGCACAAAGTATATAAGTCTCTCATTCATTGGTGTCTGTTTTAACGAGGAAAGAACAATATAACTACCTGTCATTCAGTTTTTCACATTTATTTATATGATTATTTATTGTCTGCACATCTATATTTGCAAACAACACCTTGGAAGACATCTTTTCCCAACATATATATTAAATAATATGAATAAATTTTTCTTTCAGTGTCACAGTCTTCTTCTGAACACCTCTGCTCGTCTCTGCCTCCTGTAGTTAGAGCTCCCCACACGGAGCGTCCATTCCTGATTAGCCACACATTCAAGAAATGTCAGAAATGTTTGATGCGTCTGAAGTGAAAGCAGCAGCAGCAGCAGCAGGAGGAGGAGGAGGAGGAGGAGGAGGAGGAGGAGGACCAGAGCTGCAGCAGAGTCCAGTAAAGACTACAGTCCCAGGAGTGAAGGGTCCAGAGGGGGACAGAAGATGCTGCTTGTAGGGTTCACATGGCCATTTTAAGCAATGACAACACAAAATCTGTTGAATCTGGTGAAATGTCACAATGAAGAGGCGGGACCAGAGATCTCAAACTTATTTAGAGAGGGGGCTGAATTTAGAAAATCAGAGCTGGTCAAGAGCTGGAACATCAATGATTACTGATTACAATGATCTGCACAAGCCTGGGATTTTAAGCAGGTCCTCTCTCTTTGTCTGAAACAGTGGTTCTTGTGTCAGTGAATTATCAACCTTCAATTGCTGGAGCCAAAAGCAAGTCCAAGTATCTGCAGCTTTAGGACGAGTGCTGTTTGTTTGTGTCTGTGAGTGAAGTATTACGACAGCGTTTTGTGGTGTTATTGAGGAAAGAAGGCCGAAAGAGACACAGGAAAAAGTGTGTGATTCACCTCCTGCTCACTGATACGTTTCACCACACTGCTCTAACTCTCTGCTGGTGCTGGTCCAATAGCCTGTTGATTCACTTGCATAAATATGGAAATGAATCATGTTTTATACAACAATGTGTTTTGCATATACACAAACAAAACATAAAACATTATAGCTGATATATATAATATCAAACTGTAAACAAGCCTAAATTAACTAGCAGCACATCAGTTTTGCCACCTTTGCCTCTCAACCAGTCACATCTCAAGTTATTTCAACGATACTCACTTTTTTCTCTTCCTTCCATCTTCTTCTATTCATGTCTTCTTCCTCCTCCTTCTTTTGTTTTTCTCTTTCTTCCTCTTCCTTCCTCTTCTTCTCCCCCCTTTCTTCTTCTTTTACTTTCTCCTACTTCTTCTTCATCTTCTTCTGCCTTCTTCTCCCTTCTTCTTCTTATCCTTTCTTTCTTCCTTTACTTCTTTCTTCTTCTCCCTTTTCTTCTTCTTCTTCTACTTCCTTTTTCCCTCTTCTCTCTCCCACCTTCTTTTTTCCTTCCTCCTTCTTCTTCTTCCTCTTCCTTCTTCTTCTTTGTCTTCTTCTTCCTCTTATTCATTCTTCTTCTCTCTTCCTCCTCCTCCTTTTTCTTCTTCTTCTTCCTTCTTCTTCTTTTTCTTCTTCTTTCTCTTATTCATTCTTCTTCTCTCTTCCTCCTCCTCCTTTTTCTTCTTCTTCTTCCTTGTCTTCTTCTTCCTCTTCTTCTCTCTTCCTCCTCCTTTTTCTTCTTCTTCTTCCTTCTTCTTCTTTGTCTTCTTCTTCCTCTTATTTGTTCTTCTTCTCCCTTCCTCCTTCTTCTTCCTCTTCTTTTTCTTCTTCTTCTTCCATCCACGTTATTCCCTCAATACATTAATCACTGCTTTAGTCAATTTGAAATATGATTGTTTCAAATATTTCACACCAAAGAAATCTGCTTTCAATTCTTATTTTTCTTTGCTTATCACTTTACATGTGTTCAATCCAAACTGCACTTTACAACGAAGAGTAATATATTTCACAACATTCTATAACAAGTAAAACGATACAGTCTTCCTCTGTTCTCTGTAAACCACGAGCCAGTTTATTCCTCGGCTCCAGCACATAATCTTTTTAACAGCGTTGTCAAAACACCGCACGATTCGACACTAAAATTATGACTCAGATTTGAACCGGACGATCTGTCAGAAATAATTGCAACGCGAGCTGCTCCTGAAGATGGCCGGCCTCGGTGAAGCCACGGCGCATTTGTGAAAACGCTTAGTCTGTAAATATTTGTATTTTTGGCATAAAAGGAGCAGTGGGCACGAGGATAGACGGAGGGAGTGGTTCAGGAAAGGCACACTTTGAGTCATACTTGCAGATGAGTGAGGCTCCTTGTGTAGGTATCTGATAAATAAGAGGGAATTTCAAACTTTTATTTATAGAAACTGTGGTTGGATACATCGTGACTGAGAGATGGAGAGTGTTTGTTTAAAAGGTGGACGGAAATGGGCAAGAGTCTGGAGTCAAACCTGAATCCCTGTTCAAATAGTTCGCAATCTAATTAGTTTCCTGCTTATGTTTACTCGTCTGATCTCAAATTATGAATATAGAAGCTTTTCTGTTGGATGAAAGCACAAGCCTCAGGTGCAGCTTTCCTTTGCAGATCTTTAAATAAAGTTTGATCACTGAAGACCAAACACTCCAACGCAACTCAAGCATCGTCTACTGGGGAATTTTCCATCGCACAGACGTACCACGGACACCTCTAACTCAGTCCTTGTAGCTATTTTTTGCAGATAACCGTATTACTAATCTGCGTCATCGAAGTTTAGAGTACAGTCTAGAATGGAAACATGGCCAGACTTGAATGAACAATATCACAATGTGTTGAGTGTTGGTCTGCTTTCTTAACCTTTTCTTCATTTGCTGAATTTACATTAGAACTATTCCAACTTTGGGATTTTTCCTTTGAATTAAAATCAACACACAAATACTGAAAACTCGAGCTTGACAAAGATAAATTGCACTCATAGACTGTTATGACTAATTATGTAGAATTTTCTCCAGAACAGACCTCTCGTCTTCATCACATCTGCTGCCTTCCTCAGACGAGTCATGTGACCTTGCACTGATTTAAACAGATTTGGGCCTGAATCAGGATGAAGGGGCATATCAACTCTCTCGTTCCTGTGATACAATTTTGAAGAAGTGGAAGGTCCAGGAAGCTCCAAAATCATATGACCAGACTGTATGACACTTCAGAGGAAAGCAGCTGAAAAGGTCAAGGTGTGTTAAAACCAGATTTGTTCATAAGAAACTACTAAGAAGACCTAAAAGGGACAAGACAGATTAATGCTACAACTTCTACTGCTACCACTGATGCTTCTGCTCTTTGAATCGCACAACATTGCATTTCCTCAATTACTTTAGTCAAATCTTAAGCATGTTGATAAAAAGGAAAACATATTCACCTTATTCCGCCTCGCCAACTTTTGCCTCTTTTTGCCTCAGATTCGCACTTCTGGCACTTCCGGTTTGGCGCCAACTCCATTAACGCAAGTGGCGAATGAGGGAAAAGTCTCGCCACTAAAAAATATATGTGTAAAATGTTTAATGTAAACCTGCAACGAGCAGCAATGCACCGATTTCCTGGGCGGCCTGAAAGCAGCTTTTTAGTCTGTGTAGAACTTATTTACTGTTCAGCTCATCTGCCCCGTGTAAACTACAACTGAAAAAGATGGCGGCGATTAGACCCTTCCAAGAGTGACGCAAGTACCAGGATGTACACGCACCCTGGTTCTTGTGTTTACACTCTATAAGTTCATTTAAATGGAGCAGCAAATAATAAAACTGTAATTCTGTCAATTGTAGACGTCGCTCTATCTAACTTCAAACTCTAGTTTCTAGTTCACTTATTACTGTTTCACCTGGTGAAACAAAACTTAAATATCATTGTTGAGCCTTGCTGCTATGTTTTGGTGCATTATTGTGTTTAAGAAATGTTTATTATGAGGTTTCATTTTGGCACTAATCGCCAACGGTAACAATCTTCTCAAAACACTTCTGCACCTGGTAATGTTTTCTACCGAGGCTCTGGTGTCACTCACATGTGGTCGAGTGGTTTTCAGAACAGCCAAAACAGGTTGCCAAAACAGCCCTTGTGATTTTTGGAGGCTAACGCTACCTCCCCCATTGAAAATTAATTGGCGCTAACACATGGAACGGTACCGAGCTAATGGAACGCAGCATTTTGTTTACAAACACTGGAAAGGTCCATAGAGGCTTTATATTCTATCTGTCTAATTTCAATTTCTGATCAAACCAAGCCACAAATGTGCATGGAATTCTGGGAAAATCTCCTTCCCCGATTAACAGGGTCCAACTCCAGCTCTGACCGCTCACTTTGAGAGCAGGTACCTGCGCCGTCCACAGCAACATTTAACAGGACTAAAAAGTAAAGCAAAGTAAAGCATACAGGAACGGAAAGCAAAGTAAAATAGAGAAGAAAGGGAAAAAAATGTACAGTACAGTACAGTACAATACAGTAAAGTAAAAGTAAAGAAATGTGATGTAAACCAAAGTAAAATAAAGAAAATAAATGTAAAGTACAGTACAGTACAGTACAGTAAAGTAAAAGTAAAGAAATGTGATGTAAATTAAAGCAAAGTAAAAGTACAATAAAGTAAAGTAAAGCAAAACAAAGTAAAGCAAAGAAAAGTAAAATACAGTATAGAAAAGGAACACAAAATCAAGCAAAGTAAATTCAACTTTAGCTTTTAAACTTTCTTTTACTTATTGTTAGAGATTGCTTGAGATTGCAGAGGAAATATTTTTAACACATTCATAGTTTTAGTTGATGTCCCAACTTTGAGCAAACAAAATGAAAAAAGAAAAACATGTTAAAAAAAAAAAAAAAAAAAAAAAAGGGTAATCAATTCAAACTCAGACAAAATCTGCACTTTTTTTTCCAGACCACAACATAAAACACTTTCATAGTTCTCAAAATCTGTCTGAAATACTCTAAAAGTACATTTTTAAACAGGCACTTCCATACTTCTCCATCAGTTGATTTTTCAGAAGACTTTTACTCATGTATCTGTACTTCTACTTAAGTAACAAAATGGAGCACTTCTTTCATCACTGATTCTAATTGCCTACATTAAATGACCCCAGAAAAAAACATACACAAAATAAGTGGAAAAGCACAAACATATCTCACATTGTAGGTGTACTGTGCCCATTCAAATGTGTAAATGTTTTTGCCCTACTTTTATTTTAGTCACCATAACATTATACATCCAAGAATAAAGATGTTGATGAATCGTTTACAGTCCTCTCCAGTTGTTGAAGCTTAGGACTGACACAACGAGTCCTTAATGGTGTACTACAATTGACTACAAATTCAGCTTTTATTTAAACTATAAACAATACTCTCCCCTTTTAGCATCGGGTTTTATGCAGTAGTTGCTTAACGAATAGCAGCAGTAACACGGACAAAGTGAGCAGAGCAGCGCTGAAAAACAAACTAGTAAATCCAGGCTGTCTGTTTTCTGTTCGGGGGAAGCCAAACTAAATAAAGCTGCCCACGAGAACACAAACCCGGGACAACAGTGTTCTCATGTCCTGCATCCCAAACATGTGGGCACGGGCTGTTTACATTCAAGCCCAAACTCCACAACACTAGACCCGCACGAGGCTCGCACAGAAACAACACGGCCGACAGATATGGACACGATTACGCACCCAACAGGAAGTTACAGTTCTAAATGCGGCGTTGAGTTACAATCTTATTTGTGCGGAAGATTGGGATGAAACTAAATCATGCAGGTTCTGGCGGGAGGGCCGGCTCGAGCATTTAAAGTGCATATGACAGGTTTTAACAATTTTCTAATTTAGATTTTATTTGGTGTATTAATACCTATTGTACATTAAAATGATTGTTTTACACCAATCAAGTCCGTGGTTTGTGGAGAAAAGTTGAAAAATCTGTTTAAAATTACAGGAAGTAAAAAACTGATGACATCACACTAGGGAGACACATTCCATCGAAAGATTAAGCATAATTTACACAAAATTAACAACTTATTTTACCCTTAAAACATTAATTCAACAAAATGAAGGTGTATTTTGATTTGTCGGACAAAAAAATCTGTGACATTAGCTGAGTTTTAGCCAAGTGTGCAAAGTAATTTCCTAGTGTGATGTCATCATTTATAACCAGGAAGTGAGATTTCAAACTAAAAAAAATAGCTAAAAATGATTGAATTTATAATTACTTTTAGCAAAACTTTAAATATATTTATCTTACCTGTATTTTAGTTACATGAGTAGTATAACCTGTCACTGGCACTTTAACAGTTTAGGCCAGGCCCGGGGGAAAATACCTCCTTGGACCAAAATTGGCCCTTGGACCAAAATTGGCCCTTGGACCAATTTTTCTCCCTGGTGAATTTGCCCACATTGTCCTGAGAAGTACTTTTTACACTACATTTCAAATTTTCTACAATTATAACCTAAAACTAACATTTTGGAGCGAGACAGACCTGATATTAAGGCACTGAGTCTGAATTAAGGTGTGATGGCACTTAAAACCCCAGATAAATGCAGCTTTTTTGAATATTTCATGATTGATTTGAGGCCCTCCGCTTGGTCTATATTTCAATATCCTCGATGCGACCCACTTGTAATTGAATAAATGCAAGATAGATACGTTTCAAACAAGTGTCCAATGGAAAAGTTACATAGTGCACCTCTAACCACAACATGGTTAGTATGTAAGAAAAAGACCAAGTGGTTCTGCTTCTGGTTTGGAAAGTTGGATGTTTTTCTGAAGCTTAAAGATGATCTTATTTAGACAGCAATAGAGACGTTTTATTTCTTTTTAAAACGATCAAACTTGTAAATCTACTCTTTGTCTTGCAAATGTAAACAGCCAAAGATTATTCCATATCTCGGTGTTTTAATCCACACACTGGTGTTCACTGTTTGGAAAAATGGGGAAACCTCAGGAATTTCCTTGACTTTTTGAGGCACATCCTTTTTTCCATCCTCTTGTGGTGCCCTGGTACTTTTACGTCGCCACATTATAACAACAAGGAGGAAACTCAAGTCTTTAAGAGAGGAAATGCTCTACTGAAATAGTCGCAATGGATTGGAATATTTGGTAAACAAATCATCTATTTCTATCCACCTCCCTGTTTTCATCATCTTCTCGCACACAGAGACATTAAAAAATGTCCTCCAGAGGTCACTAAATGTAATCTCTCCCTCTCTCTACCCTAGATGAACTGTTCCTCATCTGCCTGGAGGAACTCTCTTTAAACCGAACTGTTATTTAATGCAACATTAAACCAAAACAACATCTTAAAATAAACAGTGCAGTGACTTCTGGTTGAAAACTGCGACAGATGCACTCTTATTATGTACTAATAGCTTTAAGTTTTGTCTTTGTTGTAGACTGTAATGTAACCAACCAATGCAGTTTTGAGCAAAAACAAAATTACAGAGGCTGGCGATACACTTCTGTGGAGATGGTGTATCGTTATCGCTGATATTTAGCAGATTTTTGGCACTGATCTTTTCACCAGCCCATCACTGTGTGCCCATGTGTTATTCCTTGTTTGTCCTCAGTGTATTAAATACGTCATTTTAAGTTTGCTTTTGTAATTAATTACAACAAAATGTATTCATAGGGTATGCATTTACTTGATGCATGATAGTGTAAACATACAGACGTGTATCAGCCTATTTAGTCTTTTATGTGCATTTTTATTCGAGTAAACATTTTAACTTGGGTGGGCCTTTGACTTTTTTATTTTATTATTTTAATTCCAGAATTTCAGTCCCTAAAACAAATTTTTAGTTAAATTAGTCTCGGCTTTGAAAAATGAAGCCCAAACTCGACTACAGCAGGAAAACAAATATCGAATATCTACGAAGGCGTATTAGGACCACTTGATGAAAGAAAAAAAAAAAAAAGAAAAGCTAATTTTCGAGTTTAAACATGCAAATCTGCCAGAAAAAAATAGTAAATTTGCTAGAAAAAACACGCAAATTTACGAGTTTTTAAACATGTAAATTTACTAGGAAAAAGTAGCAAATTTATGAGAAAAATCATGCAAATTTGCTAGAAAAAACACGCAAATTTTCGACTTTTTAAACATACAAATTTGCTAGAAAAAAGCACGCAAAATTCAGAGTTTTTAACATGCAAATTTGCAGGAAAAAAACACGCAAATTTACGAGATTTGCACGGAAACGGAAATACGTCATTAAGGGCATTTGTTTGTAAAATGACGGAGTTGGAAGAACAGATAAAGCTTTACTTTTCACTGGGATTTTCTAACAAGGAGATTCTGTTGATGTTGGCACATAATGACAATCTCATAATCAGCATTAGAACATTAAAAAGATATTGCCAAAGGTTCGGACTTTTTCGACGAAAAAAACATTCATCTTTGGACGAAGTATTCATGTTTGTTTACGAAGAGCTTCAACAGCATGGCCAGATGCAGGGCTACCGCTGGCTCCATCAGCGGGCCGTACGACGGGGACTTGTGGTACAACAGGACACAGTGCGCCAAATGATCAAATGAATTGATCCACAAGGCGTTGCTATCAGAAAGACTCGACGCCTTCATCGGCGTCAGTACAGTACTAGAGGGCCAAATGCTCTTTGGCACATGGACTCGTATGATAAGCTGAAGCCATATGGTATATGAATTAATGGGTGCATTGATGGGTTTAGTTGCTTCATTGTGTGGATGGAAGCATAAACCACCAATAGTGACCCCAAAGTTGTAGCTTATTTTATAAAAAGTGCAATGCGACTTGGTGGGTGTCCAGAAAGATTGCGCGCGGACCATGGCACAGAAAACGGACATGTAGCTAATATGCAAGCGTTTTTTAGGAGAAACCACAGTGACTCACTTGCTGGAGACCAGCCTATTGAATCTTGGTGGGGGATCTTAAGAAAACAAAGTGTCCAGTTCTGGATGAACATATTCAAAACCCTACAAGATGATGGACTGTTTTCCGGAGATTTTTTGGACAAAAATTTTATACAGTACAGTTTTGCTTTCTTGATCTCGTTCAGGTAAGGTTTTTGAAACTGGATTAATAGGGATGGGTGGGGGGGTATTTCAGATCATGATCTGAAATAATGTTTTGTTTTATAATTGTAGAAGGAGTTGGATGAGGTTGTAAAAACATGGAACACCCACAGGATCAGACCAAAACGGGGCCAAGAAGCACATGGAGGTCGTCCTGTTGTGATGTACACAGTACCACGTGTATATGGTGCAGAAGATAAGCTTAAACCGGTGGACCCTGACGAAGTTGCAGTGTGTACACCCAAGAGCAGGGTCCCTTGTGATGAGACTATTAATGAGCTTTCTTTGTTACTCATGCAGGAAAATGAATGGGGTCACCCGACAGATACTTTTGCTGCTGCAGAGCTGTATACTTTGCTGCTAAGAGAGATACTACAAAACTTGTAAAATTATTGTCAAACTGAGGGAGAAGGGAATCTGCAGACTTGGAGGCTGCACTGTTAGGAACTGCACTGAGATTCTCTGCACTCATTTCCATGACAATGCTTGCTTATCTGTGTTTTGTACAAAAATTAAAAACCCTAAATATTCCATGGCATTATAGTGACTTCCAAAGCCCTAAATTAAACCAAATCAACTGTTCCTAACCCTAACTGTCATGAGCTTAGTGCCTCCTCCCTCCTGTGTGTGTGTGTGTGTGTGTGTGTGTGTGTGTGTGTGTGTGTGTGTGTGTGTGTTTCCTCCTCCCCTCCTGTGGTGTCCTTGTTTGGAGCTTCCTGGGCATGACTGATTGGCACACCTGGAACCCATCTGCAATCAAGCATACACCCTCTGCAGTACAAAAGCTTGGCTCATTCATCCACACCCTGCCAGATCGTTCAGTCTACTTCCGTGGTGAACTCCTTGGCTTTTTTGTATCTCTCGTTAGTTGTCTCTTGTGGATTTTTGCTTACCAAGGACTTTTTTCCCTCCAGCCTGCTCCTGCCTGCTATCCTGGTTCTCACCTGTGCTCCTCGGTCCTTCCTGCTCCTGCCTGCTGTCCTGGTACTCACCTGTGCTCCTCGGTCCAGCCTGCTCCCGCCTGCCGTCCCGGTCCTCACCCGTGCTTCCTGGTCCAGCCTGCTCCCGCCTGCCGTCCCGGTCCTCACCCGTGCTTCCTGGTCCAGCCTACTCCCCCTCAGCCAACTCTCAATAAATAATTCTGTATTGATCCATATCTCTGGTCTGCTTCATTGGGTCCGCCTGTCGTTACCTCCTAACACTAACTGTAACCTTCCTTTCTGGAACAAAGGTGGAAGAGGAGGCAGAGAGTGACAGAGGAGGAGGAAAGGAACAGAGGAGAGAGGACAGGGACAGAGGAGGAGAGGAACAGAGGAGAACGAGAGGGAGAGGAGAAGAAGAGGAAGGAGGAGAAGAACAGAAGAGAGGGAGACAGAGGTACAGGATACAGGAGAAGAGCTTTCAGAGAGGATCACACATTTGCAGTCTGAGTATTAGTATGTTGTATATAGACCTTCTTGCACAAACCAATGAAAGACAGTCTGTCTGTCTGCCACATGACAAATCCACTCAAAATAAATTACACTTATCAAACTCTCATCATAACTGCTATTTCAGGTTCATTTGTACATTTTTATAGGGCTGTAAATGCAATACTATTCATGTTTTGCATACAAATTTAGTCTGCAAAGAGAATGTTAATTAAATTGTCTTCAGTTGTTGAATAGACTGATTTGGGCCTCTTGGTCTCGATTAGTGCACTCTTGCACCCACATCTGCAGCAGTATTAACATAAATGCATAGTTTACTCAAAGACAGAGGAGATATGTCTGCTCACGAGTGCAGTGGTTGGCACATTCACTTGGCAAACCTCAACTGACTGACAATGTTACGCAAAAAACAAAATAACGGCGCTGAAAAACTGTTGGTTTTCAATCTACCTTCTTCAATAAAGCAATAATGTAATGCAACATTGTATATTTGTATTGAACAACAGTGTCATCAAGAAATGTACAAAATACAACAGAAGCAAACTGACACCAAACAGCAGTTATAAACAGTATAATTTTGCTCTGTATGTGAGCAAACTTTATGAATTCAAACTTTGTCATTGATAAAGTAAATGTTAATAAACTAAAATGAATATGACATAAGCAGCCAGATTAAAAGCACTTTACATTTAGGCTTACTTTTTTGGAGTGACCAAAAATGGCTTTAAATAGTCACAATTCTTTTTCATTTGTAAGATTATTGTGACCGCCATTAAAAAAAAAAAATCTGAATTTTGGGAAAATATTGGGAAAATACTAGAAAAGTACATTTCAAACCATGTTATAGGAATATTTCTGTTTCTTTTTGAGGTGAATTTTACAGGTCCTTCCCTTTTGTGAAGTCCTTATGTGTACTACAGAATGTCCATGACCCATATGTTACTTTCTAACACGGCATTGAACTCTGATCGGAAATCTGGAAATCCATCATAGTGGTCAGCTATTTCTAGAACACATCCACGCGTTCGGCCAATTGGTCTTCGTGTGAATCTTGGCATGTTTGAAAACATGACTTCAATTTTTTTATATAGTAGGACATCACTTCCAGTTGTGAATCTGAGGAAGTGCCCTAATTTATCTTCATTTAATTATTTTATGTATCTTTTGAGGTGATTTTGAACATCTCTTTGGTTGCCCGTGAGTAATTCTGGGAAACAAAGTAATCCAATAACTTTTTTAGGAGTCGCCCTGTAGTTGTCAAAGATGCTCAAAAGCTCATCATTGGTGAACATGAGGTATGGCATCACAATATCCCGCCAACAATTAATCACAAACATTGGCTTCTGCACCAGCTCCTTGTGGGCAATCTCATTCAGAATACCTGTTAATGTTCCTTCTGTAACTCTAGAGCGGCATTCGTAGTTTGAAAGAACCTCAAGCAGCTCATCTGAATCAACTGAGGTAAAATCCTTCAGAGCCCGCTGCAGGATGTCACTGTCTTGAGGACTTACAAAACGCAAAAAGGTTTCAAGTAAATCACTTGACACTTCACCATGAAATATAACTTCTAAAAGAGGCAGGGCCAGCTTTATTGGCAGATATTTGCATGTTTGGTAACCTTTCACCAGGATTCTCCCTATGGCTTTCCAAGTTTCACTGTTGTAGTCATGCCTGATGAAAGGTACCTTTACAGTTGTTCCTACAGTAAAATGCTCATAGAATTCCTGCCAAAATGAAGAATACACATCTCTTTCAACACCTGTACCAACAGCATTTTCCGCGGACAAATCAGGTAGTAATCGTTTTATTTTCAGGTTGTGCGTCAGCACTGCTGGATCTGAAAATTCTGTGATCATATCATCGAAGGAGTTGCTGTGATGTATGGCTATGATTTTGGAATGGAGGACAAGGGTGTGGAAGATGGTTCATTGTGCACATTGTAAGTAGAGGGTGCCGAGTCTGCATGTAAATTATGAGTCTGTACGGCAGGTGCACTGGATACTGAGGGCAGCTGTAGATTCGGTGCACTGGATACTGAGGGCAGCTGTAGATTCGGTGCACTGGATACTGAGGGCAGCTGTAGATTCGGTGCACTGGAGGCCGAGGGCTGCTGTGGATTCGGTGCACTGGAGGCCGAGGACTGCTGTGGATTCGGTGCACTGGAGGCCGAGGACTGCTGTGGATTCGGTGCACTGGAGGCCGAGGGCTGCTGTGGATTCGGTGCACTGGAGGCCGAGGACTGCTGTGGATTCGGTGCACTGGAGGCCGAGGGCTGCTGTGGATTCGGTGCACTGGAGGCCGAGGGCTGCTGTGGATTCGGTGCACTGGAGGCTGAGGGCTGCTGTGGATTCGGTGCACTGGAGGTGAAGACCTGTTGTGGATTTGGTGCACTGGAGGCTGAGCGCCGCTTTGGATTCCGTGCACTGGAGGTGAAGACCTGTTGTTGCAACAAAAAGTCATATGGCTCCGTGTCATCATTGTCTGATGAATCACTAACAATGATGTGGACCAAACGTTACTTCATTATCGGATGAAGACAAATCACTGGTAAGGTCAACATAAGTGTATTTGCTACGTTCATCTACATCTATAGCATAGCTATGGTCAGTGTGATTCGCTTGGTTTATATTTTCAGTGGATCCCAGGGGCTCACAATGCTCTGTGTCATAATCTTCATTGAATGCCAAAATATCCAAATGTTCTGTTTCATTGCTTTCTGTTGCAGTTGGACTACTTTGTGGAATCTCTTTTGGAAAGTTTGCTACATAGAAACGCAATCTGGACATACAGGTAGTTTCATAAATGGCACCGATGGTTACATCTTCATTTATTGGGTTTTATTTATAATCCCAGATTTCAAATCTGAAATCGTTTGTGGTGCCCTTCGTGGAAATATCACCGGGGAAGAACAGCTCCTTTCCTTTTTGTAAAATTGAATCCATGCCAGATTCTATATCAACATCTACAGTTCTAGTTCCACCGCCTTGTTTTGTTCTCACTTGCTTAAATTGCTCCTTTTCAAGATGTATCCACCCTATCTCAACTTTCCTATGACTTGCTTTACCCCTCTTTTTTGAAGGACCTGTTGCTTCATTGTGTTTTTCTTTCTTTGAATTGTTATTGGCATTATTTCCTTTTCGCGTTTTCAATTTTGTCCTTAGTTTTTCGAACAGGCTTGTCTTTCTCCTTTCTAGCAAAGTGTCATTTTTGCACCAGTTTCTTGCTGCAAGACGATCACCGTAAGACGGAATGTATTTAGCCAGGTCATTGTCTTCCATGAGAGGAATAACATGAGCGTCAGTCTGTTGAGATAATATACAGTTCAATTCAGATTATATATTTTTTTGTGTTATCTAACCTGTCTTTAGTGAAGCCAAGGATAGTTTTCATGTCTTTTCATTTTATTAAATACCTTTTCATCCTCCTTTTTTCTTCAGTAACACCTCTATCTTTAAGAAAGTCAGATAGACTCAAGACCGGCTTCGGTTTTGCTGAAAGACAAAAATGAATATTCTAGTAAGGTGTAGTCATGTAAAAAGAGAGAACGTTTTTTGTAAATCACCTGAAAAATAATTCTTAGTAATTTTTGACAATTAATAGTTTTTTAAAGCTGGCCAACATTTTCTAGAAGAGTCAAGTTCAAGATGTTCAAACCTAAGTGGACAACTGCTTATGTTAATAGACTTCCATATACCATAGACATACATTATCTTTTATTTGTACAGAAGGGGCACGCAGGATACAAAAGCATGGCTCCTTCTTGGTATTTAAGCATTAGATTTCATGTTTGGAGATCGGCTGGACTGGATCAAATCGGGGCAAAGCAAGCACTTCAAACAAACAGTGCCACATTCACCTTCAAATGATCCTCCACGTCCGTTTTCCTGCTGATACTAAAGAAATGTTGACTAACTTAAAAAATCTTCACTGTAACAGTCAAAAAAACGTATTGTTTAAAACGAAATATCGGAGGAAGTTTGGTCTGAACAAGCCACGCCCACATGTTTGGTACACAGTGCCCCCAGTTAACAGCACCCACCCCACCTGAACCGTAACACCGGACAACTTTCTTTTTGCAATCCTCCATTTCTTTAGCATTAAACTCCACAGCCTTTGCCAAACTGGTAACCATGTCAGCGTTCTGTCTGTTTTGTTCTTTGATGTCCTCAAGCTGAGTCTCAAATTTCTTCTCCAGTCCCAAGATGGCATCAAATATTGTTTTATTGGTTGGAGATACCATCATCTTCCTCAGCTGGCTTGGTCCTTTTTTCCTCCGGTTGTTGTTTTGATGGAGTCGACGGCGCCGAGTCTACTCCACGTTCACGCTTGTTTGGTCCTGTATTAGCAACGATGTGGTGTATGCTAACTTTATAAAGTCAACGATGCTAGTTAACTGGTAATAAACGAAAATTCACGGAATAGCATTTTATGCTTTAAGTGTAGTAACGTCTTGGACTAGTACGGCTTTAACATAATGCTAAATAAAACTTTGATTAAGTTTAAAAACAATATAGGTGTCGTTCAATTTGAATTACGTTTACTTACGTGCGTCACCCATCGTTCTGATCTGTGTTTTGAACCACTTTTAGCTACGTTTTCCCCCTTTTTAAGGTCTCGCGCGTTTTTATCTAGCAATTTTTTTCTCTCACAAATTTGCTACTTTTTACAAGTAAAAACTGGTAAATTTGCGTGTTTTTTCTAGCAAATTTGCTATTTTTTTGTGGCAGATTTGCGTGTTTAAACTCGAAAATTAGCTTTTCTTTATTTTTTTTTTCTGTCATCAAGTGGCCTAATACGCCTTCGTACTAATACGCCTACGTAAATATCAGTGTCAGTCAAAGAAAAAGAAAAAGGAGAAAAACATATCAGATCAGCCTTAATTTTCTGTCTTCTGTTGCGCGTTGATGATTTAAATAAAGTTTTCCAAACTTGGGTGTCCGGCTCGCGCGTGACATCAGACCAGAGTTTGTGATGGTTGCGTGAATTTTGCATGTGACGTCATCACGCAATCACGTAATCACGTAATCACGTAATCACGTAATTACGTAACTGGTCAGTATGGCTCGCCGAACACAGAAAACTCACTCCACTGTGCCCAAGCGCCGCCAAAGAAGGAGGAGGAACAACACACGCAAAGTACAGAAAAAGAGGAACCGCAGGACCCAGCGGAAAACCACAACCCAGCGGAACCGCACGGCCCAGCGGAGCCGCACCGCCCAGCGCCGAAGGCGCTAAACAGCATGACCAGTCAATAAACACTTGTCTTTTTTTTTTTTATAGAACTGAAATATAGACATTTTCATGTGTTTATATTTTAGTTATAAAAAAAAAAAGACAAGTCACAAGAGCATGGAAAACTGCAAAAAAAAAATAAAATAAAAAAGATTAAAAAAAAAAAAAATAAAAATAAAGTAGTGAGTTTTTTTTAGTTTTTTTTTAAAAAAAAAGACAAGTCACAAGAGCATGGAAAACTGCAAAAAAATAAATAAAAGATTAAAAAATAAATAAATAAAAAAGTAGTGAGTTTTTTTTTAAGAAACAAAATGTATTGTTTTTAGCACATTAAATATGTCATGTCAGTATGAAAAATGTCCTCTTTTAACCCAATGTCTTCAAATTGTTTTTCAACCTTTTTTGAGTCACTATTCTGCACCACATTTACAAAAGTATTACCAAATCACACCTTTTAGAAAACGTAATGTAGACTGTGTCTTTATTTTGAGAAATAGTGACTATTTTGCATTCTTTTTCAGATCAGAGGTTTGCTCAGGACACTCCAAAATGGTAAATTACACAGATAAATCCTTGTGTGAATCATCCTTTAACTCCAATTTTTTTCCCAGGATTTTTTTCCCCACAAAACCCACCTGGCTTGACCCGAAGACACGGTGTTCCCCGTCACTCCGAGTGAAAATCAAAGATGTAGCATACTCTGTTAGGATTTGTAAAATAGAATAATACACATAGACACTGCTGGCACACGTTTTAGTCATTTTAAGCACATATACAAGTCCCTATACTACTTCAGATTTTTTGGCAGATCATAAAAATTGAAATATGCTCTGAACTTTCCAAACTGGCATTCCTGTTTTGGTGCCAAATTCAAAATAAATCCATCCCGAAATGCATAATACATTTACCAGATACTCAACAATCCCAGTACACACATTTGTGTCTGACCCCACCCTGTTGGCACCAAGTCGCAAACCCAAAATAATCCAGAGACTCTCGGAGCATTATCTCTGATCCACAGCAGGCTTTGACTTTTGAACTCTGACTGAGCGGCGGCAGCAGGGGTTGGTCATTTCAGCTCTCAAAGTCAATAATAACAGAATAAAATCAAGAGGAATTGTTGCGTTTTGAATGAAAGCGCTGGCACAACTGCTCCGTACAGTGTCCACCAAGACTAACGATGTGTGACAGCGCCAGAGGAGTGTGTCAGGCCAAAGGGAAGCGTAACTGATGTGGGAGAGAAACACAAATTCAATGGTGCAGCGAATTAGCCTGTCAATGTGTCCCTAATTTACAGGGACAACTTTCAAATCCGGGGAGAATTTGGGGTTTCGTAATTGTTTTTGCAGATGAAAAATGATTGGTTGAGTGAGTTAGGTCGCGCTGTTCTAAGCAAAAGTGTCTCCAAGTGTGGCTAATGACCCATAATAATAATATTTGGGATGACATACACTTTGGCAAAATGTACAAACTTAAACAGACTTGGGCATTGTAGGCACAGAGAAACACATGACATGTTCGAATGTCCGTGTCAGCTCAATATTACGTCAACTACAAAATATTTAGGGTTCCATTTTATCCATTTGTCTTTGTGGGTTTATCTAACTTGTATGTATTGTTGATTTACTGTAAAACAAGGCCATAAATCTGAACTGTCCAAGTAATTAAAAGAACATTTTCAAAAGAATAGCAAATTATCTTTGGATTTCATGATGTTTCAATTACATTTTTCAAAATTGTTTGGCCTTATTTTATAGAACAGAATAGAAGAGAGACATTCAGCAAATTATACCACCATCTGTAATCCTGAACGCAGGTCTGAGCATTGTTAATACTTGGATGGGAGACACTGGAAACACACAGTGGGCGGCAATGACACTTCATTAATCCCACATATGAGTGAGTGAATGAATAATATAAGAGATTCTAAAGCAGGTGTGTCCAAATGTTTTTCTCAGAGGGCGGCATTTGAAAACACACTTGGAGCAGAGAGCCACAGACAGATGACAGTGAATGAATCATTCAAAATGTTGCATTTGACGTAGTTTTGATGAGCCACCAGGTCTTTAATAAAGCATTCATTCTAGGTCTCAAAACACAGTGTTCATTTGGGTTTAACAGCAGGTTTTTACTGTAAAAAATACCACCTTTGGCAGGATGGACAAACAAAAATTAGGTTAAGGGTCGCATTTGTCCCACGGCACATAGTTTGGACGCCACTGTTCTAAAGCGACTTAGAGCAACTGGAAAACAAATGCTTTATAAAATGATCTAAACCTCCAACCCACAGAAGACCAACTGTGTTCTGTACAAATGTTCCATATTTAACATAGCTCCAAGAATCACTGGGATATTTGTATCGAGCCGATAAAGTAATACTATGACAAGTACAGCACTAATGAAGTCAATTTAAAAAAAAAACGGCGAGAACAATGCCAGTATGTTTCAAATGCAATGAAACTCCTCCACTAAATCATTATCTACCCAAGTCTGAGCTGGTCTACAAAGTGCAGATAAAGCTTTTAAAATGTACAGTCTTAGTTTAAAGTGCGTATGACAGGTTTTCATGATTTGTGTATAAATACCTGTAGTAAATCTAAATGATAGTTTGACACATATCAAGTATCTCTTTGTGGAGAAAAGTTGACAAATCTGCAGAAAGTTACAGGAAGTAGACATATTGATGACATCACACTAGGGAGACTAAGCTTGTGCATAATTTACACAAAATAAACTACTTTTTTTGACCCTTTATACATTAATTCAACAAAAAATGTGCCCATGTGTATTTTTATTTGTAAAATAAATAAAAAACCTTGCCATTAGATGAATTTGGCCCAGAGTACAGTGTGGTTGCCAGGTAATTTCCTAGTGTGATGTCATCATTTATGACCAGGAAGTAAAAAAAAACAACCTCAAAAAATGGCTTAACTGGGATAAATTTGTGAAGTATTTTAGCCAAATTTAAAATATATTTATCTAGGCTGCAGTTTAGTGAAATGAGTAGTTCAACCAGTATTTTTTCATGAATATAGATCCTTTTCGATATCAGTCCGTATGGATATATTCGATCCGTCCATCACTTCTGATATTCAGCAGATAAACGTATTATTGAATGAAGATGAATGTGTGAATCTCATTATAATTTCTTCGACACAGCAAAGCGAGACAAAGCTTTCACATTTCTTTTCTAAAGTCCCACAGGAAACCATTTCAGTTTGTGTTTTGTAGTCTCTATTTGCAAAAAGAAATACGCTCGAGTTTACAGGGAATATACAACCCTTTATTATTTGGTTCACCCAAAATAAGTGTCAATATTTAAAAGGAAAGCAAAGAAGGCTATAAATACTGTATATCAAACAAAATGTGATGTTGTTTTCCCTTCACTGGAGCCCGATAAATCATCATACTTTATACATTCAAACTATCAGGAGAAACAGGCCGTGTCCAATTCATTTTAGGACATTTAATCATTTACACAACAAGCTTTTAAGCATTAAGAATCAATATAAGGTAGAACTGGTGACACAATTAAAGACAGTGACGGTAAATAACCAAATTAAAATTATGGTATACGTTTAGATAAAAAAACATTAACCAGTTGCGTCTCAAATAAGTAGAATATTGTGGAAAAGTTACTAGATTTGTTCTGACCATACGGCAAATGTGTGTATATATAAGTATTTATTCTTTTTTTTTCCCCATTGTTTTTTTTCTTTCATATTTTTCATACCGATATTTATTATTTCATGTTGTGCCATATCGCCCAAACAAGTTCTTAGTAAGTTTGTTCACTGACAACGGAAATAAACCGTTTTCTGATTTGTGTTTCAACAGTAAAACAACCTGCCAACTTCTGTTATTGACAAAAAATGAATAAGTTACTTTTTTGGGGGTATTTTGACAAAGATATTCAGATGATATTTTAACAAAGCATCAGGAATGTGCTAAAATGTGTCTGTAAATGTCTTGGTAGAAGTTCAAATATCACATAAAACATGACCAAACCATAAAATTACCCACAAAAGGGCAGAAATATCAATTTATTTCATTGTTTTGGAGATTAAACTAGATGTTTTTTGGTCATTTTTAAGATATTCTAACTTTGTACATTCTGTTTTCCATTTTTTAATACATCTCACATTACTATTCATATACTGAGGTTGACAGTGACTCAATGGAAGAAAGGACTTGTTATAGATTCTCAAAGTTATCAGGTTGAACCCAGCTCAAAACACTTGACTTGTGTGTTTGTATTTGTGAGTGAAAGATTGGTGGTAGTTTGAGACTCCGTTGGCTTAAAATGCAATGTAAAGCAACTGTTAATGTGCAAAATATAACTCCATAAGAATTGAAAATCAGATCGATATTAAAACTAGCATCGAAACTAGATACAGTTATACAGTATCGATACAAAAAAATCCCTTTAACTGGTTAAATCGGTCAGTTTTGGAATGATCTTGAGCTTTATCATTACTGGTATAAGATCACAATGTTTGATAAATAAAGTGCATTTATTTAAAGTTGAAAATGTTAATCTATTGTCTAAAACAGTAGTTAATAGTAATAACAGTAGTAATAATGTAAGTGTTAAAGCATATTATATCAGGTTTAATGTTGCATTGTTTAATGTGTTATTTCAATAGATTAGTGTCTGTTTGAACCTATTTTACTAAAATATACAGTTAATTTAAAAATCAAGTAAACACAGTCATATTTATCAAAATTGTATCTTTTTGTATCATCTTGTCCCACTTTGGGAACCACTGGTCTAAAACAGTTATTCCTGTTTCTTAGGGGGTCCCCATGATTTTTTATAAAACAGGACCAAACTAGATTGTGTGAATGACATGTTAGGGATGACATGTTAATTGCGTCTTTAAAGTTTTTTTTTCTTTCTTACTGTTCTGCAACATCTTTATGAACCACAAAAAGTATATGTATATATATTTGCAATAAGGCAGTAGCATCTAAGGTGGGAAAAGGACTTCAGGTTGAAAAAGGTTGGAAACCACTGGTCTAAAACCTTGGGATAAAAAAAGAGCATTTGTAATTATATTTGTGGGATCGAAATCAAGGCTATTTTTTAGTATCATATAGAGTTTGAGAGTTTTTAGACAACACTACATAAGACATGCAATACTTTTCTTTTTACATAATTTCCACAATATTCCACTTTCTTAAAAAGCTTCTGTTCAAAGTTCGTGACAAAGTGCGTGGATGGAAGATTTCGAGTTCCCGTGTGATGCCTTTTGTATTCAGCGTGTAAAAAAACGAGCGTGTTTAAGGGAGCAGCAGAAAGCACTTTTACACAGAGTGAGAAACACACACATGACAGACAGACAGTAGGGGGCGCTGTTCAGGATCTGTAGAGCAGGATGCGTTCGGCACAGTTCTGTCCCACCAGCGAGGCGTACTGCTTGACCTCGGCCTCGTCGCTGGAGCCTCTCCGCTTGCGGCAGTAGACGGCGTAGGGCATGGCGGTGCGTTTGTAGAGGACCAGCACTCGGCCCACGTCCTTCAGCGAGCGGACGTCCTCTACAGACAAACAGAAGAGCGGGATTACGCTGTGGACGTGGGCTTGACGTTTCATTTTTCATTGCTTTTTATTTATTTACTCAAGAGAAGATGAATAGATTATAGTTGTTTTTCAGCAGGTCTTGCAGCAAACGACAGAAAAAGCAACAACATTCACAAGAACAAATCCAAGTTACAATCCTCAAACAGTTTAAAGTCTATGACAACTTTAACGACAAATTTGACCAAAACATATTGATCATGATTATATTTTTAAGAATTTACTAAACATTTTGCCTGTTTGTACCCATTTTGACAGTTTTTGTAAAGTTTATAATGTTACTTCCTGGTTGAACATGAGCAGCAAATATGACATACAGTAGTTAGGGGTAATTCACCAACTGTTACCTAGCAACCATTTTGAAAACAAGGGCCAAAATCCATATAAATTACAAAATAGTTAAGATTTCAGAAACTTCAGAATTTCCTTGCAAAACTATGATAAATATTTACTACAAGTGCCCTCCCACCCAACATCTGAATTAAAAAAATACAAATAAAAATGCATAAAACCACAATATAAACTACATAAATCACACCGTTTCCCAAAAAAATAAAATAAAAGTGGTATTTAATGTATTGTCCATGCCACTTATTGTCTCTAATTCTTTAGGCAAGTTGATAAGTTTTGTTTTCATTTTTGGTAGAAGTTGGTCAAGAAACGCATTAAATCCATGAATCTGACACTGACAGGTTGAAAATCAAGTCTCTATCGACCAACCTGGACAAATAAAGGTTAAATTAAAAAATGTATTGTTTTGCAGCAGGTCCCTGTTCTGCAGCAAAGCACAGAAAAACAACACCTTTCAGAAAGACAAATCCACAAACTTTACCATCAGCACACCCTCAACAGTTTAAATACAGCTTTAAGTCAAACAAACAAACAAAAAAAGAGTCTGCAAACCCTTTTAAAAATGGGCATCAGAACTACTTTTCCTCAAATGGAGGGGGGCATTCAGGGCCAGTGTAGAAAACTTAAAGAGCTCTGACCAAAAAGTGTTCACTGGGAGCTGTTCTGGTATTCAAGCAGCCAAAAATGTTCCTTAAGTATGAGTAACTTACTTCAAAATCCAACAAAGAACTCAGGTAAGAGTAAAAAAGTATTTGGAAAAGTATTTACTCAGACTTTGGACTAAATGAGACTTCTATTTAACTTTGGTTGTGCTGTAATTTTTCTTTATTTTGTTGCATTTTTAATTGAATTTATGTATGTATTTCTTTATTTCCCTGTCCTGTTTTGTGTGTTTTAAAAAATAGAGGAAAAGAACAGTATTTACCCAATATAAGAGTAACTGTCTAGATCAGATTTATCATTTTAAGTTAATGTAATTGGAAGGATAAACGCTCAAAATCTAGTATTTTAAAAGGAGAGAAACTAAATGAGGAGTGATGCAAGAACCACAAATGTTCAAATCATTTAATATTGTCAACCTTGTTTTGCCCCTTTAACCAGATAAGAACTGAGATCAAAACCTCTTTTTAAAGTGTGACCTGGGCCTTTGTAGACTTTCTCACAGTTGGAAGAGAACTATTACTACAACTTAACTTAAAGGTCCCATAACATGCAAAATCGACTTTTCAGAGGTTTTAACCTTCCTACAGTGCTATTTGGGCCTCGTATGTGTGCCCAAAGTGGTTTTTTGATTGATTCCCGCATGCTTTCGCTAGAGAACTGTCTTTTTTGTCCCCCTCGGCTGAGCAGCAGACGGGGGCTCATCCCATGGATGACGCGGTGTTTAAGCCACGCCTCCGGGAAGCGCGCAGCCGCAGAATAAAAACAGCTAATGCTAATGCTACACAGTAATTACACGATGGATACGACAGATCGAAGAGTTAGCTTGTTATTTACCAAACGGCAACGTCCGTCGTCGAGGCCCTGGAGCACGTCAAACTCCAGGTCAGATCCAGGACGTAGGACTCAGCACGACGCACCGTCAGGACGGATAAAAGGTTTATTCCCGTGTTTGTGTATCGCTGTTTACCGGAGCACACGGCGCATGCGCACTATCTCCGCTCTAGGCTTCGGCACGAGTTGGGAGGGGGAGCTGCGCGGGTTAGACGGGGGAGGCAGCCTGCTCTCTGTTCGGGGGGGTCAGATCTCAGAGTGAGCCGTTTGCTTTTGCAAGGAGGGGGGCCAGTCCAAGAAATGGGTGTTTTTTGGAAACTGTTATGTTATGGATATTACACAACGAGAAAATGTATCAACAAAGCCCTTAGAATAGACTGTGTGAAGGGGAAAATAGCAGAATATGGGACCTTTAACTATCGGAGTAGGAGGAAAAGTCCAAAAACGACAATTTCTGCATAAAGTTACGTCCTCCTCTGCTGCCAGGGCACAGTTATTTCTTATCAGAACGTAAAACCCTCTTATAGTTTTCAAATGCATTACATCTGGACAGTTCTGTGCAGTGATGGGCCCAGCCATGAAGTCTACGATGGATTTGAAATGTTCTGATGTAAAGTCTGTCCACAGGTGGCGAGAGCAGAGTGAGGAGGCCGAGAGCACAGCAGCAGGACGGACGGGCAGGTGTTTGACACAGACGGACACCAGAACGGCTTGAGTTTGTTAGAGACAAAAAGCTTTTACTGTGGTTTTTTTGGCCAGATTTGGAGCATGCTCTCAGTAGCTTTGATGTGCGTCCAAGAGCACTTAAGTACGTATAAATGGTTGTCAAATTAAGTTTCCACGATGACATGTGAGTAAGTGAAAATAAAGTGCCTCCAGAGTTTTCCACATCACAATTAATAGCATTTTCAACATACATTTCAACTTAAAGGAAAAACTATTATGCATTTTTCGTATTGTTATTATCCTTTATACAGGCTCCCGAGGACCAGCTCATGTTTTGAAACAAATAAAAGTTGATTATGCACTAACTTAAAGGATTTGTCTGCAGTGTGCAATGACACTGAGTGTATCCTGCCAGCAGATGGCACCTAGTTGTGTTATATGTTATAACTTTAAGAAACATAATGATTAGCCTAGCAGCAGCAGTGATCGTGTTTCGAGGCAGAAATGCTCAGAACCAGTCTGGCGAGGATTTAAGGACAGCAGAAGAATCTTGGTTAAATGACGTTTGAATCTGAAAAAATGTCAGCAATCCAGGAAGTTCAGCAGGAAGTGTTTTTGACAGTCGGAGAGGAGAGGATTTTCCAACTAACATTCCTCAAAACAGTGTGAATGCAGCTGAATGCAACTTCAGGTATGTTTTTGATGACGGAACATTGTTAGAACAGGGTTAAATTCTCAAAAATGTCACTGTCGCAGAATTTGTGTAAACTTTTTGGTGGAGGAGCTAGTTGTCTCTCTGGAGATTTTAATGCTTTGCTTGGGATGTTCCATAATATGGCATTAAATATATCTCCACAAATTTGACAAAATTTGGACTAGATTATGTAGGATGTGCCATAGCGTCACTGAACATCTTTTGTACGCATGTATTCCTTTAGTACTCATTGTATTTTGTATTCTGAAATGGAGAAGAAATATGAGAGAATATGTGTTTTTAAAATGTATTTGAGCATTTAAAACATTTGACTTGAATAAATGTAAGATGGTGAGTTTGAGGCACATTTCAGGCAATGAAAATAAACAAACAAACAAGAAAAGTTAAACAGTGCACCTTTTATGTTGTTATAAGATGTTTGTGATGCAAGACTCCATAAAGCTAAAGCCTCAATGTCACGAGTTCAATTCCTGTCTCTACCAATTGTTAAATGTCTTCCCTCACTTCACCCCCTTTTGATTCTACAGTGTCTTGTGAATTATAAAGATAAAAATGGTATTGATAGCAGCGTAAAACCTAAATTGTATTCAGTTTATTTGAGCAGAAGGAGTGGCAAAGGTGAACCTGGTGTTGGCTTGGGTCAAATGCCAGTCAATACCATAAAAAAGCAGTTTGTTGCAAGATGGATACTGATGATAGTTGACATTTTTACAACCTACAACAATTACAAGTGCACTCATGAACATTTCACAATAAAACACATTTCTGCAACTCCTTTTTGCCGAAACCTCTGACTGTGCTGGCAGCCAGAGTCCATTATTCCCAGAAATCGCTGGAGGAACAGAATCATTTTCCCTCAGAGAAACACTCCACTTTGCCCGGAGCGTGGACCCACAGCGGTGCGTGATGAAGCCGCTTATTTGGGCTTGTTTACAGGGTCCTGTTCCTGTCTGCTCTGCCAACCTCAGCCTCGCGTTAGGCCTGGTGTCGTGCTCTGCCAGCGACCGTCAGACCAGCGAAAACAAGGCTAATCTCACCACAGTCGTCTCTGGAGAGGGAGGAAGTGGAAAAAGGGCAAAAAGATGACCTAAAACTGCATGTATAAACCACAGACTACAAGAGAGAGAGCAAGTATGGACATGGAGTTGGCTATTGTTTCTGCTGTTCTGCTAATTCAACATTTTGAGTTGACTGTGTTCTAACGCCTCCTCAAAAACATACTCGTGATTTGTTTCATTTGTACTACTACTATATTATATTTTACAGCTTCTGAGATCTCAAACTCGTCATATTTCCTACAACGCAATTCTGTCGAGACCTGCTTAGCTCACCTGCCTCGAAACCCTGAACTTAAAACCTAAATGTCTTTTCCAAAACCTAACCTTAACCTAATTGTGAAAAATGATATAGTAAACATGATCCAATACAAAGATACCAATATGCCACCTGTGGTATAATTGGGTTGGGAAAAAAATGAAGCACTTCAAAGTATTTCAGAAAAACTCGCCTCTCCTACAATGACTCCGCCCACTCCAGGAAGTCCAAAAACCTCTCAATCAAGCGTTTGATCCTGTTTGCTATTATTTATGTTTTAAAAATGGTATAGAATTTTTTTTTTCATGGGCATAATTTCTTCTCTCTCTCTTTGTTCCTTGATTGAATCGTTACAGCATTTATTGGAAACGACTATATTGGTTTAGTGTTCTATAAATGAGTTGGAACAATGTTTTGGGGCTAATATTTATCGTCTAAATTTATTTTGGACAATAGTAGAACGTTTTTTTTTGTCATTTGATGATAATTGAGCCGTTAAGGGTTGAATATGTCATTTCTTTACCTGATTATAGATTTTAACTAAGTACTCAAGTGTTTCATTCGGCTTTCTATTTGTTGCAGCTCATGTTTTTACAATATTGTAGATTTTGAAAACGTAAACTTACCAGAATTATCCTACTTTAATGCTATTGTATTACTGACAATTATAGCTTCAGTATTACTGTACATTGTGATCATTTCTGTAGTTGCTATCTTGACAGATCATGATGTTTAAAGGTGGGAAATCAATCATGTTCAGGAAGCAACTCAAACAATGTGCTTTACTGATGTTTCTTACTGTAGATGCTTTTGATTAAAGCATAGATGTAATATTACAGTAAAGTCAAAACAAGGAACGCCCAGCTGCTCTGATAAGACTTGAAACAAACTTTAAAGTCTTTTCTCTGCTTAACTTCACTGTACGAAGCCAAAAGTCTGATTTATCCGGTGTCACGCTGACCAGTCGCTCCTGAAGCCGACTCTCATTCAATTAGTCAGTTTGTTGGAGCAGCTCTCGTCTGTCTGCTCCGGAGAAACAGATGAAAATCTATTTAAGGCAAATGTAGTGAACCAGGCCAACGGAGACACATCACTCACACAGACTTACATTTGTATTAATAGGACTGTGGGCTTTGGCTGGTGCCCAGTATTGTAAGCATATATCACACAATGTTTAAAATATCAACTCTGGAGCGTCACTTGAAACATTGTGACACAAAGACTAAAGCCAAAATACAAAGAAATAATAGGATTTCCAACGACAAATGTTTTTAGACACCCAAATGTGTATTGATTAGCTTTTTAAAGGTAGTATTGGTGTATGTTTTAGTACTGTAAGTTATTTTTGTTGAGTTTTTAAACATTAACAGAACAGGACGATAAAACCACACAAAGCAGAAAAAAGATAGACACAATAGAGACAGCCACGTAAAATTAAGGCACACAGTTCAAAGAAACTTCCCATTTTGTCCAAAGTCTGTCATATTTGTCCATTTTCAAATTAAGACCGAATGACCTTTGCTCCATTTTCCTATTGTTTTATATTATGTCAGTCCAGTCTTTCTCACTCTTCGTCTTTCATAACAAAGTTAGCTTCTCTTTCCCATTCATTTTTAATGTATTTTGTACAATGGTTGTCCAGATTATTAATGCAATGATATCATTTTTTAGATATTCTTCCGCTTGAAAGATCTGATTTCTATGCCCTCATAAACATTTCAGTCAGAGGGATGTAGCTACTGTTTATTTTTTACCATGTTTGGATTCTCTTCTTTACTTTTGTACTCTGCTTCAGTCTCAAATATTTGTTAAGAGAAGATGGGTACCGATTTTATGATAAATTAAAATGTGTGATCAATTTCTAATTGAAGAGTCACCTTGTTAACCTTGTTAGTTTTTAATGATGCAGTTGCTAAGGGTGGACAGGGTGGAATTGTCAAACAGTTTGCAAAGTCTGCGTAAGATGTTTTAATGTCTGATAGAAAATGAGACCAAAGCGCTTTCTCTAAATCTATTTACAGAGAGTTTTATTCTAGCAGGAAGTGCGTCGTTAGCATGCTACTGTTTGTTAGCTTTACAGCAAAGAGAAAACTATTTGAAAAATGCTTATAAACTGATCTGCATTAGAGTATGAGACTGCCGTAAAGACTTTAAAACAAACCAGTACTGTTTTGAAACTTGAACATCAGATACAGCACCTTTAAACATGTTTATTTGACAAACACAAGAATTGACTTGCTTGAACTAGTTTGTGGAGATGAAATGTAGCATAGGCCCTGAGGTGCTCCTTACCTCTCCAACTCTATAAAGATATTTTACATTTTCAAACCTCACAGTGTGGATTCATGTTTAATTCATTAGACGCACTCCCTCAGAGCTGCTTTGCGCGAACACTACACTTTCCCTGCATCTATAAAACGCTGAGTCACACAGTGTTGGAAAGCTTCATATTAAGTTTTTATAAATAAAGAAAATGAGTCGAAGTGGCTGTAAACAAGTTATGTAATTTTAATTAATGAAGTCTTGGGAACCATGAAGAAATAATATGCCCAGAGAGAGAGAGAATATAGTTTAATTTTTGAACAATTTTAAAGCTGTCAGGACCATCTTTCCAAGAACAATGTATTCCTTCAAGTTCTTTATCACTTTGACAACCTAATTATGTCCGGATACACAAGACTGTACAGCAGAAAGACCCTTTTCAACACCTTTCTTTGCTCACTTCTGAAAATATTTAGCTTCTCGCGTACCGTCTCGGCTAAATCGTCATTACTCAAGGAAAAAAGTATGTCTAACTAAAAAGGGCAACCATGAACTATATCAGAACTGGAGTCGATCTGAACCAGGACCAATACAGAACAAAGAAGGTACAGAAAAGATCCAAACCATTCAACTATAAGAAAACGAATACCAAAGTGTTACAAAGACTAGACTGAACCAGACCATTTCAGAAACATCCCAAAATCAAATATCTAAGGACAAGACCAAGTAAACATTTTGTAGAAGACGGGTTATGTTTTTTCTGGTACTTAAATAGATCAGTATTTTACATTTTGTTAATTGTAAACCACAATATTGAACTAAAAGTGCTTAATAATAGAAACCGGTCCATTTAGTTCCTGTTCAAAACGGATTCTCTGCTGCCGGCCTCGCTTCTTTATACTTTATACCATCAGAAGACACAAACACAACCGTCAATCAAGGACTGGACTGAAATTGTGACTGACATTTGGAAAATGGACCAATTTGGTAGACTTTAGACTAAATGGGACTTTTATGTTGATTTGGTAGAGACGTTATTTTAGCTTTTCTATTTCATTGAAAACTGGGTGCTCTTTTTATTAAAAATTTTAATTTGTTTTCTGCTCTCTGGTCTTGTTGTGTGTTTAAAATTTAAAACTTGGAAAAAAAAAAAAAAAAAAGTGGCACAACAACTTTTTTTATGGAATTGCAAGTACAAAGCAGTGGACGGATACTTTTGGTGAAGGTGAAAGCAGACATTTTCTGTAGGATGTAGGACAATGTAGGATTGCTTAAACACGCACGAATCAAAATACAACTCTGAATAAGCTAATGATGAGGGAAACGTTTAAAAACCATTATAAACATGGTGTAAACTTCTTGTCTACTGGAAATTATTCAGATTCTCGGCCAAGAAATAAACACAAAACAGCAATAAGATCATCTATTTTTTACTTTTGTTAAGAAACTGTGTCCTGCTGTGTCACAATCTGATGCACTTTAAACACGCCACACACAAAGACGACTGTAGTAGCGTTTATTAACCTCTCCATCGCCAGTGCTCACTCAATCTCAAACCGTGTCAGGATATCCAAACATCCTTTAGGTCGCGTAAACAACTTTCCCTCTTCTGCTCCTCTTCTCTGGCCGTTGAGTAGATCCAGACTCGGCCGCTGTCAGGACGTCCGGAGGAGAAGTGACACCCGGGTTCATAGTTCAAGGGTCGGGGCGGAGAGGAGTGTTTCGGGGGCTTACGGGGTCACTACGGCCCTCCACATTTCGCCGCGCTCCTCTTCAAAATCCATCCATCTCAAAAGTTTCACAAGACTTGCTGAACACCGGACGCTGGTCAAAGGCGACGCGCTGGTTTATTCTTCCAGCGTACCCTTCCTATGACCTGATGTTGCGGGACTCATGTGAGGGCGCCAGTGTGAAAAACGAGGGCAAGATGGCGTTGTATAAGCGGAGAAAGCTTTATGAAGAAGGGACTCCGGTGTCAGAGAGTATCCGGGCCAAGAGAAAGCCGTGTCGGACCTCTGTCGAAGCATTTTGACCTCCAGAAACTATAGACGAAATCTCCCTGGAAGGATTATAAGCGCCATGTTTACGAATGTTATTGTTTAAATGAGGAAAGCGGTTTATAACAGAATAAATTCAAATGATATTTCCGTTACTGAACAGAAGATTTGAGCAATGGGCCGTATTAATTTCCATATTAATAAAGTGTTATCATTTGCATTAACTTAGAATAGCTTGTTTAATATCTAAATATCTATATCTAAATAACAGGTATAAATTAATTAAATCATTAAAGTACAAAGTAAAAAGTAAGCAAATAAAATACGACAAAGCAGAAAACTATATAGCTTTTTAAAACCTCAATTGAGTATGAAAATTAAAATGTATGGTCCCTGTAAGTTATCTTAATTTTTTTTGTAATTCAAATGTTTTTATTTGCAAAATCCACTTTGATGTGCTTTTAACTTTGCTACAATGGAGTTTCCCCATCATTAGTGTAGTAAGTATTTTGATTGATTGAATTGTTCTGAATTGTTCTGAAACTGAGGCTCTACTGCGCAGAAAATTCCTTCCTTCACCCACCTCCTATCTCCGCCCACATTTGTGTATTCAGTTGTGATTTTTTGTGTGTGAAAATTCAGTCTTCGAGTAACACATCTCAAGTTAGAAAATCTGCTGCTCGTTACAGTGGAACGTCACTACGAAGAGGCGGGGCTTATCAGTTCTACAGTTTTGAACAGGAAGCCAATGAACTTAAAAGGTTTTCTGGTCTGAAATCTTAATATTTGACAAGACAGCTGAAGTGTTAAATGAGGAGATAGTAGAGACATTCGGAAAACAGTCAAGGCCAAGAGACAAACCCACGATGGCGAGGAAACAAATATGTGCAACGCCTTAAACCACATACACCACTGGCGAGCACCACATTGTCAATATCAAGTGAAAATGGTTGGTTCGTGCAGCTTTTTAAGTGATATTTCCAAACATACAAGATTGTAACAGCAAATCTTAAGAGCAGAGGGCCTGGAAAAGTGGTTTTGGCAGCGATTTTTAAACAACCTTGTAGTTTGATGAATGGTAAACTGTCTTTCTTCTGCATGAATAGAAAGATTAAATACAAATCATTGTTGTTGGGAGTAATCACGGACTATTAGCGCTGCCGCCTCGAGCTATGAGCCCCGGTCTGTGGAGTGAGTTTTTGTAGAGACTATACATTTGCACATACTGTAGATTGATAGGTTAAATAGGCTGTAATTTGGCGAGGCCGCTCTGGCGCCTGGTCGACACTTAAGAGTTCGTCGGCCGACCGCGAGTGTCACTCATTGTTCCAGTGTTTAGCTTTCTGCTCTGACTTCCTGCAGCGTAAGACAAACACAGATTATTAACATGTGAGAGATGGTGCGAGTGCGGTGTACAGAGCGGAGAGAGAGATGAGAGAGAGGGAGGAGTGAAGGGAGAGAGGACAAGGGGAGGGGAAAGGGAGAGGGCAGAGAGAGGGAGGGGAGAGATGAGATAATGGGGAGGTGAAAAGAGAGAGGAAACAAGGGAGGGAGGAGGAAAGAGAGGGGAAGAAAGGGAGGAAAGAAAAAAGAGACAGAAAACAGGAGAGATGGAGGAGAGAAGAGAGAGATTACGGGGAGGTGAAAGGAGAGGAAAAGAAAGGGGCAAAAACAAAAATTGACAGTGGGAAGTGAGAGAAGAGAGGGGAAGAGAGAGAGGGAGGAGAAAAGAGAAAATAGGATAGAGGGGAAAGAGGGGGGAAAGGGGAGAGAACAGAGAAAGAGAGGAGAGAGGGAGGAGAGAAAAGAGAGAGGGAAAAGGGAGAGAGCAAAGAGAGAGAGAGGCAGAGATAATGGGGAGGTGAAAGAGAGCAGGAAAGAGAGGCAGAGAAAAGAGAAAATGGAGAGAGAGGAAAAGAGGAGGGAAAAGGGAGAGGAGAGAGACAGAGAAGTGAGAGAAATAATGGGTAGTTGAAAGGAGAGAGAAGAAAGAGAGGAAAAGAGGAGCAAGAAATGAGAGAGGAAAGAGAAAGTAGAGAGACAGGAAACAGATGAGACAGAGGGGAGAATGGACAGAAGAGAGAGAGGGAGAGAGAGGGGGAGAATAGAGAGAAAGGATAGCAGAGAGAAAGGGGGAGAAGGAAGAGAGAGGACAGAAAGAGAAGAGAGACAAGAATGGAGAGAAGAAAGAGAGAGGTGTGATAGGGAGCATGGAGAGAGAAAGTGAGTGAGAAAGAAGAGAGGGGAACAGAGAGAAGGGACGGAAGACAGAGGAGAGAGGAGTGAGAAGGATGGATGAAAGATGGAGAAAAGAGGGAAAAGATGAGATCCAGGGGAGGTGAAGGGAGGGAGGCCACAGAAAGAAGGGATAAGAGAGAGACGGGAAAAGTGAGAGAAAGAGAGGCAAGACTGGGGAGAAGGGCTAGAATTGAGAGAGGGGCCCTTGTGTGTCAGCAGTCATCCTGTAATCAGCCTGAGTCAGTGCCAGAGTAAACTTCAGATCGGACGTCTTTACACACCTCATTAGGACGCACTCAACACAACACTGAACTGAAAGTCATCCATTCACCTACAGCTAAACACCACACACACAGCCGCACACATGTGTGCTTAGAGTTTATTTCACCAGTACAGTATTGTACCGGATAGAAGTCGACTTTTGAAACTGTATGTAAATTTATATTAGATGCCTTTCCTTTGCAATCCTTGGTTTTTCCAGACTGGCGCATAGACTTATATTTGGAAAGTTCATCCTGTCCTCTTTTAAATATTAACTGAACTGGTGCAAAGACTATTAACCTGTGACCTCCATTAGCTGGATTACAGAACAGTTCATTTGTAAAAATGGCTCTATTCAAGGTTTTGGACAAACTATTTAAATGTTGGTGTAGTGAGAAACTAACCAGGACCAAACTAAAAATACTTAAGTCCTTAGTTTGATCCCTGTTCCCCATAAACCCAACATATAAATAGTTTTAAAATATGTTTTTGCAAAGCTTTCATTTAAATTGAATGCCCAAAGTGGTTTTCTTAGCCCTTGAAAGCAATTTTATAGCAGACTGTGAGAGCCGGCCAGGCCAAAAAAAAGAAATTACTCAGACAGGAATATGCTAAAGCAAACTTTAACTTTTTTACAATAACTTTGAAATGCATTATATATGCTGTACATCATCTCTATGAATAATTCATTTTACTATAGAGTTTCAGACTTGTAATAAAAGGGAAAGCCCAGAAGAGCTGAGAACATGTCTATTCAGAAGGGAAAAGCGTATAACACCAGCTGAGGTAAACTTTAACATAAAATACATGGGGATCTATATTGTTTTTTTGATTTAGTAGGTCTGGTTTGTCTTGAGTGACACTGGACAAGTCGCCGTAGAACAGTATCTTCCTCCACATCTGCAGTAAAGTGCTGATATAGCAGTGCATAAGCGTAAATTCATACTAAGAATAATGATTTAAAGACTGAAGATCTTCTGGGAGTTGTATTTTCTAATTTGATTGTTGGAAAGTTACATATTTTTTCTGTTGAAATATTAGCACTGGCACAAAGATAACAGCTTGTGTTCCTTTGTGGCTGGGCTTTCAGAATATTTGAAATGCATAACAAAGAAAATATTTTTTCATGGTATGATTATAATACTCTGCGGGTCACTGTGACACTATTACAACCAACAGGGGGTTTCCATTTCTTGCATTTGGGCCAGTGACAAGCCACATTATTTCAAACTCTCAATTAGCCCTGGATCAAAACCCTCAAACTTCGCCTTTTCGCTAAACTCGCTCTGACACGGGTACAAGCTGACCGGGGCACTCGACATCGCACTGACCGCTGGATGAATCTTTACAAACCAAACTCAGAGCTGCAGACGCCATCTTAAACTGCCCGACAAACCCAAGCGCCCGGCTGCATGTTTGAGGTCTGGTCCTGAAGACAGCTCGTAATGCGCTGTGGGGCCTCAAATAATATCCAGGGCCGTCCAAAAGCAACAGTCCGCGTAGGAACGGAGCCGCCACAAGAGCCGCAATAACACGCTGTGGTCGGAGCGGGAGATGCCAGCGCTCGGGCCACAGGACGGTCCGGTGTAATTAGTGCCTTCATGTCCGGCGGTGATCGACAGGGAGAGGTCAGGCTGATCGCTGGTTAAGCTGTTAATCATCGTGTCGTAAATTAGCGCTTTTACACGTGCATTTATTTTTACAGGGATCACTGGAAGCAAGCGAGCCGAAGAAGCTTGACCAAGGGGTAGATTTAAAGTGGATTCTTTGGAGCCTTTTGCTGTGGTACAAACTGGTGTTCATGAGGAAAAAAGGGTAATTTAAAGGGGGAACTTAGAATGGTTTCAGAGTTTAAAAGAAGCTGAATTAATTTGAATTGAAAATATTCTTTGTTGTAAATTTTAAATCTTTGAGAATGTTACAGAGGGCTTTGGACAATCAAAACAAAGTGAAAATGTATAAGAAACAACATTATACTACAGTAAATATATATATATGTATTTACCTGGGGAGGTGGTACTCGGAGTGTGAGAAAGAACTTGAGGGCGACTCAAAACAAAAAAAGATGGGAACCACAAGTCTTTGTATGTATTTTAAATTTTAATTCTAAAGCCTTAACTAGTTCTTAGCTCTCACAAACCCTTTAGCACAGTTTTTTCAGACAGGTTTTACAAGTTTGCTTTTACAATACACAAAATTAACTGTACATATCCATAATTGAATATTTGTTTCCCTTTTTTATCTATTATTACTATATTTTTTTGTATTAGTTATAATAGTGTTATAATAATTATGTATTCGTTTATGATTAGAGATTTACTGTGTCCATGTAATTTTGCTTATGAAATAAAAATGTGATTAATAATTAAATTAATTTTAAAACATGCGGATAAGTAATGTGTGCAGAATGTAAATGATTGAAATCGAAAGTAAATTGAATTGGTTAGGTTTATACATGTATAAAATGATGCTTGCAATGTTGTATTTAATGTATTTACAACATCTTAAAGCCACGTGTGAGTGTAAATGCAGATTAGATTAGATTAACGTTCTATCGCCCACATACTTCTGTCAGACTACTCACCGAACATACTGGATTCAACCCATTATCAAAGTGCTATTCTCCAACCAGCACAAGCAAAGTTTTACAATGTATTTGGCATTACCTTTACTGCATGGCACAAAGTCCAAGAATGACCTCACTGCAACAAATACATCTCCTCCATCTTGTCGTTTTGTGTTAATTCATGACACCAGTGCTCCTTGTCTCTCTTCTCATCCATCTAAAACCATCTTCACAAAGTCTCCCGCTTCAGTGGAATCTTAAATCCTCTTAAAACGGGCATTCATCACATACTGTACTTGACAGTCTAAATATATTAGTGTCCATCTCTGGCCTTTTGCTGTTTGCTGATGCAGATGAATGGGCCAAAGTAAACAGCAGCAAGGAACCTCTCACAGCAGAAGCACTTTCAATACATTTCCTATGGGCTCATGAATACTATGCAGCAACTCGCACTGAATATAATGGCTCTTAAGCAAGACATGTTAGAGGACATTTAAAAATACTATATCAGGCTACATCTACTATGCCAAGTAATACCATTAAAATGTCAAACTGCAATATAGATCAGGCAATTTACTGTATCTGGGAAACTCGATAAGTGGCTGGGGTCATGGGGGCAGTAAGTGAACATTTTGTGTTGTTATGAAGTTGAAGGGTTGGAAGAAGGAAAAAAATAATAATTTGAGTGAGTTTGACAAGGCCTGTGTGATGGCTGAATGGCTGTGTCAAAGCGTCTCCAAAACTGAAGATCCTGGGCAGGGTTACAAGATTTTCAGAGAGCAACAAGCGGCCAAGCCTTTGAAAAAAAAAAAAAAAGCAATAAAAAGAAGAAGCAACTTAATGAGTCCTAATGAGATGTGCAAACTTTTTAGTAGCATCATTAAAATCAACAGTGGCTTCAAAACATTAATTCAGCCTGTTTTTCCAGTCAGAATTGATAAAAAAAAAAAAAAAAGCCTCTTTTATAACATAAAAGTTACTCTCAAGAGCAATCCCCAAAAAATATGCAACCTGGGACCAAAAAAAAAGAAGCCCATATTAAGATTTGGCAACTCCTTGTGGAGTGTTCCCCGTTTGCATTGATGAGTATAATTCAGGTAAAATTTAGAATTTATTTATGAAGAATACCTTAGTCATGTTTGAGTGCGATAGATATGATGAGATATGATTGCCTTGCATTGAATGTTCCACAGTGTACATAGTTTACTTTTATTATATTACAGGTACAATTGCTAAAAACACCTTGAAAAACATGCATTCTTAAGGCGGGTGTCCATTGCAACATTTTTGTTCGTCTTATAAGATCTATGGATGTCACACTGCATGATGTAATGAATTAAAAGTCGAACGCAGTCACATTGTGCGATGGTTCACACGATCAGTCGTAGCTACGACAAAAGCGAAATATCTGAGCATATTTCAGGCTCAGGCCCTGTGTGGGAAAGCCATCACAGTTGTACCTGTTAGCTGAGGCTAGCGCGATATGCTAGCGGTGTTTTTGTGTTTGTAAAAGTTGCAAGCGAAAAGCGAAATGAGAAGCTAAGGTCCCGGTTGCGGCGAGGCTCCTCTGCCGTTACTTTGTGGTGCGCTTCTGTTTACATTTTTGACAAAGACTGATTGTAGATGCAACGACAGGAGGGCTCACTCTGCGACCAGGATTCCAAACTATCAAACAGGTTTGATATCAATTGTAGCTCGTCTTTGGTCGTACAACGGTTCTAAGTTCTACGAGCCACGCTAAAATCATGCAATGGACACCCAGCTTTGGTGTGAGAGGGATCATCTCTCCATAGATCTGACCTGTAACTCGGTGTGATTGCGGCACCTGCTTGTTTACATGGAGATAATGCCATACTGTGGACCATTCCAGGCAAAGCAATAACATCTTCAACTTAGCCATAATGTTTATTGACGTATCCATAGGTTTCAGAATTGTGAGAAATCAGGACCGTTGCTATAATGAATAACCATTTCAAACTACTTATTATATCTTACTGAATGGGATAAACTCCACAAAAAGTTACATAGTGCACCTTGGTCATAATGTGGTCTGTGTCTAATTGTTTTTAAAAGATTGAACTGAATGTGGACTGGGTAATTTTATCAAACTTTGGTGGCCCTTAGAGAACCAATAAAAGTTGAGTATGTTGTAATCTATAATAATTCCAGTACCAGCTACTAAAACAAATATTATGCACACAGATAGGGCATCAGTAATGTGCCTTTAACACATTTAAAGGCCCCACGTCAACCAATCAGGCCCAGCGAGGCGTCTGCCAGTCTGCCTCCTGCGACCGCTTTATTACTCTGATTATCGCCGTTAATGTGCCGGCCGTGTGGAGCTCTGACGCTGTGAGATCTCTCAGCTACAACTTCACGGATTGTAAAAGCACCGAATAATAAAGTGTCAGGTAATTATGATGACATGCAAGACAAAACACTGCACATAAAAGCAGTGGTGGAAAGAGTACTGAAAATGTGTACTGGAGTGAAAGTAGAGGAAACAAGTAAAAAGTATGCTTGACAAATACTATGCAAATGACAAAGTTTATAGTTTAACAGTCTTTTATGCAAAACCTGATAATTTGTCAATTTAAAATACTGAATTAATCATTTTTAAACCATAATCCACTTACTCTCAATGCTGTGCTGTTATGTGTGTCCAACTGTGGATTAGAACAATTTGGAGCAATTAATGACTTTAAACGTAGCTAATTACATTTACATGACTAGAATTATTACTCTACAAGTTTGTGCTTGAAAATCTACTCAAAAAAGTACAATCATCTTACTTTTCACCCCTGCTGATAAAAGTGACTATAGAGATAAATTATAAGAAACAATACCCTTTTTTTCTTACTTTTTCCCATTTCATGAATACAAACAAACACACACAAAAGACCAGAGAGTAAGTGACTAAACAAAAAGGAAAAAAAGAGTTCCCAAAATAATAAACTACAAAATAAAATGTACAATAAAAGTCACGGGATACGTCCCCTTATGTAACTTTCCCATCTTTAAAATGTCTGGTAAATTTGTCCATATTTAAGTTTGATAAGATACTTATAGCGTGAAATGGGGTTAGGAATGATGAGCAAACGAACAAACATCACATTCAAGTTGTGGCAATTAAATTGATTATCCTCATGTCACATATTATTAGCCTAACACAATTCAAGGCATTATTTTACCATAGAAATACTGCATATAATAACTGTTCTGTATTGTTCTTTTTTGAGAGAACTGTAGAAGTTTAATATACATTTCTGTGTCAGAGATTCCACATCTGTAAAATGCGGTGCGGGCTGTACCTGCGTCAGGATCCTGGTTGAAGCGCGAGTAGCGGGTGAGGTCCAGTTTGGGGACACATCTCTCTATGGACACCCAGGTGAAGGTCTCCGGGCACAGGAGGTCTGAAGGCCGGTACTGCCCCTGAGCACACACAAGAACCAGAAATGTCAGCAAAAATCAGACAGAAACCTACAACTTCAGTAAAACATAGACCATTTTGGCAACTATTTGTTCACTTATATTATAAAACATTAGTATATTTACTTTATTGGGTTGTTCTAGTCATTCGAGTTTAATCAGAGTCATCCGTTTGGTGCAGGTGAAGTTATTTCTAAAGGAAAAGATGTGATCCAATTCATTAAAGTCTTAAGTTCAGTTTTAGCTATGTTAGATTTTCGATAGTGTGATAATGAATAAATATACCACTAAACTTTAGGAAATAAATCTCGGAATACTGATATTGCATGTTATTGTAAACCTGTTGTCTAAACCAAAATGTTTTTTTTTTGTTTAAGAAAGGGGCAGCTATTATGATTTTTTTCTTTATTCTGTTCCTTTTTGATTGTGTTAGTGGACTTTTTTATTATCTACATTTTATACATAACTGTGCACAAATTAAATGAAATTAAAAAGTCCAGTATTTTTAACATTTTGATGCAGTTGTAGGGTATAATTGTTGCAGTAAACAGTGAGCTGACACATGCTTCCAGTGACCTTAGTTAAACAGGGTTAAAAATCCCCCTTTTCTGTTTAAGTATTTTGTTTAAATATGGATTAGATAAATTGCCTTCCGCCCACTGAAATGAATAGAAAACGTAAACAATCGAGCACAGTGTACCAACCCCTTGTGAAATCCCTCAAGTCTGACCCAACATTTTGCACAGAGAACAAACCAAGCTAAACCAAAACATGTGCAAATGAGAAAAGGCTGGTAGGAGAACAGAAAGGGACAGAAATGCATTATCTCAGACTGCGCTCTATCACCCTGCTCTAAACAAACACTGTCGGTGGCTTAGTAAACAAAAAGGCGCCTGTTATGGGCCTGCTGCGAAGTTTCAACACACGATAATATTTGGATTGTTCGTGACATTAGACTACAGGACGAGAGCTCGTTTCACAAACAAGACCGGGTCAAAAGTGCTGCGTGATAACACAAAAACCATAAGTACTTTTGAGAACTATGCACTGACTGTATTGTGTGCAAAGATTAAATAATGGGGCCCACAGATGAACTGGAACAGGGGTCACAGTTCAGGGGTGAAGGATTGGTCCAGAGAACTTTTGTCCTTCAGTGCAGATCTTAGAAAACAATGGAAAATATAGTGTATCTACTTCAATAAAGGATATTTTGGTTAGGGAGGCAAATGCCAATTATATTCACTTAATTTCGTTCCAAATTTACACCAAAATTGTTGTCTTACAGGACATAGTATGCATTATTTGTATCGTGACCGGCCTTTAAAATGCTCTTGAGTACCTTCGCTTCAGCATCTCATGTTTAATAACTTAAATAATGGATCTATGAATGCTAATGCGGGCACACAGTTGTAATGAACGCAATTTAAGAGCAGAAATAGAATCTGGCAAGGATTTATGGACTTAAAAACAGCACAGAAGACCTCGGAGCTCGGCCTCACAAATCTGGGAAATTTGAAACTTTTGTGTTTTCTGAAGCTCAGAGGGAGCAGACACATTAAACAGGATTCATCAAACACACAAAACACAACTTCAGGTATGTTTTAACGAGGGAACAATGTTATAACAGTTAAAATATCCAAAAAGTAATTTAGCATATGTGTCCTTTAAAAGTTTGGTGATATGTATATTTTTGTACGATGTTTATTATTTCAATCAATCAACTAAGAAATACAAAAATCAACAAGGAATAAAACTATCTACAAGTATTTTCACTTCATCAAAATCCAAACATTACTTGTTTCTTCCAAATAAACCAAATGACCAAAATCTAACCTCACTACACTGACAGGGAATTAACTCAGAGAAGAAACTATACCTGGGACTCCAAGCAGCTCATCTGTCAGTAACGTCATGGAAAATCTGCTGCCTGTTTTTACATATAGTATATAGAGGATGCCTTTTGAATGAACTTTTAAGCTTTGGAAAATCGCCTTTAAAATCAGGACTATAGAGCTCCCTCCATGCGTGACGGGACATTCGCTGCAGCAGTCGTTCGAGGGGAAGAGGAAATCCGTGGAGAAGCGGAGGATAGTGACACGTTCTAAGTGCTGCCGCTAACAGATGGGAGAGGCAGGAATGCAGCGCGTGTGTCTGAGAGCGGAGAGATCCAGAGAAAGGACGTCAAACGACAAACTTCTGCCCCCTCGGACTGTCAGCGCACTGGGGTTGACGCTCCACACTCTGCCTCACCTGTGTAGGCTCCTTCAACACTGCAGCGGGTCTGGGGTTTATATGCAGTGCACACCTGTTCAAGAGGGAAACTCAAGGAATAGACTGTCGGGTTCTGATACGGCTTACTGGCAATGCGCCTTTTATTATTGTAAAGGAAAGGTGGTTTTAGCAGATGTGAAATGCCAAGGATGATGCGGTTTTTAATTGTTTGACTATGTTGCCCCTTGACCCATTCTTTCACAGAGTTTTGTTGAATGAACTGAAAGATACACTTTTTCCCCGATAAATGTTTTGTTAGTTGGTTGTTTGGACATTTTTTGGGACTCTTTGGACTCTTGGACACTTTGGGATTTTTGGTAGTTAAAGATATATAATACTTACAACAGCAACAAAATATCTAATTTGTCGATAGGATGTGGAGAAAGTAGGAAAAATGCTACTAAAACACCTTAAGATATTCCAAATTTTGGGACAGCAACAATCAATTGACAAATTAACAACAAATTTTAGTTGTATTTTAATCATAATTGTTATCTGGACTATACAGAATCTAAAACTCATACAAAAAGGCCTTTTTTACGACAAAGACAGCAGCATTATTAAATCAAAATGTCAAAAAATAGAACTTTCATCAATAATACACTTTATTCGTAAATATTCTCTTTCTAGAAGCCTTCGGTCACCATAATTCCACCTCTATTTGGTTAGAAATATATATAAAAGGTCCCAATTTACAATAAAAATAATTGTTTGGACTAGTAGACTACTAAAATAATCATTAGTTTAACCTAATTCATAACATTTTATATTCAAGTCGTAGTTACTACATATAACAGATAAACACAAAAGATTTTCACACGCATTTTGGAGTGTCTTAATTTGACAGACAAATTACAATTTACAGTTTGAGAGTTTAATCTTTTAGCCAGACTGCTATGCCTGATGTGGGAACAGTAATGTTTCTAGAGAAGCCAGAAAATTATGTGTTTTGAGCTCAGAGAGCCTTCACTGTGGATTCCTAATTTTGCATCTCAAATCCACAATGACACACGCAGACTTCGAGAGTGGAAGTTTAAACACACAGTGAGCATAAAAACGTCATCTCATGGCACAATTCCTCAATCCTCGGCCTGAAAAGAATAAAACACGCCAGAAAAGAATGAAGATTACAAAGGTACGTAGTTGTTAGTGGTCTGAGTTCTGGACAGAGCAGACAGAGAAGGCACGCTTTAGTGAAAGTGAGAATGGAGCGCCGCACTGTCTGCTCACTCTTTACACTATACTTCATTATCTCAAAGTTGGCTTCAATTTTCTGAATCTTTCTACTTCCACAATCCAACTTCTGCTGCCATAGCTTGCTCATAACCCTGCATCATCACCTTTTCTTATAAAGCCTGTCAATTAAAGATTTTGCATCAGCACCAATGAAGGAGAACCGTATTTGAAACTGCAAACTTGCATTTTAGCGAAAAAGGGAAAAGTTAAGCTGCAATTGATGAGGAACAGATGGGATAAAACAAGAGCGTTTAGTGATGTAAGTGCATTTTTGTAATGACTTGTCCAGTATAATGGATTTATGCTACACTCAATGAGTCTATAATATTTCTCTGAAGTAGGGGCTAGGGTATAATTTGATACATTTAGTAAAATATATTTTTATATAATTATAACTTTTCTTCATATGTGGATTTACCTTTCAGCTATTTTCCAATTATATACTATAAAACACATATACTATATCTGATCTCATCACCAGTTGTGAATTTGATTTCATGTGGTATTATTTGCTGGTGTAAAACTTATATGTGGTGAGATGCAACCTCCCCTCAGTCTACAATAACCTCAGCAGAAATTAAACCAAGTCAGATGCTCATGATGTGCTTGACACCTCTGAGAGGGAGATGGCCGGACCTCAATAGGCCTTAATGGTTCAAGCTGTGAGAGTGAAATAGTCAGACATAGAAACATGAGCAGAGTAAATTGGGCAGGTCCAATGAGGATTTTGAAGCAAGAGCTCTAACAAAACACTTAAACATTTCACTTTCCGTTTCTGTACTTAGCAAAACTGCACTTTTAGCCTTCAGAGGCTAAACAACAGGAGAAAAAGTGTGTAGTTGATTGTCACAGGGACGATTTCTCAATTTGATTTTTATCAGCAAATCGCTCAGCTCTAAGATTACATATTTAGGACTATGTTAAATGTCTCTAAACTATCGCTCTGTGTCTTGTTCTGTGCTCCTTTTCTGTGCTCCTTATCAGCTGTTTTTGTAAATAAAAACACTAAAAAAGAAAAAGAATGGATGGAAGTCAAAATGTATTTTCTTTTTTTTTAAATCAGTTTTTAAATCTTAAAACACAGAACATGAGTAAGTAACACAAGACCTCCAATGAGATTAAGGCACATTTTATCCAGTTTATTAGACACACTCAAAATCTGTCAAAAAGGTCAATTTTCCTTGAATGTAGGCTCAGTTTGTGTCATCCATTGTTTTCTTATGGCTCCTTCCCTGCTGTCAGAAGTATATTCCATAGGTGTCCAGGTATTGAGTCCATGGTTGGAGTTTTGGGAACCAGATACATAGTCAAACGTCTATACTTCTAAAACAGCTAGCTCTGAAACCTTTTCTTCCATTCCTGGACAAATGAGGGACTGCACTGACTTCTAAACCTATAGACATTTGATTGATGACCCCAGAAACGTCAAACCTCTTTATCTCTCTGTCCTGGTAAACAGACAGTGCCTCTCACCTCCACCTATTGCCTTTGACCTGCCGTGTGTTAAATACTGCTCTGCTATTCGTTTGCACCTCATTTCGTACCTTCGCTCTCTGACCTTCCCTCACACTCATGACAGCAAAAGTCTTTTTACTGTAGTTTGGACATGTTTTATCCTCTCGCTGTCTCTCCCCTTCTCCCTCTCACTCCCCGTCAGTCATCGGCACCACCTCCGTATCGTCCCGAGCAGCGGCGAAGTAAAAGGAGACAGGGATGGTGATGGATCGCTGTGCGTGGGAGACTTTGAACGAGAGGAAATAGAAAATAGAGGAAGTCACTAAATAGACAGGGGCTTAATACAAGGAGGACTGTTGGAAAAGTGTGCTCTTATCTGCTGGGTTGCTACATGACTGATAAAACAAAAAAAAAGGAAAAATATGTCTCAAAATGCAGTGTGGTTACAGTGGAGTATATATGCTGTAGGCTACTGGTTTAAAGCGATTATATCTCACTTTTACTGTTATGAAACGAGAAAAACAAAACCCAATGTACCCAATTTTTTGCATGTTTTCTGCAAGTAAAATCTACCTGAAATTTTGCCTCAGTACACACAGTAAAAGCATCTATTTGAGTGAAAATGAGACCATAGCGCTTTCTCTACAGTTATTTATGGAGCGTTTCATTCTACGAGAAACAGTAAGTGCACCGTTAGCATGCTAATGTTTGTTGGCTTTAGTGTGACGGTCCGTGATGCTCAGAGAGTCGTGAAAAGTGCTAAATGCAGTGAATATTTATTATTGTTTCAAAGCAATAAAAAACACAGCCCCTTTTAAGAGTAAAGAAAATACATTCCTCTTCTGCTCATTCTTTGCATCAAATCAGAATCAAAATCAGATCGCATTGGTGCTATTGGGGGGTGTTTCTATATTTGTATTTATTTCTAATTGAAACAGAAGAGCAAATAAGATAAAAGATGACTGCATGTTTAGATAATGATCATAATAAGTACTATACATCAGTGTTTCCCAACCAGGGGTACGGGGACCCCAAGGGCAATTACCAATTACCAGGGGGTACTTAGAATGGTCTCAGGTTTTAAAAGAAGATTAAATGTACTTTTATCTGAATTGAAAAGTGATATTAGTTGTAAATTTACCATCTTTTTGGAGCATATTGGACCATAAATCGAATTAAAATATATAGATAATAGTAATAATGGACAATATGTGACTATTAAACCCATTTATTTGCCTGAAACTCAAGTTAAGGGGTATTCTGAGTGTGAACCAAAGCGTAGGGGGTACTCAAGACAAAAAGGTTGGGAATCACTGCAATACATTATACCGCATCTAAGAAAATACATTTGTTGTTTTTTTTAGAAATGGAAAAAGTTCATTTGTAAATTATATTGGCAATTAATGGTTAATGGGCTCAGTAACAAGACAAATATCGGTATTGGTTAAACATGGCATTGAAGAACATTACTTTTAACTGAAATGCATTTTTGGATGTAGCACATTAAAATTTGTCAAGTCAAAAATGCATTAGTAGTGAACAGTGACGCCCACAACATTAGCCTTTAATGAACTTATCTGTACAAAGTGTGACTAGAAACAGTCGAAAGTGTTATTACCTCATTTGACTAAACTCTGTAAACAATGACACCATCTCAATAATGAGGCTTGCAGATAAACACACTCCTCTGTGTTTGACACGAGCTGCAGCTTCTCAGATCTATGAGTTCTGCGAGCCACATGTGTCTCCTCTGAGGCCACACAGGGGCTTCGCCACAAACTGATGATGATCTTAATGCTGCAAATGCTACTAATGTTACTGCTACTGCTACAAGTAAGCCTGTACGAATGCAATTACTCCTGTTACTGCTGCTACTTCTGCTATCATCGCATGTACTACAGCTACTATAACAATTACCGCGACTACAATAACTACTACAACTATGATTACAACTTCTACAACAGCAAGAGAAACAAAAGCAGAAACAACAGCAACTACAACAACAACAACAGCAAGAGCACCAGCTACTACAACGGCAACTACAACAAACATAACAACAAGCAAGAACAACAACAGCAATTACAACAACAGCAAGAACAACAACAGCAAGTACAACAAAACCAGCAATAACAACAACAACAACAACTAACCTTTAATTGCAACTACTATCACAACATACTACAAGCGTACTAGTGTTGAAATGATAATACCAACAGGATTTTAATAATTAAAATAAAAATAGGATTGATAACCCTAACTCTAACCCATGATAACTGGAAGAAAAAAAACAACAACAACAAAACTATTTTATAGAGAAAGACAGCATTTTCAACACAAAATAATGTTACTTTGTTAAATTACAGTGTGGTCTTTCACAAGTTTCAAGGAGCGATATTCGTCTGTGGCTGCAGGGGCCTGGCTCATGGGCCCCTGGTGGAGGTTTGGTGTGTGCCTCATCTCTCTTCTGGGCCCTGAGTCTGTGTCCTGTGGCTCCGGACGACTCTCTGCTCCTGGTGCAGACGGCTCCTCTGATGGTGCTTCTTCTACTGGTGTATCTGTACTCCGCCTCATGTATCTTAGAGAGTGTGTGTGTGTGTGTGTGTGTGTGTGTGTGTGTGTGTGTGTGTGTGTGTGTGTGTGTGTGTGTGTGTGTGTGTGTGTGTGTGTGTGTGTGTGTGTGTGTGTGTGTAAGCGTTTGTGTGTGTAAGCGTGTGTGTGCAAATGTATAGGTATATGTAACTATCTGTGGGGGGGTTTGGTTGTGTGGGGTCCAGTGGTTGCGGGGACCGGTGGTTGTGGGGAGGTTGGGAGGGAAACAGCATTTAGGAATATTTTTAATGCGCGGTAAAGCACTTTGTGTTAAATTTTATGTATGAAAAGCATTTTATAAATAAAGTTTGATTGATTGAAGTTTTCATGAGGCTCAAATTCATTTTAAAATTAGGCAGGAAAGATGTAATTTTGTTCTATTTATGTGGATTATTTTGGTATTGATATACTTGATATACAACTCAAATGAGTAGATTCAGTATTTTTTACATTGTATTGTATTTGAGTTTCGATACTTTTGACAACTCTACTATAAATCCAACTTCTAAGAACAGGCTTCCATACTTGCAAATTGCTTTGATTGTAAAAAAATCAGCATAGAATATTCATCGTCTGTGAGTTAGAAATTCATCTTTGGCTCATCGCCACATAAAAAACACCACAAGAACAACATGAGGAAAACAACAGCATCACTTTTAGAAGCCCACATCAAACCACTTCTGCGGATCATGCCTTTCAATTCCTGATGCATTTAGGATGTCCATGACGTAAGATTTTTAAAAACTGACTTAGTTGCCAGTGAAACTCTATAGCGCCTCCCCCAGTACATAAGATGAACCTGCATGTTATGAGTGACAGCCCCGCTCTCCTTTGGCCCACACAGAGCTTCAGATACAGATAGCAGGTGCCCAGCTGTCACACTCTATTGTTAAATCCCAGCACACTTCTCATCTTGAACATATAACTGTCACCTTGTTATTCACTTTCATTATGGGTCCGTCCTCTGCTCCGGTTCAGTTTCTCACACAGATATTACAGACAGCAGCGATGCCCAGGGCCCAAACCTGTGATTTATATGAAAAGCAATTAATCAAACGTATAAACCCAGCGGCAGAGGAATCCTTGTGAAAACCAACACCTTCTCTGCCTCCAGTCTGACTCTCACATGGATCAGAAAGTACAGACTCAGGTATGTGCTGAGCAAAGCTTTAATCAGAGGGAATGGTCGTAAAAATACTCTGGGGTTTGAAACATTTTAGTCACATAGAAAGCCTCAAGAAAAACTATCAACACTTTTTTGTAGATGGATTTAAGTTGTGTACATTTTGAACTTGCATCCTTCTTTCTACAACTTGTTACCTACGGCTTAGCATGTAGCAGTGTTCCTACATGGCAACAGTTAAAGGGGCTGTAGCTGATTTTTACTGTTTTGAAATGTGAAAAACAGAACTAATTCATTTTAAAGTCTTTACATCAGTCACATGTATCGCTCACTTTCCTAATGCAGTCCCAGGTTCCTAAATATTCACCGCGATGAGTTTATAGGTACTCTGAACCCAGAGCGAGTTTTGGTGTCCCGGCTAAAGCTAACAATCATGAGCATGCGAACTGTGCACTTCCTGCTTCTCGTAGAATAAAATGCTCTATGAATAAATGCAAAGAAAGTGTCTAATCTTCTCCCGAACAGATGCTTTTACAATATATATGTAATGGGGCAAAACAGATTTTACTTTATGATATGCAAAAAAAATCAGGCACACGAACAAGTTCTGCTTTTCACATTTGAAAAAAGCTCCTTTGATTAATGTATTTGTTTGCATGTTAGTTTAGTTATTAAATGCATAAATTCAAGTGATCTAGTATTAGGTGTAAATGAATCACATTTTGAGGAATGGCTTGCATATGAAATAGTTTGTTTGTTTGCTGTTTACTGAAAAATTATCATTATCATAATCATTCTAACTTGCATTATTGTTGAAGTTTGTTGCATATTTGTTCATCATATTTCAAGCACCGGCCTACTTAAACTTTTACAAATCCATAATTCATTTATGGCAGAAGATATTTTTACCACCTTTCCCCGAGGCTACCACACAAGCGACCTACATAACCAACTGTAAACAAAACTAAATATGAGAGGAATAGTTTACAGATTCCATTGTTTAAAGCACAGATATTCAAAATGTTCAGATTACAGTAAAAGGAATTGGGAATTAAAACTAAATGAGAAATCAATGTTAAATTTCACAAATGCAGATTTGAGAAGTTCAAAGATAGATAGCGTTTCAATCCCAGGATTTAATGTTTTTATTATTACCACTGTGTAACATAATTAAGGACTCATAACTATAGTCCAAATATGTCGCCCCGAAGAGCATAACTGATGGAATTTACCCTTTTTTCCCTCTAACCACAAGCTGCATTGAGAAGAAGTTTTGGAGTTTAGATCAGATGTTGTTTTAAAGCCACATTGCAATGTCATGGTTCAAAGAGATCAGAAAAGGACCAGGACGGAGGACTTTTGGGGATGTGTGGAGTGTCTGGGAGTCCGAGTTCTGTGCACGGTTTTACAGCGACATGTGTTCCTGATTTCCTGCCCACATCTCCTGTTGAGTTTTCATCTGCACCACTGAGTCTGTACCAGTGTCTAGAGTGCGGACAGGAAAGTGTTATTAAGACATATGCACCGCTGCTAAAATTAAAATGATTTGATACTCCAAAATACTATGAGATTTAGATTTATGAGATTTTAAAGGGGCTTTCCCTGATTTTTACTTTTTTGTTTTACGTGAAAAATACATGTACATTTTTGCATGTAATAAAGTAAAATTTGTGTTACAGATATATTGTAAAAGCATCTATTCAAGAGAAAATGAGACACTTTCTTCGTATTTATTTATAGAGCGTTTTATTCTACGAGTAGCAGGAAGTGCCCCATTAACATGATTATGTTTGTTAGCTTTATCCATGGCCGCAAAACTCGCTCAGAGACTCATGAACAGCGCTCATAAACTCATTGCGGTGAATATTTAGGATACTGGGACTGTGTTGGGTAAGTAAGCGATACGTGTGACGTGTGTCTAAAGACAGGTACAGCGTATTGAAAAAAAAAAAACTAACTAAAGTGGCAGCAACTGTTGCAGCTGAAAAAAAAAAAAAAAAAAAAAGAGTCCATGATTGTAGTTGCGGTTTTCAGTCAAAAGTACTAGTTATGACCTCTGCACTAATACCTATGTCTCAGTAGAAATACAATACGAATACAACTAATACTCAATAAGTAACTAACAACAGCTAATAAATAGTACACTACTGCTAACTGATCATCGCTAATTCAGAAAAAACTTGTTAAATGTGTTTGTATGGCAGGAGCCTTTGTCAGTTCAGTTCTAGGGCAGGTAATTTCACTCAGACTAGACTATATTCATGTACAACATTACCTTTTCCTACACATTTTTCATTCATTTTCCAACTTAGTAAAAGTAAATTGGTCCACAAGAGAAATCAATTGGACAGTGAAGCTCAAAAAATACAATTAATAATTCAAATTCTGAATAACTGTGGTAATAACTAGGTTTAGTTGGTGACTTCATTCTGATGTGTTTGTGCATCACGATTGTGCAAGGTTTACAGAGCTCAACAGAAGCAAGATGCAAGAAAAAAGATCCTTTGTTTTTCTCCCAGTGAATTACATACAGTATTTATACATGTATGTACAAATCCTCTTTCATCCACTGGTCTAGGTGGTTCCTCTGACTAAACAGGGACTGTGTAAAAGCCATGAGTGTCCTGCTACTTCCAGCGTTTGATTCTCAGTATTGTGTCGACACTATCAGTGCAGCCCCACATGTGTAAACAGCAGAGTGAACATGAGTCGTACATTAACACGAGTGGAACGGACACCGCCTTCACTGAGAGACCACTCGGCTCCAGCGCTGATGTAAGTGACTGGATGAGGTCACTGCAGTGTGAGACCAGGCTATGTTTGTCTGGGTAGTGTATTATCCAAATATAACTCGCAAAAAAACAAAGGGGTCCAGTTGTGGAGGAGAATTTAAACATACTACTGTCTCCTTCAAAGCAAATCAACACAGAGGATTAATCAAAGGTGCTGCTGGATCTGGACCTACAATAGTACTACAGAAAAGAAGAATATTGTGGGTAATTTGAGTGGACAACTTTTAAATAAATGTGTACTTCCCTGAGTATTTTCAGACACCATACAGTCAGTTGCTACATTTACAGTGTAACATATGCTTACTTTATTTAACATTTTTACTACACTTAACACTTTCCACAGTGGAGTCTACAAGTGACAAAAGCTTTATGTTCATGTTGACAATATCGAACATTTGTGTTTCTTGCAAGTTCCATCAGATCATTATTTTTTTGTTCTTTTTTTTAAAGTCTAACCTGTGAAAATACTTTGAAAATTGGAAAAATATCCTATTGTGTACAATGTTTTGTCCTCTTTTTTTGGGTCTAATTGCAGGGCCTATTTTTTCATTCATTTTTTCATCCATAACAAACTGAAGCTCTTTCTGATCCCTTTCTGGGATAAACAAAATCTGGACTCTTTGTGAATCTGAGACTGTAGTTTTGGCCTTCAAAGTTCGTTTTACTCTAATTATAAGTGGGAACAAGCTCTGAAGAGGAAAATCTGATTTGAAATCCTACCTATTCTGTGGTAAATATAAGAAGGAGTAAAGCTGGTGTCTGTAGGTGTGGACTGATTGACAATAGGTTGAGCATTTGTTGGGTTTTAACAATTCCTCTTTTAAAGCTGAAGCAACAGTAATTTCACAAAAAAATAAGATTTATGTTGTTTTTTGTTTTTTTTTAGGGTATTTTTTTATTTGTGGGTTCAAACTGACCCTGATTCATCCCAGAATGTTTGATATTACTGGAAATAAGAGCGTTACAGCTTTCTTTTTATGTATAATGTGCCCTGCAGCTTGATAGTTTCCTTTTATCAGATGGTGGACAAAAGGAATAAATTAAGAAAAAGTCAGAGGGTCTTCCCATTAATCCACCGCTGCTTATGAGATTAATACATTTTTACTGCTACTTGAGTAATTTCTTGGACCTTTGTTCTTCCTCTTGAGAAAAATCCTTCTTACGTCTATTTGATAGAGGTAAAAATGAGAATAAAAACAAAGAATCCTTTCAGCATTTTTATACAGAAGGCCTATTTTGTTTCTAAGCTGTTACATGCAAAATAGAACTAAATTTATACAGTTGAAAATTGTCCTTTATAGGTGGTGGTATTGCTTTTGTTACACGAATTAACTACTTCCTGGACCACACTTGAATAATGCATAAATACGGCACATTCACCGTGAAGCACTTTGGACAGAACACATGGACGTTTGACCCAGAGACACAGATGTGGTCACAATGTCACGTTTGTGCCTTTTCTGCAGTATATTATTCAGTGAGCTTAATCTACGACCGTCCCGAACTCTTGGGGCGCACAAAGAGGCCTAGTGTGACCCAGACCCAGGCAAACCTAACCCGTCCCGACCCAGGCTAGCACCCTGACCCCCGGGGCAGACTCCGCCAATGGAGGCCAAACACCAATAAACACAAGGTCTGATCCCTACATCCGCACCCTGTTCCAACAACCAGCTCACAATACACTCCCCCTGCCCAGACGAGAGGGGCGCGCGGGGGCCCAGGGGTGCTGAAGGACGCGCGTAAACAGGACGGCCCGAACAAACACACATACGACTGGGCAAATACAACCGACAGCCAACATCGCCTCCCAATGTGGTCAGCGCAAGTGAAAGACAAGTGTAAACCACAAACAGAGGACTATAGAGCCTTAAGTGAAGTGGAGGAGTTTCTGCCAACACACTACACACAAGAAAAGTCAAAATAAATATATTTTAGTCTACATGTGTTTTATATTTTTGTACCCAAACCTGGATTTATTTATTTAATTCACTAAAGTAGTAAATGAGGTAATTGATGGATAACATTTGAACATTCATTGACAAAATTGTGATATGCTACATTTAGCATAATAACTTACTAATAACGATCCATCGAGGTTATGCAGAGACAATATTTTATTTGAAAAATGCTCCTCAACATTCAGACTTGAGTGACAAAATTATAGGCAGCACAACTGATAAAATTAGTTTCTTTGCTTTTCTTTGGCCTTTTTTTTGTGTGGAGCTTTTGTTTTGCCCAAATCAACTTAATGGCAAAATGTAACCTTGAAGTAGTTCCTCGTTGTTACTCTGCGGATCTTAGCTAGCTTGTTTGCTATCAACAGTTGGCGATAAAGGACACTGCTGCACAACAATTAATTTCCTCAACACTTGGACACAGCAACATCTTATTTATGGAGAGAAAGGTAATGAGTTCAACTGTGTGTGATCCCAAAGTCTGTATCAGTGATAAATGTGAGCGTAGACTGCAATATTCCTGTTGTTTATGTGGTTTCTACATTGTAGTAACATTGCTCCGAGAGATTTGGATATCGTTACATCGCTACTTCAGGTTCAGGAATTGTTCAATTAGAGATTTTGAAACATGGAATGTCAGACATCTATTTACTCTCACCCTGTTTTACAATAGTGTTATCAATTTGCCTGAACATTATCAAAAATGATGTCATCTGCAATTCTACTGCATGATGTTTACAAACAGTAAAAGGGATGCTAAAGGTCAGGACAATGTTTTGGTTTCTACAAAGAAGCTTGTGTGTGCAGATACCAACATGCAGTCTTAGCATGTGGAGATTTATACTGGTATTTAAAGACTCCAGCCTTAGCCTTTCACCTTGCTCCACACATTACCAGGGCAAAGCTGCAAATAAAGACGACTAAACTCTCCCTTTTGGGCCCCAGACGACACCCTCTCCTCCCTCCTCGTCCTCTCCTCACAGTTTCAGCCCGGGCCCTGCGTCACGGCTCCACGGATGACAGGTTAATGAGAAGAAAATATTTTTACAGGATCGCGTTTCGTCGGCGGCCTGAGAAGCAATGGCAGCACTTTTATGGGCATCCACAGAGCGCGCAGACTGGCCACTTTTATCTCTCTATCTGGGTTTATGGGGCTGGCGTGGCCGTTACGCCGGTCCGACTACAGACCACAGCTAACCCAGTCATATCAGCGGAGTAAGACCCAAATCTGAGGCTTTAGAATCCCACCAAAAGCTTCAAAGATCAGCGCGAGAGCTGTGTTTTTATTTAATATAGAACAAAGCTGGAGAAAAATGTGAGATAGGAGTTTCCGAGAAGTTTCGATGAAAGAAAATAGGGTGAAGTCACATCAGCCAGAGGTCGCAAAGAGCTGTGAGCCAAGTTTGCTATAAAACTTAGAGAAAAATATATTAGAAAATAGTAGATAAAACTGGAAGTACATTGTTTTTATGTGAAGTGGAATTGCTATGACTTTATGCCCACACACGTAGCAAAACTTTAATGTTGATACTTACTGGGTTTAATCAATTTGCAATTTACAACTAACTATTTGCTAAAGCAGCACTGAAAAGTAAAAGCCAAGAAGATCGGTTGAAGTTTATGCAATGTAGAAAACAAATTCAACAGTATTCATCAACAAAGTAAAGGTAGACGAGTTTGTAGAAAGCAATGCCCGTAATGATTGTGCATGGCATGGATTCTTGTTTGAAAGCTTTTCAAAGTGCGATTGCAAGGCCCATTTAAATCTCCCATGCATCAAGGTGCTTCCAGACCTGACAACTTTCACTTTGAATAACCCTCTTAGAGTATTTATGAGACTGGCTGCTTGTGTGCACTTATCTCAACACATTCCCCGCGCCAAAAGGGTGAAGCGGACATTTTGAGACGACGTGGCGCAGCTGGGGCAGGTTTGAAAATAAATAGTGAGAAGGTAATGGCAAGGCAAACACCTCACACTGGCAGCTAGAGGGCTCTGGATCTGCTCAGCCTGACACCCAAATCTAAACTCCGTCTCAGCCTTTTGACCTCCACGCCCCCCTCGCCCCATACATTTAGTCTGGAGTGCACAAAATAAGTAAATCTACTGAATGGAATACATTATATTCAGAAAAAAGTGAGCACTTCAGATGTAAAACACTAAAAGCCTGTAGTACACCCAGATCAGGTGCTCTTCGAGGATCCTCTGGAAATAATGTGGATTGCAAAAAGAGAAAAGATCCGAGGCACACTGAAAAAAAATAGAAATCTTTTAACAAATGCAGGACATACCAATGCCTTGACCTTTGATCAGAGCAAGTATAAAAGTAAAAGGTGGAATTAAAAGAGCCTGCGGTCACATGACAAGCCTAATTAATTATCCACTAATCTAGAAGACGGGGTGCACAGTGGCAGAGCGGCAACAAGGAGATCGTGAGTTTGATTCCCGGACCAGACCAACATCACACGATCTCTCTGGATGGAGTCTGCATGTCCTCCCTGTGTTACCGCCCAAAGTCACTGGGATGGGCTCCAGTCAACCCCTTAATCGGGAACAAGCGGTAGAAAATTAATGAATGAATGAATAATCTAGAAGACTGATCATTTACATCACATACAAAACAAAAGATGTCTAGTATCATCTATAGATAACAACAAATGACAAAAACATCTTTAATAGAACCATAATTAGAAATAGTATCAGTACAAATTGTATACAAATTTAATACATTTTACTTCTAGGATGGTTTTTATTGCCATATACAAAGTTGAATCCAATCGAATCTACTTTTACTTATTAATTTTATTATTTAGTCCGAAGTTACAGTGAGTGGTAGAGCACAATAATAGCAAGATGGAAATAGAACTATGAAATGAAGTTAATTACTTGTAAATTGTAAAGGGGACACGCTTGTCATTCTACATCGTTGGCATTATAATGAATCCTAGTCCTATCCCAATATAATGACCGGGAAAAAGTATTTTCTTGGTAATAAATAGGGCTGCAGTTGACAAAAGAAATTCTTTATTGGGTATAAGCATGGACGAGAAACTAGAAAAAGTGAATGCAAGAATTATCTCTATGATATGACCAAATATCTGACCTAAACCGCACTCACAACCACACATGAGTTTATTCAAAAAACAACTATACTGTATACATAAAATACTTGGAAACAGTGTATTTATATGTAGAAATGCTGAATAAACAAAAAATTCAGCACTAAATTTTCAGATAGCTCACTCCATGTCTAAATATGGAGTGAGCTATCTATCTATTAATTGATTAACACAAATTTAGATTTTTAGACTGATTAATTGTCTAAAGGCCAACAGTCCTCGTAATAACATGGATTCATTATTATTATCATCCCAATGCTTATTCCATCATATGTTGCTATTACTGTGCTGTAAAGTAAAGTGCAAATTTAGCTGATCATTTTTACAAATATTTTACAGAACAAAGTCTTTCCCATGACAACAATTTCGGCTAAATCTCCCTCACCTCTGGCTCTGCTCAGCGTGACGCCAAAGTCTAAACTCTCATTTTCAGCCTCTTGACCTTCACGCCCCGCTCGCCCCTCCACACTCTCCCTCCTCCCGCCTTAGCGCTGCAGCATCGCCCGACCCGACCCTTTGAACTCTGCCCCTCTGGTACGCCCATCCTGTCAGCGCTCCTCGTAGGGGGCACCGAACTGAGCTCCAATAAGTGGCAGCCTGTTGATGATTTGTTAAAAACACAAGCGTGTCGGCACAGGAGGGATGATGTGGCACAGAAAAAGGAGAAAAATTATGAAAAACGCTAGACAAATGTTTCTGCTGAGAGGTGCACTGTTGGTGGTCTCCCGTCGGGTGAAATCAAACAAGAGCGTTTCTGTCTGAAAGGTTTCAATTTAAGACCGGGGGAGGAGAGAGGAGCTGGACTAGAGGCAAGGTATGCTCCAGCTTATAAATTTCACAGAGGGAGTGAAAAAGCGCCCAGTTGGGTTTGATCTTGTTTGGATGGCACTGCTTTTCTGCCTTTTATGGAGGATTTGGAGAGAAAGCTACTGGGTGCGTCAAATGATCAAAACTAACACTAACACTTAAAAATGCGTAAAAACAAAGAAAAGAAAGTTGTTTTAAAATATTGCATGATACATTCAGTTGATACTAATAAACATAAAACATGGAAATAGTTCAGTTCCATTCGAAAAAATAATGCATGCCCAAACTGGATTTAAAGCTGGGGTACCTGATTTTCACACCACTGTCTAACTTGTTTCTAGCTCTCACAAATCTTTTGCACATTGTTAATATGCACATGCACATGCACATTTTAGGCTCAAGCATAGTTTTAGAAGAGCTTTTTCAGACGATGAAGTGAAACTAGGATGAACCACCCAAGTGCCGCCAATCAGAGTGCTGCTTTCAGCTCCTACTTCTGGCTTGACGAGAAATAAATACTTTATTATTACTATTGTTATTATTATAATTAGATGCAGACAGCGTGCTGCAGACTCATTTTTGTCACTAAGTCCTGCTTTTACAATATACTCTTTGAGGGAAAACACAAAATGAACTAATTTACAATAAAGTCAGGTACACAAACCTTCAATTTATAGATAGATCAATAGATACATAGAGTCTCAGATCATGTGTCAGGGCATTTTTGAGGTGGGTAACTGCCCTCAGGATGAAAGACTGCTCAGTGAGTTTTTGAATATTGGCCATTAAAAATAGATTTTGTACAATATCAAGTCCAAGCACCATCCATAAACCAAACAAAGCTCACTTGTTTTTTGACTGACACTGCAATAACACTACTGGCAAGTTAGAGAAAAAAAAAAGTTTCAGTGATTATGATTCACTTGGGAAAATAGTTGCAACAAAATGAAGAGTTTGGCAAAAGATCTGTAAACACGTGCGTTTGCCATGGAAGGGTAACTTCTGCAAGGTAACTTAACACTTGCCTATTTAAGTTATATTGACTTTACACATCTGAACATGGCTGTCAAACAATTGAGAGAAATTTGATAATGTAACAGCCACTGCACCATACTAAGGCTACAGTCGACAAAGGCAATTCTTAATCAAGTAAAGACATTCCCTTTGCATTGATTAATCAAATAAAAGTTGGTATGGCACTGGAAAAAGCTCTAAAACTAAGATCTCATGCAAAAACAACTACAGAGAAGTACGAGCAAACTGAATCTACATAAGCGAAAAGACAGAATGAACTGTCCAGTCACTCCTTAATAGCTAACTGATTCCCGATTCCCTTCTGCTTTGGAGCACATAAATCCTTCCAAAGCTATTAAAATAATGAGTCGACCAAATATTTCGGTCGACTAATGCTCCATCGCCTGAAGCCATAACAAATACATACATCCACAAATCCTGCTGACCTGATAACAATGAACAAAACGTCTGGCTATGTTTTACCACTGGATCAAATCAAGCCCAAAGTTTGTGCATTCTTTCCCAATCCATCTTTCATCTGAACCTGCATGGTGGTGGAGTTCATTGCACAGACGGTGAAAGAAGAATGGTAAACAAAAGCTTATAGAAAAAAGGGGCTGGGCGAAATGTTGCCTGGACTTGTGCGACTTTAGCAAAGCCCACAATTGTTAGTGTTTACTGTTACAATACAACTGGCACAAAAGGTCTATAGGTTCAACTGTAACTTCATGCTGGAATATAATAGCACTAGAACAGGACAATGGTCTATGGTTAACGGAACATCACGAGAAATGACATCCAAAAGGTCAAACTAAACAGGAGAGCTTTGTTACTAATATAAAAAGAAGTAGTTGTTTAAGATATGTTTATTCACAATTAGATTTTCAATGTACAGTCAAATAATGGAACAACAATAATGGAACCTGCTCATTCTTACTTGGATTAACCTCTGTCTTTGGCAAATAATTACACAGTTGAACAGTGAAAATATGGTAATGATTCAATAAGACAATTGTAGGTGAACTAAATATAATTGTGTTGCAGTAGAGTAAATCAAATTAACCAAATTAATTTTCCAGTAAACTACTATTCCCAACTTTGACCTTATGTGTAAAGTCGCAGATACGCCTGTCACAATAACACATTTTAATGTTTTGCAGAGCTTCTATTACGTTCCACCTGTCTTTCTGTTATGAAGGTGTTCTGGGACAGTCTCTGCTCAAGGGCCACATACACGGCCTGTGACAGTGGGAATGTGAGGCTGCACGTAAACATGGCTCCTTCAATGAGGCCCCGCGGTGCAAATAAAATACGTGCACAGTAGTTCTGATTGCCCTTAGAGTTTTCTGCATGCCACAACCCGCGACAACATATCTACAGATCTATTACTACATGTTTTCTGACAAAGCAATGATTCAAAAAAGATGAGATAATGTGTTTGCTTATGAAATCAAATGGATAAGTTTGGTTTCACAAAGGTCCCATTGTGCAGGTGTGCGTGGGTTTGGCCCGAGGACGCCGCTCTGTCACGTCTAATTAAAGTCAGGAGCAGAACAGGTGACAGGAGCCTCAGGGCCGCTGCTAATTAAGCTGCTTGTCAAAATTTCAGATTGTTTACGATTTAGCAAACCGTCCCAATCAGATGTTGATTTCAAACATTCTTTGACTGGAAATACAGAATAATTGTCTGTTTCATAAAGGGTTCACAGACACGTCTCACTTCAGTTCACAAACAAGCAACTGTTATTCAACTCTTTAGAACAAATGCCAATTAAATGCTAATTTTAGTGTGTTATTGGGCGTTTAAAAATATTTCAAGGGTTATTTAAAATGTGTAAAGAATAAATAAATCAAAACCTAAATTCTATTCTATGTTGCAAGAGTGAAGTGTGAGACCTTTTCTTTTTCCGCAGATTAGATGTTGCACCAAACTTGCCTTAGGTTTGTACAGCTAGGCTACAATAATACTTTTTAATGTAATATAATTGCTGAGGAAAAGAAAATATAGACGATAAACTATTCTTAATGTAAAATTACAATATAAAACATGAGCTTGCATAAATAAACATTAGAATGAAACACTTTAGTGTAATGAGTTATTTATTCAACCATCTGCAGCTTAAATCTTATTGTAATAAAGAAAATAACAAAAAATCCCCCAAAAAAAAGGCCCACAATATGGACCCCCAACAAAGATTGTTCTATTTATGAATTTACTTACTTGAGCAGGGAAAAATTGTTAGAAAATCACTTGAGTTGGACAAAGTTGGGCATTTCTTAGACAGTTTTGGAACGTGTCTCTTATCCACACAACAATATTAAAGAAACTGTTATTATTTTGTGTTGAAAATGACATTCTACATTTTGAAAAATGTGTTTTATTATCACGGTGGTATCAAAAGCCTTTTCCTATGTGTTGAAATGGAGCTTTATTAGTGACACCTGATGGTTTAATCTGTTTGAGTCCCTCTGCTCATGTGTGAAGTGTCCGGGTACAGGACGAGCCTCTGTGACACTGTTTGTCGTTTGAAATGTGGGAGGAGTCGGGATGAAAGCGAGCGGAGGTGCAGCTGCCACTAAATCGCGCTTAAAAGTCACCAAAGTACCGCCGGGAAAACGGAATAATCCTTTTCATCTTCCCTCCTTTTCTCATTTGGCGCACACTTTGTCACTCCCATTTCACTCCATCTGTCTCTGCATTCTGCTCCTGCTCCTTTGCTCCGTCCTGTTGGAAATTTTAATGGTTTCCTGGGCTCAGAGTGAGACATTCTTTCACAATAATAACAACAGTAAGGACCACTTCATGTGACCCTCTCGTTGCGATGGCCAGCGCTGCACAGGCCGGCTGTGTGTGTCTGTGGGGAACACTTGAGAAGCACTTGATTGGTTTAAGCCCAGGTACTGAAGGCTGGCAGCAGCGAGGACTCGGCATCAAAGAGAGCTGCAGACTCACGAAGTATGAAGAAATGTACTGCACTAGCATCAGAAATTGTGTTCTTTATGGTAATATTGCTGATAAAGAGGCTGATAAAGAGGCACACAACTGTAATATTAGAGGAAATTGTGTGCTTGCAAGGGAACTTTACATTAGCACTGCATAATATATCACAAAAGTACGTTTTTATAGAGCTTTTCACAGACATAGGCCTGTCACGATAACAAATTTTGATGATTGAAATATTGTTACACAAGAATCATGATAATATGTACTACTACTTTATGCCACCGATACAATAACTTTAAAGCAATAAAATCCCATTAAACCCTCTTCCAAATTAACAATCATAAAAAATATGTCCTGACTTTTGACCCTGTAGGGACAAACTAGTTTATGTTTAATAATTAAAAAACATGTATTAAGACGTAATTGACATGGAGGTGCATAAATCACTCTTGGTTGATCATATTCATTATATTTCTTTGAGTTGAGACATTCTGTGCTTTGAGAGGGAACTTTGCACCTGCAGTTTCACTTGTAACAACTTGATTTCTTACGGGCCATAAAAATGAGCATTTGTGACTTGAGGCCTTTTTGACAATTAACATTAAGCACTTGAGAACTTTGTACTTGTGAAGTTTCACATGTAGCAACTTGACTGTTTGTATAAGCCACACTACGACAGTAAAGTGAGGCCGAAAGTAAAGCAACAAACGGACTAAATTCACACACAAAAATAACAAGTCTGAGCTTTATGTTCTCCTCACTTGGACGGAAAATCAATGAGAAAAATCAATAATTGTCAATGATAATTGTCAATTCAAATAAAAGCTAGATCGATAGAAATGATGGAGCATTAACTGACTTGGAGCTGAGGTAAGGAGCTTAAATTAAGTAAATTGTATTAAAACAGAACATTGTTTTTTGTTTTCCATTTTTTTATTGCACAAAACAACTTCTCACCGTGAGCAGGCTTGCATCTCCTCAAACCTGACTCTTATTTGGCCTCCTCCTGCTTGTTTCTATGGAAATATTGTACATCTTTTCGTTCTGTATTTGGCACAATATAACTCCTGCACTCTGCTTTTGGTCTTGTACTGGTCAAACAGCGGGTGAAAGAGCAGCTCTGACACATTAAAATGAATGAACTGCTTGCCCCACAGAGGTCTTTTTGTGGATACTGACTGCTTCGAAGGAGGATGTTCAGTACTGTATGGGTTTAACTTTCAATTTTCATTGAATCATGCCGATTATGTGCAACCTCCAGAAAGTTACATACTGTTGCTTTAAAGCAGTTTAGCACCAAAGCAACTCAATATAATCTTGTACAGCATCAAGATGTAGGTATTTGCACCAATAAAGCTAATTTTAAGCACAATTTTACAACTAATAACATAAAGAGGTCGTCTTTTCGGCTCTTGGTGCCTCTCTTTTTCTGTACGACATCTCTGAGACCCAGCTTTAATCCACAGATAAGAGCCACACACAGGGTTACAAAGAGGGTGACAGGGGGTGACACAGGGTGAGACGAGGTGACAGCCAGAGGGACAGAGGGCAGAGACCTTTGAGCTCATTTAGCGTCCGACAGCTTCACCTTCTGCTCCTTCTGCAGCTCCACATCACACTCAGCCAGAACCACCAGACCACAGCCAAAAGAGGCCGGGGCAGGATGTCACGTCTCGCCCCTCAGACCCTCGGCCCACCAGCCAGACCAGCCAAGCCAGTGGGCCTCTGTGGGACGTCCCGCATGAGAACAAAGGAGAGGGTCCGACCAGGCCAAAACCCTCTGAGCCTGGATGAACTCCAAGTTTTCTGGGCACTTAAAGACGTTTTGCACACTCAACAAGACTGACTGGGCTCTTAATAGTACTTTAAAAAGCAGAGGCACATGGGGTGAGGTGAACTGGTGAAGTGGCATGTCAATAAATTGGATTATGTGGGGGAAAATATTTTGGAGTAGTGAAAGCTTTAGTTATGGCTAATGCTTGAAAAGGCTCCAGATATATTGTAAAAGTAATATTATATAATATAAACTAGAGCTGCCAGTTGAGTAAAAAACTCAGATTAATCATATATATCACAATTAATCGCACTGTGCACTTGCTTAATGTCATTCTTTAAATGTAAATACATCGAAAACTTTCTAATTTTAACTATTATTATTATATCACAAATCTAAATAAATTAACCAAATTAAAAGCCTTTGTAGCTTTCATGATAAATCTGTGTCGTCACATGATTCAGGTAAATGTAAAACAACAGTTATATTGGGGTCGAGCCCTTCGTTGTTGCTTGCAGATGTAACTGGCTCTTATGGTGACTATTATAAGCTGTTGGTGTTGGCTTGGCATTCTCCAGTGTAATGTGGTCGTTTGGTGAAATATTTAGCTCATATTTCTCACTTTAGCGCTCACACCTTTATTTTCCTCATGGAGTGCAGCCTTTTTGGTTTCTTCTGCTGCGTAGAGTAAAGTCAAACCACTTCACATAATCATCAGCCGCTGAGGGATCTGCGCTCGTCCACATGAGGCAGCATGGAGGTTGTGTGTAAATTTAAGAGTGCTTTCATGTACCTTCCTCATCCTTTCAGGCATAATCTAAAAGAGCATGTTTGGTCAAATCAGACCGTTAACATTAGTTAACGAGTTCATTTTGACAGCCCTAACATAAATATTATGATATCATTTTTATTTTGCCATCTGAACCTCAACCTGCGTGGGGATGTGTAGAGATTTTCATGAAGAAATGTTTTTCCAGATGGCCTCTCCAATACATCTCTCTTCTGCAGGCTTGGTGTGGCACAAAGTATAAAATACAGTGAATATGAATGGTTCATGATTTGCGTTCACTTCTCAATTAGAGGATTGTAACTTTTCCATTATATTTTCTGTGTATAACGTGTGCCTGTAGATTGAATACATTGCATGACAAAAAGTGCTTATCCAAACACTAGCTGCAAAAGATGAATCTAAACAACCTTTAAGAGGCTAAAAGGACAATGGGTCGTCTCAGGTGGAGGCTCAAGAAAGTCTTACCTTACAACTTCTTTTTCAAAAATCCAGTGTGTCCATAAACACTATACAGAAAACGCCCCACAATGCACCTGGTGTCTGTTACACAAACAATGCACAAGTATTGCTCCTCAGGATAAGAGACTACTGAACCAACAATGGGCTAAAATTCCAGAGAGGAAACTCATCATTTTGCTAAACACCATTTCCAGGTCCATAAAGGTCTGTGTCAAATGGACAATACACAGGTTTTAGATACACTGCTGAGTGAATGCATTAGAAGTACAGGAATGAGAGAATCACTTCCCTTTGACAAGAGACTGTTAAAGAGTGACACCAGAAAGTGAGCGGTCAAAGCATGTCAAGAAACAAAAATATAGCTTTGTTCAGGAAAAAGAAAATGTGTCAAAATTATATTAGTGGAGGATGCGATGTTTCATATAGTTTATAGTTAAACTAATCTATTTATTCTATCCAAGTTAAGAGAAGAAAATTCTATTATGGTTTTGTGTCTCATTGATTGGAGCATTTCCCTCTACAATATTTTCAAGTTTTGGACAGAAACTCGCAATAATAATCATTTTATGGTTTGTAATGTAATGTTTTTTTGTGAATTTAATTCTTCAGGGACATTTGTTTTGATTGTGCTCTCTTTTTTGTATTTATTTATTTATTCATGCATTTTTTGCTCTTTTGGCTCTGTTTGATGTTGAATATTAAAAACAGAATTGAAGGAAAAAAAGAAAAAAGAAGAAAAAAAAAAGAAAGTGCATAAAGCCTTTTACATTGGTCAAGACAGAAGACTGAATACTTTGTAAAACTAAGGCCATTGTTTACTTCATGGTAGAGCTGTGCAGTTAATCTAATTTTAATCAAAGCACGACCAGGTCGTTTCAAATTGTCAATGATCAACTTGGAACATTTATTCAAGAGGTCCACAGCCAATCCTCTGTAAAAGCACGTGGCATGTGGAGCAGAGTTTGACTTTGGAGGAAGACGTTTAACTATTTTTGTGAAAACCTTTACTGTTTATTCATGCTTTTATTTGTAAAAAACAAAGCAAAAACAAAGAAAAAATATCAAATAAATGTTTAGTTTTGCTGTTTCAGTAATAGTACGACTGCACATATGTTGTTGTGCTCGGGACAAGCAGAGTGAGCAGTGGGACGCTGAGAGGAGTGGTGTCGGAGTGGAGTCAGAGTGGAGTCCAGCGGAGTCTGTGAAGTGCTGCTGTTTAGGTCCCCACAAAAACCCGCCTTCCACCTCAGCTCCAGAAGGTGGTTCAGCGCTGTACAATACCAGCCTCACGGAGGGGCTGCCACAATAACACAGTATGCCCGCGCATTAATGAACTCCACAACTTAATATGCAAATGTGGAAAGACACTGAATGCTCTCGGCAGTGTGCGAAAGGTGGGAACCGGGCAACCTCCTCACCCTTGTTCAGAGCTCCTCCACGAGTGTAAAAGCGAAGAGAGCGAAAGGACGCGTACATGAGGAGGACAGATACGGGGTGCGGGGGGGAGGTACATGCCATCACGCGGGGGGCAGGAGCTGGGGTAACAGAGCTCCCAGACAAACAGTGAGATCTAAATTCAAAAACACGCAGACATAAGCAGGCCCATATGCAGAAACTGGGCAGAGGAACAATGAGAAAGCTCTCCCCGAAACAAGATGTAAAGGGATGAAGAGAAGAAGTGGCACGCAGCCATAAGCCTCCGCAAGACGTCCCAACAACTGCAGGCGATCGATGGGAACGTTTTATTTAACGCAGAAAAAGAGGAATTAATACATGATTGAGACAAAGAGGAGATGAAAGAGGTTCTCTGCTAAACTAATGGGCTTTGAAGAGCAACGCTAGTGTTTGTAAATCAATGAGAAGTAAATGAATGGATGCCATTTTGATTAAATACTGAAATGATTGTTTCCCAGTTTTGTTGGGAAAATTTCAGTAAAGGTCAGGACAATCACAAATCACAAAATAAGTTTTTTTAAAGATTCAAATTCAAATAATTACTAGATCAAAGATTACTACTGTTACTACCACCATTATGAGATATAGAGGGGATTTTGGGTCAAATACAAAGAGTATTTACATCAGAACCAGAATGTGAAGGGGTGGAGGATGGGGCTGGGACGATATGCTTTTGTCTCGATACGATCACGATACATAGGGCCTGTTTCACAATGTACAGTGATTTTAGTGTATTGGTACCTCAGGGCACAAGTGTGACAAAAAACACAGGAAAGGAATGTCAGTTGTACTCTCTTCTTCTGCGGAATTCATGTCATTATAACAGTAAAAGCTGGATATTTATTACAAACAATATGTCTTTGAATGCGATATGGCTTCCGATAAGATACACATATCACTACAAAATCATATGACAATATATTGCAAAGTACTATTACAAGACTTATGGTAGAAAGACTTTTTACCACTAAAATACTGCACTGTAACTGTAATTTGTATCATCATTTTGTGGATCATTTTATCCTGTAGTGTGTCCATTAGCCAGCATTTTTATATTTGGCTAAAAGATTACTGTGAAAACATGCCTTAAGTTGAAGTCTTGGTTGGAACAGTATTTTCTGATAGTGCCTTGGCAGATGTCTACACTATCTGGATGCTTCCATTTTATTTTTTTCATGTACTTTTAATTCTTTCATAATCTTTGTTTCCACCTCTATTTCCAACACCTTAGCTCAGTGCTGTACATGTAAGCCGTTCATACAAAAGCTAGTTGCATTTGTGAGTTACAACGGCTGTCAATGCAGTGACCTCTCCCTCAACCTCTAATGTCTTCTGCAGCCTCGGCTCCTGTTTCTCCTCTCACTCTCATTATGTCACAGTCTGGGTTTAGGGCAAAATATAGACAAACTATTTTTCATTTTTCAAGTCTTATGCCTTATACTTCATGACACTAATTTGCACTGTTGCCTTCAAAACACATTTCATTGTCTCTCTTTGGTTACTGCAAAATATGTCGGCCTTTTACTTAAACAATAAAGATTTGTACAAACGGTCAGGTATATGTTCAAGTACCCAGAAAAACTAAATGCAGCCACTGGATCCAAGCCTGATATTACCAGTAAATGTGAATAGGTACTTTTTATTTTAAAGGAGACAGACAATGCAAAATGTAGTTTAATAAGTGTTTAATCTTGTTACATTTGTGTTTCCTCATCATTAGTTTACTCAAAGTTGGATTTTGATGTTTGAGTAATCATGTATTGTCCTGCAACTGAAGTTCAAGTGCTCAAAAAATTACTGTTTTCACCTACCCCCAATCCCCGCCCACATCCCTTTACTTAGATAAGATTAGTTGAAAAATTAGGACTCAAGAGTGATGCAGTTAGAGCTCTAAAATGTTACGTAGATACTTTTAATACATAAAAACATGTGAATGACAATCTGCAGCTTGTTACAGTGAAATGTCACTTATCATTTCAGCAGTTTTGAAAAGGAAGTCAAAGAACCTGCTTCTGTTTTTAGGCTGGTTTATATCAATACTGCAGTTTACAATGAACAAAATCTAAAATGACGATCTACTTATGTTGTAGTTCAATAATAAATACCTGAACAAAAAGCACAATATGTCTCCTTTAATAGTTTAGACACCTATGATGAGATGCATTCTGGTCCGTCCTTCTATGGTCATCTCTTACAAATATTAAGAGGATGGTGCTTACCTTGTAGCGCATCTTGGGGCAGGAGTGGATGTAGAAGCCCAGGTAGTAGTAGCAGAGCTTGGGGGATTGTTTCTGCAGCTGTCTGGTGAAGGCAATCTCCCTGCAGCGAGACATACAGATACACAAATGTGAAACACGTTTTCAGACGAGCAGTTTTCAGTTTTCAACATTTTAGATTCCTTTAAAAAGAGCACCCCTGAGTCCTGAACCTGAGCTGATGGAGGCAGTTCTCCGCATTGCAGAGATTTGAGCTTCAGTCTGTTGCACGATCTGGTCATTGTGATTTTATTTTACTTTCACAATGGTTCACTTTTTGATATTATGCCCCAGATGGAACAATGTTGAGCCGACATACATAACATAAATCTTAGGGAGGCACACATTAAGAGCATTTTTAAACAAACTTTCTCTACATAAGATCTATATTGCTGATTAATATGATTTTGTCTTTTCTTTTCTGAACAGAGAAGCAAATGTATGTATGTGTAAATGTATGTTTACTATTCTGCAATAAAAGAATCAAGAGAGGCTAATTATTTAGTTGAAAATGTTTAAAAGTCAATTATTTGAAAAGTAAACACTAAGAAAATATAGATTTGTTTTGGTCTAATGTAGAATTGCACAAATAAGAATGGTTAGCTGAATAAGTATACTAAAACAAAATAAATAAGAGAGTGGAAAAAAAGATTTAACTCTGGTGTGAGGAAGTAAACAGCCTCTTTGATTCCATTACACAAAAACAACAGCTTCACTCTGTACACATGGAGCAGAAAAAGGTTTGTGAAAGCGGAGAAATGTTTAAAATAAAGATTTAGAAGGTGGGAGATTTACGCAGCTTCTTCAAATACAGTAAATGTCCTGCCTCCAATAGTCTCTTTCTTAATTGCATCCTTTTACTGAAAGCCTCTTTTCCTTCACGTTTCCACAACTAAATTCCAGTGGTCTTTTCTTTTCCTCTTTTTGTCCCACTTCTCCTTCCAACCCCAAAAACCGCTCAATTCCCCTTTTCTTAGCCTACTTAAGAGCTGGGGGGGAGAAAACCGGCCTTAAAATAAAATACTGGAAAAATAAGAGGGGACAAAGCTTACTTGGGACGAGGGGGGAAAGAGGAACAGGAATATAAAGCAGGGAGAGAAGAGGCAGCTACAGCGAGGTGCTAGAAGGTCACTCGCTTGCTGCCAGGTTCCTGGGTTCCCATCCCGCCACCACAAAAGGCCTGAATGGACTCGAGGGGGTCCCGGAGAGGAGAAGGGCTCATTCACAAAAAGGACTACCCCCGCCCCGACACCCCCACGGCAGCAGCTTGAGTCCGCCATTATCCCCTCTTCAGCCATCTGACACTCCAGCACAAGCCAATTATCAAGGCCTCTGCTCCGGACAGTTCCCCGGCTCACACCCCTGTGCTCAGAAGAGGGCTACAGCAGCGCATACCAGGAGGAAACGTTTCATTACAACCACAACCGGACATGACAAACCTAGAAGTATGATTCAACTGGCAAGGACTGAAGATTTTAAGATAGTAAACAAGTTAAAGTGTGTTTTAAGGTTTTCTAATTTTGACTTTTTTTACCTCAAAATAATAGAGTTACACCGATCAAGTTGCAGTTTGTGAAGAAAAGTTGAAAATGACAGGAAGCAGGCCAGAGTTCATAATAAGGAGACTCAGAACTGCATCGAAAAATTTGGCAATTATTTTCACACGCCAAGAAACAAATTTTTCTAACCGTCTAAACATTATTTTGACAAAATAAAGGTGTTCTCAAATATGTTTAATTGTCAAATAAACATTTCTGTGTGAGTTTTGGCCCAGTGTAGGACATGGTTGCTAGGTAACGGTCATGATTTACAACCAGGAAATAAAATTCTAAACCTAAATGATAACAAAATGACAAAACTGTGCTAAAATGTGTAATAGCTTTAATAAAATCTTAAATATATAACAATCTTAACTCAATTTAGTCAAATGAGTAGTCGAACCTGTCATAAGCACTTTAAAGGAGTCATGTGTTGAATGCAAATAAAACATTTAATGAAAGACTAAAACACTAGATTTTGGGTTATATAAAATGGTGAAGTATCAAACTAAAGTTCAGCCTGAACTAGAAAGTTTCAACCTCTTAGAAATCAGTAAATTCTTAGAGTTCAGACCACAGCGGCGTGCACACATGAGGGGGACACCCCAGTGAAAGTGATCCAGTGTGGGACCCAGCTGTGTTTCCTTCACATCGCCCCGGGCTCCTCTTTATGTCACTATCTCGCGCTCTCCACCTTCTTGCACTTTTCTCCTCCCCTTTTCCTCTCCACATCCTTCTCCCCTCCTCTTCTTTTCTCTCTCTTTTCTGTTTTGTGCTCTGGGCTTATGTGGAAAAAGCTGTGGTTTTTCCAAGAAATCCCTCAACATCTCCCTCTTCTGTTTCGTGAAGTGAAATGCATGCGTCACTCACTAAATCAGAAGGGTCAATGGAAAGGATTGGCAAAAGCACAGTACAAAGGGGAAGTCTCAAGTGATTAGCAGTAGGCAATTCAAATTACAGGAGGCTTAATTGTTTGATTTGGTAGTTTCCAAAGAGGTTCCAATGGTGCATTTGTATGTGGGTATGTGGGTTACACTAGGTCTGGCAAGAAATATAGGAAAATATACACAATAATACTGAAAAAACTAGGTCACTGACACAATAAAGCAGGATAATGCTTTATGTAAAGTTATGTAAAAATGTAAGCAAAAAAAAAATGGTTTGAAACACTTGTAGTACATAAGTATCTATAATGAGTCATTGTTGATACGTTTTGAACAATCTAAAGTTGAAATCTTATTGTAACAAAAGAATAAAGACACTTTCTCTGCTATTACTGTTCAAGCTATCAATTTTTGAACAATAAGTCAATAAAGACAGGCCTAATTGTACCAAATTCAGATTTTTTATTCTTTTACATTGTATAATAAGAAACAAAAACGACCAGTTTAGTTTTGTAAACAAATCTACCGTCATTGGATCAAACTGTTTCAACATCATGCAAACTGGTTTATATCCAATTAAAATCAGCTTCTTAGTCCAAAATCAAATAATTTACTCTGCACTTTGAGCCCCGCTGAACTTCCATCACCTGCTGAAACCAACTTATAAACTGATTTTTGAAGTTGTTTGCAGGAAAACATGATGTTGACAGTTTGTTAATGAAAAAACATAAAGCACATATTTGGTGGATCTTGGCAAAACATCTTGGGAGTGTCCAGACTGGATGGAAGAGTAAACAAGCAGGAGGATTTTAGTCACTTTTCCACAGCCTCAGAGGACACCTGGACTCTAAAAGTAAAAGCGCCAAGCTGTTTCCCTCCAGAAAGCCAGGACAATTTTGCTTAATCTGTGTCTAAATATTGACCATTTTCATTCAAAGACATGTTCTGGAAATTAGGGTTGCAACTAACGATTATTTTAATATTTGACTAGTCAGCTGAAGGCTTCAAGATAGACAATATTTACAAATAAGGTGAATTATTGATGAAAATCGTAAAACCTCTGGGCAAGCCAACTTTAAACATTAGTATTTCGGGGCATTTGATGCAAATGACACTGGTTTTCAGCTGCTGCATTTATCACCAGATGCTCTGCGTGCGGCAGTTTCGGACCTTTGCACACAGGTTCATAAATGTCATGCGCCCTTTTGCGTATTTCGATTATACACCCAAACCGTGTACCCTCTTCATTGCAATGTTGATAAATGAGGGCCATTGCATCCTGAAATGTCAACTCAAAGAAGCAGCAGACCACTACACTTACCTCTTTAACACATTATAAATCTACTAAGTGTGTTTTAATGGAAATAAAATACAAACTATGACTTAACTTTTAGAAAAATGCGATATTCTTGTGAGATTTTTAGCCATTTCGTCCACCTATTGTCCAAGCATTTACAAGTCAATCATTCAAATTTCCATACCGTATCACCATGTGTCGTTCTTTGAAGTCACTATAACTGCACAGAATGTTTCAAAAGCCCCTCACACATGATTGGGTTACATTTTACAGGAAAACCTGGATATGTGTCCTGTAGCCTGCGTGTGTGCGATCTCTTCTTTCTTTTTGGCCCAGAGCTTTGCCGTCAGCTGAACCACAAAACTCGCTCTGCCTCGACCAATCTGGGCACTTTTCTGGAAACTATACAGCGTTTATAGTATACAGTTGTACAAAGCAAGAATTTAAAGAGATGGGAAGATCAAAGGAGGGAGTGAATGCATGAAAAGGCTGGGGCATGTGCAAAACGGGGGAGGATTTGAGACTAAAAGGAGAAATATAGCTTTTTTACAACAATTTTTACATTTACACTACGCTAAAATAGTTGTGGGAGGCAATTAGGCATTTGTTTTATAAGCTTCAGTCTGCAAGGCTTAGAAGCTCATTTGAGATTTATTGCACAAAGGCAGACATATTTTTACTTGGCTGCGCAATTCATTTTTTTAAACAAAACTGGACTCAAGGACAGACTCAACACTGACGCTGATGACAGATGTGGAGCCCAATAAAGCCAGTTATATCTGCTACATTAAATAAGCTACCAGCTGCTCAGCGCGCTTTTATGGTCAGTGCAAATATGTTATTCATGTCTGAGAATAGCTAGAAACAACACATTTTATGTATTTGTTTTGATCCTTCAATATGAAACGGAGTGTATTTTTAACCAACCCTTCGAGAGTATTTGTATGTATTGTTGTAGTTTTTAAAGCTCACAGAAGAAATCCACAGCAAAATTAAGAAAGATGAAGTTTTTATGTTTAGTAAGACGTTAGACAACAATTACAACAAACACATTTATAAATAATACAATTGGGTGAACAAAGTGAACCTTTCCTGTTCCCCTTTGTTGATTGAGCCACAGATATTATTTGATTTAATTTTAAAGCATCTAGGGTTGCTCAATTTTGGAAGTAAGTAAAATTATTACGATTAGATTTGCGATATATGTTTTAAAAGTAAGATTCTCCTTCCATGTACTTCATGTTTGGAGACTAAACTAAACTAGAAGAACAAAATATCTTTCTGAAAAAGACTGCAGAGGATATTCTTTTACATGAAATTACAGCGTTTATAATTTGATAACTGCGCAATAATTTCAATTGCAATTTCGATTTAGTTAAAGTTAAACTGAGCTTTTAAATATATTTTCCCACTCCTTGGAAACAAACAAAGGGTTATTCTGAGTATTCATGTTTGCTTCCTCAAATAAGTTTGTTTTTTTACAAAATTTAAATGCAAAGGATAATGTCTCAAAGTTAAAAAGCCTCAAGTCTGTCAGCTATAACTATTGGAATAACAACAAAACCTGCTTCTTGTCATTTTGAACCAAACAGCCGTTGTATCTGTCGGGACCCACCTGAGAGCAGAGTAGGAGCCCAGAGACAGTGAGGCGAAGTCGGGGTCGTAGTACAGGTACACGGAGGACACACAGGAGGGCAGGATGTCGACCACACCCACAGCTACGATACGCCCATCCAGCCAGTACTGCTGATGGAAGGAGCCATAGCCCACCTCCGGCCCATCGTCCGAGTGTTCAGCCTGGACAGAGAGACAGAAGGAACACAGGTCACGTTTCAATTCAATAAAAGTGTTTTGAAGAGCTGTAGAGAGCGATTAAGGTGTACAAATAGGCCAAAAGTAAGATAAGTGCACTATTAGCTCCATGGGGAAATTAGTCATTGTCTTTACACCAGGCATGTCCAAACTCAGGCCCGGGGGCCAAATGCGGCCCTCAGACCAATTTTTCTTGGCCCTTAGGCTTCCTGGTGAACTGGCCCACATTGTCCTGATAAGTACTATTTATAGCACATTTCAGATTTTCTACAATTCCAACCTAAATAACTAACATTTTGGTGCAAAACAGACCTGATATTAAGGCAATGAGACTGAATGTAGATGTGGTGGTGCTTAAAACATCAGATAAATGCAGCTTTTTTTAACGTTTCGCGATTGATTTGTGGCCCTCCGCTTGGTCTATATTTCAATATGTGACCCTCGATGGAAAAAGTTTGGACACCCCTGCTTTACACAGAACATTAAATATCAGAAATGTTAGGAAGAAAATCTATTTAGTAAAAGAATACCTGCAATAAAATGTATTTTGTAACATACTGCATTACATAGTCCAATCAGAGTACTGTATTCTGAATTCTTAGAATACTTTTACATTGAGTAGCATTATATTATAGCATAAAAACATATAACAAATTTAAAAAAGCTTTGTGTTTGTTGCCTGTTGCATGATCATTAAACAGAGAAGGAAATCAGAGAACGAAAAAATGGCACATCCTTGCGTCAAAAGAGCTCTGTTTTGAAGACTAAAATACATCATGAAGTACAACGTCTCCTTTCCATTTTAGGAAAGTACCTGTATTCTTCAGATGGCTAAATGAAAGAGAAACTGTATTGGAAAACAGCAGTATTCTGAATGTGTATTTTCTTTTATTATTTTTATTGATATGATTCATTTAGATCGAACCCTCTTTTTCAAGTGGAAATTGCAGCACACAATCATAAAAACAGTTTCACATTTACACTAAACAAGAGATATTTAAGAAATTACTTTAAATGCACAGACAATTTTCGTTTTCAAGTATTTAGTTACTTCCCAACATTGAATATCAGCTGGTGCAGCCCTTCTCTTGAGATCTTGAGCAAAGTTCAGGAGGATTAGTCGATTGTACATGTTTTAGTTTGATGGGGAAAACCATAAAGCAGGAGAAATCCCACCAGGATACAAGAGAGCATGCACCAAGAAATAAAGGTTTGCAAAATGATGTGATGTAAATTTATTATTGCAATGAAATCAAGGGAATTAGCGCGATTAGTGATTTAGTTTTGGATCACAGTCTCAGATCACAGAAAACTTTGACAACTTCATTATAAAGAAAGACTGGACACTTTTCAGTACAATAGTAGCACTCCTGTGAGCTGTAGATTGAGGTTATAAAGTATATGAATCACAGAGGAGTGAAATGCAGTGTTTTATGGGGCCGTTTGAGTTTGTGGAGCAGATCTGCCACACCTGTATGATTATGGAGTATTATATGCCGGTTTCTTCCCCTGCCAGGCCTCACGCATTATGTGAGCGGGGGTGTACAGTAGCCTCACTTTCTGTCCGCTAATGGCTCCCAAATGTGGGAGAGCAGAGGCGGACGGGGGGTTGGAGACGGAGGCGACTGACCACAGAAACACTCCAGGAGAGGGGTTTTTAATAAAGGACTCGGCAAGACATTTTAGCGTGCGGCGCTGGTGGAGGGCTGCCAAGATCTTTACTATACACTGTAAAACAAGTGAAGAAATCCATATGAAGAGGACATTGTCTGCTAACATTCAAGTATCTTATCCTCTCAACTCAAGGTAATCTAATTGGAATTAAAGCAACTAAACTGTCTTATTTGTTTATGCCCGGTGGCCGAGTGGTCTAAGCAGCAGCCAGGCGAACAAGTCCTCTAAATCCTACGGCATTTTTGGTAACTTTATAAGATACCAAAAACGTAAAATGACCATGTATGACATAACACTTGGACAGACGTAAACAAGAAAAGTTCATCTCTTTGATTGTACTATGTTTCGTACCATATTTGTGACCGCCATGAGTGGATATCATCAGAAAAGATGTTTACTCTGGATCAATGCTATAAATTGGACATTGTGCAAATCTGGAACTCTCCACAACTTGCACACAAGTCTGTTTTGACGTCTCTAAAGACTGTTTAATCAGTGTAAACTAGACAAGACCTGCAGGGGTGTTGTTTTGGGGGCACGTACAGAGTTTTTTGGGATCTAATAAAACAACCAAATATGTTGTTTTGTTGTGAGGACAGTCTTAGGCTCAGTGCCTTACTTACAGCGTAGTACGAAAATTTGGTAAATGTCCTCCCTGCTCGTCTCCCATTTCATGTAACACTGTCCTATCCAGTAAAGGCAAACAATTGTATGGAAAAAATGTTCAATTTAGCCTTTTTCATGCGATTTATTTGAAAAACAAAAACAAAAAAACAATACAAAAACAGTTCCACCTAATTATATGCATTAATTGCATGAAAAAAGGATCTGGGAGAAGATATATCTTATAAACCCTGCTCCTTTCACAAATCAATTAAAGTCTTCAATAATTCACCATTAGTGACCAGCTGACCAAATGTGATGTTAACAATATGGTTTACATGTATTTGACTTAATTACTTTCATTATATTTACATAATATATAATTTTTTTTTTTTTTTTAATTTATAAACTTTTGTGCAACATCTAAAGTCATAATTTAACACATTCCAAAGCTTGACTACATATACTGAGACACTGCAGTTTTAACGTTAAAATATTGTCTTCTATGGTCATCGTCCTCCAAAACAAAAGCAGGCTTTGCACAGCTTCTGGTAAAGTTCTTTGTTTGGCGCTCCACAAAACTAATATAATCTTAAGATCAACTAAATCTTTACCAAATCAAGTATATATAACTTATTTGTTTCTGTAGGATCCAGTGTCCAGTTTTACAGTGCATGTCTCTCTCCATGTGGCGCTCCAGAATGTGCTCCAGCCCATACTCCATTAATAAAACCGTTAAGTGCTTGACACACTTCTCATTTTGCGCCGAGATCCGCGTGCTGCGTTTTTTCAATCAACCCATAAGAGCTGCTTTTATCAGGAGCTCACGCAGGAGGGGTGAGGGTTAAAGGTCACGTTAAGCCCAGGTATTGCTCGATGTTTGCGTCTTTCTTCATTGTAGGAGTAACAGGACCCTTCATATGGACCCAGTTAGAACGCACAGACGCTGCTAGTTATCACAACAGAGAAAAAGAGCAAGGTAAATGCACTGCGCCACTGAGCCCAAACTCTGAATGAATTAAACCTGACTAAACATCAACAAGACTCACTCTGTACCTGCAGCTATACAAATACATGCGCCTTTATGCTGTCCGCTGAGGTGACGACAAGATTATAGTGGAGTCTGAAGGCTCGTTGAGATATTGCTTTTCAATGGATCTTTTGTTTCATTTGTAGCAAGCTCTTGTTCACATTTTGTACATTAAAAAACAACACCTTCAGGAATATTTCAATTTATGTAAGTTTTGTTTTGTCTCTTTTGCGCTATAAGACAGAAAGGTCCATGTGGCTGTGTTGCAAGAGGGTAATTTAAAGGATTTTGTTTTATGTAGTAGAGTTCTGCATGAGACACATAAAATGACTACAAAAGAAGTTCCATTCACAATAAAATCGTAGCTGGGCAAATATGGTAATTGCAATCACATCAAACGATCAAACGCCGTCAAGATAGGTTCCAAAGTCAAAGAAAATTGCATTCTCACAACTGGATAAAAGTTTTAATGATGAGGACTTCTCTCGTGACTCATCCAAGTAGCTTCTTCAGTTCATCTGACAGAAAACTGGTCAGTCACTGCTTGACATGTTCTCTGTAGAGGACCTGAAGAAGCTACTTGGATGAGTGGCGAAACGTCTTCACTCCTAAAAGTTTAGTACTAGGGCTGTAGTCTAAAGAAGTTAGTGGTCGACTAAAACGTGCCCTGTCGATCGATTAGTTGACTAAATGGAAAGTGGCGTGAAACTGACAAAAACTTTAACTAACCCAAACTGCACCTACAAAACGGCAACTGCGGGAGGTCATGAAAAAACAACAATTTATACAGAAAAATAAAAGAAAACAGTTATGTCAAAGCAGATGAAACTCATAATTAACTCCCAAATCTTCAAATAACTCACTCCTACTGTCTCCTGTAGTCCCATATAAATCCTTATCATCTACGAAAAATTTAAAGTCGACTAAAACAAATTTTAAAACGCCATCGACTGATTAATCGACTAAATGACTAAAGGCCTACGGATCTATTTAGTACAGTCGACAGAATTCTATTTTCTATTGCTAAACATCAAACTAGTAAATGAAATACCTGCAGAAAACAGCAAATATACATTTTTGGTAATAAAATGTTCACTGGAAACAGCTAATTTTACTGTTTGAATGCACAAAATATTGGACTTCTGCAAAAACTATGATTTGAAATGTGATTTTTGTATTAGTTTTGCAGTTCATATCTCAAATTTCAATGCTCCTGGACTTATCTATAATGTATATAATGTGCCTTGAGAACAGAAAGCTGTTTTTTATGGTTTGCAGATCTAATCCAGATTGTAATACTTGTCATAATTGATATTTCTTTCATATAATTCTTCTCTATCATGAATAAAGGCATCTTGATTTGGGTGGGTTGATTTGTGCTCACATCTGCAGCGCTCAAAAGACTTATGTTCTAGTGAGGGACCTGTCCACTCTGAAAGCCCACAGCCTGTTATTCTTCCCCAAATAAAACACTGCAGGCTTTGTCAGTAGCCCCTCAGTGCCGTTTAAAATCTAAGAGTGTGGGCTTTTACTTCTGTCAAAGGAGGCATGTATGATTTTGTTTCACTGCACTTTCTACATATTTGGACTAAATGTGAATGATTCCGCAGGAGGCAGGGGAGTTAACAGCTGCTCTAGATTGTATATTTGTAACTTCAAACCGTTTTAAAGGCAGATCTTGTGTGACTGACCGGGGCCTCACCTCAGCGATCGGCTTAATGGTTGTGTCCTTGCCACTGTGACAACAATCTAAACATTTTCAGGAACGTTTTAAACCACCCAGAGCTTCCCGCGTCGCCCCAAATGGCTCACATATGGCTCCGCACTCAGCACGCCATCACAGCAGCGCCTTATCTACTGTGAAAATAGGTGAAGTCTGTTCTGTTAGTTTGTTTTATCCGCAACACAGCGCCCATACTGTGAAGTCGTGTCAGGCAGCGAGTTTCCTGTGAAGCTTTCGAGTTGGTACAGAAAGAGAGAGAGTATATATGTCACTCAAGTACAAGCACGGTGTTTGCATGCTGAGTGTTTTGCCGAAACGCAGAGCAACAAAGACCCAGCGATTTGGGGAAAAAGCAAAAACGGTTTATACTGACAAATGCAGGCTGATGTTTTTAATGTGAGTTGAACTTCTTGTTGTTGATTCTGCAGAAGTTTTCATTTGGAATCATGAACACTGAACAGTAGATATGGTAGCAAATACATAATAGATAATTCATTTGATGATTAATTTGAATAAGTCAAGTATTAAAAGGTGCACTGTGGAGATTTTCTGGTGCCACTTGCTTATCTCTGGTGATGCTATTGCTTTGCATGGAATGGATACAGTGTGCAAAATCGACTTTCATAATTTATTTGTTCCTCTGTTCTCTATTGTGAACTGCAGCTCTTCAAAAGTAACATAAAGAGTCCGGCGCAAATCACCACCAAGGTTTTCAACACGGAAGAAAGTGAAATTATTTTCTTAACTTGTCGTTTTAAATCAATATTGTAATTTAAGATGTCTAAAATATAACGTAATGATCCACAAGTGTCATAGATTAGAACTATATAGAAGTCAGAGGCACAAAAGGTTTTCTTTAAGGGGAACATCCATTCACAAATTTTTACGCCTCCGCAGGGAAAAATAAACCATTAATCTTAATGTAGAAGCTATATCACTGCTATATGTTCAACAACTACAAGGGCAAATGTGTCCTTTAAGATGCTGAATATATTCGATTATATGGAACCAAATACAGGTATGAAGACATGGAAAACAGCCCAAATTGATTACAAATATCTTTTTTTTGCTCATTGCTCTCATTGCTTCCCCCCCCCTCAAATTTATTATAAATATCCAAGAGTTCTAAAGATAGCTGGAGTCTAAATGCTACTGTTATATTGCTGCTATACTGCTATATTATAATATGAATATTACAATGTGTTTACTTTTCTAAGGTAATGCTATTTCAACAAAATCTGCCAAGGCTTAACTTTGACTCGACTTTAATTAGTTGTGGTTGAAATACAAATAATCAGTTGTGTTTGTTATTTATTGTTAATGGGGCGATAGGTAAGTTATACTATGCCATACTATGGAGCATTCCAGGCAAAACAATAACATCTCAAGGAAGACAATCGTAAACGTTACATAGTACATCTCTATGCTTTAATATGTGACGGTTAGAATATATTCATAACATTCACTAGATGTTTTAGAAACTCTCAGTGGTGTGGTGATTATATTATACCCAACCAACTTGTGGTGATATATAATTGTAGCCATAAGCCAAGTGTCTAAATACAGTCTAACAAGAAGGGATGGTTGTGTTCTGTGGAGGTGATTAACAGCAATCAATTTAATATGTTCCTCTAAAGACAGTTCAAACTGGGTAAAACATTATCTGAGTAATATTTAGTTTCTATGGATAGTCTTACAATCTGGTTTTATAATTATAATCTACAGTACAACATTGATTACAAGTTGAGAATTATTATTAAATTGCCAAGCCTCATGGGGCATACAGTCTCAAAGAAAGTCCAGAGCGATGGTTGAGTGTGTTGTGGTGTGGCCAAGGATCTGGGATCATAAAAACGCAGTGACTAATTGGCCAACACCCTGTTAATGAGTGTTTGCCCTTTGGTGAGACACATACGGAGGCCATAAACAGAGCAAATAGAAGCAGGATGGGTGCATGAACTTGGCTCAGTCTATAAAACTTGTATCGGTACACAAAAGGCAGCTAGTAGTATGTTTTAAGTTAAAGGTGTTTCTATTCCACAGCACATATTTTCTGGGGAAAGGTTTGCCACTTGTCTTTTTTCACAGATTATGTAATTGCTTTGCCTAAAATGTTTCACAGTATTGCTTAAAACTTCACTTAAACTTTCTTAAACAGACCAGGCAACACCAGGCCAAGTTGGAAATCAGTGAGAGTAACACATTTGTGAGCAATAAGAAACTGTAGAGCAATAACATAAATGCTAAATAGATATATGTAATGCCATAAACATTTTGTACTTGTTGTAGGTTTTGTCTGTCTGTACGGTATGAATGCTAAAACATAAGCCCAATGTTACAAAAATGAAGTACTTGAGATCACCCAAATAATTTAATTTTAATAGACTAATTCTTAGGGACACATTTTTCAACTTTTACTTGGATAATATTATTTTCCTTACTTAATTTTAATATTTAACATAATATTTTCATTCCAATCATATTTTTCTCTTTGTTTTTGCTCCAATGCATATAAAACATTCCACCAAATCAAACACAGTCACAGACACCTGCACAGGACTAAACATGCTTTAAAATTCCAAATGGGGATCCTAATTGTCTCTGTGTGTGTGTGTGTGAACGCATGTACGAGGTGGAAGATGATGTTAATTGCATCCGGCTTTCGGCACGAATCCTCTGCAATTTCAGCGCAATGGAACGGCTCCTCAAACAAACAATGAGACAAGCTGGCCGTCGGATTTAGAAAAGTGTTGTTTACATACATTAGGACAAATAGGGCTTTCCATGAGAGATGAGGAACCTCACACATAATGCTGGTCCATGTGCTGAGTGTCTGTGTATTTTAATGGCACGCTGATTGAAGACAGATGCAAGCTACATGCAGAGGTAGCCAGAACGTGTAATAATAATGATACATTTCAGGGAACAGAAGAGGAAATAAAGCAAAACGGGACTACAAATGGACCAAAACAAGTAATATTGATATTGGTTTTGAGGTAGCAGTGGGTATTGGGATATTAGATTAGATATTGGATGGATTTAATATTGCTCAAGGTTTAGACGATAGAGCTAGGTAAATTTTCAATTAAATCTGGTTTAAATTTGATTCAGATTATAGTCCTGGTTTTGTCCTGGATTAATTCTAGTTAACCTTCGGACACAATACATCATGTTTGACAGTTACTTGTGCTTGTTTGCAACATAAGAGCAGAGATCTTTTTTCATTAAAGGTGCTGTACCTGATTTTTACTGTTTTGAAACATGAAAAACAGAACTAGTTCATGAGCCCAATTTTTTACACACGTAATAAAAATAATAAAATCTGTGTTTCCCCAGTAGAGATGTATAGTAAAATCATCTATTTGGTGAAAATGAGACCACAGCGCTTTCTCTGCAACTATTTATAGAGCGTTATATTGTACAGGACATGTGGCGTTGGCATGCTAATGTTTGTTAGCTTTACTGTGACGGTCCATGACGCACTGGCCTCATGAACTAATGAAAAGCGCTTATAAACTCATCGCAGTGAATATTTAGGATGCTGGGACTGCGTTAGGTAAGTGAGTGATATGTGTGATTGATGTAAAGACTTTAAAATGAACTATTTGTATTTCACATTTCAAAACAGCTCTTTTAATGTATCCTTTTTTCACTGCATGTTTTATACATTATACTTCACTCATCCATTCAACCTAGTTGAATCTTGTTTAGATGAGTTAAGAGATGGTTTTGTTTTCATCTTGAATCATAATTAGTTTTACAGTATATCTAACCACTTTAAATAGACTTGATTCTGTTTTAATTTTTTAATATTTTAGCAAATATTTAGTTAGTATTTAGCAAAATGTAGAAATACAAATACTTATGAGGTAGCACTTGTCTTGAGGATTGGCTACTCATTGTTAAAAGAAAGTGTAGTTATCGTGTCAGTGTGTGTGAGAGCAAATCAGTGTAACTTGGAGTGCCTGGCCGCCAGCCTTGAAGAGGTGATAAAAGCTTGTTTCCTATAAACACTAATGATGTTCATTAGAGAAGACTGGAGGGGCCAGTACAGGGTCCCACACGGTGACGGAGCTGCTGTCTCTAGAACAGTGTGTGTTTGTGGATCCCAGTCCCATTAAAGTGGCTGGGGTGGGGTTACTGATGATTGGCTCTCAACTGCGGCGAGCACTGACCCCAGTCTAACTCTGCATCTCGCCACAGAGAAACCACAGCTTAGCCATTAATCCTTTAAGTATGTCAGTTTTTGATGATGTAGCCAAATAAATGTGTGGTCATGTAATGGTGACCAAAGGCTTAGCTTTAACAATGTGCTGACCAGAGTTGAGAAGGTCACTTTGCCAAATACAGTAATATTGCCATGGATATAGATACACAATCACACTGAAAATGTCAGAATGTCCCCACTATTCCCTACATGGGGCACTATATGGTGGTCACGCCATTTTCTATTGCTGTCCGAATGTCCAGCAGGTGAAAACGTTCCCACAATGCATCTTGAAAAGCAGTGTCCAATGCTGGTCACTAGGATGGTCAATATAGACAACAATCCATTGCAAGAATCAGAATATAAAAGCGGACAGCAACAGGTCTTAAACTGGACACGACTGAATAAAAGCAAGTAGAAGAGCTGTTTTAACAACTTCACTGTTACTGGCAGTATACTCGCTAACTTTAGCTGTTTAGTTTAGCATGAGCCGTTAAAAGATGTTCATCAAGGGCAAAAAGATGATTAATCCAGTTTGTTTGATGTGTAACATGAGGTCAATGTTTAATTAAACTTGTGCGATGCATATATATGTCCATAAATATGTGCCAGTCAGACATATTTGATCAATATTTATTACAGAAATCAATTTTTATCTGAGTTTTGCTGACTTTTCTTTATTCAGACACCAGCAGTAATGAGCAGTCTGAGTCGCACTCTGAATATGTGAACAGTCCTCTAAGGACTGTGTCGTGACTCGTGAATGAGGGATTAGGAACTAGGGAGGACAGTCGGACACAATCAATAACAACTGAAGATAATTTGATTGTTGAGAACTCAAACTTGATAATAATGTACCTGAACTCTGAAGACCTGCTAATTGTAACATTTTAACAGGGCTCTGAAGAAGACAAATGTGAAAACAAAAAATGTATGTGAATAGTGTTTTATATGAAAATTACGTTTTGTTTTGTGTATGTGTATGGTTTTTTTTTTGTTTTTTTTGTAGAGATAAACAATTTTGGAGAAATATCTAATTGTGATTTTTCAGATTTTTCTTATTTTTTATGTTTTTATAGGATTCTGTTGTAAAAACTTACAGGAGCAATACAATTTGAGGGAAGACTGAACTGCTGAGTAATCCAAGAATCCCATGCATTTCTAAAGGTCTAAACTACAGCACTAGCAGTTTTTTTTAACGTAATAAGACAGGATAATTGGTTGTTTGTAAAAGAAATTCTTAGCTAAATAATTGCAGCTCTTGTTATTTGCTAATTGTGACTTTAAATTGTGATTTATACGACTGATACGATTTGCAGCTCTATAGGCACATTTTTTGTGTGTGGGTGTGAAATTGTGTAGTAAAATATATTAGCCAAAGAAAATCTGTCAATTGGATGGTCCGCCAGATTTCAGACATACTCAAAAAGACTAAAGAGAATATCTGTACAGCACATTTTTACTGTCATACATTTGGACTTCTCACATAAATTTGGCATCACACCCCAGCTTTGACTTGAGCATATGTATTTTCTGCCGCGTGGCTTGATGCTTGAATGTACAGAATTAACTAGAGCCACAGGAACCATCTGTTTGGTCCCAGAGTGGTGCCCGCAGAGCTGCCTAATCAGCCTTTAATTTGTAGCACACCACCCAAAGTGAGGAGCCGTATGTCCCGCTCCAGTCAAGGCCAGAGGAAAGTCAACACAGCCACAGCACAATCTGGACGCCACATTTCAGCGCTCTGCTCCAGCGCCCGCTCCTCTCAGATCGTACAGCTACATTAAACTCAGAATGATGAAACAAGACTTGACACTTTGACAAATAGCGAGATGCAAGGTTAAAAATTATTTAGAGTTGAGCTGGGCCATATCATATCGGTTATGATTTACATTTGCTTTTGGGGAAATATGAAATTTGGAATATTGCTATATAATTTTTTAAGTTGTTGCAAAGGGAGGCAGATTGAGATTATGGATAATTGTGATCTTGAGCTCCCTTTAGTGAACTGCTGAGTCTAAAAACACTGAAAAACAATTAGAAAAGCAGTGGAAGCAGAACTGACAATTCTGACTTAAATATCCTGAAAAAAGCTAGTACAAATATTGCAGATTCCACAAAGTATTTTGTCGAGGGTCAACCTTTTTTTTTTCTTTTATATAATTATAAATACAATATACAATCTAAAAAATTAAATAAACCGACCAAATTTGTCATATTTAGGGGTAAACAGCTTTGGAAAACTATGGGAACAGGGAAATTTAACATAATTTGAATAAAAATGTCCTCTGTATTACATTTTATATCTCCAAGAATGTTTTGGAGGATGTTAAACATCGATATATACAAGAAAATATATTTGTAATAATTGACAATATACTACTATTGTCTATTTCTTATCTTTGCAGTCTAATTGTATATTTGTGTAATGTTTGATGTGTGATGTGTGTTATTAACTTTCAGGATGTATTCCAGATGCCAGATGTCAAAAAAGAATTCACTTTGTTGACATCTGGCAAACGGACTACCGATGCAAATGAACTCGAGCACATTTACATTGTTTGATGTTGATTAATGTGCAATGTCTCTTTTCAGATAAGTAAATAAAATAAAAATAATATTAATAATAATACACATATTTATTTGCCTTGTGTCTGACTTAGGGGGTACTCAGAGTTTGAAACAAAGCTTAGGGACAAAAAAGGCTGGAAATCAGTGCTTTTTAGTAAAGACCTCGCTATGTTTTTCTCATATTTTCAGTATTGTACAGGTAAAACCACTGACTCCACTATAATCTAGTGCATTAGAGCTGTGCATTATAACCACGGGCACGATCCATACCACATTTTAAGCACCACTGGAATATACATTCATCTTCCTTTGTGGGCGCCTGACAACACATAGGAACAGTGCGAGTGTTTAACAGGAAAAGAAGATTTACTTTCCTTTATTACTTCAATGACAGTAATTATGGCAGGAAGACCCTTTCTGGGCCAGGGCATGTCATTACAGGCAACACCCATGGCTGAAAGGAGACTTTAAAAGGTTTTATTAGGCTGTCAACAGGATATACATACCTCGAGCGGCGAATCACATAGAAATCTCCGGAACTGTGGATAGAAGAGAGAGAAAAACAGTTAGCTCTCCGGGTCACCAACTTCTTTGAAAAGGCACAAATGAAAACCATGCATGCGTCTGTAGCTATCCACTTTAGTCTATCCCTCCTGCTATTCTCCCAACTCAGGTGTCACATGTCGAACGCTGGTCCTCATTGACAAAAGGGGCACGGAAAGGAAGAGTGGTATTTACACAAGCGAAAACATTTAGGCCATCAACTCGTCTACAGGTTTACAGTCCGGGGAGGCCGCGCACTGACAGCTCAAATAAGCAAGTGTTGCCAATGTTAAAATAGCTTTACTGCCAAACGCATTTACAAAAACGCACAGCAGATTTCAATTACGGGAGAACTTTATGTCCGTGGAAATTCTTGTTTTTCTCTCCTTCGTGCTTTGTCTTTTACTGCTATGGTTTGAGCGCAGTGAATTTTGAGGGATTAAAGGCCAAAATGCTGCGTGCCTCCAAGTTTAGGACCAAAACCTTTTCATAATGGGAACCAGGGAGGCCGGAGTAAAAGCGATGATGGACAGCTTTTGGGTTTACTCGTTCTCGATCTTATAGCGGCACGAACTCCGCAACACAATCTGAATTTATGTTTCTCCAGGAATGCTGAGAAGCGGGTCGATTTCGCTCATTGTTGGTGGAAATGATTCAGAGTGCAGAGTGTATTGTGCAAGCCGCGTAAACACAGGAAGCTGAGAGTTCGAGAGAGACAAAATTATGTAAAGTGATATAAACATCTCTAAACTGTGAAATATAGGCATCATGCATGATCAGCTGCAACAAGCAACCGCTGGTTTTATGAGGATGCACAGTTCCTCTCTGTTTTCCGTTGTCTTTAGGTCAAAATACTGTACAATCTGCAGGAATATCCGATTTTAGAGACACAAGAAGGCCTGTCACGATAACACATTTTGAAGTGTAATACATTGCAACATCAAAATTTTAAAAAACTTTACGCAAACAAAATAACTCTAAAGCCACAGAATCACAGTAAACCCTTTTCTAATTATACAACGTCTTTGAAAAATGAGTGGTAAGATGTATGAAACTGAATAAAACACTTTTGTTGTAAGCCAGTAGCTATAATTTGTCACAGAAGTTACTTGTTCAACTCTCTAAAGCTCAGACCTTATTGTTCTACATAAAAATAATACAAAATGTCTGCGGTTGTAAAGAAAATGTGTCGATATAGTAATTATTGTGACAGGTCCACACACAAGCTTTCCTATGGATTGGCCTGTCATAAATACTTCCAATTTCTACTAGATGGAACAATTATATTTCAGCTGTTTAACATTTATCGTGGGTACTTTAAGAAACTTTTTGTTATTTCTGTGTACTACAATAAGTTTTGAGTTCTAGAGAGTCAAATTGCAGCACATGTTTTTGTAGCCTACATTTAGTCAGTTAGATAATCCTGAGTTACTATGTCAGTGGCATAAATTTGTTTCAGTTTTATAGTTTAATGTCGATGTTTTCTTCAGCAATGGATCGCCCTTCAAAATTATAATTATAATATACATATTTATTTAGTTTAAATACAATGAGCCATAATGAGATGTAAGTTTGTTGAATTAATGACATACTTTAGTGCTGTCAGTATAATGTATATGCTAAAAGAAAGACTCAATACACACCACAATAACTAATAATAATAAAAAATAAAGCATAAAATAATGCTATCTTCTTTATACACTGTGTGGCCTTTCCTAGTTTTGATATTTATAAAGACCATTCTAAAACGATTCAATAAAGAGAAAATGGTGTCCTATGTCTGATATTCATTCCATTCAAATGTTCAAATGAGTATGTAGATTCAGTGTCCAGAAATGTGCTACGCAAATCCAATACAAGATTAAGATCTTTATGATGTGATGCTCCCAGATGTCACATGCCACATAATGACTGTAAAAGGCCAGGATTTAATTTGAAACAAACAACAATGCCAGGTCTTATAGAAGAATAAACAGAATAAACAGTAAGTAATGATTTTTTCGACCTCTTTTTATGTTTTTAAATCTACAAATTCTTCTATTAAACCGAACCACATTGTTAACTGCAAATACGTCTATGAGGAATCCCGGGTTTTACTGTTGACGTAGCATCCCTGTCTTTCTCTGAGGGAGGAACATCTGTCTTCCCTCTGCTTATTATTAACAAGATGATCTAATGGTTGCTGGAAATTGCTACGAGCACCGCCGCCACAGATTGTTTGGCTTTGTGTGTGTTCAATGGGAAACAGGTAGTAACAGCAACCGCTAACGCATGAATGCAGAGGGGAAATTTTTGAAAAAGAAGTGCCTCTGTATTGATGCTCTGTCAGCTATCATTAACCACAACACTGGGTTTTTGCATTGGTTGGCTGGTTTGTTAGCCTGTTATCAAGATGGATAAAAGAAGTCTGTAATCTAAAAATGTAACAACAACAAAAATAAAACATAAAAAAAAAAAAGTACTGGACAGGAGCATGAATAAATAAATCTCGTATGTTGATATATATGGGGATAAAGATGTCAATTCCAACAAACTGCATTGTCCTTTTTAGGCTTTTTTGTTCCTAATGTAAACAAAATATAATATGCAGAACTGTGGATAAATATGTGGCACACTTTTTTATGTCAAATTACCATTTATTTGGAAGGTAACTACGTCGTCTAGGTCTGTCATAACAAATTTAAAGTGCGATTTATTGCTACAGAAAAATATCATGATAAACGATATGTCATGTCATGATAAACGATGTTGAAACTACATTAAGCAATAACTCTAAACCTGGAAAACACCAATACATAATTTTCTAAATGTATAATACTGATAAAAACAGGAGCTGTGATAATTATGTAACAGAACAAAACTCTTATTTTGTATCTATAATTTGTCATAGAAGTCATTTATTCGACCCTCAACTGCTCAAATCTGATCATACAACAAAAAATAATTCAACTTTTCTGAATTATTTATTGAACAATAAGTCGATATATTTATTATCGTGGAAGGCTTAATGCCACCAACTTGTAGCCATGGAGATATTATTGCTTAACCTGGAATATTTCATGCCATTGAACTAATTTATCTCCATGGAGAAAAGGAGGTGGCCCCACAAGTCAGATCTGTGGAGAGGCACACTAGTAAGAATGTCTTTTTTTATGTATTCATGTGCAATAAAAAGATGTGTAACTGAATAATTGCAAGACTGTGATGTTTAATACTTAAACATTCCAGGTAAAGCATTTCCACATTTCCACAGAGACAATCCACCAGAAAGTAACAGTGTGCAGTTTTAAGGAAAAAGAACAGCAAAACAGACCAACTGACTAACTTTTCGCCATCGAATATTGCAACACTTTGCCACCACTTCTAGTTTAAGTAAGCTATGAATCACATATAGAACATTATACTTCAGCTGCACTTTCCTCTAGAGTTGGAATGAGAAATGAGACCATACAGCATATAGAAAGCCTCCATAACAAATGCATGGCCTTCACCAAAGCTTAGTGTTTTTCTCAGAGCTGCTGCATTATTCGCTATAAACCCACTCAACTGGTGCTCCCCATGGTGAAGTGTGCAACAACAGTCAAACTCACACAAGAGAAGAGAGAGGCGCTATGACACAGCAGTAATACAGGCCGTACAAGCGCAACAAAACCAGGACTGAACCAGGACTGAACCAGGACTGTACCAGGACTGAACCAGGACTGAACCTGGACTGAACCAGGACTGAACCAGGACTGAACCAGGACTGAACCAGGACTGAACCAGGACTGAACCAGGACTGAACCAGGATTGAACTAGGATTGTACCAGGACTGAACCAGGACTGAACCAGGACTGAACCAGGACTGAACCAGGACTGAACCAGGACTGTACCAGGACTGAACCAGGACTGAACCAGGACTGAACCAGGACTGCACCAGGACTGAACCAGGACTGAACCAGGATCAAATCAAGTCTAAGCCACAGCGCAACCTCTGACCAGGACTGATCAAACAAAGAGTTAAGTTGCAGCAAACTGGAAGGGATGAAGAACTTTGGCATGACAAAAGCAGAACTAAACAAATTCAACATTAAATGCAGAGCAGATGAGAATTAAACTAATAAATACATCCACTTATGAATCAGTGGGTCTCAAAGCTTGGTACATGGCCTTCGGCAGTTTTAATATTTGTTATAAGCAATTAATTTGTGTATGCCTTTGTCTATTAAATTTAACGATTTTGTTTCACACCCAATTTAGTGCCTGAATTTTGGCGTGTTTTAGACCTGTTATAGACCCGGTTAAGTCTGTATTTAGTAATGGTCTTTCCTTGGTGGTAAGCGCAAGGCAAAACATTTTATGAGGTGGTATGTTTGTACTTTGTATGAAAAGTTTGAGACTTGGTACTCTAAATGTATCAAAGTCAGAACAGTTTTAAGACTCTTGAGAATAAAATGCCCACATAGCAAGCAAACATGTCCCAGCTTCCAGAAAAGATCACTTTACACGTAACGGTAGAAAACAAGAAGCAGCTCTTTGTTTAAACAATTGCTTTCACTTGGATTCGGATTATTGAAAAAGTTTCCATTGCATCACAGTTGCTGCTACATCTGTTTTGCCGACAATGATCTTTGCTCATGCGAAAAAATGCTTATCAGGTTCCCCACCTGTGAAACCGAGCCAGTAAAGTGTAATTTTCCACTGTTAGCTCCACAGTGACTACTGCTTTGTGAGTGTCCAAATTACCAACAGCAAAAACTCATAATGGCCAATACAGCGCTTTGGGGCACGAATAAAACTTTTATGTAATACTCACACAGAACTAAACGGTCTGAAAGCAGAGAAACATCTGAATTTGCAATATATGACAATAGACAAACACCCATAAAGGAGGTAATAGACACTTAAATAGTTATCATATTAGAGAGATGTTTATTGGATAGATGTTATTAACATACTGTGCTATGCGTGTGAAGCCACAGAGCAAGATTTATACTTCTGCTGGATCACCAAAAACAAATTCTTAAATTATTTGTATTATTTTTGGCCTTTAAGCATACTCTTTAAAATACAGTAATGTATCCACTGATAGCACACATTACTCTATATCTGTGAGGCATTGCGCTTTGTGTTACATCTACTCCATCTACTGGCAGCAGAGGGAAGTACATAGGTGACATAAACAAACGCTAACTTACCGCCAACATTCTAAAGTAAGCATGCAGTCGTAATGAATACGATTTGACAGAAGAAATGCCCCAAACTAGTGTGGCGATGATTTATTGACTTAAAACACAACACAGAAATGTTCTCACAAAAGTGGGAAGTGTTTTCTGAGGGGGAGGACTCAAACAAGCGAGAATGACAGCCAATACAACCCAGGGTATGTTTTTCATGAGGGAACAATGTTATAACATTGTTAAAAGCTCCAAAAAGATAATTTTATGTAATATGTGTATTAGGATGACAAGATGATTAGGTTAATCCCAATATAATAACAAGAGTTAAAAAATAATATTGTGACAACTTTTGAAGCAAAATTGGCAGGCTTTAATTCAATCTATAGGCCAAAAATTAAACCTTAATGTAAAGTAGTCGGTTTTCAATCACATTTACTTTATCTGTGACAGCCCCTGATACTCTGATACTACTTTTGGTGCTCACAGAGAATGATTTAACTTTCTAAAGTGGATAGAAGACCACTTTATTTGCCACTCTATATTCTTCTGATATCCTTTAAGTTGTTTTCCAGTTTTTGACATTTCTTTGGGAGGTAAACCATAGTGTATGTACAGAAAGATGAGCTGCATGTCCAGAACAAATAAAAATAGGATTACATTTACCATTTCAGACTCGAGCCATGCTGTATATACTTCATATTTTAAACAGCCCCTATTGTTTCCTTTCTTTCTTGCGCTCCCTTGAGAAACGCAGGGAGTAAAACGGCTCTCAAACGCTATGTGTCAAGATTGCTCAGCTATTAGAGGTTCTTCTCCTGGAGTCTGGCAGCGCTGTCCCATCCCCACACACTGACAAACAACAGCCCCGGTCGAGCTGACACAAGCAGAAACTATACAATCGCTCATAGACAGTGAAAGAGACAGACGACACTAATGTAAAATACAAGCTCTTCAGGAACAGGAAGCCAATGCATCAAACCCTGAGTGACCCAAGCACCATCTCCAACACATGGAGTCCATCTCAGTAACTCTCCCTTTCTTTGGTAAACACTCATCTGTGGACAATTAGGAGCAGTCTCACACAAAACACTTACGCACATCTGCCTAATTGCTACTTAGACGTTTAGCCATTGAGTTTTTATTAGCAGAAATTGTGCTATTTATTTGAGGGACGACGTATCAATTTAGTCCCCTGTATTAAAGAACAATAAAACTCAGTCAGGCATTTTTCCCAGACCCCACAATGTGCCGTTTGTCACTATAAGGTATGTTAAAGTAGAACTAAGTAACATTTTTACCTTATTAAATGTCTTTGTAAGTCCGTGTGGTGGTTGTAAATGTATTTTCGGGGTGTTTGAAGCTCCCGCCGTCGCCCCCCACTGTTTCTGAGCGGAAAACTTTCCTGACGTTGACTCGAAGACAACTCTTCTGAGAAACGTTGGCTCTCTTTTTTATATTTGGCGACATGAAATGTTCATATGTGATTGTACTTACTTATTTCAATAAAAAGGAAGGGGAAAAAAGAAGAAAAAAGCTTTTTACTGCATTTTCACAAGAGACCTCAAGGGGGAGCTCTGTCGCTGAAGTTCCTTAGTTTTACTTCAAAGAAAAAATATGAGGCAAGTTATTAACCTTTAAAGAGCTTGGCATCTCATGTTTTAGAAATAAACAAAATAGTACCTAATACACTAAATGAACATCTGCATCTCTGCTGTTTCACACGGCACTTACTGAGTTTACACTATGCAGCCATCTACTGGCAGCATAGTTCTTACACAAGTTAAAATGTGTTATTATTCAAGACTAATTAGCCGTTAGCAGTTGCAGTGATTGTGTTTAGATGGCAGAAATGCTCAGAACGAGTCTGGAGATGATTTAAGAACTTAAAAACAACAGAAGATTCTCAGATATGTGACGTCGTGACTCGTCGAGGAGATTCTGAAGGGAGTTGAAGGGGAGAGAACTTTCTAACCAGGATTTATCAAACTAGGGTGAATGAAGCTAAATGCAACTCCAGGTGTGTTTTTGATGAGGGAACAATGATTAAAAGCTCAAAAAGTCACTATAGCATAATACAGTGGTTCCCAAAGAGGTGAGCTGGGGGACGCGAGATGATTTTAAGATCACACTTTAATTAATATGACATTGTATTTGCTCTTTTTTTAATTAATCAAAAACAGTATATTTTAGAGAAATAGGGTCCACTAAGACAATAAACTATTCAAATAACCAGTATTAAACTTGATTTCACACTTAAAATTATTGCTACTGTAATTTTCATTTCGCTTTGGGGGTCCCGAGTGGGTTGCATGGCTATTTTGGGGGTCCCGGCCAGAAAAGTTTGGGAACCCCTGGCATAATACGTCCTTTAATACTTTAATTTCAACTTCCAGAAAAAATATAGAAGAACTGTATAAAAACTAAAGACCTCTTCCAAGACATTGGCTATATCTCACAATATAACTTTCCATTACTCAATCTCATGCATTTTAGTGTCCAAACTTATTACCTGTTTGAAATGTTCCACCTTATGGGTAATTTCAACTCAATAAACACAATATTTTGACAAACAGACCCTTCCTGATACTGATATAAATGATCTATCCCTATTCTATTTGATACTGTTTATATATTCAATACATTTGCCAACAAGTAATAACAGTCAGTCAATATCTAATTTCCATCTCTACTTTCAAAAGTTCCCAGTTGTCTGCAGGATTTTGGAACAAAACAAAACATTTCTTTCTCAAACTGTTGTAGCCCATCCAGCAAAACGCTGGATTAAGATTTAAAAAGGTTACATGTTTCCTGACAAGGTATGATAAAAATAGACGTGTGTTCCTTGTAAACTTGTGTATAATTATATCAGAAGGCCTTATTAATCCTAATCAGATGGTTAAATGTGTATTATGTGGTCGTTAGCATTTTTGCTACTTTTGGCACAGATCGCTACATCAATAAACGGAACATTGCTACATGTGGTAATGTTTTCTAACGGGGCTCTGGTCGAGTGGTTGTCAGTCACCTGGTTTTTACTAGTTTGGGATGTTTGGTGGCTAATGTTAACTCTGCCATTGATAAAGCAACTGAGCCAACGGTACCTTGAGAATGCAGCTGTTGTGTTTACAAAAATAAGAAGGGTCTGAAGAAGCTAATTTGAGATAACACTTGCAGTATGACATTGTACTGACCCCTTGTGGTAGAAGTATGTAAATTTGACCTCTCTTGCAATTTGTCAAAAGTATCGAAAATCAGATAGTAATCGATACTAATACTAGTATCGAAACAAGATACTCATTTGAGCAAGTTACTAAATAAAAAAAAGACCAAAAGGGTTTTCTTTCGAGAACAGGTTTAGAATGATCTTGGGCTTTATCAAAACTAGTATAAGACTATGATGTTTAATAAAGAAAGCACTAATATTTAGTGATAAAACAGTCAGTCAAGTGTCTAAACGTTGATCTAAAAAAGATTGTTTGTAATTATCCTTGTAGTAACGAGATCAGTATCGAAAATCAAGTATATTCCTTAGTATCGAATCAAGTTTGAAATTTTAGAATGACAACACAACGTGCAATGCTAGAATATTATCCACAAGAGTCATCTGTATGAGAACATCCTTCAAATGTTATTACAAAGCAAAGCCTATTAAACTATTTGATTAGTAGAAGAAGAATAAAAGCACTATTGATTAATGTTTATATTGAACACTGATCAAAAATACCAAAACATGTCTGTCACAAACACCAAAGCAGGTTTACTTTGCCAACATGTCATGACCTAACATTGCCCTCCGACATCTCCTCTACCTTTCCCTCGACTCGCACATGTGTCTTTGTTGAGATTGTGGCCATCAGGAAGAGTAAATAACAATTGAGCAGAATTTGTTTTCCCCAAAATGAATGCCACATGTGCAGGAACTCGGCGTCATGGCTCGGCACAACAGTTAAGTTCGCTAAGTGTGAGTGAATGCATGTGTGTACGTCTAAATAACTGCGTGTATACAGTATATGGGCCCCCTCAACGCAAGCTAGAGTGGAAATGAAGGCAATAATGGTTGGCAGAGGTCCAGTAATGGCCTGAACAGGAAATGCATACATCCTTAAACAAACAAAACCATTTCTCTGGGGACAACATACAGTCTGATGATAGAACAGAGCAGGCAAGTCTCTATTGGTGGTTGACAAGGGGCCAGGAGACTGAATCCGCGTAAGTAATACGTTTAAAAAGCAGTTGAACTTGAGACTGCAGTTTTTTGCTCCTGCTATTGTTCCTAAATGATGTTTGGAGAAAGAGAAAACAAGATGAGCTTCTTGTGATCCGTGGTTCAGTGCCCAAACGTTTCTATATTACAAGTGGACTGTGTCACTTTTCTGTCACCAGCTTGTCTCCGTATAAATTAGGAATTAGGGCTGCAACTAAAGATTATTTTGGTAATTAGTCTGGAGATTATTCTTTCGATAAATTTTTTAGTTGCTTGGATTGCAAAAGGCGTTCAACTATTTTTTACAGTATTTAACTATGAGGAAGCTGAAGAAATGCTTGAGGATATATTCACAGAGTATGCTTACAACCAAATAGGTTTCTCGATTAAAACACTAACATTTTGCTGTAATTACTGCTTCATCTTAGAAATAAAACCTTCTCTCAGCACGTGACACTTTTTGGAGGATGTGTATAGTTCAAAAAAAGACTATTTGATTACGAAATTGGTTGAGGATTATTTAAATAATTGATTAGTTACTATTAATGGAACAGTGCTAGAACATGAACATGTTAGAACAAGCTCAAAAAGTCACTTTAGCATATATATGTGTCCTTTAAAGCTGGAAGTAAGAACATCACAAGCCAGCAATGTTAACTTTTGGAACAACGTTAGCAAAATCCATCGCAGACAATGTACAGAAGTGTTTCGATAATAGATTGTGTTTAAATATGCCAAAATATTACACGTTTTAGATGGTACTTTATATGAACTGACAACTTTTACAAGCAAAAGCAGAACATCATGGGTAATTAATTGCAAATATCTCTATATTTATTTTAATCAATGACAGTAAATAATAGTGAGAATACATTGAGCAAAATAATTAAAAGTGTGCTCATTTGAGAACTTGACATATTTAATCCATTGTTTTATTTTAAATATCTGATTGCTTACATACTTCCATAAACTAAATTACACTTAAACACTCAACCAGTAGTAAATATCGTTGATGCCAAACAGTGGGGGCATATTTCTGGGAATACTTAAAATAAATTGAGTTTCATTGCAGCCTCATGAGTTGTCAAAATGAGTCAAGGTAAAGGGACTACAATAAAGCCTAATTAGTTTAAGGGGGAACAATAAAAGTTGATCTTAGAGACATTAACTATTGTGAAGTCATGAAAAACACGACCAGTTAAGAGTTTTATAAATGCATATGAGGCGTAGTTCACAGCTAAAACTGTTAAAAATTGTACAGCGTTTTCCATAGCCAAATCTATCTATAATGTGAACAATAAATGAGCGAAAAGTTAGAAGCAATTAACATAACTGTAAATCAACACGTGTCAATCACAAATCTGGAAACTCCCGACTCAATCTGGCAACCCAACAGAGGCTCTACTGTATATATAAATAATTTGGAGATGTTATTTTTCTTGCCGTTGAACCCGTTCGATCTCGAGGTAGTAAAACCTGTAACGGGCCTTGCCCATTAACAGGAGTTGTGTTATGGCAGTAGGAAAGAATCTGCCGCAGTCTGCCCAATCTGACAGTTTTTATTATTTATTAATTACCGTACATTTTACAAGCTGGAGGATTTAGTAATTTAGCGAGGCTTGCTTGGCAGGAGGAGGGTGGAGGAGGTAGTTTTTCCAGCCCTGAGGGACAAAAGGCTCTCTCAGGTTAGTGGGAACTCTCTGCAGCACTGCATCCTTCCTGACTAGACTCTGCCCACACGGATTTATTTTTAGGTAAGTCAAAGGTGAACATGAATGTTTAACTATGTAACAACATAGTGACATATACAAGGATGAATATGTTAAGTAGTCGGTCACAATATTAACATTTCAAACATAGTATTTTTTGACAATTGACTGTAGTTTCTTCAATATTGCCATGTAGTTCTATTCTAATACTTATGCTTAATGCTTAAAGGAGACCTATTGTACAAAATCGACTTTTAGGAGCTTTAACCATAATATAATTGTATTTAGAGTGATTTGTGCTTATTTGTCTGTTTTCTGAGTCATTTTTAAGAGTCTGTTGCTCCGTCTTCACCCCGTGTTACTCCCACTGATATTTATTTACTTCGATCAACTACTGTATTTTCTTAAACGTAAGCGCCATGCAGTCGTTCTGGCACTAATGAAAAAAATTCCACTACTCGCTATCACGAACTGCAGCCCTCCAGAGGCGATGTAACGCACACAACCGCAGCGGGCTTCAACCTGGAAGTAAGCAAGCCTATTTTTTAAACTTGTCGTTTTAGATCAATTTTGCGATTTAAGATGTCCAAAATAAAATATAATAACCCACAGATGTTGGAGAGTAGAACTAAATTGCAGACAGAACCACAATAGTTCTTCTTTAATTCTCAGTTGTAGCTATTAAACTCAGATAAATGTGTGTTGCGTCAGTAGATAAACAGCATAAAGAGATAAAACTAGCTACTGTTTGCAACACTGATAAGTTTTATACCTTACCGTGGAACATTTCAGGCTAAACAATCACATCTACATCTAACAAAGTGACCGTATCTAATGAGTTACAAGAATTACTAAGGATATTATTAAGATGTGAACATACACCATTCCAACATGCACATTTTATACATTACGGACATTGCACAAACGCATATTAGGTAACGCGTATGGCTTGAGGGCTTTAGCTTTTTAGCATTCCTGCCACATCTGTTTATGATCAACACAGCAGCCAACAAACTGAGGTGAACGCTTCTATTGGGGCCAGGTTAGTTTTTAATTTGCTCTTTCATAGGAATTAATGGAAAAAGTAGGCGTGTGTGATGCTGCTTGTGAAAAAGCTAAATAATTAATATAGTAACCCTATTGGTTTGTTTTCTATCATTGCACCCACGTCATGTTTTTTATTAAATTAGCATCCATAATTGCACTTTACCTGGCTTGGTCTTTCTGTCAAATTAATATGTTTTCCTTAAATGGGCTGAAAAACCTTGAAGCCCCCGTTTTCAATCAACCGAAGGCTCAAATCTAAATTGAAGTCTTGAATAAAAATATTTGAACACATAACACAGTGAAAAGCAGAATTAGCCCAGAGTAAAAAGCAGAAGCGAGGAGGCTGTGAAGTGGTGCCAGACTTTAGAAAACTTGAGTGAAAAACCTGTCACAATAATTACTATCGACTTTAAACAACCAAAATGAGGTATGAGCAATAAGATTTTTGTTACCTTTCATTTTTTATTATTTGGGAACATTTTAATAGGAATGCATTTACAAGCTTGTGCTCTGTTGTAGTTGCAGTAGAAGCAGTTGGAGTAGTTTAGTAATTTTAGTAGTAATAGTAGTTGCAGTGTATAATATTAGTTTAGAAGTAGTTTTAGTAGTTATTATTAGTAGTTGTGTTAGTAGTTTTATAAGTAGTTGTAATACTAGTTGTAGTTGTAAGCGTTTTCGTAGTTGTTGTAGAAGTTGTAGTTGAAGTAGTAGTAGCTTTAATAGTTGTAGCAGCAGCAGCAGTAGTAGCTGTAGTAGTACTTTTAGTAGTTGCAGTAGTAGTTGTAGTAGTATAGTTTTAGTAGTAGTTGTGGTAGTAGTTCTAGTAGTAGTTTAGTAGTTTTAGTAGTTATAGTAGTTGAAGAAGCTTTGGTATTAGTTTAGTAGTAGTTTTAGTAGTTGTAGTAGTAGCTGTAGTTGTAGTTGTTGTAGTAGTATTCATTTTAGTGGTAGTTGTAGTATTAGCAGTAGCAGTTTTAGTAATTGTAGTCCTAGTAGTTTTAGTAGTAGATGCAGCAATAGCAGCAGTACTAGTTATAGTCGTAGTAGTAGTTTTAGTAGAAGTTGTTGTAGCCGTAGTTGTAGTTGCAGAAGTAGTTTTAGTAATAGGTGTAGCAGTAGTTTAAGTATTAGTACTGTTTTGTTTTGTTTTTTAGAATAAATCACATTCTTAAAATGCTTCACTTTGATTATCATGCTTATCATGCTTGCATCAGTGCCATAAAGTGTATTCTAAAACTTTCTGCAGCACTCTTAAACATACATTATTGTGACGGGCCGATTAGGTGCAGAACAAAACCATGCAGTACCTCGCTCTCATTACACTCGTCATCGTTGTGAATGGCCGTCTGGTAGCGCGAGTACAGAGCCGCAGACTGCTCGTACGACGCACTGAACTGGGGGTCGTCAAAGTTCACCGGCACTAGCCTCACCTTCAGCATGAGGGAGGGAGGGGGGTAAACAGGGGAGCAGGCTCGTCAATTCAGTCAACAATTGAAAGTACAACTGGCTGGAACTAGGGCTGCACAATGTTCTGGAGCATAGGGCTTCATTCATTTCAAGGATTATAACAAAATGACTCTGTAAAGGTGCACTATGTAAGTTTTCTAGTTGAGGGTCCGTCACCTGATTTTCTTTTAAATAGTTTTTGCGTTGCCTGGAAGATTCCACAGTACGATATAAACTCATCTATGTTTCATTTATCCAGTTAAAGGAGTTTTTATACAGTCCAGTGTATCGGTCACAAACTTAAATGTTGTCATGGTTTATATTTTAATGCTAAAATTTGGAAAAAAAAAAAAAAAAAAGAAAAATGTCATGGTTTATGGTACACTATAAAACTTTTCTGGTAAAGTACCTGCCATCAATTTGTCTCTTTGGAGGTTTTTCCGCTGGAATGTTCCACGGTTCATTAAATGTATCTATTTTCCTGGAGACAAGGCAAAGGCCAAGTTACAGGCCAGATCTGTGGAGTGGTGACTCCGCTCATCAAAATAAAGTATATTTTTCAGGTATTTTTGAGTATGTATAAAAACACATATGATCGAATATGATGGTAGACAGATAGTTTATTATTTAATGCCATAATAACATCTCTAGGGCTGTTACTAACGATTATTTTAGTAGTCGATCAGGCAGTGATTATTTTCTTTAATTAGTCGACTAGTCAAATTATTATTTCTCTGGTATGTTTAGACTTGTTTATGTTTAAATATGAAGGCTTCTAGATAGTGAATACATTTTAACTGTAATAATGTTGCTGTTTTTTGTTATTAAAAAGGTCTATTGACAGGCACTGAAGAGTCTGTATAGTGCAGTTAACGATTACCAAGATCCTTTTTTTTTTATAGTCCACTAGTCACGATTAGTTGATTAATTGTTGCAGCCCAGAACATCTCCATGGAGACAAGCAGGGGACAAACCACCCAAAGGAAAATTTGCATAGAGCACCTTTTAAAGTTAGAATACTGGAATAAATAAGAAAAAGAACACTGTTTGAATTCTTAGGTAAAAAATACATCTATTTTGTCATGCTTTGCTATATTCCTTGTTCAGACTTAATAATTATTTAGTTGTGACAGAAAATTTAAACTCTATATACTGTACCTTTGTCCAATTTTAACTAAAGTTTTACTGAAATATAACAATGTACAACACTTCTACATTTGTGCAGCCCTTGTTTGATTTAAAGCAGGAGAAAGGTGGTAGAAGAGTACAAGGGAAAATTGGGTAGCGAGGGCAAAACAGTGTTATACAAGTGCTTTTGGCTTCTCTGGGTTCACCTCAGTCTCCCGTCCTCGAGGCGAGAGGGCTGCACCGCACGGCAGGCCTGGTTTGAATTTGACACACCTGATCCCGTAATTGTATCGGATTGTTGCTCAGAGAGGAAACATTGACTTAATCATTCCCAAAATATAAACATGGATGTGGTAAACTTTGAGCGAGTTCAAGGAGACCGAGGATATACAGACCAGAATACAGGAAGTAGTTTTTTGAAGATGAGGCTAGTGCAGCGCCCAGCCTTTACCAAAGATCGCATTTGAAGACCCCAAATGTGCAATAATGGCACATGCAATTTCTAGTAAACGACACAAGCCGTTAATGCGTTTTTGTGCTTTTTTGTTGTTCTCTTAATGATAATGAGCATACATTAACACCAAACAATATTCAACTTTTCTCATTTGAATAATTTCAAATGAGAAATTAACAAGCATAATAACAAGCATTTTCAAAAAGCATAGTCACTTCACAGCCGCACTGGAATACTTAGAATCTCCATTTGGAAAAATGGAAAAACAACAACCCAACCACTGACACTGATTACATATTATATTTAGGACTGTGGGTGAATAAAGACGTTTTTGGTCAACTAAAGACATGCCCTGCCAATCGATCAGTCGACCAAAAACGGGGCGTGACAAAAGCTCTCAAAACTATTCAGTATTTCCACGATCTGACCCAAACTGCACTCACAAGATCACAACTGCACGGGTTTTCATGCAAAAATATATTTGTACAGAAAAGTAAGAGGAAATTTTGTTGTTGGTGGTTTAAATGTAAAAAGGCACATTATAAGCTCACAATTCACTCTCAAATCTGCATCTACTCTTTCCATCCTTTTTTTTTTCTTTTTTTAAATGTTTTTTTTTCAAATCTTCATAATAAAATAATAATCATATCATAATAATCATTAGTTTATTAAAATACCATTGACATGGACTATCAATTACCAACATTTATACAGAAAGCTGAAAAAAGACTGATCTTACTCAAGATAACTCACTACATGCTTCTCCTTTCTGCTGTTGCGAAAATAAATAACTTAAAATTACCCAAAAATAATTAGTCTACAAACAAAAATGTTGGTCGCCGAAGACACTATGAACCAATTAATCGACAAAAGATTTACAGCCCTAGTTGACTAAAGTAATTCTTGATCTAAGGACAAGCCTTGTGCAATGATAAGTTAATTAAAAGGGGCGAGGCGTGGAAATGGCAAAGTATCGCAGATATCTGACCCAAAACACACTCACAAGAACACAAGCTCACATTATTTTACAAAAACAATATATATATTTATACATATATATATATTTATACATATATATATATATATATATATATATATATATTATATATATATATATATATATATAAACTAGGTTTTACATGTAAAAGACTCAAAGCAAGACCCACAAGAAACAAACTCACAATAAAATATAATATATCTTCTCTTAGAGACATGATTGACAGTGTCAGGAGCTTTCACTTATTTCAATGCCATGATCATTCCACACATGACTATTGTGTATCCAGCTGGTGTCAGACACTCAAATCTCTTAGATCTATAATCAGGCATAAAAAGCACTTGTCCTCAGTAAATACAAAATGCTCAGTTTCAACAACTTATTTCTCAATTCACATTTAAGAATCACATTCAAAATGATTAATAATGCTGCCCTACCTTTGTTTAAAAAAATGTTTTGTTGAATTTTGCTCTGAACAAGCTCCCTGATCCATTCTTAATAATTTCACACAAAACTTGAAAAAGCACATCTAAAAAAAAAAAAAATCAACATCAGTCAATCTAAACTGTTTCACTGAGAAAATACTGCATTTTGCAGATTTGTATGATCTATGTTGGTAAGCCATTTAAAACAATTGAAAGGATGACATTTCATAGTGTATTCTACTGAGCTAGTTAGTTAATAAGTTGTAATTACATTGTATACATTTTACTGTTGTGTGCACCTGCCCGGGGACTGCAGATGGAAACTATAGCAGTAGTTACAGTTAATCTTTTCTTTTGTAAAATGAATGAATTTTTGAATAGTCCCTGACTAATACAGACTAAACTAACCAACTAATTCACCCTCAATGCTTAAAATCCCAGTAAAACAATAAGTCGACTATTCAGAAACGTTGTCAACAAAGACACTATTGACTGATTAATTGACTAAACAACAAAAATCCTACAGCATGAGTTATACTACTGCTGCTTGAGTGACCTGTGGCATTTTCTAACCTGAATCTAGTTTAATTTAACCGATCTATTTGTTGTCACTTGGTGCAGCTGGTTTGCCATAAAACAACATCTAGCCAACTCCAAAACAATCGCCACCATCAAACTGAAGGAGACAATGACATCAAACTCCTTTAAAGTGTTTCTCCAGTGTTGGTTTCAGACATTACGGTGTAGTGTGACGTGGGGCACAGACAGGGGTTTGAAGCGAAGGTGTGAAGGTCAAGGTTGTCCAGCTGACAAAGTGCCCCCCACAAAAGTGTAAAAAAACCTCATCATCACCAGCGTCGCCTCTGGCCAACTCACACACCTGGAGAAACACTGGCATATGGAAACATTTTCACTCCGCAGCCTTTGAGCCCGGCTCTTTTACATGTGCGGCCCCCGTGATGTGACACCCATTCACAGCTTTTAATTCACACAGACATTTTGGCCCCTTTTCCCCCATAACTTCACAAGATGTCTACTGTAGATTTTAAAATGGAGACGAGAGCTGTCTAGCTTCTCAAATGCATACAATTTGTTTAAATTTGATCCTATGCATAAATATTGACTTTGCCTGCTTTTACTGAAGGATTTCATCTGCACTCTTCTCTTTGAAATTGATTTTATAATGATTCTTTTTCTTTGCTTTTATTTGTATTGATTTGAATGCATCTTTTCCTGTTCTGTGAGGCATAATGAAATTTGAAATACTTTGTGTACAAATCGTGCTCTACAAATAAATTGCCTTGTCATGGTTGACATTTTAGGAGAGTATATTGTTCTTAACATTCATTGTTAGAGATGAAAACGCTGATGCAAATACTGAATGAGCTGCATTACACTAAACTAAAGTTATGCATAAAGTATTTTTGTTCTGTATTACTATATTGTATTAAATATTGTAGAAAACTGAAGAAAAATTCTTTTGAACAATATACTTTATACTTTATATTTCCATATGAATAGTTAATTTCCATAAACAGATATCACCTTTTGAGAAGCGGTACATTCGGACAAATTTGAAAGACTTTGGACCAAATGGGACTTGAATTATGGACATCATTTGTATCAAATGTTTTTTTAGGATGTCTTCTGTTTATTATTATTTTGTCTATTTTTTCTCTCTGGACTTGTTCTGTTCTATGTGTTGTATGTTTTAAAATAAAATAAATAAATACATTGATAACAAAGGTTTTTTTTATTCTATCTTCTACACACTGTATATTTTAACTGTATAATTTAAGAGATTTCCTCAAGAAAGAAGGGAATTATGCATGTATTGCAGTAAAATAGCTTCAAATTCTGAAAACTTTGCCAGACAAAGATTAACGACACTTGCAAATTAACTTTTCATATCCAATCCATATTTCTTGTAGTTTCAAGCTTCAAAAATCCTATCTAAGATTTCAGAAGTGCTAGGAAGGTAAAAGGCGTTTAAGTAGCTATTTCCATTCTGCAAGACCATAAATTCAATTATCAAAAAGCCCCAGTTCATTTTAGAGCTTAACACACTTATCTTCACTCATTTGAAAGCAGACCGTAACCCTTTCATCACGACATAAGGTGTCTCTAAACCTCGTTCCTGCCTGTAGCTGTGGCTGGAGCAGGTTGACCTACGCCCCTCGCCCTCTGACCTGGCTCTCAGACGGTTTTTCAGGAGGGTCCTTGTGAATGGCCATCTGGTAGAGTTTGTACACCTGGTAGGAGGCGTCGAAAGAGGCTTTGAACTGCGGGCTGGGCGGATTGGAGCGCACTAGCCTCACCTTCGAAAAGAACACGGTCACAAAAGGGTTAACACAAAAAACAAGAGCAAATACAGAGATAAGTGAGGGGGACAAGTGAAGAAAATGAAAGGAAAGAGAGGGACAAAACACACTCTGATTTCAATACAATAATAATATAACAAATGCAATGTAAAAGTGCTGTGGTGGCTTAGTGAGTAGGGCTGCAAATAATCGAGACGAATTGGGAAAAAGATCTAATTGCAATTTTTCTGACTAGTTTTGCGATTAGTATTGTCCCTTTTTGTCACGTTTTTGATGCTTTAAGTGTTGTTTTGGTCACTTTTAATGTTGTTTTTGTCAATTTTAGTCACGTTTGTGTCTCTTTTAGATGCGTTTTATCCGAAATGTAAAATAAATTGTTTGCAGTTTCTATGCTGAATAAAACAAGATGTTTTGGTGTTTGTGAGAGAAGTCCACTATTAATCATCATCGTATTTTGATCGTTATCATTTTCTGGACTATAAAGACTCTAAAACACCTTTAATAACAAAAAAAGCATTATTGAATCAAAATAAATAAATTAGAAATATTCTCTGTCTAGAAACCTTCAATCATCATGTTTCAACCTATATTCACGTCATAGAAATACTTATCTCAATGTATAACACAAATACGTTTGTATAACTTGAATAATTGAAAAGATAATCCTGACAAGCCGACTGCTAAAATATAAATAATTTGCAGCCCTAAATGTTAGCAACTAATTTAATACGAATTGAAATTATTTGTGTTTTTCTCAATAAAAATAAATACAGTCTTCAAAATAATTGTAGCTCTAAATTTGAGAATAAGAATCATTTTGTACTCACCTGGAAGTGCAAACTCTACAGACTCCATTTTGCACAACTACTACATTTTACACAATGCACTTGAACATTTTAAATTGGTGAGGTTTGAAAAGTGTGTTTTATCCCTCTCCAATGATTAGACGTTTGTGGAAGAAGAAAATCAAAGCAGTTTTGTAGCAGAGTCCTCGTCTCAAGGGAGCAATAATCATTAGCCTATTGATTGCCTGTTTTATGCATGAGCCCATTGCCGCTAGTAACTTCACCATGTTTTGTAAATAAAAAGTTTTAATTGAAGTTTTAAGATATTTGTTCCTTCCTTTTTACTGTAAAGCAAGGTTTTCGAGAGTGTAAGCAAAAAATATGAGATTTGGTCCATAAATAAGGACATTTTAGATGTTTTTTCTCATTGTTATAGAACGATACGATAGAAAAAATATGCTTTTAATATTCATTGGGAAATTTTAACGACTTTGTTTCCGCAGAGGTGTCAAACGGGGTGAACAGTAGTCTATGTTCAGCCAAGAAGCCCACACATTTTCATTTCCATATCTAGCAAAAGCAAGCCCCTGACAGACACGACTGGAGCGAGAAAGTAGCTGTTGTTATTGTCGAAGAAATCCAACTCAATTTTAACATTCTAAGGTCCAAATTTAATTACCCATCTCAACGCCTGGGAGCTTTTGTTGGCCACGAGCTTGTGCTATAAAATTGCCTTGAACTGTCAAGATATTAACTTAGCCTGACGTTTATTTGAGTTGGACATGAGCAAGTCTCACTCCATGTGCACTGAGAGCCAGAAAGATGATACACTAATGATGTCTGAAAAAGCTGCATTTCATTCAATATTGAGGCAAGGTTTGAAAGGCTACATTTTTATCAATCACTGAGGGATCAAATTCAGCAGGAGAATATGCCAAAATGTCAAAACAATTTGATAAAAATTGGATAATATGTTCAATTCTTCAACCCAAGAATGTTCTTTGAAAGACATACAATACTTGCTCTGAACTTTGAGAAAATAAAGTAAATTGCTTCTAATGTTTGAATCAATATTTGCAGCTATTCAGAAAAAAATATAAAAGGCTGTTACTTTCAATAAGCTAAGTTTATACAAAATGTGTTTCTTAAAACGTGGGACAAAGTTGTGCTCAGTGCCACAAGTCCCTGAGGTCCCAAAAGTTCAAATTCACGTTCTCACACTGACCTCTGGTGGTGACTCTGTAAACTACATTTGCACCGATGTAACAATTGCTCATTCGAGGTCAAATGCCTATGATATTAATATATTATTCAGTGTCCGAGACTTCTCAGCGTAATTTAGGAGTGCAAAGTACGTAAAGACCAAATATATCAGTTTTCTTTGATGTTTTACAAAGGATTTTCATTATATTCAGCAAAGTTTCAACAATTATTGCAATGTATCGTCCTCAAACGACACTAGTCGAGCACAAGAAGCTGTACATACCAGTCCTTACTAAGTTAATATTGGTTTATTGACAGTTGTTCTTAACATTTCAATACAGAGGATGTGGTGGAGCAATGGCTTTTTTAAGTAAACAGTGAAAGTTTTAATAGAGCCACAAACGCAATGCGGTCTGGTTAGTTGTCCTTTCTAAACCACTAAAATGAAAACTGCATTTGTAAAACATATCATTACACTTTATGTGCAAAGTAATAAGTACCTAACCTTCAATTTATCCACTTAACAAAGTTGGAACATCTATAAGCTATCATTATTGTTATTAAACACGTTGAAGGACTGAAAATCTATCGACGATGGTTGTTTGTTCTGAGAAAGTGCATCAACGTGAGCCAAAGTGCTTGTGTCTGCTTCAAATCTTCATTGACGTTACTTCACCGACCTCAACATGTGCTTTTCTCGCCAAAGATCGTTCTACTTTGCCAGAGAATTTGCCAAACGCTGCTCTGACTCTGGCCGGGTGGTGCGCTGTGGTTTGAATGTCATCATTGGGGAAACTCGAGTCGATTTGTGTGGTGCGCGTGTCATTTGGTGGAATTGAAAGCGGGATGTAGTGGTTTTTCCATTGGGCTTTGGACAGATCTCCTCTCTCTGCACTTCTATAAACACATGGTGAAGTCACTGGGGCAAAGCACTCAAAACTGAACAGGGCACATTTGCAGCTTTGCAGAATCTATTTCTAAGGCCTGGTCAGCCAACTTACAATCATTCTATTTTCCTATGTGAAAATTCTGGCTATTTTTTGTGTGTGTAAAGTATGGAGACGTATAGTTGCTCTCTGGAAATAAATTTGGATGGAAAATGACCAACAATAGATGAAAAATCTGCTAGCAAGGATGAGACCATAGTTGCACAATGGGTTAAGTGTCTGGTAGCATATTTAAGATATAATATGTGGATAACTGAGGAAAAAAGTAATACTAAATCATTTGCAAATATGATGTTCTTTTAGTTGAGTGTTTAGTTGCTGTTCTTTGTAAATCCTTTTTTATATATTGGGAATTTTGTTTTTGTTTTGCTGTATGGTTTTGTCTATGGCTACGGTTAAAAACGGATTATTATCTTTTTTTTTTTGCGTTAAAAGATTACTAAAATTATATGTAAACAGCAAAATCATCAGGAGTCTCGTTTATAAAACTTTTTGGTGGAATTCTTACAAGAAATGGCTAAAGCACAGATTTAGACAAACTTCTTAATTCCTCGTTTCTCTGAGCACAGATCTTCTTTTGCCTCGTTTCTGAAAACACTGATAAGCAATGTATTTATTTTTATGGACAGGGCTGCTCATTTTCACGTCAAGTGACATTTACATAACATTTTTGTACATAAGGATGCTTTATAAATAAGTCCCTTTGATTACACACATCGCTTTTTTGCGGTTTACATGACAAAGAATCACAAAGGTTGAGAAAAGATAATAATCAGACTTTGATGTTTATGTGAATATAGCCATTGTAGCAACTAATGGGGATATATTTTACATACATAAGCAAAAAGAAATAGAGATAAATCAGTCGCTGACCAGGCAAACCTTTCAATAGGCTAATGCTTCTCCACTTAAAGACAGAAGAGTATAACGGTTCTGTGCTGTGTGGTCGACCTCACCTCAAGGCCATGAGCGGTGCTGTCTGACAGAGACTCGTCGATGAAGTCCTCCAGGCTTTTGGGCTGGTTACTTTGGCTTGGACCCGACGGGGGAGGTTTGGTTGAGGGTGTGATTCCGTCCGAGCTCTGCCTCTTCTGCTCCTTCTGAAGTCGCCGCTCGTTCCGGATGTCTTTGGCCTTACGACACGGCGGCCTGTCAGGATCCGCTCCCGTTCCTGCGCACGGATAAACACGCACGCATTTACAAAAACAAAGCAGCTTTTCAAAGGGTTCTGGGCTTTAGATTTAATAAAAAAGGCAGTGTTTAGTCTAAAGCTGCGAAGGACAGAGTAAAGCATTTCCAGATGAGAAAACACAAGCAAGAGACGCAGTAATAACTCAATTATGGCTTTTTGGAAATGGGCGAATAACGTCACCTTTATGTGGCCGGCGCTTAGCACAGAAGCAATTAAAGTCAGTGAAGGCTACAGAATAGAAAGTCATGATACAGATGAAACATTATGGCAGTGTAGTTACAACTGCTAAAGTCTTTCATTTACAGCTTTTTTTCACAATATCTATTCTAGAGCTGTGGACCTTTCGATTATTCGGTCGATGGTGTCTTGGTTAACTCATTATTGTGGGGGTATTTTAAAAGATTTATATTCACAACAGCAGAAAGAAGGTGGCATGGAGTGAGATATATTGAGATCTGGGAGTGAGTTGTGAGTTCAATCTGCTGTTTTACAAATAAATACACCGTGTTTTTTTGTATAAATCTTTGTAGTTGTGTATTATCTGTAATTTCATGGTCTTGTCAGTACATTTTTGGTACAGATAAATGGTACACTCATAGATATATTTAGTAGGTTTGAGAACTTTTGGTAGTGCCATGGCCTCTTTTAGAGGACTAATTGATGCACAGAGCATTTTTTGGTGGACCACAATTTTTTCTAGTCAACTACAGTCAATTTTTAGTGTTTTTAAGAGTTTTTTAAGAGGTGTTTTTTTTTCTAATGTGAACATAACAGCAAATTATTCAAATGAAAGACCTAAGTGTGAATGAGTACTTTTCGAAAGTGCTTATCTTTGTAAGTGAGGTACAACATTTTCTTAAGTTAAAAAAAAAAAAAAAAAGAAGACTATTGTGAGTGCATCAGTGAGTCAAAAATGGTGATCTACAGGTGCTCTGTGAGGATAAAGCCAGTGATAGACTCCATGCTAAAAAAGGACTGTTAATATTTCATACAGAGTGCATCAGGTTCCTTTTAACAAGTCCTACATCGGCGTAACTATTTACTTGCTTAACTTTGTTTCTTCAGAATTTCATAATCAAAAGCAACATGGCTAGATAAAAGACATAAAACATAAACTTACAGAGCTATACAAAGATGCCGTTCAAGTTAGCTAAAGTGGTGCCTATTTAAATCATCTGTATGCTGTTTTGTGTAGTTAGGCCCAAAGCAGATGGCGGTGCACTGATGAAGATAATACAAGGTCTCTGTTGCTACTGAGAGGAAATACACTGTTTATATTTGTCCCATACAAAAAGGCTTGAATTCCCTAAACATTTTTCTTTCTTCGCCGTCCCGCTCCACATCCTGCTCCTGGGACAGTGCCAGGCCCCTCTGGCTCTCGCTCGGGCATCTCGTATCAACAGTTTACACGCCCACATCCTGTTTGGAGCAATAAGGAAACAAGAGCGATTTCCTGTCCAATTGCCAGCCGCCGCTATTCACCGCACACTCACAAACCCTTTCATCCACGTCAGAAGGAGGGATGCCCTGAGCTAACACTAGAGGTTATGCAGAGACATTCTTATAGTCGAAAAACAATCAGACTTGAGTGGCAGAATTATAGACAGCAAAACTGATAAAATGTGTTTCTTTGCTTTTCTTTGGCCTAATTTTGTCTGTGGTGCTTTTGTTTTGCTCAAATCAGCTTTATTCAGGTAAAACGTCAATGTGAAAGTAGTTTCTCTGCAGCAGTTGGAGATAAATGACACTTCAACTGCCGCACAACCATCAATTTCCGCAACACTTGGGCTCAGAAACATCTAATTTAAGGACAGAAAGAAAATGAGTTCAACTATGTGTGATCCCAAAGTCTGTATCAGTGATAAATGTGAGCGTAGAGCAGTGTTCCTGTTGTTCATATGGTTCTCTACAACTGTTTACTTGTTTTTTTAAATGTCAGGTACAAGCTAAATATTTTGCTGAGTTGAAGGATTTTATATTAGACTTTTTCACATTTTACTTGTGTTATGAGCTTTTACAGGAGAAAATGTTATAACTTTCATTGACTTTCATGTGTTTTGCTACTCACTGCTAGGGAAAGAACAACAAAACAAAAAACTTCAACGTAAGAATGGGCGATGACAATCAACAACAACAAATGTACGATCTGATATTTTGGTGATGTTGTCAAACTTTGTGCTCTAACACTTTCCCCACACACTCTCCCACTGGTCACCCACTTCATGCTCTGAGTGAGTGACAGCTGATTTAACCAGTCAGAGTCAAGTGTGCAGTCTCAGAAGATGATAAAATGACAGTATGTACACTCTGGAGGTGATGTGTTTGCATAATTCAATTGAAATGCAAGTTAAAACCATACCTGGAAACATTCTCCATGCAGATAGATATGCTTTATGCCATACTGTGGAATATTAGAGCAAAAAGAACAATATCTCCATAGAAACAAGCAGGAGGAAGCTCATCCCTACTACAGTAAGGACACAGGTTTTCATAAATTTTCAATGCAAAGAAAACATGCTTTTATTATAGTCTATTTTTTGGGCTTTAAGTTACAATATAAATATAAAGATATAACATGCACATGAATTATGATCTGATCTATCATTATGATCTGGAGGATTGGGGAGTGGACACGGTATTATCTTCATAAGAAATATTCAAAAGGATAATACACAGAACCTGATCATTTGCATTAATGACTCAGCCTTTGAACTTGGTGTAATACCATAGAATCTGCATATTAACAAATACTAATACTAATTTCACCTGCCCCCTATTTCCAACTAAATTATAGATCTAAATGATGAAACCTAGTAATATTGCAATATCATCATTATCATGTGTATCAAGTGTCAACAACAAAACAACAGATTTAGCCCCATTAGTTATCTTCTTCCTAATGACCCTCTTAAGGTTTGCTGTTGTGGCGTTTGTTGATATAAACACATGTCACTATGAGTTACAGTGTTGAATGGTTTTCTTCAGGCTGGATAAACAGCACAAGGTCAAGGCAGAGCTGCTCCTGCTGCACCAACAGGAACCGGCATCTGGTCTGTGTCCATCTCACAAAGTCCTCATCCTCCATCACCCACGTGCCTTGCTGACTCCGATTACACTCTACTCACTGTATCTCTCACTTCCTTTTCTCATTCTCTCCCTGTATTAGTATTTACATTAAGGCTGCGTTCACATTTGCACGATAATCACAAAAATTGGGACTAATCTAGGACTAAACCTGGAATATTTTCTTGATCAGGATTAAACCAAGAACAGGAACAAATCAAATCTACTTTAGGACTTAAACCAGGGCCAAACGTGGACCAGCACAACTGTGGATGCACCCTAAACCTGGACTAGACCAGAACTAAACAATGACTAGACCAGGATCAACCAAAGTCCACATCAGACTGTGTTCACACTGTTCTAGTCATTGTAGAATTCTGGTCTCGTCCAGGGTTAGTTTTGGGCTTAGTCCTGGTTTTGTCCCAGTTTTGATGTGCTGAATCTGCAAGTATAAACAAATCATAAAATGGGCTAAATTTAGGACCAAATAACGATAAGTATGAATGCACCCAAAGATGTTACTTGTTCTGGTTCAGTCCTGTTCGAGTCCTGGTTTAATCCAGGTCCAGTCCTGGTTTAGTTTCAGGTTTAGTACCAGTTTTGTTCACATTTTGATGTTGTTTGTGTGTTAAGTGTGAATGCACTCTCAAGTGCATTTTTTATGTTTGATTATTGTAGTTTTAGTGATAAGTGTAGTTTGACAATGTTATAGTTTTAACTTGTATGTGAGTAATACCATTAATATGACTTATTAAATATTGGGTTATTCATACTTTGTACCTTTGTATGGTACTTATTTTTGTCAATTTCCTTTATTTATTGACAATCAAAATACAATAATCATTGATTAATTATTGACTACAGTAGTGTGATAACATTGAAGTGTTATGCCTAAACAATAATACATTTCATCATTATTAACATACTTCTTTACTCTTACTTGATTTTTATGTGACAGACCACTTTGTCCAATCATCTAGTAATGGTAACTTAATCGAGTAGAGTTTTTGGCTCTTCTTCCGACACACAAACAGACCCACAGATACCAGCGGACATTGTGAAGATAAAGCCTGACAGAGTAGTTCCTGTGTTAGACTAGCTCTTCCCTCTGCTGCCGTTAGCACTTCATAAAAGCATGACAACTTTCTCCTCCTCATGTCCCAGCGCTCTCACTCAAACTTGAGAGGTGTCCTGGGTGTAAACGGTCCAGGAGAGAGGCATTATGTGCGCCTGCTGCTGGAGGACGCACACAGGAACAGACAAAACACTGGCGCTGAGTCACCACTGCTCACGTTACTGAAATGAGGCTGAAAACAGAGATCTCCAGAGGTTTATGGACAAAGAGGTTGTGGACAGACTTCTGCTCTGGCAGGTGTTCAACACAAGAGAAAGTGGTTGTGGTGGCCGAGGCTCGGGCCTCTATTTGACTGTCTGCCATGAAAGGTGCTCTGTGTAAGGGATTGTGGCAAACACAGCAGAAAATGGAAATTATGCAGCATTGGTCACAACCATTCCTCATCAAATCTGTTCATCATCAACTTTATATTGTGATTACCATTTTGCTCCAATCAAATACAAAATACATGAATAATAACATACATAAACAAATAAAGATAATTACGTTTTTAATCTACAGTGGTGGAAAATAAACCGAGGTGGGTAAGTAGCCAAAATGTGTACTCAAGTAAGAGTAAGGTTATTTTAAAATAATATTAATTAAATAATATTACTCAATTAGAAGTAAAAAGCTGTAGACCAAATAAATACTTATTTAGAGAAACATTCCAAGAACAATATTCAGATGTCAATCTAATGTTTTTTCTCCATTTGTTGCGTTTTTTATTAAAAGTTTTGATTTGTTGTCTGCTCTCTAGTGCTGTTTTGGGTGTTATGTGTTTTAAAGTTAAGTTTGAAAAAATTAAAATGTCTTTAAAATTATTAGTTGAGGTTTGATTATCAGATAAATGGGAAATGTCTATAAAACTGAACTCCTACTTTGGACATACAAATGATTTATTACATGATTTATGATTTATTAGTTAATGTAATCAGCCAGACAAAACATTAAATAATGCACAGATTCTGTAATTTCAAAATAATAGACGATATATTACCAAAACAAAACATCAACAAATCACATCTGATATCTGCTCTAGTAAAGTACAAGAAGTGCTCAAATCATTTAATGCTGTCAACCTAAAGTTTTTCTCACAATAAAATTACTCAAGAAAGAGTAACCTAAACTTTTACTCTAGAAAAAGTATTGTTAACAAGGCGTCAGAAAACTACCCTGAAAAGTACAAAGAGAAAATGTAACTGAGCAATAGAAATTGATCACAAAAAATGTCTAAATCATGATAATACGTCTATTCTTCCTCAAGTCTGGAGGTTAATTTTTCAGTACATAAATAATGATTTCAATGACCAAATAATGAGGTTGATTGCTTCCATAATTGTGTGCTTCAATGTGGGCAAGTTACGTTTGATTTGGTTGCACACAAAAGAAGTTTAACAGGCTTCATTTTAGCCCAACCTCGCATCCGAGTGTAGTTCTAACAGTGATTTCACATGTGCTCACAGCCTGTTTTCAGACGTAAACAATGCATATTACATCTTCCCGAGTGCGTTTACATCTGGCACAGCATTATGTGGGCTCTGCAGCAGATGGAGAACAGCGTTTTCTCAAGCTACCTCTGGATCGCGCCCAAAGCCATAAAGCGCCGCAGTCATAAACCCAGAGAAGACACGTCCAGGTGGTTTGTATTGGACGTGAACGAGGGAGGAACGGATAACCAGCGGCTCGACACAGTAAATCCTCCCGCTTCCTCTTTCTAGCCTCCTGAAAAGGCCTCTTATTTCAGCACAGAAGGGGTTTTGGTGTGGACACATGCAAGAGTGATATAGATCCACTGGCACCGCTCACATTTTCCACCTAATGTTTATGTCTGCATCTGGGAATAGTGTCCAACATCAGGTTTTAATGTGTTGGACACTCATTTGGATTGTTCACCACCCACCTGCCCCCATTAAACACATCCAAAAAGTGGTTCAGGCCAACCTGTGCTGCAGGGGTGACTTATTGCAATCCATTTGCACTAGAGGAATTAAGAGAAAACAAGAGAATTGGCTGGTGATGTTGTTATAATGAGAAAACTGGGAAAGATAACCAAGCCAAAGCCAGATTGTGTTTAAGGGCAACTTTTGCAGTGCAGATTATAAAAAGATAAAGAGTGACACCTACTGGCAACTTAGTAACATTGCTTTAAAATATCCATGTAGTATGTGATCTGATGAACACTGATGACATTTAAATATGTAATTTTCAGACCCTGAGCATTGAATAAGTCTTTGTCTCCCATCTACACATAACTGATATATTTCTGGCAAGAACTGAGAAAGAACCAAGGTCTCTGACAAATTCCTTGGGTGCTTTTCAACTGGCTCTGGTGCCCAGATCGGTTCATCTTGGAGCTGTTTGGCACAGCTATAATTAATAACTTGGAATGTTAGTAATTATACCTGGATCGAATCAGAGTGCAATTCCATGCTTACATCAAGAAGAGGAAGAGAAAGGAAGAAGAAATGTTTTACTAATGGATAAATAAATCTAAAACGTGCCTACATTTAACGATTTTATCATACGGCAAATGGTAGTATTAACAAAAAATTGTTGGTGTTGTGAGAAATGGCTAAAGCTAGAGACTTCCAGTTTATCATCAGCTTTTCTGCTTTCCTTTCAAACAATCACATTTGGAGCTAGGCTTTGTTTGCTAAGTCTGTCAGCTCAACATGTTACCATCACTGGAAATACAGCGGTTTATCCCAAGATCAAGTCAGCATTTGGTGAGAAATTTAATTTTCTCTTTATATCTGCTTTTTGTCATCTTGTTTAGGCCCGAGTCTGCGGTCTCCCTTGTCCAATCATGGCACTGCAATGCATATCTCTTCTTTAGCCAAAGCGGATCTGGAGCCAGTCCAGTGCAAGGGGTTGTGGGCCACTTTGGACTCCTCAAATTGCTCGGTACAGGTCACTTTGAACAATGGAAACACCAATCCCCTCCATAATGCCCCAGAAACAGCTCATGTTTTTAGGGCAGTAATCGACTAAAGAAATTCTTGGTCAACTAAAGACATGCCCTATCAACTGCTTAGTCGACTAAAAGGGGGCGTGGCAAAATTGATCAAAACTATGTCCATGTCTCCAACTCAAACTGCACTCAATAGACTACAACTGCACAGGAGTTCATGCAAAACACTATACTATACTATTATATTACTATTACTACAATTTATACATAAAAGTACTAGTAAACCGTGTATTTACAATTAGAATTGTATAAGGTAGATTCAATTCATGATTCACACCAAAATCTTCAGCAAACTCATTCCATGTCATTCTGTTGTCCCATATAAATCTTTTTAATCTAAATAAAATAATTTGCAGACCAATAAAAATGTTGTTCGACTAAGACACCATCAACCAATTAATTGACTAAACGACTAAAGGATTACAGCCCTGCATGTTTTATATATTTTGTAATACCTCTTTGTAAGCATGTGTGATGTATAAAATCTTGTAAATCTATATCTATGGAAAAAGATTCAAAAGATCAGCCATTTTGTTGATGATGTTGCATTGAAACACTAGTTAGTCAGAATACCTACATACAAACGTAAACAATAAAGCTTTGCACATGTGAAATACCAGTAAGTTTACCTGGTTTAGGAGCAGAGGCTGTTGGTGGCACAGACGTATCATTTGGAGTTGCCGCTGTGGGTGCTGTGGGTGTATTCTGCTCCTCCTGCCCCTGAGCTGCAGCGGGACAGTCCTCCTTCTGGATGTCTGAGATCGAGGGGCACTTGGCTTCAGACGGACATGAGGTTCTGGGTTCCCGTGGACCTGCTGTATCGCACACCATCAACTCCCCTGAAAACCGTTAACAGTTAATTAAGCACACAATACATTTAGTCGATATCAAGTTAGCACAATAGATTAGATAGATACAGTACTTTATTGATCCAGAAGAAAGTAGTGGACCACTGTAATCTAAACAGTACCCCTAAAAGTGGTCTAAAACGATTTTTAATTTCAATGTGGGCAATATTCCTATTTCTCAAATGACTATTTTCAAGTAAATCTATAAATAAAAATATATACTGTGTGTAAATAATGAATTTAAACATTTATACCATCTTCTTCTTTCGGTAAGTCTCCTTTTGAAAGAAACTTGCTCATCTTTTTAAGGATTTTCTTATGGGATTTGGAAGGCTGGAATTTAAGTGCGTGACATCTGGACAAAGAAAAACATGAATTAACATCAACATCTGTTTCAAAGTATGTTATTTATTGTATACCTTAAGAAGAGAGATTACCTAATAGTATATTGTGGACAACACGTCTTGTTTAATATAGGCTTGTAGACATATTTTCCACTTCTGTAAAAAAACAAACAAAAAAACAAACAAAAAAAGTGAGGAAAAACAGTTTAAAAAACCCTCAAATTCATGTGACAAAATAATGCCCAAAAAAGGAACAAAGATTTACCTTCTCCATCCTCGGTCTATAAGATCCTGGTAATCCTGCACCGTCATTGTGTGCGACCACATACCTATAAAAAGAAGCATAACTTATTTCTTATCTACTTTAAAAGAATGTTTAGTTGGGCTTTTTATGCAAAGGAATGTACAACGACCCCGGAAATATAAGTAAAAGTCACCCAATGGATCATGTTCCCATGACCTTTGTGAAAACATGCTACTTTGTGATGTTTATGTTTACAGCTCATTTCCCAGCGCAAAACTCTGAAGAGGCTCATTAACTCGTATCAAAAAGTTGTGAAATCCTCACACAAAATCTGCTCTGTAAGGTCATTGTCATGGTTGAGCTTGAGTTAAAACATCATACAAGCAAAGTTTGTATTCATGTTTATAGTCTTTCCAAAGAGAAGTTTTTTAGAAAAAAACATAAAACAAACAAAGATACACTAAAAAGGCTTTCCAAATAAGATACAATACAATCTAATACCGTCCATTTCAAAAGCCAAGAACTCCCAAAGTATATAATTGTAATCTTATCTTGTTCAATCGAATTTAATGGTGCAACATTTGTATTGTCAGGCTATTAAACATTTTGTCCACTGCTGCGCTTGGCCAGGCCCCAAGCAGCATGAGCCTGCACTTCTGATGTCCTTCGATCAATGGAAATCGCATTAACGTGTACATTTGCAAAATGAAAAGTGTTGCCTCAGTTTTCGGTAAAAATACAACATGGTCCTTTCTCCTTTAACAAACTGAGCTTTAGGTTGACTGGTCAGTAACAGTGAGAACTCATTACAATAGAGCTGGTTGACGGGGCTCTGTTGACGTCAGCTCCACAGCAGCTGCAGTGATAAATGGCAGATCAGATGATACAGTTCACACCTGATCCTTTCTGTAGCCTCTTCAAACATGGAACAATAACAGTGTTCAGCCCCAGGGACAATGAGGGATATATCCTTTTTCTTAATCACTGGCGATTGATCAAGATAGAATGGTATGATTGAGTGTTGACAGAAATGTTGTCACGCTACAGAAACTTGATTTTGATACTAAAAGGAAAGGGCTTCTGATATTAATACCACAATTATCAAAAAACTCACATTATTTAGTATAATTTAATATACTGTTGTGCAAGTCCTATACAGTAGACTCAGGTGTCCTCTACCATCCTCAATGATATATTCATACTGTTACACAATATAAAGTAATTTTCAAAACAGTTTGGCATAAATTATTTGTAGCCATAAATTTAAAAGAAAACCTGTAAAATGGTATTATGGTTTCAATAACACAATAATAACTCTGCAGTCTGCACTCAATTAAAAAAAAATAAAAAATGTAGTCACATTTTGATCATTGTAATCGTTATCTAGACACAGATGTATACATATCATTATCAAGATCATTATTAAATCAAAATGTCAGAAAAGAATAAACAATTTTTGATTTTTATCAATCAAAAATGTATTTTCAAATATTCTCTATATAGAATCCTTCCGTCAGCATATTTCAACCTTCATTTGGTTTATAATACATTTTAAAAGTCTCGGTGTATAATAGGAATAATCATTTGACTAGTCGACCACTAAAATAAATGTTAGTTGCAGCCCTAATAATAACACAACTGCTTATACATTCTGACTAACTCCTACATTAAAAGTCTAAAGTGTTAAGCCTTGTGTTAGTCAACAAAAAGTTGCCAAATAATATTACATCCTCCTTAACATCATTACTTAAATACTGTTAGTCCATAATAAACTCTTAGAAAGCACTGATCAAAGGTTTAGTGAGTGATTACAGAGTGTGCCAGTCCAGGACACGACACAGACTTGTAATGAGAGTTGCCCAGCAGGTGAGCAGGTGCAGACTTCCTCCTCTGGGGATGATGTAACATGTGCAGCTTACCTCTCTGATCTTAGATTAGACAACTGCTCTAGTCTGCTCCAGCCCACTGCTGCATTAGGAACAGCCAGACACCTAATTAAAGATACAATCTCAAGACTGTGTGCCATCCAAGACTTTCTGCTGTCAAATAAAGTTAAAATGACAACTAAATCCACAGGTAAAATGTTACTTTAAATATATAACTAAAGCACTTGCCAAATCTAATTTATTATTACTGATGTTAGTTTGGTTGCCTGGGCTCAACTTGGAAAACATGTTGGCTAAGAAAAGCATCTGTTATTTACGTGTATTGGCCAATCGTCACAATTGTAACAGTAGACATTTGAAAATAAGACACAAACAGCACTTTTAATATTACTTAATATGTTTCATTGAGACTTGACATGAATAGTTATAATAGTATAAAGGTGCACTATGTAGGATTTCATTTGTGGGGTCCGTCTCCAGCTTGTCTCCATAGAAATAGCATTGCTTAAGATGAAGTAGGTGGTGTACAAGTCACATCAGAGAACTATGTAAATAATTGTTACCGATCAATTAACAAGTTCATACTTTTATCAGATGATAGACGTAATTAACAATATGCTAAGGATAAACCACTCCATCTATCCATGAGTTTCAAGGAAGAAAATTTAGCTCCAAAGCAATAGCAATTCATAATTGAATAAACAGAATATCACATCTGTTAAATGGGCAAAAGTCCTCAAAATATCACCCATAAAGAGGACGCTGAAACCCATGAAAATCATGTATTATTTGCACAAGGATTGTAATAAACGATTATTTAAGTAGTTTTGATTGATCTTTTTTCCTTTTTTTTTTGATTTGTCGACAAATCAAACAATTAATTACATTTTTAAAAATACAATTTTAACAAAATAAAGCTTGAAATATGGCAAGCCCAGGTTTCTAGAGAATATTTATATAATTTATATAATTGATGAAAATCCTTTCATCCTTGTTTCACTGTTTTTGTTTTAAACGTTTTTGGTATGTATTTTATAGTCTATATAATTAAAATAAGATTACATTTATCAAAAGATGATCATTTTAATAGTCGACAAGTCACGATTATTCTGATTAATCATTCAATCATTACACCAAAGGCAAACCATGTGGCACTGACATACACGTACGGTAAACATGCCAGAGTTTAAACTTCTCATATTTATGCTATCCAAGCACTAGTCCACAGTTGCTCCCCACAGTCAGACCTTTTGATCCTTTCACACGACCACTTTACCAAAATATCCCACCAGCAAATTTACAGCTACAGTAACATACAGTAGGTCCAGTTACACTGATAATAACAATAACAGAGAGGAAATAGCACCACAACATGTAATAAGCTTAATTTTGCACACAATAATCCAAACTATTTCTTTTTGTCACTGAAACGTACATGTTTGCTTTGTAAATAGACTCGATTTTCGATTAACCAACCTTTCTAAATAGTGAATAAGTAAAGTGCATGCAAAGTAGCAGTCAGATACTTAGCCTTCTTGACAATTTCATCAAGCTAAACGAGATAATTTTTCTTCTGTCATTTATCCAAGTGGCACAAATGTCAAAAGAGACAAAAAATAACACTTGAATACTTCATATAATCAAGTAAAACCTTTGAAGAACTGTAACTATCCCAAACAAGAGCTAGCTGCTGCATTAGCATTTGCAGCTAGCTAGCACCCAGCAATGTTTATCTTCTCTGGTCAGACACTTACCATAGGAAAAGTTACCGACTGAATTTTTGCAGTAGCCACATTGATACCCGCTGTCACCCCCGAAATACTCCACAATGGTATAAGACTTGTTTTCGGCCATGTTTTTGGTGAGTTGACAGCTGAATGATCCCGGTTTCCTCTGAACAGAAAGAGCTCTGAACACGTGGCTCCGCCCACTCAGTCTACGTCAGAGACCTTGTATGGACGCGTTATTAAAGGAATGTACCAAACGTAAACTATTCTGTACATTTTACTATTTTCAGAAGTAGGTAGAGTAGTTAAATGTACTAAAGTAAGATTAATGTTACTTTAAAATAGTAATACTCAAGTTAGGAAAGCTATCAAATTGCGATTTTTCTGACCAGCATTGTGAAATTGCAAAACCTAGATGATCTTGATCAAAGTTCACATTTTCCAGGAGAATTGACAAAAACACATAAATATGCATTTAAACTGACAAACTAATTAAAGAATGACATGTATTTCAGAACATGTTGGTACATTGTTTGGCATGGAAATTATGGTACTTACAAAAGTTGGCAATTGCATCCATTCAAATTGAAATTTCCATTCTACTTGTATTAACAGTGCAGCCCCGGTAGCGACCAAATAATTACAAAAATATATATTTGGAGAATGTACCACTTGAGTACTGACTCTGGATGTAAAACAAAGACAGACAACATTGAAAAATTGACTGATTCTGAATAAATTAGAGAATACAAACGAAAGAATTCAGCGTAAATGTTGTACTGTTAGTTAAAACAAAATTTTACTCAAGGAGGAGGAAAGGTATAGTTTCAAGAAATTACTCTGAAACTGCAATGTAAATGTGAGCTCTACTATTTAGATTATATTTGATTATTTAAAGGTTTCTTGGGGTTCCACAGTACAGCCTTCAATGTATCTTGTATTTATTTTGTCACAGATATTTTTATTGCTCAAATAAGCCTTGAAAATATGTATTATTACAGTGCTTCCTTCCAGGGTCCTTTTATAAGAGAAATATTTAAAAAGAAGACTTAATACATTTTAACTGTACACGATATTTATTCAAACCATTTGTGCAAAGTAGAATGAACAGCAATAAGCAAGGATGACGTACTGCAAAAACTACACTTGACAAAAGGAGAACTGTAAATATAGAAAAATAAGTTAAAATCACCAGTTGACCAATAATGTATTTTCTGTTGGTATAAAAACTTTTGACATAGTTTTACAGAGGCGCTTCAGTCCTTGAAAAGTCTTGCTTTTGTCATAATTGTTTCCACCATTTTAATACCACACCCTTTGTACCAGTCAGGGATGAGAAGGAGTTGAAGTGTTTTGGATGCGTTACAATATGAGGTAAAGGTTTTACATAAATGTTGCCCTTTTTAACAGGATTTTACAGAGAATAGAATGCTTGTATTTGGACATAACAGCAGCGAATGTTGAAGTTTAGTGATACAAACCTTTGGGACAGACATTAAACCAAATGCACTTGAATGAGAACAAATTCCCTAGTTGAAGTTTCCTTGTGGGACAGGGATGCTCTCGTGGAGATATTTCATACTGCCCTGTTCGGAGAAGTCAGCCACAGTATGACCTTCCCCTCTTAGGACCCACTTTGTCGTGAGCAGCCCCTCTAGTCCCACGGGACCTCGGGCGTGTATCCTCGCTGTGCTGATGCCAACCTCGGCTCCTGTACAACATAGAATTCTCACATAAAAACCTACACAGTTACTTAAGACATGTTTACAGAACAAAGCAAGCAGTCTTCTTTTACAATTTTTACACTATGTCATTTAAGAAATACATAAAAACTACCACATTAAATAAAAACGAAAGAGAATATTGGTTTGTTATGAATTCTGCAGTGAATTAAAGCCTCATTTTCAAACAGTGAAATAAGTAAGTAGGTATTTAAACCTTTCCAAATCATTCCTCACTCTCACAAACCCTTTGGTATGTCATTAGTATTCACATGCATGGTTTTTGCACTAGCACAACTTTGGAACAGCTTTTTCAGGCACAAACATGCAGCAGGGGTGTTATCCCTGCATGAGCTCTCATCCCAAAGCATCATATAGTGACTCACATGGTTATTTCTTACAAGTTTGAAACAATTAAATAATGTAATTATTAGATGAAGACAGCGTGTAGAAGACTGATTTTTTTTTTCATAAAGTTCTGCTATCAGAATACACTTTCTCTGGAGGAAGACAAAATCTACTCATTTGATGGAAAATAAAGCAGCGCATGTCAGCTTTAATGTATGTTATTTAAATGGAAACTATCAGTGTTAAGTATAGATGGATAAAGGGGTCAGATAACATAAGATCTTTTTTTCTGCTCCTCATTCTTTTTTTGTATGCTTAACTGTCACTGATGTCTTTTATGAGTCTTGTCTGTAATCATGACTTTAAATTGCAAGTATTGAATGAATGTGCATGAAATATTTGCCTTCTGTGGCTTTGAATCAGTCAAGCCTGGTTTTTCGCAAAAAAGTGTGTTAGTTAATTTGTACGTACCAAGTCCAAACCGATATCCATCAGCAAAACGTGAGCTTGCGTTCCAGAAAACACAGGCACTGTCCACCTGCTGCAAGAACTGTTCAGCCGTCTCCTCTGTGCGATTAAATAACAATTAGAAAAGAAAGAAAAACAATCCAGATTTGCAATATAACTACTCACCGTTTTCAGTAACGATGACATCTGTGTGTGAACTGCCGTATTTGTGGATGTGGTCCACAGCCTCCTGCATACTGTCCACCACCTCGATGCAGCACTCCAGCTCTCCGTACTCTGTCCTTAGAGATTTGACCTCTGAAGGGCTAAAGGTTAAATACGAAGCAAATCTGGGACCAGCGTGGATCTTTACCTGCAGAGCAACAGAGAAACTCACGTAAACAACTAAAAGGTCATCTTAAAAATGTGAAAAACAACTGGTATTAATCGGTTCACAGCAGTTCAAACTTATTTCCCATTTTCCTAAAGCATTCCTAGCGTCCCAATTATTCACCGCAATGAGTTTAGGAGCACTTTTCACAGTCAGAGTGGAGTTTTGGTTACGTTAACAACAACTAGCATGCTAAGACAGAGTGGAGTATTGCTAATGCTAACAACAAGTAACATGCTAACAAAAAAAAAACTGCATTACTTCCTGGTTTGTGGACAATAAAACACAGCGGTCTTAAAATATACTTATACTGGGGTTAAACTTTTTTTTTTTTAATCTGGTACAGCTCCTTTAAATAACAATGTAATGTCCACCTTTATTCTGGTGGCAATGAGTAATTAATGTCTAAGTCAAAGCGTACGTAGATGCTAATAAGGCAATAAAATACTAGCCTTTGACTTATAATGATTATTTTAGGACAAACTGCAGTACTGGTTTATATTTTTGTTTTGTATGAGCTTCTCTCACCTCTTCTGTTCGCAGCATATCAATAATCTGGTCAAACATTGGCGTTCGAAGCAAGTCTCTGTGAATGAGGAGCGTCTCCATGGCATTGCAGGCGGCGGGGTAGTCACATTTAGAGTCTCGTACTAAAAATGAGGGTACGGTTAGCTCTTTTATACCAATGACCATCTGATAAAATTGTCTCCCTGTTGAGTGTAACATACCAACATCAATAGCTTTGTCCAGTCCAGCCTCTGAGTCGATATAAACATGGCAGACTCCTTCGCTGTGGCCCAGGACAGGAATGCCCTTCGCTGCTCTTTGAATGTCACGCACCAGTTGAGACGAGCCTCTTGGAATAATCAGGTCAATCATTTTGTCCAGTCTGCAAAGGTCTTCTACTTCTTCACGTGTGCTTACCTAAACGACCATTTAACGTATTAATTGTACAAGAAACTTAAATATGAAATAGAAAGTTTGGATTTCTTACCAGTTGTACAGCGTCTGCTATTCCGTGCATAGACAACGCTTCTTGCACAAGTTGATGAAGAATTTTGTTTGTGTTGGATGCTTCTTTACCCCCTTTTAGGAGCAAGGCGTTTCCACTGGCAATAGCTAGAGCTGATACCTAAAAAACACAAGTAACATTGAATTTATAAGTACGGTTGAGAATATTGTTAATGATAAGAGTTGTCAAAAAGCAGCAAAGAGTTGATGTTTTGTGCGATTCTCTGACCTTTTAACACGTTTTCAGACATGTTTTATGACAATGGTTCTGAAACATTTCTCACAACATACCATCCAAGACAATATTTGGCTTTCCGAGTACCAACAGATCTAAACCCGAACTTTATAAGAGGAAATTAGAGCAAAACAAGACAGCATCTAAAATTCAACTAAAACAGGGTTAAAATGAAACCAAACCATGACTAAGGAAGTTCTAAATAATGATAAATCCAAAGGAGGGCAAAAACATGAAAATATTTATCTTTAAATAAAACAAATACTCAAACTCAGGGGCTCCGAGACACACAGTTTTAGTACATTTCCAAGGGATTCCAAAAATACAATCTGATCATTATTGGGACAATTCAAAGAAAATAGTTCATGTATTCCAATTATTCGTGTTAATATTAACCAATTTATGCTTAAAGCTGGGGTACTTAATTTAACTGGATATAGGTTTTAAAATCTGTGAAACTATAACTTAATCTATAACTATAACATTGGCACATATGTTACTATCCACAAGAATTAATTTCTAGGCGCAACTTCGGTATTAGAACAGCTTTTTTCAGACGAAGTGACCGCCCCAAGCTCAGCGCCGCTTCCGGGCTGCTACCTCTGGGTTGTTGAGAGACTATTAGATGCAGATTGTACACTCTAGCCTGGTTTTTGTCAAGTGCTGCTTTTACATTATACTCTTTGGGGGAAAAAAAGTGTTTGTTTGCGCATACTGACCTGTGGTAGACAGTCAGGACGTGATTCAAAGATGACTAACAGGACTCCGATGGGGACAGTGATCTGCTCCAGCTCCAGGTTGTTGGCAACTCTGGTCCTCCTCAGCACACGGCCCACACTGTCCCGGGACGACACGGCCAACTGCCGCAGCCCGATCGCCAAACTGTTCAACTTAGCCGTAGACAAACTCAGCCGGTTTATGAGCGCCTGGGAGAAACGGCCTGAAATAAAATACAATGAACAGAAGATTAAGAAAAATAAATGAAAATCACTCAAGTCACACACAATTAACTCCACCTGATGTTATGGCCAACTCCATGTCTTGCTTGTTGGCAGCGAGAATCTCTTCTTTCTTTTCTGTCAGAAGCTCAGCCATACAGCAAATGATCTCAGCTCTCTGAAAGTCACAGAGTAAATAAATAAACATAGAGAATCATGTTAGTTTTAAAAAGAGCACGTTGTTATATTGAGAACTTTGCAAAGAAAGGAATATATTCATTTCAGCTTTCTTTTATAAGCACTAGAATAAAAATTGCAATTTTAATGGTCACAATTAGCAAATCGCAAAGACAGCAATTATTCAACATCAAAATATTCTGCAAATATTCTTTAGTTTAGACTTCAGTCTTCTCCCAAATATTAATGCTCCTGGACATGTTGAAAATGTGCACTTCGAACAGGATTCAACTATTAAAACATAAATTGAAAATCTAATTGCAATGTTAGCAAGAAAAATCCCAATTAGATATTTTGCCAAAAGGCCTAAGCAACTTTCTGAGGACATTTCACCATCAAAAGTTAAGTTTTAAATCGTTAATTGCTATTTTCACAGTAATTTGTATTCTGAAACCCATGGATATAAAATTATGCTAGCCAATGAAACCATAATTTCAAAATTTAGACCCAATGCATATGAACGAGTTTGCAGACCTGCTCTGGGTCCAGAGAAGCCAGAGTCCTCCCGGCGTGTCGGGCCATCTCCGTCTGCTGCTCCACAGTGGGACCGGCAGGTTTCACTTCTGAAAAAAATGTTCCCACTTTCTTTCCTTCAACAATGTCTATGATCACATGACCTGTGACTTTAGGGTCTGTCCCGTTGGCAATGACGACTGATGTTCCTCCCTGTAGTGCCCACAGAGCAGCTTTCACCTCGTACACAAAATATACAAGTTATTAGGGCATAGCAAATGTTTTTCTATTCCACAATTTATGCAAAAGCAACTCAAAAAGTTCCACAAATGAATTTAAAAATACAAAAGACTGACAAAGATGGAGAAAACTAATTAAGTATAATTTAATACATTAAAAGGGGCTGTACCCAGCTTTCATGTAATAAAGTAAAATGTGTTTCGTAAGTACAGCTTTATTGTAAAAACAGCTCTTAGGGTCAACACAAGCCCACTGTGTGATGTGGACATTTGACGGGCAAAATTCCGCTCTGGCTTCTGAAAGTTGTGAAAAGTGCTTATAAAACAAAAAAGTGTTGAGTGAGGAATAAGGTTGGATTCTCACAAACTGTTTAAAGTGAACTTTTAATCCAATAATAAAACCACCTTTAGTTTGTAATAAAATGTCCTGCCATTACAAACATTTAACTAACCTTTGCTTCCATGCCACCAATCCCCACTCTGGACTTGGTGCCGTATGTGATGGACTGCTGATCTCCAGGATAAAATATATCAAGAAGTTTGGCGTCGTCAATGCCAGGAGGCCTGTCATACAAACCTGAGAAACAAGAACAATGTAAATATTCTGATCCAAATTAAACAACTATAACTACTGTATAACATAACTGCAAAGCGCTGTAATTTATTAAGCATTAGCCGGACATAGAGGAACATAATTAGTTTCAAAAATAAAGATGATTATTACAGTTTAAGCCACATTTATTAATCCAGTTATTATTAAAATAATGTTTAAGGAATTCATTAAGCTCAATATTTGTTCTGTGTTACCATTACCAATCAAATCACTGAGTTACAGTTTACCTTCTACATCAGACAAAGCGACCAACAGGTCCACTTTCATCTCCACAGCCAGCCGTGCAGCCAGACTGTCGTTATCTTTGATGCTTATGACCTGGAACACAAACAGGAAGTCAATCAAAAGGCTCCTTCTAGACGGAGCCAAAGACAATGTTCACCCATTTCCATCACATGAAAACAGAGAAAACAAGCAACAGAGTCCACTAAAGTGTTAGAAAGACAAATAAAAGATACAACAAACACATAAATATATCCATATACACTGCTGCTAATAAGGGACAGTATATAATATTATAGTTGAAAGGGAATGTAATTTTTTCATGTTTTTATTTCCCTTGTTGAGCATGAACTGGTTTCAACAGCGGATGTATTTTGAAAGATTATTATGATACAATATTGTATTTTAACTTACATATTTGAGCACTGTAAAAAAAAAGTGCATATGGCCTTACAAGTATGATGCACTTAAAATTGCTCAAATAAAACCTAATTAAAAGTGAATAATGGGCTGCTTTATGATGATCATTAGACAGCATCATTACAGTTAGATTTGTTAAGGATTTAATTAAATTCAAAGTGTAAATTTTAAGCATTTGAAGGAGATTATTCAAGTGTGAAGTGCTAAACTAATAAAAAGAATTCCATGAATATGTTTGCGGAGCTCTAAAACTATATGGTTATTTATTTCTATCAAAACAAAGAGGATATATAGTTTTTAGATTTTTCTTTAACAGTTACATCCTTTGTGATTGTGCAGCCATAATTAATAGCATGCTTGGATTTGGGAGCATATAACAATACATTTTAAGAATGACACAATTCATATTAATATAAACCAAACAATATGATTACAAAACAATACCTTTATGAAACGATTAATTTCAATTCAAACAATATTTCGATTCAGTAGTGTGTTTTTTTTGGTGTAAATTAAACCAAAACTAGCTGAGAACTGATCAGTGTAGCAGATTGTAAGGACGAAATATTGATACATCGCATAAATAGTTGAATTTTTACACCCAATACAAAGAATATCTTCATTAGAACCCAGTGTAAGAAAAGTGTGAGAGATAAAAACCATGCACACAGTTACCATCCCAGCACACCAAAGTGTAGACAGACAGCATTCCCAGCATGCCCTTCACACAGTACCCACATTTACCCCCTGCAGGTCACTGTTGGGCACAGGGGGAGGCACCACCGCGTCATTGGTGTTGATGATGGGGACGATGTTCATCCGCATCAGCTCCTGAAGGGTGCTGTTCAAGTTACGCCTTTTCTGCTCGTCGTGAAAGTCCAGGTTGGTTACCAGAATCTGTCACAAAAACTTTTTTTAAAGTAGTATCAACATTATTTTCAGAGATCAGGCAGCCAACATTCAAAATTGGCTCTTTAAATTTGGTAATGATTCTGGTATTAAGCAAAATATTGATCATTTTCTAGGAAAAACTGTTCACAGAAAGTAATAGGATGTCCATAACTCAACAGAAGTGTATTTTAAGTATAGCACATTTAAGTACAGTTAAATAATATTGAGCAAATGAAAGTGCCAACAGTTTATCTTAAATCAGAGAGAATGTTACTAAGTTACTAAGATAAAAAACGTATAGCCTAAATTACATGATAATACATTACTTTGGCAAGAAAAAAAATAATGGCAAAATTTTTTAAATTTTTTTTAATTGCTGATTTCTATCAGCGTTTCCCAGGGGTTACAGGGACTAAACAGTATGTACCTCGAATGATTTAAGACATTAAAAAGAAGTGTTGAATAATATTTGAAGATAAATGTACCTTTTATACTTGTGTACAAGTCTTAAAGGACCCCCTCAAAAATGAGGGGGGAATTCCTCTTAATAAATAAATGTCAAATGATATCCATAAGCATTTTTATAGGAAGATTAAGGACATCTAAAGTATATCATTAAAACAAGAAAATATAATAGAAATCATTGTCAACAACAGAACTATTTGCCCAAATAAGCACCTGTACACGAGTGAGGTGGTGCTGGGACAGTGATACACAGCTAAGGAGGTACTCAAGACAAAATAATTGCTTACTTGTGCAGTGCAGATGCTGTACTGTGTGAACATGGCTTCATATAGAGCCATGAGACCGCTCTGTCCTGCAGCAGCACACGCTCTCGCCTCCAGCACAGGCAGAGACTGCAACAAAGACCACAACACATTATCAAACATGAATTATATGGTTCAGTATAATATGACTAATAACATAAACATCAGAATTGGTTTATTGCCATTGTCAGCAATCAAAATTCACAAACATGGGAACTTGCTTTGGCGTAAGGTGCAACATAAAACAATGAATAAAATAGCAGCAAGATCTATATACATTAAAAAACATGGTTATAACTCACCATTTCTTTGAGTTGGTTTTGTCCTGAATGTAAAGCTTGTCTGACACTTTGAGACAGGAGAATTTCATGTCTCAGTCTCTGTCTCCCAAAAGCCACAGCTCCACTAGTGACAATCATCATCTCCCTGCCCTGATTCTGCAGCATGGCCACCTGAACGTAAAACAAGACAAACGTATTACACCTTCACATACACCACACCAGAAATGGGAATAAAATGGGACTAAACACTGAACTTAAACTGGGCTATGTTCGGACTAAACCAGGAAGTGATTTTTTTTTGCCACATCGTCCATCCCTATCATAGACTGTCTGGCATCCATAGCATCTTATTTTACCTGTTCAACAATAGAGGCGAGTCGTCCCAGTGCAAGCCCACACTCATCTCCTCGAGTGACCACAGCACTGCCCAACTTTACCACGATACGCTTGGCCTGCTTCAGCTCACCGCGGTGGGCAAAGGACTTTCCATGGGGCCGTGGGAGGGAAACTAGAGAACAAGTAAGCATTTGAAAAGATTAATCGTAAAATATTTACAAACAACAATATCATTTTATTTGTTACTTACATTTAGCTTGAGAAAACGCTCTGATGGGAACTGGACAAACATGTTTCTGGGCTCTTGATGGCAGCCGAGAACACGAAGCCAGTCGAGCAAACATGGCACTGAGATCTACGGACAATTTAACAACAAACGTGTGTGTTGTTGTATAAGTGTAGAAAAATGGGCAATAATAACCTGCTGTAGAACACTAAGTACACCTACAGTAGATTAATCAGAATAATCATGACAAGTTATGATTTATCAATTAATTCTTGTTTTTGATCATCAATAGCTGGACTATTACATGCCAAACATATGGCAAAAGACATTTTATAAACAATAACAGCATTGTATTGTTAAATCAAAATGTTGAGAGAAAAAATAAGTAATGTAAATGGTAAATATTCTCTACCATTTTTATCTGGCTAAAAATTACAGTACAGTACATTTTACAATAACAATGACTAGTTCAAAAATAATCATCAAATAATCAGACTATGCATTGTATTTATGATTCTTATCTGTCAACAATCAACATAATCCATGCGGATGAAGTTGACCCAGTGACCTAGATAGTAAAAATCAACGTTTATTATCTATACAACAACAAATGTGTATTTTTCATGGAACAGAATCTAAATTGAGCGCCTGAGATTTTACATATTCTTTGGTGTTTCAGCCAAATACTTTAGCTTCATAAACATTAGTCAAAGAGTAAATCAGAAGAGCTTGATTTTGGTTTTTTTAGGACAAATGTGGTGTGTTCTTGGGCATTTCTTTGCATTAATAAATAGCATTTCAAAACCTATCTATAATAATTTACTTAGATTTGATGATACTTAGATTTGTCTAACTTATGTTACTCTTCTCACTGTACATTGTGTTCTCTTTTAGGTCTATAATTGCAAATCCAGTGTGATGTTTAAAGCTGTAATTTGCATAAATTCAGTTCACACATTAAGGATAATTTTGAAATACATTAGTCAAGTCCAATATTGTAAATATAAGTCAAATCTGAGTCAAAGTCATGGCCACATAAACCAAAACATTCAGCTGTTGCTAGTTAGCATTAGCTCCTGTGCTACAGAGAGCTGACTACAAAGCCAGATTTTCTATATTTTTATCTTGCAGCGACAATAACACAAATATCTTTTACCTGTGGTTGTGAGAGGGGTGAGAAATCCGCCAGTAATGTTTGGGCTGAGAGCAGGGACACGTCTTCAGCAGGACAGGGCTCAGGAGCTGCCACATCCACAGCCCACGTGGGACCTGCGTCTGACGATGATGAAAGATGTTCAGCTCTGCGGCTTTAACTCGCACTACTGCCCCCTGTGGACGCGGCGGGTAGAGGCAAAACTGCAAGGAAGTGTAGCTGGTTTGTGTAGCTGATTTTCTTTAATTATTTGTTTGTGTATTGTTTATTTTTTCACGCATTCATTCATTTTTTGTGCTTGTTTTTAAATTTTTTCGTTATTTATAAGTTTATACCGTTATTTTGTTTTTATTTTTTTGCTGCGTGGTTGATTCCAAAGTTTAAGGTAAGTTACATGTTTTAGTAATGTGTTAAGTAATGAGGGCTGCTGTTCCCTTTTAAACACAGGAAACCAGTTTTGCAAGATTTTTGTCTTCTACTTAGAATGTGTAAATGGTTAGCTGTGTATTTCTCCAGCTTCACAGTCCTGCCATGTTTCTTTCAAAAGTTGACAGTTGACAACAACATAAGATCACATTCTATTCTTTTTTTGTCCATATGGTTTTGCAAAATGGCTGACCCGGTCAAACTGTTGTAATATAGGCCTGTAGGCTATTTTATTACTATCAAGTCAACTGCCCTAAATTGTGAACTGTCACCTGAGTAATGTATCAAGTTACATATGAGTTTTGCAATATAATACACGACTCTGACGATTCATTCTTTGCACTCAATTAAGCACAGATACTCCTTACTGTAAACAAGGGTGTGTGTTAGTTTCATTGTCGTTAGCTCCCCCCTCCAGACAGATTTTTAAGCAAGTGACTCACCAGATCCATGCCAGAGGAAGTGAAGAATCTACCTGAATGAGTGGCCAAACATATTCCCTCTAAAAACTGTTGTCCAGCTGACAGAATTTTCTTTTGCAATACATTTTATCAGCACTTAAAGCCGGGGTACACAATTTACACACTGCAAACCTGGAAGCACGTGTTTAGTCTAATGAGTTCATAGCTTTCTCTAACCCTTGGTACATCGTTAACATCCACAACTATTAATTTTCAGGCGTTAAGTCAGGTCTAGAATATTTTTTCAGATGGAAAAGTGAACTTTGTGCAGACCACCCCAAGCTCAACCAATCAGAGCGCTGCTTTCGGCTCTAATTTATGATGTTGACAAGACATACTTTTATGATGTTGACAAGACATTATTAGATGCAGAAATTGCACAGCAGCCTTATTCTTCTCACAAAGTGCTGTTTTTACGATACTCTTTGGGTGAAAACATAGCTTACTCATTTAGACGAAGAAAAAAAAGCTTTAACATTTCCAGTTTCATATTTCAAGGCTGCTTGTTGTTAATTAGGTCATCGCTTGACTCCTGTGCTTTTGTAAATGTTCATCTTATTAATACGTCTATTACTGAAGCTGCTTGAATGTTATTACTGGGATGCATTTATTAAAGCAAATTAGAAACTCAATCTCCCTGACCCTGATTGTCGTACGTTCACTCTCCTGTTGCAGTAGCTTGTGTTTTGGAGCAGAATATCTCCTCATCTTTAGTAACTGGACACTGCGGGACACGGGTGCTGTGTTCAGGCCAGTGCCACATCAAATTTTCATGAAGAAGGAGAACCCTACATCCAAACAAGCTCTCACTAAACGCTTCTACACCAGCTGCTGCAGAAGGAGCCATGGAGGAGATTTTCAAATGTCCCGTCTGCCAAGATTTATTCACCGACCCGGTAACGCTGGAATGTGGACATAACTTTTGCTTTAGCTGTATTAACACAGTTTGGGACAATGACGGTTCAGAGGCAGGACCTTATTTTTGTCCTGAATGCCAGGTTCTGCTTCCATCAAAACCAAATTTGGAAATCAACACCTATCTTCAAGACAAAGTTAAGGATTTTGCAACTTCAAATTCAGAGGAAAAAAGGACAAATTCTCCAACAATCCACTGCGATCACTGTATTGAATCTCCTTCAGTGGCGGTGAGGACGTGTCTGACCTGTGATGCGTCGCTGTGCCAGGCCCACGCGCTCCTCCACCAGCAGAGATCAGCCCTGAAGCAGCACACTTTGGTGGAGGTGACGCGGGACCCTCTGTCTCTGAAGTGTCAGGAGCACAGAGACGAGCTCAAGCTGTTCTGTTCGCAGGATCGAGTGCCGGTCTGCTGCCTGTGCGTGCTGGTCGGGGCGCACAAGAACCACAAGGCGCCGCAACTGCATGAAGCTTGTGAGGATTTCAAGGTGAGCAGCATTTCCAGATGGAAAACAGAAGGATTTGAACTCGCTTTTAAGGTGTCATCTTTCTTTTTCTATTACTCATCCGGTTATGGAAGTTTTACAACAAAAAGAGCATGAGCAAGAGCAAAACAAACCTGTTCACACTGAACTATTATAAATGCGGCAACATGAAATGTGTTCATGTAAATAGTGTTAGTGATACTGATAATATTTGGGGTGGGACAAGCTAAATGGAAGACTGGAAAATATAATATACTAATATACTTGTGTACATAAACTTGTCCAGGGACTGCAGGTGGAAATGAGCAACGTCTTTCCTCAGGTCAATGTTTTTTGGTGCCTTGTCACTGATAAATGAACTAATTAATTAAACAAGTTAAATATCAGAGGGACAGCTCATTTTTAGTGGAACTTACAAACTGCAGTTTACAATGTGGTGTACATTATATCCTGATATACAGACATGCATAATGGCACCAGAGTGGGGGAAACAAACCTTTAACAGATTTAGTGATATGGTGGCAACGATGATTGTAATCGCTGTGTTCTAATAAAAGGAACGTATTAGAAGGATTGTTGTTATTATTATTATTATTTTCTTATGTATTATGCATTTATTTGCCCTATGTGATTTGTTGTTTTTTGTCTCTAGACTATGCTGGAGAGTTCAATGAACCAGCTTCTGAAGAGGAGAAATAACGCTGAAAATACAATCAAGGAGTTGGAGTCTCTCTATAGACAAACTGTGGTAGGATTTCATATTCATATGTATGTATGTATGTATGTATGTATGTATGTATGTATGTATGTATGTATGTATGTAAATGCACGTGCGTGCACGCACGCACGCGTGCACGCATACATACAGACATCTCAGTCCAGAAGAGCGCAGTGCTAGGAACAGTACGTACGTACATTAGCTGTATCTTAGCTGTATCTTAGCTGTTCCTAGCACTGCGCTCTTCTGGACTGAGATGTCTGATGTTCCTCCAGGGATCTGTTGTAACCACTCCTCCAGTTTGGGGGTCACTGCCCCAAGTGCTCCGATCACCACGGGCACCACCTTGGCCTTCACCTTCCAGGCCTTCTCCAGCTCTTCTCTGAGCCCTTGGTATTTCTCCAGTTTCTCATGTTCCTTTCTCCTGATGTTGCCATCACTTGGTATCGCCACATCAACCACAACGGCCTTCCTCTGCTCTTTATCCACCACCACGATGTCTGGTTGGTTTGCCATTACCATACTGTCAGTCTGTATCTGGAAGTCCCACAGGATCTTCGCTCGGTCATTCTCTACCACCTTTGAGGTGTTTCCCACTTTGACCTTGGGGTTTCCAGTCCGTACTCCGCACAGATGTTTCTGTACACTATACCAGCCACTTGGTTGTATGGCGTTCCATGTATGCTTTCCCTGCCAGCTATATATATATATATATATATATATATATATATATATATGTGTGTGTATGTAATTATTATTTATTTATGAAGGGCATTACAACACATGGATGTGACAAATAAATATTTTCATTTTATCACTTTTCACTGCAATGTTGCGTCTACAGCTGTTCTGTCACATTCTTTTCACACATTTTCTGGATGTGGTGATCTGTGTTAATCTGGTGAGAAGCTGTTATAAAGTGCTAAACTGGTCCATTTGACACTTACAGCGCAGGATCTTGTCTGTGAATGACATTTTACAAATCCACAACTAGACTTTTATAAAAGGATGTGTGTAGTAACTGTGTGTGTGGTTTAAACTTCTTTCAGTGAATCTTGTCATTTCCAGGAGTCAGCTGCAGACCTGCGGGAGCGTCTATCAGACAAGTACAGCCGCCTGCACGTGGTTCTGGACGGGGACGAGCGTTTGATGAAGCAGATTGTGGATGCGGAGGAGGCCTGTGTGACCGAGTGGCTGGACGTCCAGAGGGAGATGATGGAGCTGGAGATACAGGACATAGACCGGCTCAGAGCTTCTACCAAAACACTGCTGCAGGAGAACAACCACCTCAGGTTCCTCCAGGTATTTAAGACAACACATGGTATGGTATTAGAAAGGCTATATATATATATATATATATATATATATATATATATATATATATATATATATATATATATATATATATATATATATATATATATTTATTTATTTATTTATTTATTTATATAATTCACTTCTTACCCTTCTCACCCTCCTCACCCCCGTGGGTGTTCTCATCCCTTTCTAAACTCCAGTCCTCTACCAGAGGCCAGGGAGCTTGAGGGTTCTGCGCACCAAGGTCAAAATGTGAAACACCTTCAAAGGTGGTAGAGAATAATGGAGCGAAGATCCTGTGGGACTTCCAGATACAGACTGGCAGAATGGTAATGGCAAACCAACCAGATATCGTGGTGGTGGATAAAGAGCAGAGGAAGGCCTTTGTGGTTGAATACCAAGTGATGGCAACATCAGGAGAAAGGAACATGAGAAACTAGAGAAATACTGAGGGGTCAGAGAAGAGCTGGAGAAGGCCTGGAAGGTGAAGGCCAAAGTGGTGCCCGTGGTGATCGGAGCACTTGGGACAGTGACCCCCAAACTGGAGGAGTGGCTCCAGCAGATCCCTGGAGGAACATCAGACATCTCAGTCCAGAAGAGCGCAGTGCTAGGAAAAGCTAAGATACTGCGCCGAACCCTCAAGCTCCCTGGCCTCTGGTAGAGGACCCGAGCTCAGAGATGGATGAGACCACCCGCGCAGGGTGAGAAGGGAATTTAATTTTATTTTTAAATCCACATTGTACTGGGAAATGGATAACTTGCTTTTCTGCTGGTGTAGGCTCATTCTGAACATCCCATAAACAACAACTCAACATAACTATCCACTGATTGAGTAACCTACACCACATTCTTTTAATCTCCTATAAATTATTTAAATTTACTATAACAAGATATATGTAGTAATTATTTCATGTTTTAAAGTTGTAGTTGTTGTTGGTATTTTTTTGTTTCGTTTTTTGTATCAATTTACTTCCTAAAGTAAATTGATACCTAAAACAGAGACACATCTTTGCCTAACATAAGTTCTTTCTTTCCTTGATTGAAACCGAAACAAACCTCTGAGGTTATTTAAATACTACTTATATATATAATCATATATACAGTATAAATATTCATGTTGACACAAAAATACAATATATAGATCACATTTAAATAAATAAATCTGGTAAAATAAAAGATAAAGTATTGACTTGGTTAATTTAGAAAGCACAAGACAGACCCTAACAAATAATTAGTTTTACAAAAGACTTCTGAAAAAAAATGACAGTAATGACTTGGATCTGTAATATTTAATTATACCTCCACGATTAGAGAGTTAAAATATGCTTCTTATACATTGCCGAACTAACAACACTAACTATAATATCTTTAATTCACAGCAAATAACAGCTCAAAATCTTTGGTAAGTTCTCCCTTTCAGTCTGTACTGTGTATCTTTATGCTTTTTCCATTACTACATACTACTTCTCTTCCTGCAGTGACCCCCTGGAGCTCGCCCCTCTGCATGCCGTGGACCACTCTCTCCTTGAGCCCGAGAAGCTGAGGACCGTGGAGCGAATGGTGGACGACCTCTCCATGTCACTGTCACAATACTTTCCAAGAACGTGGTCATGTTAGTGTTTCATCCAAATATACTCTGCTATCTAAAATAAACCTCTTCTGTGTAAATAATAATGATTTCCTTATATTTACAGATCTAAGTTCCCCAGCTTTGGACTTTACAACTGCCCATCCCAAGCTGGAAATATCGCAGGACAAAAGGCAAGTTTGTTGGCGAGAGCAACCAGCGAGTGTCGTTACAAATAGTGCAAGGCCTTGTGATTCTCAGTATAGCGTTTTGGCTGAAGAAAGTTTCACAAAAGGACGGCATTATTGGGAAGTCATTGTGCAAGATAAACCTTACTGGCTGATTGGAGTTACTGCTGAACGAATCCCAAAGAATAATGGATTTACAAGTAATCCTAATATTGGTTTGGACAAGTCATCGTGGTGTATTTATCACGCTGACGGTCAATATTTGGCCTGCCATGACACAGAAGAAAAACCCTTATCTGTGGAGAAAAAGGTGAAAAAGTTGGGCATTTTCGCAGACCTCCACAAGGGGGAGCTCTCGTTCTACGACGCAGATGCAATGGCCTTGATTCACTCCTTCACAGTGCACTGCAAAGAGCCAGTGTATCCCATGTTTAACCCGTGCATAAACGTGAACGGGGTCAATAAACAGCCGCTGACCCTGTTCTGGATCAAAGAGCCGTGGGACTGGTACGAAAACACAGAGGAGAATGTAGAAAAAGACTCTCAGCAAGAAATTATACAGTGATTATGTTTATATTTTGCAAGGTGAATCAAAGCGTTTTAAGATGCATTATGTAACTTCTGTGGCGTAAAGGTTCTCATGGAAAGGTTATTGCTTATGGGATTATACTTATCCATATCCATTAGGGTGGATATGGATATATTGTGGAGAAAAAAAAGGGGAAAGTTGTTGAATTTGGAGGAACATAGAGGAACAAACTTGAAAATTTGAGCTTATAGATAATGACTGCAAAAATACCACGTGATTGTAAGTTTTTCAGTCCGAGTCAAGTCGCAAGTCAAAGACAGGCATGTCCAAGTTCTCTAAGTCAGTGTTTTTCAACCTTCTTTGAGTTATGGCACACTTTTTTAGTTCAAAAGATACCACGGCACACCAAATACTACTAAAAAAAAGTTAAATCTGGTGTATAAATAACGTCTGTGCCACTATCTGGTTCTTTAAATTTGGCAATAGCGATGGTTATTGTGTTCTTTTTTGAAGTAGAAGTTACTCAGGACACATGGAAAATTAGTCAATTACGTCCACATTTTTGAATCCGTTAACTCAAATTGAACATTTTTTCAAGGCACACCTGGCAAAACCTTAAGGCACACCAGTGTTCCCCAGCACACCCTCTAAGTTTCAAGTCATTATACCAAATTACCAAACACAGCTCATACTTTTGCCATTTAGATGATTTTTGTGGCTGGTCCTTCTTCAAAAAAAGTCCTGGTCACAAATAGAGACGTGTGAAGAGATGACGCACTGACAGTACATCTAACCAATCAACAGTAGAGAAGAGTGTTTTCAGTACAAATACATTTTTTCTTGTCTTTTTTGACAAGAGCAGCAGCAAGTCACAGGGGTCCAAATGGTGTTCAAGTCCAAGTCAAATCATAATTCGTAGTCCATTTTATCAAGGTAAGTCTCAAGTCATCAAAAAAGTGGCTCAAATTCAAGTCAAAACTTATGTCCACACCGCTTATTTTTATCAATCGTAACACACAGAGGGACTGGAATAGCAATAAGAGCCAACATTTACAACCACAAAAGCCAGTACACCCAAGAGTCTTGATTTCCATTCTAGAAAACAAAATCTTGCTATGTAAATGTCACTGTTTATTCAATTTCATGTAGCATAAATTAAGTGGGACATTCTATAAAGACGTGGGACGAGGGACAGAAACCTAAAAAGAGCTGGCTAGTGGGTCACCCCAATCTCCACGGAGACAAGCAGGTGGCGAATCCTCCATCAGAAAAGTTACATCGTGCACATTTAAGTAGATGATGAATAATGGGTATGCGCATAAGTCCAAGAAAATGGGTTAGGGCTAGCAGAGTGATTGAAGATGCCCAGGTTTCCATCACCCCAGACACTTCCTCCTCAGCTGGTGTCCTTTCCATTTCATTCAAAAATACTCATCCACAGACACTGAATGATTTACTTTTACTATTTGTTTTAGGACAAAAGTAAACAGAACTGAACCTGACTGGAGGTAGAAAGTACAATCCGGTGGTCTGGAGTTGTAAACTAATATTGATGTATTTAATTGCTGTATTCTGTGACATTTCTTGTGTAGTATTCCTAACAGTGTTTTGAAGAATGACTTGATTCGGTTCAGAAAATAAATGACCCATGAGTGAACGGTCTCTCTCGGTCACTCTGCTCCGTTGACCAAAGAGGACAGTCAAGCCTTTACTTTTAAATCCAAGCTCTGGACTCCACCAAGTCTGAATTCTGTGCTATTTATGCATTTCCAGCATTTTGCATGAAATAGAATGTCTGTAATAGAATGTCAAAAATCCCTGGTGCAATCAGAACTGAAGTCACTTTACCTTTCATTATCTTTCATTTTTTTGTCCACGTGTTTCACTGTAAAAATCATAGCCATTGCCACTTACAATACAATTCAACATTATATACACTTGAGTCACTTTACCTGCTATTTATTTATTCTGTCTGTCTGTATCTGTCTGTGTAGTTTTTATGTCTGTCTGTCTGTCTACACCAGTGATTCCCAACCTTTTTTGCCTTGAGTACCCCCTAAGGTTTATTTCATGCTCAGAGTACCCCTTAACTTGAGTTTTAGGCAAATAAATGGGTTTACTAGTCAGATATAGTCAATTATTTCTATTATCTTTACTGTTTTATTACATTTATGGTCCAAGATGCTTCAAAAAGATGCTAAATTTACAACTTTTTTTACAAGTACATTTCATCTTCATTTAAAACCATTCCAAGTACCCCCTGGTAATGCCTCACGTACCCCTTGGGGTCCCTGTACCCCTGGTTGGGAAACACTGGTCTACACAACAATGGGGAATAGCCACTTACTGTACATAAGAGTTTATATCTGGTCTTTATGGTGTGCCTTACCTGCACAGTGTGTGAGATTTAAGGTTGTTTATCTTGTGTTTTCTTATTGCATGGCCTAATTTCCTGCTGTTCATGATGTGTACATTTCCCCACTGTGGACAAATAAATGTTATCTTATCTTTAAAGTAAACATATTTTTAATCAATTTATTTAGAGTTAATTTGCAAAAACAAAACATATGCTATTTTGGAGAAGAAGAAAAAAAACTTGGTTTAAATGGCTTATGATTTACTTTTCAAAAGCCAAATCTATTTTAGTGCAATAAATATATTATGACAACACCCCTTGAGTAAATCCCTGGAACTAAACTGTAATTAATAATGTGCTGAAGCTAGTAAAAAACAGCAACTTTGTGACAAATTTTCTGGTTTGTGTGTTTTTGCAAATTAACTCTTATTATTATTTATTCGGATTCTAATTTAAGATATTTTTGTAGGGCTGCTTGTGCCACGTCAATAAGACAGATAACTTAAATATTAATCATTTTGCTGTATTGTTGTCCACCAGTTCACACAGCATTTTATATTCTGGTTCTTCAGAAATGTATTTAGTATAATAATCTACTACAGAAAAAAAGAACAATATTGCTGTAACCCTTAATGAACTGTTCAGTGTGTTTGGAAAACAGGGATATTTTTATAGGAATTTATTAGAAAGGTCAAATGAAAAACAAAATGGCAGGTTGAGACGCACTGAATCCAAATGATCTTGATCAAAAAGCTCACATTCATATAAACGACTCACATTTACAAATCCTTAAAGGCAGACTCTTTCGGACTTATGCAGACGGAGCAGAGATCTTGGACTTGATCCAGTCCAGGTAGTTTGTGATGCGAGTGTAGACCCCGGGTTTGTTCTTCTTCCCGCACTGGTCGCCCCAAGACACCACGCCGTAAACCACATGAGCGCTGGGGTTTTTACAGGTCAGAGGGCCGCCAGAGTCACCCTGAAATACACCACAGAAACAGGATAGAGCTGTAACTCAACTGAAAATATCTGTGAACATTGTGATAAATTTGATGGTTCTATCCATTGTTGTATTATTATTTTTTGTATTATGGTAGAAACTGTAAACCAATGTGTATAAGTAATAAGTAGCAACAGTGGTAAAGTATGAAAATAGTCTGAAAGATCAAGGCTATCGTCCTCAAAAACCTACAGTACGTTTTTTTAACCTTCTGCCTATCTGTACTTTACAGTTGCATTATTTTTACGTCGTAGCCGCACTGATTGATGCTCTAATGTAATTGTCTTGTTACTTGTAATAATAGTAATATATTCTTGAATCTTGATCTCGAGGTGAATGCTATGGGTGACTTCACTTTATCATTGTTTAGTACTGCACTGTGAGTTTTCTAGTTGAGGGTCTGTTACCTGATTTTCTCATAAAATTGTTCCATGGTATTATATTAACCCATCTATATTTCATTCATATCCAGTTAAAGGAGTTTCTCTGTTTTTTTGTTTTTTTTTTGGACAAAATGTACTTGGTTTGCTTCTTGTCTCCAAGAGATTGTTTGGTTTTATTCCATCTCCAAGAGATTAGAATGTTTTATACCCTCCACCAGCAAACTACATAGTGCTCCATTAATACATACAAGTACATTTTTAGAAATTTAACTATAACTTTAAATTCCTTTTTGTGTACTTTTGTCTCTCTATTAGAAGTCTAATACGCAGTACAGATAGCGGTAAACACTGACCTGGCATGAGTCGACTCCTCCCTGCAGGTGTCCCGCACACAACATGCCGATGTCCAGGACTTTGCCATAGACTTCTGGTTTGGAGCATGTTTCTTGGTTAATCAGCAGCACTTTGGCCTCGAGCAGGTGCTGGGAGCCGTAAGTAGCTATAAATAGAAATCAGACATATGCATGTTTACACTCATACAGCTGTTTCACGCGCGTAACAACGCACAAAGCTGTTTCAAATGCTAAAGTATGCATTTATACAAATTGCCAGCATCACGTCTGGGTAGGCTTATTAAGAGCACTTTGGCATTAAACAGGTGCAGAAAATTGTGTAGCTATGTAAAAAATACTGCTTATGCAAAGTAAAGTGCCTTGTGGGATTAACTGTGATAAAAACAGTGTTCGAGTCCACTTTAATTTAACATTACAAAACATAGAAAAAAGTTTTCAGCCACAGTACTTAATACTATGTAATATTATGCTAGAAAATAATACTCCATTTGTAAAGAAAAGTTTTGTCATGTGAACATAACTCAAATGAAGTAGAAAAAAAAAGATAAAGGTTGTTGCGTGTAGTTAAATTGAAATATGTGTGTTGTTGTCCTTACAGTTCTCTGTGGCCCCCCATCCAGAAATGGTGCACTCCGTCCCATCAGGCAGTGGGGTGTCTGGGAGGCAGGCCGTCTTCACAAACTGAGACTCTTTAGCACACACTCCATTTTTTCCTTTCAGACGCAGCAAACCTATGGAAAGACACATGTACATGATTAACATGACGTAATAAAGTGAATAATACTATTTTGTTGTGTGGGGCTGGACTTGCCTATGTCATTGTGAACAGCGTTTGGTTTCTCGATGTAGTTCTCGTGCCGAATCGCCTCCACCACAGTTAGCACCTGCTCATTGGCTTCTTCTGCGGCGAGATCCTGGCTTCCCAAAACCACCCGCATGTCCTGATTTCTTGGACTGTTATAACACACAAAAGGATCTGTTTATGTGACACCACAAAATTAAACTGGAGGTCAGTTCAGTTTTCTTTGGTACAACTGTATAATTGTAAAAGAAAGAAACTCATTATGGATTGGGATGCAGCAAACATCACTGTTAGACATTGTCTCTGGATTAAGGAGGCATTTGAAACACGGTCCAACATGCTGAATAAATCGTAACGAGGGGGCCTTTTTACTCTCCTACACCTGAGATACTCTCCTGAAGAAGTCGGACAGCACCAAAACCTGCATAAATCAGCTGACAAGACACGTCACAACTAACCTGGTTTATGCCAGATTAAAATGTCTGTCACTCTGAATTTAGTTTGTGAACATCACGTCACTGATCACATCACATCAGTTGAAAAAGACAAGTATGAAAAACAAACAGTGGTCTGAAAAAAATATCTAATTTACCAAATGAACCTCACTGGACTGAAAGAGGAATCGACAAGCCCAGGATACTAATGAAGCTCGGCTTGGTGGATCTTGGCTGGAGGATTTAACCTATTGTACATGTTATAGTTTAATTATTGAAACTAGAGCCAGGAGGAAACCCACCCAGACACAAGGAGAAACATGCAAACTTCAGAAAGAAGTTACATACGGGTTCTAGGTATTTCTCTCTTCTGAGGTTAGTAAATTATGAAAGTTCCACCTTCGTAAAAGAACAAAAACCTATACAATTATGTCTATCATTATTTGTCTAAATATGTGAAAGTAAACCTGAGCACAGTGACATGTTTGAGTGGGCAAGGTTTTCGAGCTGTGTTTGTCCTGAGCACAACAGGGGAACCACTGACAAACAACCCACAACCCAGTGTAGTCTTTACTTACATGCAGTGTCCCGCGGTCAGCACCCAGCAGCTGGCGATGAGCACGCCTCCGCAGGTGTGTCTGTACGGCACGTTGAAGTTCTGAGGTTTCACTTGTATCGACGCTTGCCACGGAATGGCACCAGGATTAACTTTAAGACCCCCGTAGATACGAGTGATGGCTCTTTTGGGCTGTGGCAGTCCGCACGTCCTGAACTGTGCGTCGGTGGTGTTGGTGCCGTTCGTGGGTGTGCTGGCGGCAGTGGGTCCTGGGGTGCCGCCCTGGGTGGAGGTGGTGGAGGGTGCGGGTGGGGGTGGGACAGGCTCAGTGGGACCTGGAGGGGGAGGCACTGGTTCTGTTGGCTTGGGGGGAGGAGGGGCGGGCTCGGTCGGGTCAGGCTTGTCTGTGGGTTTTACTGTAGCTGGTTTAACTGTAGCTGGTTTAACTGTAGCTGGTTTAACTGTAGCTGGTTTAACTGTAGCTGGGTCATCTACGTCACACAAAAAAAAAAAAACAAGATTAATGTCATTTCAAGAAGGGAGTTCTGTTGAAAGAATGTGTCACGTTTTTATAACTCCATGTCAAAGTGGTCACTATTCACAGGGAAACTCTAACTGCTGGCTGCCATGTGGCCCATCCTTACCATGTGTTTTGGGACTGTCCTATTGCTCAGAAATATTGGAGTGAGATTAACAGGCACTCCAGACTGTCTTTTGTCAGTGCTATTTGAATCCCACTTGAGTTCAGAACTATGTACAGTATTTGGGTCTCAAACCTCCTGCCATGAACACAATAAATGGTTATATTTGGAGTATACTCTTAGCGGTGGGAAAGGAAGCCATCGTGAAGAAATGGATGACTCAAACAGAACCGACAATCAAGGACTGGACTGAAATTGTGACTGCAATTCGAAAAATTTCTCAATTTGAAAATGGACCAATTTGATAGAAGTTGGACTAAATGGGACTTTTATGCTGATTTGGTCGTGCCGGGATTTATTTAGATTTTTTATTTTGACTTCATTTTACTTCTCCAATGTGAACATGGATCTGGCTGGTTGCAACAGATGTGCAACTAACCACACAACAAGTCCAACTATGTCAAACCCCCAAAAAAGAATGATGATGTAACATGTTTTTGATCCTAACCTGTTGAGTCGTCACAGCGTCTGACGTCACAGTAGTCCCACCAGAGCCGGCGACCTTTTCGGAAAAAGCACCATGGTTTTTTAGAACCATCTGGATTTCTGTAACCAAAAAAAAAAAAAAGTTAAACATTTTTTCGTTGCTACTATTAAAATAATAAGCTGTTTGAAGTTTGATATTTCATATGGACAGTAAAGGTCCTCTTATTGCTGAGCTTCTGTGAGACTCTGAATGTATGACAGGTGGATTTAACCAATAACAGTAACGTGCGAATTTAAAAAAAAAGCAAATTGATTTAGTTACCTCTTAAAGGCACTGTAAATATATATGAAATGTGATAAAATTGCAATCTGGCTCCAATAACATTTGCCTACCCATTATCCTAAAGGGGACATACAGTATACAAAAAAATCGACTTTGTTGAGACAGTGTTCCCTCATCGTTAGTTTACTCAAAGTTGCATTTTGATTGATTCTTGCATGTTTGGTGAAAAAATAAGACACATGAGAGACACATGTAGAGTTCTAAAATGTCACTCTTCAAAAATGAAACAAGACAATCCATTGCTTTTTGCAGTTACATGTTACAACGAAGAGGGTTTTTTTGCAGTTTTGAACAGGAAGTGAATGGTTGTGAATGGACCATTTTTAGTACTAAGTTGTTTTAGGTGAATAGTGTGGTTTACAACGAAACAAAAGGGTAAATGATGAGCTGTGTTATGGTTCAATGCTAAGTACCGGAAAAATAAGAATATTATCTGTCCTTGAAGACAAAGTACAAAAAATGGTACTGTTAGATTCTAACTAAGAAGACGTAGCTGCCAACTCTATTTAGTGGTTCAAGAATTTGCACTTTACATTTCTAAATGACCCGATGTCTTTGAAAAGTCAGTCCTGACCTGCAGAAGTTGTGAGGGCCCAGTCCGTCCTCGTTCTCGTTGGCGTTGAAGGGGCTGATGCCGGTGTCCAGGAGCAAGTGAGAGTTCCAGTGCAAACATTCGTAACCGTCGTCAGTCTCACTCACATTGCCCCTGTAGGACTCTCCATCCCCGGTGTAGCAGTCACCCGGACCTGGAGGAGGACACCATAACACAGAAGACGTTCTTACACAGTGGTATGGCTGTTGTGCTGTGCTGCTCTGGTGGTACATGGATCGCTCTTGAGCAGTATTAATATTTATTAGCGCACCAAGGGCCAAACCTAATTTTGTGCTGCATTTAAAACATTTATTCGCAAAGAGATGATGATTAAATTGTGTTTTCAGAGCGTTGATATGGTCTCCTTTGCAACTTCTGACAGTCTTTTCACTAAAGATAATCAAATAGATACCCCTTACAAATCTCAGCACCCCTTTGCGGGCCAAATTAGACCCCGTTCAGGGGCCTAATTTGTTTATAGTACATTTTATCAACTTGCCTGGTTCAGAACTACTGTACTGTACTATTACAAACTATTTCAGACATAGGTTAACCTAGACCTAGTCCTCTTTTAGACCTGTAGGGTTTTGAAGCCAAACATTTTCCTATGTGGTAATGTGAGTAAAAATTTGGTTTGATGGTAACAGTTTCTTCATTTTTTGCAATATGTTTTCCTTTGACATTTTCTTATTCAAAAGCTTTCTATAACTTTGTACAACACTTTTGCAAGGAGTAATAAATGTGCTTTCTAAATACATTGACTTACAATAGTATTGTACATTTAAGACAATAATCTACTGCCAAACATATTTTACTTCTAATTCAGTTATACATTCATTTATATCATACAATTTTATGTTGATTCTGTAGAAATGTTAGATTCACATCGTTGACTTGACTTGTTCAACTGATAAAGTGGTACATATTTAATTGCACTGCAAAAACAAATATTTATTTGTTGGAACTAGATTATTATACTTGTTTCAAACTGTTTTTTCTGACTTGTTTGAAAACATATCTTTTTACTTCAAGCCAAATCATTCGCCAGTGTGGGTTAAGATAATAATAATAATAAATAATAATACATTTTATTTATAAGCGCCTTTCAAAACACCCAAGGACACTGTACATGACAACAAGAAATAAAAACAACAGAATAAAACCCACAAACAGAACTGGATGATGGTGTTGGAGTGACTGAGTTATGTGGAGTAGGATTGTCTGAACAGGTGAGTTTTGAGTCTGGATTTGAAAAGTGGAAGGGTGTCAATGTTGCGGAGGTCAGGAGGGAGAGAGTTCCAGAGCTGAGGAGCAGAGCGGCTGAAGGCTCTGCCCCCCATTGAAACAAGACGGAAAGAGGGGACAGAGAGCTGGAGAGAAGAGGAGGACCGGAGGGAGCGAGAGGGAGTGGAGATGTGGAGGAGGTCAGAGATGTACGGTGGAGCCAGGTTATGGATAGCTTTGAAAGTGGTAAGGAGAATTTTGAAGTGAATCCGTTGTTTTATGGGGAGCCAGTGAAGTTGTTGGAGGATGGGGGTGATGTGATGGTGGGAGGGCGTCCTGGTGATGATGCGGGCTGCAGAGTTTTGGAGAAGCTGCAGTTTCTGGAGGGATTTATTGGGGAGACCAAAGAGGAGAGAGTTACAATAATCGATCCGGGAGGTGACTAGACTGTGGACAAGTATGGCTGTGGTGTGAGGAGTGAGAGAAGGGCGGAGACGAGAGATGTTGCGAAGGTGGAAGTAGGCAGAACGGGTGATGTTGTTGATGTGGGAGTGGAAAGAAAGGGTGCTGTCGAGGATGACACCCAGACTCTTGACTAATTGTAGTACCCCAGTGGCTAATTTATTTTCTAATTTTAAGTTAAATTAATGTGTAATCAGCCAGAAATACCTTGAAACCAGTGAAACATTCTGCATCACATCAGCAATTCAATCTCGAGTCAAATCTACTCAAACCCTGATGAAAATGACATAGCTGTGTGCAGTGTACCAATTACCATAAAGATGTTGCACCACAAACACCTTTATTTGAGAACGTACTTGGCCCTGTTAGCATTAGCTTCAGAACAGGCTAAAGTTGGACCTGAGTGACTTAGGGTTGCTGTAATATTTACCGACTCTGCAGTAGCGTCCACTGAACCCTTGGGAACACTCGCAGTCAAAGTCATTGCCGTCTCTCACACACATCCCTCCATTACGGCACGGATTTGGGTCACAAACAGAATCTGAAAACACACCATCTCAAGTTTTTAGTTTAGTTTGTGCACCTAAAGCAGGAATGAAGTGTTTAAATGCATCAAAGAGCTCTTTATGACAGTTTTATTGTTGAACACAAACATTTGCAAACATTCTAAACATTACATTACATTATAAAGCAGTTTAAATGAGGCTAAAAACATAATACGCCAGCTTCAAAGTTACTTCAGGAGGCTTTTTATGAGTAAACATCACTTTAAGATGGAAAAAAGCACAAAACGGTCATATGATAGGACAAAAATCTGTAAGAATAAATCAAATAATAAAGTTTTGTCTTACACTGGACACAGTTTGGAGGCTTGAATGGCTCTTTGCATTTGCACTCGTAGAACGGCGGTGTAGAGGTCACCACGCACTCTCCACGGCCACATCTGCCTATTCTACAGTGTTTGGGACCTGGAGAAGTAGAAAAGTTACAAATGTATCTAATGTTCTTAAAATACATACCATTTTGTATTGATAACTGGGTTTTCGTCCTACCTCTTTCACATTTCTTGCCCTTAAACGGCTTCGGACAGTCGCATTTGAACCTCCTCTTGCCTCTCTCTTTTTCTTCACAAACTCCGTTATTACGACAAGGATTGGGGTTGCAGCGACCTGGGACAAAAACACAACCTTTTTAAAGGACGCTCAGCTCGTTTCTCCTGCTGCAGTTTGAGTCTTTATGAAAACCTGGGCAAGTGCCTTTCACGCAAATGAAAGTGGCTCAACCTTGAAATGTCCTTTTATTTACTATAAGGACACATAACTCAACTTTAATGAGCTTTTAACCCTGTTACAACAGTGTTTCCTCGTCATTTGTTTAGTCAAAGTTGTGTTTTGATTGATTCCTGTGCTTAGATAATTCCTGTTTTCACCTACCCCCTATCCCCACCCACATCCCTGAACATGGCTGTGAGAAATGAAGACTTCTAAAATGTCACGTAGCCCCTTTTCAAAACAAACATGTAAATGACAATCTGCTGCTTGTTAGCGTAAAGGGGTGGGGCAGTTAGAACAGGAAGTCAACGATGTTGTTTCTATTATGAGGCCATTTTAGATCAATATTGCAGTTTACAATGAATAAAATGTTCTACTTATGTTTTAGTTCAATATAAAAACCTGAAAAAAGCCCAATATGTATCCTTTAAAATGTACTTGCAAAGAAACGTTTAGGCCTGTCTAAATGTGGAAAGTGCATTTTTGTCTTGATTTTCAACCAGTGTGCCAGGGAACACTAGTGTGCCTTGAGGTTTTGCCAGGTATGCCTTGAAAAAATGTCCAATTGAGTTAACAGATTGACAAATGTGGATGTAATTGACCAATTTACTTTTTTGGAGTGTCCTGAGCTACTTCTGCACTAAAAAATAACACCAAACCATCACTATTACCAAATTTAAAGAAAAAGACAGTGGCACAAACATTAGTTGGCTTGTAATATACCATATTTTTTTAACTAAATGGTTTGTTTTAGTAATGTTTTTGTAGAAGTTGGTGTGCCGTGGTAGCTTTTAAACCCAAAAACTGTGCCACAACCCAAAAAAGGTTGAAAAAAACTGCACTAAAGCATAAAAATAAAAGCGTTATTCCCGATACAGTCACTGCATACAGCGACTGCATTGGGCCAGACACTTTCAGCCACATATTCTACCTGTTTGTTTTATGCAGATGTGACACAGAGTTATATGTAAATGACCGCATATATTTTCCTTTTCTTTTCTTTTTTTTTTTACTTTTCACTTCCACTCAAAGCACTTTACATCAAGGAACTACTCCCCCTTCCACACATTCATACACCAGCGCGCACAGACATTAAGGACGAGGGTGGTTAAATGTCTTGCAAAAGGGCGCAGCGACAGGATGCACTTGAGAGAGCAGAGGTCGAACCACTGACCCAATATTTAACACGCCAACCTTTGGATCAGAGGGGAAACGCTTGTGAAAGTCAATATTTTTTTTAGAAATTGAACTTCTACGAGCACTTTATTGCCCTTTTTGCACATTACGGGCCCACTGCTGGTCTCTGGTGTGTAGTTCCTCACCGTCCGGTTCCTGGAGTTCATAAAGCCAGTCGCTGCTGTGGTCTTCGTCGTCGTCGTCGTCACCACCTCCAAGAAGTATCTGGAAGAATTCATCTGGGACAGCACACTCAGTTAGATCACATGCATAGCCGCGGGAACTAGGGGTGCAGAGGGTGCAATAGCACCCCCTGCTGGATGGTAAACTCAATGGGAACTGTGGGAACAGGCTCATTTCTGGTTTTGCCCTGAGCAAAACTATATCTTTTCTAGGTAACATTATAAAACGACACAGTTTCTGTTCTAATAAATATGGTATTTTTACTTTTATCAAATGTTTTTGCAGTCAACTATATGCCTGCAGGTTAAAGTCAGGGAAAACTAAACCTGCGATGGTGCGCGGCGCACTGACCTGAGCGCGCAAACGGCTGTTTACCGCTGTTTGTATATTATTCTCCTAAGTATGACAAAATAAACGAGGAAATGACAGCCCAAGGCTGGATTAAGAGGTGAAACTACACCGCGGACGCATAAATGTTTGGACTTTGCTGGAGTTACAGGCTGCATGTGCAACAACTCGAGTTTGAATCTGACGCGACGCATAAAGACCAAAGGGAGTTTACACGGAAAGACAGCGGCACAAATCCACGTTTCCTCGTCTCACAGAGGTGGGACTTTGCTTCATCTGAGCGTCTGAGGTGAGTGAACTGATGAAGTCACCGTACGTCGCGGGGAAACTCAACTGTAGTAAACAGCTCGTTGTTGCACCTGTGGCTGTCATAACACTGTGTCCTACTGTGTTAAACATTGATATTATTTACATATGCCCTGTTGACCATCGCCAAATGATATTTTCACGCGTAGAAGTCGAGGCTCATGATTTCATACAGACACCTGCTCGTGTGTGTGTGTTTGTGTGTGTTAGTGCGTGAAGTGAGTCTGGGCGCTGACGCTGTCCCGTAGCAGAGAGTCAGGAGCAGCGTCTAATAATTTACTCTTTGTGCCTTTTTTCTGGTGTATCTTGATCATTCTATAGACGTTACATGGGTCCTGACGCTATTTTTGTGTGAGTACCCTTAGTTGGTCCTAAATAAACGTATGTAACTGCACGAGAAAAAAAAAAAAAAAAAAAAAAAAAAACTGCACCCCCTCTCAAAATGACGTTCCCGCGGCTATGATCACATGCCATTGCTCCGTTTCGCATAGGAGAAAGTCAAAAGGTTGTCGGCTCTGACCGGTGGTGATGGCTTCAAACCGCCCTCTGCCGCGGTTTCTGCCGTGGTGTTTACCGCCGCGTTTGCCGGGATGATGTTCGTGCTCGTGTCCGTGGTTTTTCTCTTTCTTTTCCTTCTTCATCTGATTGTTGGAAAGAAATATTCACACAACAGCAACAAAATCTAATGCATACAATAATCTGTAAATAAATAAAAAACATGTTTCAAATAAATGTTTATGGTGATATGTAATTCATTTTTCAGACATTTCTCATTTATCTAATAATTAAACCTCAACTAATACATTTAAAGACACATTTTAACACAATTCTGCTGGATTGAGTTTAGTTTATAGTTTTTATTTGAAGGGACAATGTACACAGGCATTAAGCTCATAAAAAACAGAAATGTTCCACACCAGATTATAGTTTAATGGCTAGTTTCCATCTGCAATACCTGACATAATACTATCTGAATATAGCAATCGTGAAAATGATCAAGATATTTATTTTTGTTAATACATCCCACTCCTAAATAAGACAGACAAATTGATATTGTCCTACTTTCTGTTCTTGATTTTTCACTGGGACATAATTCAATAATGCTAGAAAATTTTAATTCGATTTTTTTTTCACTGTAAAAACTGTATTTGTGTTGACCTACTTAAGATGAGACACTACAGCAAAACTCCCTTTTTTCTTTTTTTTTGTTCTTTTTTGGTCAGTTTGCTCTCTATCAGCTTTCATGTGGAAATAACAAACTTGTCCAGTCTGCTCCTAAAGAGAGACATTTGTAACATTTATTTTTTCCCCCACATAAAGATTACCTCTTGTAGTAGCTCCTAAACACACACACAAAGCTTTAAAATCTTAAACTTAACAAGATTTTAACAGAACATAAAGAAGTATTTTTTAATGTCTAATTCTAAACCTGATTTATTAAAGTTAAACATTTAAAAATATCCAATTTTCAGTCAGATCTAGTTCACTCAAAAACTAAATAAGAAATTCAAACTCCCCTCAGTAAAGTTTTTTATAACTAATGTGTACAAAATGAACCAAGAAATATAAACCTGGTTCTGTCTATTTTTCAGATTTAAATGTCTTGAATGTGTGACATTTTTACAATTTTTACAAATGAAATGCCTTATATGAAAACATTACATTATGAAGAACTAGTAATACATTTTCTTACATTTATGAGCGTAAACTACAGGATAAATTTAAGATTTTTCCTATTCACCTGCAGCGTCTCATCTTAAGTAACATTAATTTTGTTCCGACTGTAAATTGTCCAAGTAAAAATTCTCAAATATTTTAAGTACTATTAAACCTAAACAAAGTGATAATGTAGCTGTAAGGTATTTTATTGGGTACATTTACTGACTCCATGCTGTGTTTCTATGTTTTTTAATTAATTGTAAAGTAATTGGCCCTGGTGGGATTAACAAAGTTGTCTGAATCTTCCTCTTTGATTTCTTACCTCACATGAGACGAAGAGCAGGGCCAGCAGCGCACACAGCAGCAGGAGCCTGAGCGTCATGACGGCTCAGGACCAGGAGGACCACGACTGGGACGTCCCGCTCAGACACACTCTATAACACAGACCTGAGCACACTGACCTTTGATCCTCGGAGTCTGTGGGCTGACTCTGCTGTATTGATCCAATTTTTCTGTTTTAATTTAATATTATTATTATTACAGCAAATGTTTCGTAATGTTTCATAATAATGTCTGAATAAAATGAATGATGGCGATGAAAATTTAATTAAAGAATTTTCGCACAAAGTAACATTCTAAGTTTGCCTGTTTGCAAAGATTGTTTATTTTGATGTAGACTTTGGTTGTGCCTTTTTCAATCATTCACTAACACACTGAATTACATCCAAGAATGGATTGATTCCATGCGTAAGATGCCAAACGGATCTCAAAAAATAAAAGCAGGACATTCTCAAGGGACATTTTTGTTCATTGTGATCACATTGGTCCAGTTCAACCTAAAGCACACAATGAGTGATGAACACTGTGAAAAACAGCTGCCAGTTTGTACCATAAATCTGTAGTTTGACAATCTACAATACAAAAAGGTATGTCGTATTTTGTAAAACATATCTAGCAAACAACTCAACATTGTCATCTGTCTATTCAAAAGGAGCAGTCATGTTAAAGGTTTTAACTTTTCTGATGAAGAGTCCGTCACCTGCTTGTCTCATGAAAAGGTTATTACTTTATTTACCTTAAAGCTGGGGTGCCTGGTTTTCCCGTCGTGAAACTTCAAGTAGGTATTTTAATCTGTCAAACTCTGAGCTCTCACAAACCAACTGGAACATCGTTAACATTGTCATGCATTCATTTTATGCATGTGGACAGCTTTGAAATTGTTTTTTCTGGCAAGTTTGAAACCACAGATTTCAAAAGCACTGGTTTCGAGTCTCTCGACAATCTCGACCTCGAGATTGAGGACATGGAATATTCTATTATTAGCTGCAGACAGTGTGCAGCATTTTTCACAGATTGTTACTTTTATAAGATATTCTTTAGTGGAAAACAAAAATGTACAAAAAAATGTCAGTACCCCAGCTTTAAACGTTCCACAATATAAACTTCTATATCTTTCCTTTTTTTCAGTTACTGGTGTTGTTTTTTGATTGACAAAACATTCTTGGGTTTATGTCAATTTGCAGAACATTCCAGGCAGAGAAAAGAAGGTTTTGGACCCATCTAAAAATGTACATAGTGCCCCTTTAACTATCATAGGTCACTGGTGGGAGACGGTGCATTACAGATCCGTATTGGCTTTGTATTGGTCCCGTTATGATCGTGACCAGGACAGAGTGCCAAGTGTAGACTATCAGCGAACGTCCCGACACAGAAGGAGAACAGGGGCGTCATCTTTTCCGCCTCCAAAAACATGACCTGTCCCGCGGGGAAACTGCACAGCACCCCGACGTGACTGTAGCGTTTCAGAACGGGCAGCTGGTGTGGGATACCTCCATGCCACGCCGTGTACTCGCCATCGAAATACTCCATACACCAAGACTCTTCCCCTCGGCCCAACCAGCACGCCTCACTGGGACCTTTGCGTGGGATCGTGGGGTACGTGACGCCCAGTTCCCAGTAGGATTTCCCGCTCACGTCCAGTTCAAAGTAATGGCGTCCGTGGCTGAAGGCCTGGGTGCTGAGGACGTAGAGGGTGGAGTCGAAGCGGGTGCGGTGGTCCGGGACGTCCTGCCAGGAGTCACTGTAACTCACGCTCTCTCCTCCAGAAGACAGCAGGAGTTTGGGATGAGCGGAGTCAGGGTTCAGATGGACCTCGGAGGTGTCTGTGCAGTGAAAGGACATCCGTAGGTCAAGGTTTGTTTAAATAGCACGTTTAAAATACAGTCACCAAGGCAGAAAGTGCTGTGCAAATGTAGAATTACAAGGAAAAAACAAATGTCAACCCACAAAGTAACAGGTTTAAATAATATAAAGGATAATAAGATCGACAAGCAGTATGCTGTATGGAGAAAAGTCAACAAAGAGTAGTTTCTGGTGGCCAATTATTTTTTTTAAAACTACAAAAATAAGACAACATACATGTCACCATATTCTTTAGGGTGCACTATGTAACTTTTATGGTGAAGGGTCCATCATCTGCTTGTCTTAAAAGGGCTTGACCTGATTTTTACTGTTAAAAACATGATTTTAATTTTAAAGACAAAAATTATGCATTGTTATTTGCCTTTAAACATGCTCTTGAGTACCTTAAATGTTTTGAAAAAAAAAACAAAAGTTTATTATGTATTAAATTAAAGGATTTATCTGTTGCATCCAGGCAGCAGAAAGCACCTAATGCTATATATATTTAGTTATGTTATCACCTTAGCAGTTGCAGTTATTGTGTTTAGCAGAACAAGTCTGGCGACGATTTAAGGACTAAAACCAGCAGAAGATTCTCGGATAAGTGACGTATGGGGGGAGAAGATTCTCAAATAAACATTGCTCCAAACAGCGTGAATTAAACTAAATGCAACTTCAGGTATGTTTTTGATGACAGAACGTTGTTAGAACATGATTAAAAACTCAAAAAAGTCTCTGTAACAGACTGTGGGTCTTTTAGAGTCTTTGCAGCGGTCCACAGTAGACCTGTTTTCTCACAAAACAGATTTTACTTTATTACATGAAAAAAGTCAGGTAAAGTCCCTTTGATGAAGATTCTGCTTTGTGTGTAAAGGACGCGTCACAGTATGGCATTAAACAGCGTCCTGGCATATATTTTAGGGTTTATTATTGCTTGAAAACACTTTGGAAAAACATGCATTTTTACTGTGAGCAGGCTTGCCTCTCCACAAATCTGACCTGTAACTAGTCCCGGTGCTGCCACTCACTTGCCCTCATGGAGATAAATATGTTTAATGTCATCTCCATAAGAAAAGTAGGTGGCGAACATTCCACCATAAAAGTTACATATAGTGCACATAATGAGTTGATCATTACCACTGAAAACACAAGTAAGTATTTCTTTCTTTTTTTTCTTTTTTTTTTTTTTAAATAGTAGGCCTACATTATAAGATAATTATGGTGTATGTTATTAGGTCTGAGATAACTTGTGCCTGGAGTGTCCAAACTATGGCTTCCTAATTACACATTAGCCTGAGCAGTACTTTTTATGGCTAATTTAAAATCCTCTACCATCATATCCTCAATACTACGTTTTGATGTGAGACAGACCTGATATTAAAGGTCCCATATTCTGCTATTTTCCCCTTTACACAGTCTATTCTAAGGGCTTTGTTGATAAAATTTTGCGTTGTGTAATATCCATAACATAACAGTTTCCAAAAAACACCCATTTCTTGGACTGGCCCCCCTCCTTGCAAAAGCGCAGTGCCGTGTGTGGTGGTAGTTTCAGTTTTAAACTTGACTCTTTCAAAATCACTCAGCGAGAAACAACCAAGCTTGGTTGCTTGAGTGATTTTGAAATATACCAAGCTTGGTTGTTTCTCGCTGAGTGATTTTGAAAGAGTCAAGTTTAAAACTGAAACTACCACCACACACGGCACTCCGCTTTTGCAAGGAGGGGGGCCAGTCCAAGAAATGGGTGTTTTTTGGAAACTGTTATGTTTCCAAAAAAAGATTTTCAAAGTCACTCAGCGAGAAACAACCAACCAAGCTTGGTTGTAATGTAGTACTGAGGATATGATGGTAGAGGATTTTAAATTAGCCATAAAAAGTACTGCTCAGGCTAATGTGGGCTAATTAGGAAGCCATAGTTTGGACACTCCAGGCACATCTGGACACCCCCGTCTTATGTGAATGATAAACATTGATAAATAGGTCTGAATAAGTAAACGTGTAGTGTTGTGTGGACCTACAGCTGTGCAGGAGTTTCTTGAAGAGCGGCGTCTGTGACTGGATGAGCTGCAGCAGGTTGTGGGTCAGATTCTGAATCTGCTCTGATTTGGCCTGGTCCAGGGTCACATGACTGGGGTCAGTGTGGGTCAAGGTCTCCAAAACTCTGAAGGGAATCATCAGAGAAAACACTTTACATCGAGCAATCAGCAAGTTTGTTCATCATAAGAAGTAGTATTACCTCTCCTCTGTGTCCTCCAGCTCAGCGTTAAAGAAAGACTGAAACATGAATCAAAATGAGTATGAAAGGTTTTTTCATTATTTATACTTATTTGTACGATTTTAAGATGGTGGTTTGATAATTCACTCACACACAAAAAATAGTTTCAAGACGATTTTAGCTTTTTGTAATTGTTTTGTGGTTCATAGTTGCAGCAGCTTTTATCATTATCATCATCAACAACAAACAGACAGCAGTTATCAATAATACAATTCAGTTGCGTCTTTTTTCTACATCTCAGTTCTGCCGAGATCCGATTAGCTACCTGCCCCAAGGCCCCAAACTTACCCAAATGATCTGTTTCTACACCTACCCTTTCTTTCTCTCTTTCTCTCTTTCTCTCTTTCTCTCTTTCTTTCTTTCTTTCTTTCTTTCTAACAACAACAACAACTACAGCAACAACAACAACAACTACAGCAACAACAACAACTACAGCAACAACAACAACAACAACAAAAGCAACAACAACAGCAACAACAACAACAAAAGCAACTACAACAACAACAACAACAACAACAACTGCTCTTTCTCTTCTTTCTTTTTTACGCTCTCTCTCCCTTTCTCCTACCCCCCCACTCTCCCTTTCTCCTACCCCCCCTCTCTCTCTTTGTCCTACCCTCCCTCTCTCTCTCTTTCTTTCTCCAACTCTCTTCCTCTTTCTTTGTCCTACTCTTTCTTTCTTTCTCCTTCTCTCGCTCTCTGTCTTTTTCCTATTCTCTCTTTCTCCTACTCTCTCCCTTTATTTCTCCCTCTCTCTCTCTCTCTTTCTCCTACTCTCTATCTTTATTTCTCCCCCTCTCTCGGCCTCTTTTTCTTCTTCTTCTCTCAGCTCTCCCCCTTATCTCTGACGTCTTTGGTTCTTCACATTCTGGGGCCTTTTTTAGATCAGAATGGCTTAAAGCTGTAAGAAGTGGAAACCGTACAGGGAATTCGTTCCTTGAGTTCCTTTTTTTGACAATGAATTCCTAATTTATTACATGTTTGAGGTTCAAGGTTGATTTGTCATTTCAACATGCAAAAACAACATGACAGAACGATATTGATTCCTCAAGGCTGAGTGATGGTTTAAAAGAACATAAGAGCAACACTAAATGTCAATAATAATAAGATACTAATCACCATTGTTTCAGGCTGCAGATGTATTTGCTCCATGGCCAGCGTGAGTCTGTCCAGCTCCTGCTCGAGCTCCTGGACGAGGGAGCAGTTCCTCTCCATGAAGCCGTCCAGAGCCGAGACAGCAGCGCGCTCCTCCATCTCCAAATGGGACAGTGTGGTCCTCAAGTCCTCGTCCAGAACATCACGAATCTCCTGGTACTTCAAAATGATGCTCTCTCTGATGCAGCAGGACTTTTTCTGAGGCATACACAAGTCACACTCCCTTATATTTGAGAACATTTTGAAGAGCTCTTTATGTTTAAACTTACTGTGATGTCAGACTGGCGAGCAGACAGTTTCCTCAGCCGGTATTTAACGGCGTCACGTTGCTTTTTGAGGTCCTCTTGCTGCTTTTCTAATGTCTCCTGTTTGAGTTAAAAATTAGTTCAAACGTCTGGCTTTGAAGTAAATATTTTGTTTTTTGTTGTTACCATTTCCATGTATAGACACAATTTAAATTTTTAAATTTATGATTTGATGACAAAATTACCAAATTATTTTGTTGCTTTAGGCCTCTATGGGTGAAGCAATCCATTACTTTCAATGTGTCAGAGGCTGAGCTGCTCTTTCACCCAGTGTTCAACAAGAGCAGACGGCAAATTTTGAAGTTTTATTGTGCTAAATACAGACGCAAAGATATGGAGAAGAATAAAGTGAACAAACTGTCCAAATTTGTATAGTTATCCAAAATGCTAATGTTAGCTGCGGGCTAAATTCTACCACAACGCTTGTGCTGCTGAACGATGCGTTTATTTTTCTGAGGTAAAGCCTCAAAGTCTGTTGAGACCAGGTTGTGACTCAATTAAAATGCACATAATTTGCAAGGAAACGTATTCAAAATGGGACAAAGTTGAGTTTGCTATTGAATCAACAGAGTTTCCGTGTCTCTAACTTATAAACTTAAATTATTCCACCAGCAGCGCATCATCTCACTTTCTCCTATATCTGCATCTTCGCATTAAATAAATAAATAAAAATATATGGTAGCAGCCTTATTGAGTGATATTGTTTTAACTGCTTCACTCCAGTCCTTACATCTTCTGCTGGAAACAATTACATTTTGTCAGCACAGAAATAAGGGCTCAACTACTTAAACCAATCATCTCTACATTACTTGAAGTTATAAAGCGACATATAAAAACAAAGTCGTGCACAAATATAAAAACTACAGTACACTGAAATAGACAAAGTGAAGTCTGAAAACAGGAAGTCATTCAAATGGCTACAATAATCTACTGCAGGAAATAATGTGTGCAAAAGGAGGTCATCTTTGTTCAATACTGTATGTTTAACCTGAGATCTGGAATGAGGAAAAATATGACACTGAGACGAACGAGGTGGAGCTTGTTCAGAACAGCAGTACTTCTGTGGAAAAAGTTGTATTTTGCATTTGACCCATTCAACGATAACAGATGTAACTGATGACCGCACTGAAGTTTAAAGATCTGAGCCAAAATCCTGGTACCTGGTCTGGTATGGTCTGGCTGACGGACTCTGCACTGCAAATAGTGTTTTTTCATGACAATTACAGTGGTCAATATTGTCATTTGGACTGATTTTCCCCAAAATGTCTGACTAAAATTAGCCTCAATTCAAACTAAAGCTGTTTCTGAACCCTTTGCAGTTCAAACAATTGGCTAGACTCTTTGTGTCTCTGGTGTTTGATTGTGACTGATTTGCACAAAGGAAAACCAGATTTCAAATACCACCTGGATTTTTGTAAATATAAAGATGCTGCTGCTGTTTGGACTGACAGACATTAGATTAGACATTTGGTTTTGACAATTCCCTTTTCATAAATTCTAAAGCTTGAAAAATCAGATTTAGGGACTTGAATTAAAGATCCAGGGGGAAAGACTATAAAATGCCTATTAAAATGTTGTTAATTATGTACAAGTTAATTATAATTCACCACAGAATTAAAAAAAAGAGTATATCACTTGCTTTTATGTTTGATATGCCTAGGACCTTGACAGTTAAAAAAATAGGACTTTTTTTTTTTATTTGAACATCTATAAAGGTACATCACATTGTTACAGCTGGGGTACCTAACTTTCACACAGCAAAACCAGAATTAGGTGTTTCTTAGCTCTCACAAACCCTACAGCACATTAACATTAATAATATTAATGTTAATATCCCAAAACTTTAATTTTCAGATGCCAGCTCAGCTTCAGAACTGCTTATTTCAGAAGCGCAGTGAAACTCCTGCGATTGCCCAAGCGCAGCCAATCAGAGAGCTCCTTTCAGTTCTTATTTCAGGGTTGACTAGACATAAAACACTTTATTATCAGATGCAGGCTGTGCGCAGAGATCTCACTTTTATCACAATTTGCAGCTTTTCAGAGATACTATTTTTGGGCAAAAGTTAAAAATGACAAAGTCAAGTACCCCAGCTTTAAGTGGTTTAAAACTGATAGACTAGTGGTAAATTATAGTGTTGTGAATTAAATGTGCAAAAGAGGACATCTTTGTTTGAGCAGCAGCAGGTCAATCAATACTCTCTGGTTCAAATCCAGTTAATTTAAAAGCTTCAGAGTCAGTCACGGACTCTCACCTCAAACGACATCTGTGAACTAACCCAAGTTTATTATGAAAAACACCGTAACAAATATGAATATGAAGAATAAAACAGAGACAGTGGAGGTGCTTTGGTTCAGCAGAGGCTCGTGTTGTTCATGGTGGTTTAAAGCTTTATTGGCTTCAATTTCAATACAACAAATGGCAGTGTGGGTTTTTCAATTATAAAACATTTGAAATACAGTTGGTTTGTTTCACTTTGCCGATGGTTACTGCATGTGGCGTTCAAATTTCCAATACATGTAAAGGGAGAGTGTCTGGCGGTGTTTAAATGGGAGCCTGAGACTTTTAATTTGAAAGGGCAAGAGGAAGTGGTCAGGCAGGAGATTTCTTTCATTTGTTGATCGAGAGAAAACAGTGCATGGGTCAGCACTCGAAATGTTTTTCAAAGACTCACTGAGCCGATTCTTGCAAACTTTGGACTAAAAAATAACTATTTCAGCCCCAAAAAAGGAGGGAAAGCGGACGTATGTTCAAGCTATACAAGCATGGACTTTTCAAAACGGCGCCATGAGTTTTTTTTTCTAATTACAAAGTTCCACAGGAGCAACATATAATAGAAGAATAAACAGGCAAGAAAAGGACAAAATATGAGCACTCGGAGCAAAGCAAATCAAGCAAATCATAGTTTTAGATATCGTTCATTCTTTGTCATTTTTGGAAGAGAAGTCCCATTTTCTGTCTATTTTTTTGGACAGTTCAGAGTTCAAAAGTCTTGGGAAGTACCTGGAGAGAAAAGGTGTCATGGCTTCCTCAAATGTGTCCAGAAAAAACAAAACAAGGAGTAAAAAAATCAACCCAAAATCCTATAACTTTTGTTTGTTTTTTACAGTTGTTGTGTGCTATCCGGACGAATGTACAGTAAATCATGCTAGAAGAGCTTGGCCTTCTTTTTCATGTCGTTGCGTTTCCACAGAGGAAGCCTGTCAAACTCCTGGATCTCCATACCGAAGATGTCAAAGAACGTTTCGGGAGCTAGGTGGCGCTAGAGGAATGAAAACAAGGAAAGAGAAACAAAAGAGGGGAAGGGAGGGGTAATTGTGGTTAGCGTTAAAGCCCCGACAACAAGCACTGGATACTGCTCATTCTTTGGTTTAATTGTGTAACGTTTTTACACAGAGCAGAGAATTTCAGTATCATTGCAGGCAGTAGCTGTTGACACAAATTATCAAGCAAATCTCAAGCCTGGGTAAAAGAAAAAAAATATTGTTTCTTTTACCAGTTAACAGAGATATTATGAGTTGATAAAGTTGTGTTGGACCTTGATGTTTTTCCCTTTGTAAACTCAAATAGTAAAGATCTCCCAAAACTCTGGAACTGCAAGTAATTAAACGTCCAATAAACCGTGGCTGGTCAAAGGTTTGTTTTCTGATAAATGTTGATTATAAAGGTGCACCATGTAACTTTTCAGGAGGAGGGTACGGCACCAGCTTTTCCTTATGGATACAGTATGTAGTTATTTTTACACTTTTTGTACGTCACATTATTGGATGAAATGTATCTATCTCCAGGAAGAAGCCACTGGAACAAGTTACAAGACAGATCTTGCTCAGCTCACAATAATAATCCATGTCTTTACTTTTTTAGCAATCACCTGTAATTGATTTAATGGATAGATGAAACTTAACTGAGACTAAATTCAGTGTTAAAGCTGGACTAGGCTGGACCTAAACCAAGATTAGAATAGGACCAAACCAATTCTAAATCACTGCTAAACTGGGCTCAAACCAGGACCAAAAGAGGACAAGTGTGAATGCACCATATATAGTTACATAAATAGAGATACGTAGATATTTAGATAGAGTTATAGATATTTAGATCGATTCATAGATATTTAGATAGAGTTATAGATATTTAGATCGATTCATAGATATTTAGATAGAGTTATAGATATTTAGATTTATAGATAAATAGACAAATAGATATTTAGCTAGATATATAGACAGATAGATATAGACAGAGTGAGAGATAGATAGATATTTAGATAGATATCTTTATTTATATTTTATACTGTATCTTAATACTAATATCTTTTTTGACCCTTGACACCTGTTGTATTTTATCCTTGATGCCTATTTTATGATGACATTTCCATGGAGACAAGCAAATTTACATGGTGCACCTTTAAACAACACTATGTCATATTTTCCCATACTTTAAGAGTTCTTCTAAATGAGAAAGTAAAAACTGCGTACCTCTAGTCTGGTCCTGTCGACGTCGCGGGGCAGTTTGGCTCTGCCTCGACTGGTGATCATCAACATCTCGTACGGGTAAACCTTCAGAGGGAGACAGCGCTCAGTACAAAACAAACTCACAACTGCATTTGTAGAACACTTTTGAAGTATTTTTCTATGACATTAGTTCACTGTGCTGTGGAAGAGGTCTGGCACGAGACGAGGTGTTTCAGGATCATTGGGATAATGCGGGTTCATGATTAATTCTGTGTAAAACGTGCAGTTGATTCGGGTAAAAGGAGAAGACAAGAAAACAATTATGCAACATGTTGTATTTTTAGATTCAAGCTATAAAAAGAATCATCATATGGGTCGCATGAATCCACAAGGGAATGAATGTCCTCGAAATCCAGATGCTGCTGAGAACGTGAGCCAAGAGAGGAATAAATCTACACTCAAGAAACGGTACAGATACGTCAATGTATACAAGTACTCAAGTAGAATTATATGTTTTTGTGCCATAATTTGGACTAAGGCATGGCAAATACTGATAATATATTCACATTAACAACATTAACATTGCAACACAGTTTGTAGTTAATATCTCTGTAATTACTTGGCATGAAACAAAATATACAAAGTTTAATGTTTTCTTGTAATGAAATCTAAAATGAAATGATTTCTTTACAATAGCATCAAAAACTGGAGCAATTACTTACGATACTACTTTATATTCACATTCATTATCTTCAGTAAAAGCACAATTTCAAGTTAAATTGCTGCTATTAAACAAATTTAAACTTAACTGTATGTTTTCTACTTCTATACAGTATTGCCATTCATAAATCAAAGCTTTATTATGATTGTTAAAACTACAAAAAAGGCAGGTAAAATAAAAGTAAAGGTATTATTGAGGAAATGGCTCAGGAAATAAACAAAATAAACAGTCTATAGACACAGTTCTTCAAATAAAATAGAAATCTAGCTAAGTTCCATCTCTGCAGAAAAATGCAAACAAAACACTAACATGAGACCATAATGTAAACTGCTTATATACTGTGCAGTATATAGAGGTATGTGGATGTTTGGACTGGACACTGTATCGGCTTCATACAGTCTCCACCGCTGGAGTCCAAAGCCGTGAGCAGATGAACATGGAGAAGCCGGCATGCTAAAGCTAAAGCGCTCGTGAGATTGGCCAGCTCCTGAAGCAGCATGCTAACTCCTGCACCTCACAAATTATACAATACAGTACTGTGCAAAGATTAAGGCTGTAGTTTGTTGTTTTAGAACAGCAACGTGCATTTGAATGACCAGCAAAGCGCAGCAAAGTCTACTTCTGCTTTTTCCAACAAAAATCATGGGAAAAGATATTCCTCCTCCTTTATGATTGTGTATTTTAATCAAAATTATAATCATTAATAATATTTATTATAATCTAAAACAAATATTTTTGGTCTTTGATTAATTTATCTGCTGTAACTGATCAACATGAAAGATCATCATCAAGGATTAATGTCATCCTAATAAAACTAAGGTAATATTATTTGTATAAAACATTTTAAAATATATAATCAATCATAATGCAACATGGATTGGTTTGAAATTAGTAAGAATTTGATTTTTTTTTTATTATACCCCTTGCAAACTTCTGTAAAGCAGAGATTTACTTCAAATATTAAAATATTAAAAGCCCAGCAAGACAATAGGGTGGGTTTAACACATTATCAAAACAGTGGACTATAGAACTATGCAATAAAGTTTACAGATGAACTGAAGAAGCTACTTGGATGAGTGGTGACATGTATTCACTCATAAATGTTCTGTCCAGTTGACAGAATTCAATTTTCTTATGCTATGGAACCTACCTGTAGAACTGTTGGACAGCACAGACACAAAACAACAATTTGCTTCAAAAAGTATGCTGTCTGTGCTAAAGGTTTCACATGGTTGGACAAACGGAAACATTTTTTGTGTGTGTGTGAACAGGAATTAACTGCCTTAAAAAAAAAAAAGGAAATCATCTAAACGTTGTCCTAGCTCTTAGTAGCAATATTTTTTGCCGGTTTTGAATGAGATACAATGGAATTTAGTTTTAAGTGCACGTTATAAATGTGTACCTTGAAAGACAATAAAATATCTGTCATCATATTTTCAAATGCTATTACCACCTGAGCCTCAGCTGCCTTCTGTGGAGAGGGTTTCAATTTTACCCCTGAATTGGAAGATATTTTTTGTAGTAAACTATTGCACAGTACTGCATTGCAATATATCCCATCACTCCTCTATGTTTGATATTGTAACTCAGATTTACATAAATGCTGTAGTTATTTACATGTTTGAATAAAGTATTTGTAACATTTGCAGTTGTCATGAGCACAAAATAGAAAAATATACTTGCTTTTGGCTCCAACATATTAGGCATAGATACTCCCCTGTCCATCCTTGCAAGTGCTGCGCGGCCATCCTTAATGTGCTAAAGGATAAAACATACACAAATGTAACAGAGTGGGAGGGGCAGCACGATCATGGCAACACAAATGACACAAAGGACACGACTGAGATGGAGCTAATAGTAGATTCACTAATTTAAAAGAAATGAGAAAATGGTTGGAGAGTTCTTGCTCTAAATGTAAATAAATGTTGCTAAAGTTAAAGACAGCTAACACAGCAGAACAAGACAAGAGCACACAGCGTCGTTCAGCTACAGGTGAGTGCTTTAATGCCTCCCATGCAAAAATAGTCATTTGTTCATGTGTCATTGTTCTGTAATGATTTTATAATGATTGTTTCTGTTTTTATGTGTTTGTATTGTGGTTTTAATGCAACTTTTCCTGTTCGTTAAAGCACTTTGTGTAGTTTTTGTGCACTACATATAAACCTGCCTTACCTATTTATGTCCGTTTGTATTTGATTTTTAAACCTGTTTGACCAAATTTTGTGATAAAAAGATTGTGCACGCACATTTTTTTCCCATAAGTTTACATTTAGCTTGGGTAAAGAGAGGCTGAGTTAAACCTCATGAGGCGCTGTAGTTCCAAAAAGCAATGCTACGATAACAACCGAGAATTAAAAAACCTAATTTGTAAACTGAACCATGCAATGTATTAATTATGATGGCTGTCCCCTCTTTCCTTGTTGACCCAATCTTGTGTCTCGCCTCGTGGAAATCGTGACTTACAATTCATTGTTTCCAAGTTAAAACAATGAACAACTGAAACGTTTGTCTTCACAAATTCTAACATAAGCATCGGCTAATTAAACCCCTAACCCAGAGGTGCCCAAACTATGGCCCAGGACCCTATTTGCAAAATATTTTTGCTTGCCATCAGAGTTCCTGCAGAACTAGCCCAAAAATAGTACTTTTTACGGCAACTTTTCAAAATTTGGTAGAACTTTATAATGACTACACTTAGTCATAGATCATGAACATGAACTAAAGCATGAACAAAGACTTAACTCATAATGAACAAATTTAATTTAAAGTTTAATAAGAATTTATTTATTTATTTAAAACAAGGACAGTGCACAGATAACATTAAACTCAATGAGAAGAAATGCTCTGCGCCAGATTTAGCTACAAGCTACTTTCCATCTGTAGTCCTTGGGCAGGTTTTAAATAAACAACGACAAACAAGTACACCTGTTGGAAAGGCAGTAGATTTGTGTAGGGCGCCCACTAGTGGTGCTGCACAGTGAACGCACCCTTGCCGAGCACGCTGCAGTTTTATTAGTTCGACACGAGGCTCTGGCGTGCAACCACGTTATTAGCAGCTCAAGTTGTGCGTTATTGACTGAAAGTAAGTTTTAGTTCATCACAAATGCCTGGACATTTGAAGTCTTATGTTATTGTGTTAAGAATGTTAGATTCGTTGTTCAAGCTCCTAATCTTAATATTTGTGTAGTTATGCCCTTAATTGGTGCGCTAGCTTACATGCTAAGTCTGTTGTCGGAGATGTGTTGTGCTGTGTATTTTATTATGTGTTTATGATGTTCCTAGATTCACCTCTTTTAAGCCTGTATATTTTAGTTAGTTATTCTATGATTATTATATAAGTAGTACCTTTGTTTGCTTAATCATTACACCAGACTTAATTTGTTACTTTTATCCTTTTATAGACCACACACTCCTATACCCATACCTGTACTCCCTCACCTGTTATACGGATGTAACTATGCTGCTGCCTGAGCTTCATTAAAGTGACCATAAAATCAACTGCATCCTGTTTCCTGTGTCCTGACCGACACCCCGGGGTGGATATCGCTACTCGAGCTATCGCCTATACAGTCCATAAGCCTTTTAATATTGGTCCTTCGAGCCGGATTTGGTATCTGCCTTGGACCTCAGGATGCAGCCTACTGTAAGAGCCAGTGAATCTACACGTCCCAAGCGGAGTGCCCCACCCCCTTCCTACCTCGATGACTACGATGTGAGTTATAACAGATCTCGGCGCACTAGTACAGTGCAGTCTAGAAAAGAAACCACAAAGTGGCCTGTGTCAGCTCCAGAAGAAGAGGTCTACTCGCCTGTATCATCACGAGCCTCAAGTCCTGTGAGTCAAGATAAGTGGCAGTACACAGTAGATCAGTGGACATCCTCCATGCTCGAGGATATGGAGCCAGAGCAGCATGCAGCAGCCACCGGCGGTTTACCTTACCCCTCCACTTACCAAAGACCCAGGGAGACCACCCCTACTCCTCAGTTATCACGCTTGAACCTGTATCAACCTCCTGTTGCAATGCCCAGTCAGTTAGTAGATCTTCCTCCTCCTATTGCACCAAGAAGACGATTGCCTCAACGTGATGCTGCTCCACGTTATGACTACAGTCATGGTAATCAAAGGCTGCCCAATGTAAATCCTCCTGCAGAGCCCACTGACAGACAGGCGTCTATGATTAGCAGACTGGATAATCTGATGGCTGAACTGAGACTTTTAAGAGAGCATTCCTCTGTACCCTCACATCCACCTCCTTCCCCCAAAGAGAATACTTCCAGAGAATATTATGGCCTTCCGCAGCCACAGTCAAGAGTGCACCCCTCATATGACTACAGCGCGCAAAGATATTTGCCACCACAGGGGGGCGCCATTTCACCACTGTTTAGGCCAGAGACTACTGCCAGATACCGTGAGCCTTCCAGATACCCACGTCAAGTTCCACTTATGCAGCCTGAGCAGTCATTTCTGACACAAGAGAGAACATATAAAGGGCCTACTCCCTCCATCCCTGACTTAACCAAAAGAGACCCAGGTGAATTTGCACGCCTAAAAATAGCTCTGAATAACCTCCTTCCAGAAGATAGTACAGAGTTGTTCAAGTTTCAAATCCTGATGGACCATTTAAAGCTAGAAGAGGCTCGTCTCATAGCCGACGCCTACCTCAACTCTCCTACTCCTTATACAGACACCATAGCAGCCCTGACCGAGAAGTTTGGCCAGCCTCACCACTTAGCCCTCCAGAAAATAGCTAATGTCATGGACTGCCCAGATATCAGAAGAGGGGACACAGAAGGGTTCGAGAGGTTTGCACTACAAATCAGAGCACTGGTGGGCATGTTGCAGACCTTGGGTCCTGAGGGAGAGATAGAGCTCAGGTGCGGGTCCCACGTGTCACGTCTCCTCAGTAAACTCCCCACTGAGATGAGGTCAGAGTTCCGCAGACACATGTGCCGCCGCTCCAATGCAGTTTATGATCTCATTGAGTTTTCTGAGTGGCTGCAGGTAGAGACGTGGTGCCAAACAAGTGATGGACAAAAGGGGAATTATGGACAGAAGGAGAGAGCTCCTATTAAGCCAGACCGCCGTCGTGATTCAAAGCCATTTCCTCGCTCTGCCACTATACTGCATGGTGCAGAAGATACCCCTCCTAAATCTGACATTGGCAGCAGCTTACAAGTAAACAAGAAAAGTAAGAACACATCTAAAGCCTATTGTCCCTACTGTGACACTGAAGACCACTTTTTGAGCCAGTGTGCCACCTTTAAGTGCTTCGACAAGGCTCAAATGATTGACTGGATCAAAACTAATAAACGCTGCTGGCGCTGTGGGAGATCACACCAGGCAGCACAGTGCAACTTAAAGAAGCCCTGCAGTAAATGCCAAGGTAAACACTTACTCATACTCCATGAGGTCAACAGCAGAGAACCAAAGGAAGGCACATGCCTAGTCAGCTCAGCTACTGAAACGCTGTTTTTGGACAAGCCTTCTGACCCTGCCCGTGTCCTCCTCAAAGTAATCAGAGTGATCCTGCGACACGGGGACAAGACATTGGACACGTACGCTGTCTTAGATGATGGATCGGACCGTACAATGCTACTGACTGCTGCAGCTCAACAACTGGAGGTGATAGGTACGCCAGAGGACATATCCCTCAGAACTATAAGACAGGACATTCAAGTCCTGCACGGTGCTTCGGTTTCATTCGAGATCTCTCCCACACATCAGCCAAAGAAATCCTATAAGATCACAAATGCCTTCACAGCTCAGCGCCTTGGTCTAGCAGAGCATTCCTATCCCGTCGCCACCCTAAAGAAGAAATACCGGCATCTGGCCAACCTACCTATTCAAGCCTTCAGTTGTGTCTCACCATTGCTGCTAATTGGTGCAGACCACCCACACCTTCTCTGCCCTATAGAGCGGGTACGCCTTGGCCCTCCAGGAGGTCCAGCTGCCATCCATACCCGCCTAGGATGGACATTGCAAGGGCCAGCAAAAACTCTGGAGTCACAGTTACCACCTCAGCAGTGCCTCTTCACATCACTCAGCCCAGAAGCTATTGAACTAAGGAGGAATGTCGAAAAGTTGTGGCAGGTTGACATTCTACCCTTTAAAAATGAGAAAGAGGTGACTAGATCCCGAGAGGACACCGAGGCATTGAACCTACTCCAGGCCAAGACCAAGAGGGTGGAGGTGAACGGGACACTAAGGTATGCCACACCCCTTTTGAGAAAGAAAAATTCACCTCTTTTCCAAGCCACCAAGGAAGCGGTGCTGCCAAGCCTCAAGAACATGGAGAGACGCCTGGCACGAGACCCCGACAAGGCGGCCGCTTACAGCACAGAAATGGAGAAGCTTGAGACCGCGGGTGTGGTAGCCAAACTCAGACCAGAGGAGCAAGATGAGAGCTGTGAGAGCTGGTTCATACCTCATCACATGGTCCAGCACAATGGTAAAGACAGAATTGTGTTTAATTGCTCGTTCTACTACAAGGGGCTCAACCTGAATGAGTGGTTGCTACCTGGACCTACCTTGAGCCCATCTCTGGTTGGCGTGCTCCTGCGCTTCAGAGAACATAGCATCGCTATCAGCGGGGACATCAAAGGAATGTTCCATCAGGTGTGTCTGTTACCTGAGGACAAACCCCTCATGAGATTCGTTTGGCGCAGAGACAGAGATGAGCCTCCAGACATTTATGAGTGGCAGGTCCTCCCCTTTGGGACCACTTGTAGTCCTTGCTGCGCGTCCTTTGCTCTCCAGCAGCATGTGCTCCAACATAGTCAACCTGAAGAAGATGTGAGATTCACAGTAGAGCGGTGTTTCTATGTAGACAACTGCCTGCAGAGTGTTACATCTGTGGAGGAGGCGCGGCAGCTGGTCGACAAACTTCGAGCTCTCCTGGCCCTGGGAGGATTTGACCTACGCCAGTGGGCAAGCAATAAGCCAGAAGTGATCAGCCACCTACCACCTGACGCACGTTCTGACAAATTAGACCTCTGGTTGTCACACGACAAGGCAGAAGCGCATGAATCCACCCTTGGGCTGAGTTGGCACTGCGATGTGGACACACTTGGCTTCAAACATCGGGCCATCACTTATGGCAATCCAACCATGCGAAACATATATCGCACTTTAGCAAGTCAGTACGATCCTTTGGGGTACATCTTGCCGTTCACTACCAGAGCAAAGATCATCGTTCAACAACTGTGGGCTAAGCACAGAGACTGGGACGACACCCAGCTCCCTGAAGACCTGTTGCAGCAGTGGCTAGCTTGGGAGAAGGAGTTGGAGCTATTGTCAGAGATTGTTGTTCCGAGATGCTATACTGCACCAAGTATGGACAGAGCTAACGTGACACGGGACGTGCACATTTTTTGCGACGCATCAGAGCGCGCATACGGATCTGTGGCTTACCTTCGCTCGGAAGATCACCTAGGTAACGTGCACTTGTCCTTCCTTATTGGCAGATCACGTGTCGCTCCTAAAAAACAGCTCTCTGTTCCAAGGCTAGAACTGTGTGCAGCCCTCACAGGAGCACAGCTGCTCAAGCTCCTCCAGAACGAGTTAACCCTCACGATCAAGTGTTACACGCTGTGGTCCGACTCCACCACGGTCCTAACATGGCTTCACTCCACTTCCTGTCACTTCAAGGTTTTCGTCGGGACAAGAATAGCGGAGATCCAAGACCTTACAGGGCAGAGCACTTGGAGATACGTGGACTCCTCCAATAATCCTGCTGACGACCTGACTAGAGGGAGGACACTTGCAGAGTTAGTAGTGCCCAACCGCTGGAGCCACGGTCCAGAATTTCTCCTCCTTCCTGCAGATAAGTGGCCTTCAAATCCTTCCCTCACAGCTTTAGAGTCGTCCCCGGAGATGACGGAGATGAAACGATCTGCTATCTGTGGCATGGCTGTTACCAACTTAGATACAGCCTCCTCAGCCCAGCCTGAAGCTACTTCCTGGCTAGAGTTGATCGAGAACAAGGTCAAGGAGCTTCACGGGGCGGCAGTGCAGCAAGACCCTTCCCTGTCTGCCATTCCTACTGCTGAGATCTACAAAACGGCTGAGCAACATATCTTCCAGTCAATACAAAGAGAGAGTTTTCCCATTGACTATCACTTGCTCAAGAGTGGTAAGACAATCTCACCAAACAGTCGCCTCTCATGTCTTGCTCCACAGTATGACAAAGAGTTCAACCTGATCCGGGTAGGAGGCAGACTGCGTCAAATAGAGAATATTGGAACAGTTGTGGCTCATCCTATCGTCCTTGACCCTAGCCATCCCTACACCAAGCTGCTCATCAAAGACTTTGATGCCCGCCTCTGTCACCCAGGGCCTGAGAGAGTATTTGCAGAGCTTCGCCGTTCAGTGTGGATCCTGCGAGGACGAGAGGCAGTAAGACGCCATCAACATGGCTGCCGTGACTGTAGGAGATGGAGAGCGAAAACTGCTTCCCAACAAATGGCTGACCTTCCTGTTGCTCGACTTCGGCTATTTAAGCCCGCCTTTTATTCCACTGGCATGGATTGTTTTGGGCCTTTCCTCGTCAAGTTGGGACGCCGCCAAGAGAAACGTTGGGGTATCTTGTTTAAGTGCCTCACAACAAGGGCTGTCCATATAGACCTCCTGTCTTCGATCGATACAGACTCCTTTCTGATGGCTTTCAGGAGATTCATTGCCCGACGAGGTAAACCCGTGGAAGTGTACTCCGATCAGGGAACTAACTTTAGAGGGGGAGACCGAGAACTCAGAGAAGCCTTCATGCAAATGTCTCCTGCCCTCCAAGAACTACTAGCCAAACAGCAAGTCAGTTTCAGATTCAACCCCCCCGCGGCGCCACACTTCGGAGGCGCATGGGAAAGAGAGATACGCTCCATCAAGACTGCCTTGTACACCACCCTGGCGTCACAGAGTGTTAAAGAAGAGGTACTCAGAACCGTCCTGGTTGAGATCGAGGGTATTCTGAATGCAAAGCCGCTCGGCTATGTTTCACCTGACATATCCGACGTGGACCCTGTGACTCCTAACTACCTCCTTATGGGGCGGCCTGATAGTTCCTTACCGCAAGTAGTCTACCCTGAAAGTGAAATGCCGGGGCGACGAAGTTGGAGACACTCACAAGTTCTAGCAGATCATTTCTGGTCTGCATTTATCCGGAACTACCTACCTAACCTCCAGACCAGAAGCAAATGGAGAACCCCTGTGGACAACATCAAGGAAGGTGTTGTAGTTCTACTTGCAGATCCTCAGATTCCTCGTGGTCAATGGAAGATTGGACAAGTGGTCAAGGTTATGCCTGGACCAGATGGCCTCATCAGAACAGCGGAGGTGAAGATCGACGGCAGGACCTACGTTCGGCCCATAGTAAGACTTATTGTCCTTCCGGAAGTAAAGGACGATGACGGACTAACCCCTCCTGATTAGCCTGCCTTTCCGGTTCCAATTTGCCACCCAAATTGGGGGGCGGCATTGTTGGAAAGGCAGTAGATTTGTGTAGGGCGCCCACTAGTGGTGCTGCACAGTGAACGCACCCTTGCCGAGCACGCTGCAGTTTTATTAGTTCGACACGAGGCTCTGGCGTGCAACCACGTTATTAGCAGCTCAAGTTGTGCGTTATTGACTGAAAGTAAGTTTTAGTTCATCACAAATGCCTGGACATTTGAAGTCTTATGTTATTGTGTTAAGAATGTTAGATTCGTTGTTCAAGCTCCTAATCTTAATATTTGTGTAGTTATGCCCTTAATTGGTGCGCTAGCTTACATGCTAAGTCTGTTGTCGGAGATGTGTTGTGCTGTGTATTTTATTATGTGTTTATGATGTTCCTAGATTCACCTCTTTTAAGCCTGTATATTTTAGTTAGTTATTCTATGATTATTATATAAGTAGTACCTTTGTTTGCTTAATCATTACACCAGACTTAATTTGTTACTTTTATCCTTTTATAGACCACACACTCCTATACCCATACCTGTACTCCCTCACCTGTTATACGGATGTAACTATGCTGCTGCCTGAGCTTCATTAAAGTGACCATAAAATCAACTGCATCCTGTTTCCTGTGTCCTGACCGACACCCCGGGGTGGATATCGCTACTCGAGCTATCGCCTATACAGTCCATAAGCCTTTTAATAACACCCGTTATACATTGAATAAATAAACAATTCATCAGCAGAGATTCTACTAAAATACAATAGTTAATGCTGAATGATTTTTACTTATTCATGACCTAATTAAGGGGATAGGGTTAGAAGCTTGGATTAGAGTATTAATTAAGTAGTTGCTAAGCCTGGATCATTCTTAATAAACTATTTGTTCTCATGAATTAAGTCTTTGTTCATGTTTTATTGAAGCCCAAATAAGTTTAGGTATTATAAGTTTTCCACAAATTAAACAATCATAACCTAAACAACAAACACTGTGATGCAGAACTAAATTGAATGTTCCAAGCCTTATATTAAAGATGAGGCGGCTCAATCAAACATTTTTTTTAATGATTCACTTATTGTTGTCTTGTCTGTGGCCCTGTGTTTTGTGCATGTTTCAATATGTGTACCTCGGTGGAAAAAGTTTGGACACCACTGCTCAAACACTTCCAAACTGTTGAAAAATAGTTAATATTTGCAGACTTTTTGCCTCCAATCCAAGAGAAAAATGTCTTCTAACTTAATCCAACTGACTACGTTTAACAGTTATGATTTAGGTAAATACTTTTGTTTGTATGTAATATTATTGATTTTGTAATAATCTTCAGTAAAATGTGGCTATTTAATTGTATAAACGGCATTATAAAAGGTCTTGAACACTGAGAGGAAGCATGTTTGTACGGGAGGCATTAAAAACAGTGCACTCTGGAGCCGACATGAGTCCAACAGTGATGCAAGCGTGAGGCAGGAGTGGGCGAAGAGCATTCAGGACACTGTGTCTTTGGCAACCCACGAGCAGCGAGCAAATACAGGCCGCAGAGACAAGATGGAGGTCTACGGTGCGAGTCTATGGAGCGGGAGAAAGAACGAGAGAGAAAGAGAGAGGGCCATGCCATGTGGAGCAGCAGACACATACCTGAAACTCTGCGGGACAAAATGGGACAGAGAATGAGACTCACAGTTAATGATTTGGCCGTAAAATCCCTCACGAAAACATTGTATCTTTGAATTTGTTGAGTCTGAGAATAGGGCAGCTGTAGTGACTGGTGCTGGAGCTGTCAGTGTGTGTTTGTGAACGCGGCTCTCACCTCGGCCTCCTCCACACATGTCGCTGTAGCTGTTGTACTGAGTGAAATCTGTCGACTGGGGCTGCACGGACACAGAAAGACAGCACGGAGGTTAGGACTTTTATGTGTGAGCTATTTTAGACAGTGGTGCAGTTTTGTTACTTGTATAGATACAGGAGCTAAAGTAAAAGTGTGAACGAGACGTAATAAAATCTACTTAAAGTCTATTATGACTTTTTATGGTTCTCATGATGTTGTAATTATGACTTAGTTTGGTGGAAGGGCAACTTTGGTAAATATTTTTTCATAGTTTTGTATCTGTGAAATTGCAGGTTGTAAAGAAATTTTGAAAAATAAAAGCTTAAAATTACAGGAAGTAGTGCTGAGTTCTAAGACTGAATCCCTCTGTGATGTCATCAAAAAGTGACGTGCCGTTGTAAACACAGAGACAATTTACAGACAACTGACATAGTATTTTGACAGTTTAAATGGTCATTCAACAAAATTGTTATCAGGTATTATTATTTGTCAAATCATAACTGTTACGTAATCTACTTTTTGGCCCTTGTTTTCAAAATGGTTTCTCTGTAACAGTTGTAGAATTACCTCTACCTGTGTCATATTTGACTCCCGTGTCCAAACAGGAAGTAACATGTAAACTGTCAAACTTGGGACAAATAGACAAAATGTTTAGTAAAATCTTAAATATAATCATGTTCACTAGGTTTTAGTGAAATGTATCATCTAACCTGTCATATAGACTTTGAAGTACCTAAAAACTTATTTGAGAGTAAAAAAATAAAAGTATTTCACACAGATTTTGAGAACTGTTAAAGTGTTAATTGTGCTGATTTTGATGAAGAATTGTGCTGATTTTTGGTCATCAAAGGTTAGCGTTCAGACTTGAACTCAAAACCTATTAAAATAACTCAAACTATATGAAAAACACTTTTTCCTTTTCAGGCCAGTTCAAAAAAATGAATGAGGTAAAGTACTGATACCTGCTCTCAATTGGAGTAAAGTTAAAGTAAAAAGTATCCACTGTAAAAAAAATACACTACAAGTAAAGTACAGATACTTAAAAATGTAACTTTCGTGCAGTACTTTCACTTTTCCGCCATTAATTTTAGATAACTTCAAACAGGTTTTTGGAATTGTATATTGCAGTTTGAGCTGAATTAATTGTAAATATGACAGCATATGACATTTCATTGGAATGGTAATAAATAGGGAGAAGCTAACGAAGAAGAGGTTTAAAGGGGAAATAATATTTGCAACTATATAATTTTGTTTGATTTACTTTGGTTTAAGATTAAAAGACATAAGGGTTGACAAAAAATGATATCCAGAGACTAATTGGCACTAAAACTCGAACTGAAACTGAAATTTAAATGTTACTGGTAAAAAGATTCAAATAATAATATGAACAGTGGAGAAAAGTAACAAAGTACAAAAGTAAAAGTACTGTACCAAAATCAAATATTAGATTTCTGTACTTCAAAGTAAGTTTTGCGGTGGATACTTTTTACTTTTACTCCATTACATTTGAAATCAGGTATCTGTACTTTCTACTCCTCTACATTTTTAACTAAACCGAAAAGTAGAAAGTAAAAGCAAAGTAAAAGCAGTAAAAGCAAACTTTTATTATGGTTTGAGGAGTTATTTGCAGCCCACAAGGAAAGCAAGTTCTCAAAATATGTGAAATACTTTTACTTTTAACATTTTTTAACAGGTTTTATGTTTACTTGAATATTTTTTGCTCTCATGTCTGTACTTTAACTTAAAGTACTTCTTCCACCACTGAAAATGACAATGTAATATGTTGAAAATTCCATATCTATTGTCGAAATCAACCCTTTTCCTTTTCTTTTCACTATTGTGACAAGTGACATCGCATTTACCATAAAATTGACTCTTTAAGTGACTGTTTATTCTCCAGATTAACACTGGATTGTTTCTGTGAACCAAAACTTATATTGTAGGTTGTTTGTGTAATCTTTACCCGATGCAAACCATTTCTTCCATATCCAGGCAGAGAGTTTGTTTTCGTTGGAGAAGTGGGCTCTGTAAAACAATAGAAACACACACGCACTTAATCCACACATAACAAAGCTTTATTCTTGCAAACGCTTGACACGATCTTGAGTTATTGTGCTTTGTGTGGTACATTGCTGAGTGTGAGGACAGTACCTGCGTCACAGCGCTGAGCAGACTGACTCCGCGCTCGGATCTGCTCCTTCTCCATCTCCTCCTTCAGGATCAACTTCCCCAAACCCGACTGGATCTGACACACGGGGCAACAAAGATCAGATCAGACATGGCACTTTTCTGTCAGTTATTTTAGATATTTTAGCAATTTGGATGTGAAGATGTTTAAAAAGTCATTGTGTAAATACTGGGTAGGGTAAGGCTTTAGATTAAGGTTCCTTAGTAAACTATTTATGATGCATAAATAAGCGCTTGTTATGTGTTTATAAGCCCTTCTAAGTCATTCACAAGCATTTATTAGCGTGATAATTGAAAATAATGGAGTATGCAGCTCATTAATGCTCTGTACATGTGGTTTATTAACTCAAACATGTTTTTGCTGATGGATTATAAACATGTATAAGGCGTTATAAGTGCATAAACAAACTATTAGTGCTTATTAACATCTTATAAATAGTTAACTAAGGAACCTTATTCTAAAGCGTTACCCTGGGTTGTTATTTCCTGGTTAGAAAAATAACAGAACATTTATTTTTTCTTCCACATTTTGTTCATTTCTGCATATACATTTAGTAAAAACATATATAAATACATAATGCTTAACTAGTAATATATTAACAACACACATAAAAATTATTATTTATTCTTTAAGTGATATATTACACTACCTTAAAAAGAAAAAGGAAAATAAAGTTGGTTTAGTAAATTTAGAATTTTTAAAATATTAAAATAAAGTATAAAGTATGCAATGTCAATATATATCGTAAGTACCATATGATTATCTATTATTTTGTGAAAGCTAATAATTAACAAATGAGTTCATAAATAACTCATAAATAAAAGTTTTTAACAATAACCAAGATTAAGATGAACTTTGACAGCTTTTACTCTGTTCCTAAAGCCTACTGTCTAATTAACTGTTTAATTAGACCCACCGCAGAAGTTTTATTTCATCAACTTTTGTCCTGACGATGAGCGAGCTTAAATCTCCACAAACCTGACCTCCTTCCTATTCGTTTAACTATAGACCATTTAAAAGTTTGTAAACAAAGACATTCTAAATTATGGAATGGAGGCAAAAGTGAAGTGGAACATAAAGTGGTTTCACTGGAGAAGCTTGGTTGAGCTTCAGAATATCATAAACTGTTACAAAACAAGGTAGTTTCAGTAAATTAAAACAACTCAGATACATGTGAGTGACGTCAGAGCACGGATAGAAAACATTTACAATTGTGTTTTGTGTGATAAGAGTGGACACTTAGCATTTTAAGTCATAATCTTGATTTTTAGATTGTGGTACATTAGAGCTATTCAACTTAAGGCCCGGGGGCCAAATCAGGCCCACCAAGGGATATGATCCGGCCCCAACCCATCTCTCAAATATACAGAAAATATTTTATCCCTTTTGATTACTTAGGACCTGCTTTTAGACCTGCCTTTTTCTCCTATTTCAAAAGTATTGGTCATGTTTCTGGCTGCAAGGACAAAACCATCTGAAAAAACTGGCCCTCCTAAAACAAAGCTGAATAGTCCTGTGCTGCTATTATTTTATTCTAGCTATAGATGTATTACAAACTTTACACAGATGCTACTGTTTTTCATGAAAAAGTAAAATTTGGAGGCTAGAAAATAGTATTTTTTGCTCTTGGTTAAATGGATATTTAAAGTAACAGACTTTTCTACCCTGGATATTCATGCAATGATATCAAATGTCATTGCAAATGTAGGTATCGTTCACTTCATTTTGCCTCCATTCTACAACTTTAAACATTCTGACTAAGGCATAAGACTTATCTAATATGGTTTTAACTTTATATTTCCTTGGAATCATGCGGGTGATGTGCCACATCCAGAAAGTTACACAATGTCACTTTAAGACTGACCTTATTAAGATGTTCTTCTTGAAGTTGTTTTCTTTTCAAGGCTTCTTCCTCGTCCTCCTCTCTGGATCTCCTCCTTCCCTCTGGACCTGAAACCCACAAAGAACAATCAAACGACGAAAACGTACACACAGCAATCTTTTACGTAGAATAATCTGTTGCATTCAAATACATCTGCTATAAAAGGTGGATTAGTTTTACTTTGGTGCGATGACAAGTTCACAGTAAATGGTAAAATTATGTGTAAAGGGGACACACAAATGTAAGACAGAGTTGACTAGACAGACAAACGATTTATCATATTTGTAATAAAAACAGAGATAATTTTGGACAACACAATGTAAGACAAACAGACAAAGTTTGAAGTCAGTCTCAGTTATCTCTGTCCATGTCATTTGTGGCACTGCGGTGCGTTCAGTGCTCCCAGGATGCAGATCAATACTAACTACAGCAGCAACGGCAACACAAAAGTAAAATCAAAGATAATATCGAGCCAAGACAAATTGCAAAAGCCTGAATAGAAAACTGAAAGCGTGAACAGAGATTGCAAATCATTAGAAGCCGCTCCAAAAAGAGAAGACTGTGTTGTTCATAAGTGCGATATGGACAACAATCAGGCCAACTACCTTTAAGTCTTCTCTGGTCTGGGTATTTTTAAGCCATTCTGTGATAATTAACTGAAAAAATATTACATCTGCTGTCATTCTTCTGTATCAGGAGTGGGCAATATTGACAAAAATCTTGGTAAAAGTCTAGGTTGAGGTTCAAGTATCGAACAAAATGTGAATAGACCAAAACATTAACCAGAAAAGTGCAGAAATATCACCTTTTAATCTTGTTTGGAAGGTTCCTGTCTATTTTGAAGGTCATTTTAATAATTGTTTCATAGAACATACTCGATATTGTAATTATTTATATCTCCAAAACAACAATTGGAATATTATTACATTTTCTATATAGTTACTGTACAAATCCAAACCATCTTACTTCCAAATATGTCTGTGTCAACGTTGCTATTTATGTTTTGCATTGGACAGTAATTAAAGCTAAATTTCTCATTAAGTCCAAAAACATACCACAACTGTACCACTTTATGATAACTACTCTTTTAAAAGGCGTAGTAAAGCATGAACAAAGACATAATTAATACTTACAAAATATGATTCAGGTTGAGTAACTACTTAATTAAGGGTTTAGTTTTGATAAAAATGTACAACAGAACCAAACTTGAGAGCCTTTATACTGGCCAAAAATGATGCTGAATGGGGTGGAAGTTTCTCTTCTTCCAATTATAATTCTGTGTGAACTTGTCTCTGCAGCCGTTTGTTTGTAGAAGTGTGCGGAAGATGTGTAGGACAGAATATATTGTAAACCAAATGTGTCATATATAAAGCCAATTGATCAATCAAAAACTCTCTACTACAACAACAAAAAATTGCATTTTAACAATAAAATGTCCTATAAAAAGCTGGGTACCACTTTATAACAACTACAACTTCATTTGCCTGAACAAAGCATGAACAAAGGCTTAATTAATTATGAACATATAGTTTATTAAGCATGATTCAGGCTTAGAAACTACTTAATTAAAGTGCATATGGCAGGTTTTTATGATTTTATATATATATATATATATATATATATATATATATATATATATATATATATATATATGGTGCACGTTGCACGGTACAAAATGGTTTCTTGGTAATTTCCTAGTGTGATGTCATCATTTACATCAGGAAGTAAAGTTAATAACCTAAAAAATAGCTAAACTGTGGTAAAATTTGTAAATATTTGAACAGAATTTGAAATATATTTATCTTAACTAATTTTAGTTAAATGAGTAGTCCAACCTTAAAGGCACTTTAAGGTTAAGGTTGGGATCAGAAGTTAAAGTTAGGGTATTTGTTAAGTGGTTAATAACCCTGAATCATTCTTAATAAACTATTTGTTCACTATGAATTAAGACTTTGTTCATACTTTACTAAGGCAATAATAAGTGTAGTTATTATAAAGTGTTACAGAAAGTTGTGATGTGTTCTGAAACCCAGAGAAAGCAGCATAAAGAAGCGCAGAAAGCAGCATGGAGCATTCAGCTTGGGACAGTTAAAAAGAAAGTGAAAGTTAATAATAATAATAATGATAATAGTAAGAGTTTATGGGAGGCAGAGCAGAGCAGGCACAGTCCGGAGCCTACTGTACCTAAAGCAGCCAGCGAGCGGGGCCTGAGCTCAGCCTCGCTGTGGTCCGGGGAGGGAGCGTGAGCCGCGGGGAACGTGGCCGAACGAATGATGTCGTCCGCTGACTTGCTTTGGCGAGCTACGGCAGCAGTAACTACAGGTCGGTATATCAATGGCAACTGAGCTAACGTGTTTCAATCAGAGGTAAAAAGGAGCTAAAAATATACTTAAGAAGGAGATGAAACTCAATATAATAGTACGGTATGACACATGTAGAAGTAAAAGAAGTCCTCTGTTAGTACTCAGAGATTATAAATAGCTGTTTTAGACTTTATGTTAGTCTTTATGTAATCAGACAGAAAAACTACTATGCAACTGCTGTGCCAATTTGGTTGCAGAACTAAAACAGAACTAAGTAACATTTTGACCTTATTAAAAGTCTTTGTAGGTCCGTGTGGCGTTTGCTAATTTATTTTCGGGGCGTTTGAAGCCCCTGCCGTTGCCCCCTGCTGTCTCAGAAAACCAGCCTTGCAACTTTCCTGACGTCGACTCGAAGACAACTCTCCTGAGAAACCTTGGCTCTTTATTATTTTGATAAAAAGTAAGGGGAAAAAAAGAAAAAAAAATTGCTTTTGCGTCTTTTTACTGGCAGTGTATTTTCACAAGGGACCTGCAGGGGGAGCTCTGTGAGTGAAGTTACTTAGTTCTGTTTTAAAATATGGTTCCTCAGTAAAGTATTTATGAGACATTAATAGGACTGTCACGATTACTATTTTTGAAGTGTGATATATTGCATCAGAAAAATATCACGATAGACTATAATATTTAAACTGCTTTATACAACTGACACAATAAATCTCAAGTAGAATAACCTTCTTTCAAGTGAACCGTGTTGTAAAGCACGTGTAAATGAATAAATGGCAAAATGTAACACTTTAGTTAGTGCTATATCTCAAATTTTTCATAGGTGTTGATTATTCAATAAACTACAGTCCAAACATTATCATACAGGCATAATACTTCAAAAAGTGAGAAAAAAATCCATGAACATGAACATTTGATCCTGATAAAATATTGTTAGTTCTTTCTTATATTGAACGATAAGTAGATACAGTATAGTAATTATCGTGACAGGCCTAGCTATAAGCGCTAGTTCTTATAACACAAAAATTACCATTCGCAGACTGTACAAGTGTTAATGGGTTATTATAAATGATAATATCCCATTAACAAAAAATAAACCATGTACAAAATGTTTAAAGTGATAAATGTCGTAAATGTCTCTGTAAAGAGCTTATAAACAAATAACAAATGCTTATTAACACCTAGGGATGTCAATATTAATCTGTTAATCTATAATAATATATTACAGTCACAATATAAGAACTAAAAACTGTGAATTGTGAAGTTATTTCAATACAATCTGTACAACAACACAGTAAATCTAAATGTATAGTGCTTTTTATGTGGCTGTTTAGATCACAATTATTATACATTTGCACGAAGCTGGTCGCATACTATTAGAACAGCTAAATTATTTATTTAAATAAGTAAAAGTAAATAACAGTATTAGAACGAAAGCAAATTAAGGATTACACTTTCATTGGGTTATGTGTCAATGTTTCTTCTCACAAAAATCGTAAAACCAAATAATATATAAAAAAGTAAATATTGTGACACCCCTATTACTGCCTTATAAATAGTTTACTAAGTACCCTCTTTTTAAAATGCTACTGCCTGTTCACATTTTGACCAGTGAATTTAACACATGGCATTATACCCACCTCTGGCCACAAAGTCAAAGTACAAGTCTTAGTGTCTTAAATTAAATATTGTCTGTGTGATTCAAACATCTCTCTAACAAGTCCATGATCCCACAGTATTATTTTCACAGTGAAGTGCAGAGGATCAGCGTCACTGCGGATTTTAGGATTTTCCTCCTCTGTGACTCACCAGCGTCTTACATAAGGAAGATCACACTTTTCTCTGATCTAACCCACACTCAGGGGCCAGAAACATGTAATAAGATGTATTTATAGAAATATTAGGTGATGTATGCTTCACAAAACATCCATACATTGCAACAGAATTTCCCTCAAACTATGATAATGATCCTGTGCTTGTGCTTCTTCTGATACTCACAAGTTCAGTTCGTGTTTGGTCGTAGTTTAGACATGGTTTAGTCTTACTCTACTCCTTGTTTAAACCTGATTTAGGCCTTGTTTGTGGCCCAGTTTGGACTTTATTTAATCATTAATACATTGTAGACCTTTCTGAAAGTTCATTAAAAGAGATATATTAAGCAACATACATTTAATGGACACATTTTAAGCATTTTTATATTGTTATTACCCTTAGAATATACTCTTGAGTACCTATAGTTTGGTATCTCATGTTTTAGAACAAAAATAAAATAGTTTATAAAAAACAAAATCAATATCTATATCTCTGCTGTTTCCCACGGCACTAACTGAAACCCTCTACTGGCTGCAGAGGGAACTACATCAATTAAAATAAACAATTGGAAAAGAAACGTGAAATGCATTTTTAGACTGCAGAAATGCTGTCTGTCAATGATTTAAGGACTTAAAACAGCGCAGAATATTCCCAGAGATGTCAAGAAAACATCACACATCAAAGAAATTCAGAATGGAGTGTTTTTGACCGTCGGAGGGAGAGGATTTTCTAACCAGGATTCATTAAACTAGCGTGAATGCTACTCCAGGTATGTTTCTGATGATGGATCAATATTAGAACATGGTTAAAAGATAAAAAAAATAACAATGTGTCCTTTAAGAGCATTAAACAAAGTTATAGTTGTTTCCCCTTCTCATTTACCCATTCAAGGTTGTATTTTAGATTAATTAATGCATTTTTGAGCATTATTTATTCTCATAGATTCAAGACGCCTTGCTCCGATGTACACCCACTGTTGATATTTTTATATATTTATTTTTTTCAGAAGGTGACACATGTAGGATTGGTATCGTGATCAGTAACTGATCTGTAGTTTCAGGGGAAAGTGGATCAGAGCACTCATTTATTAAGTTGTTTCAGATCAATATTGTGATTTAAAAATTGTTCTCTAGTGTAACTTTGCCTTTTTAAATCCAGGCTCAAAACGTATTTATTCAGATTGGCGTTTAACAGTCAGTAATGTATTGTATAGTTTTATAGTTTACACTGTTAAATGTATTGTATTATGATTTTATGTTTTTGTATTGCATATTTTTCTATCAATTGGAAAGCACTAGAGTGATTTAAAGGGCTGTATAAATAAAGACTGATTGAGTTCGGTAAATGTGTAACTTGTTGATTTTGTCTCTATACATTCCTTAAATAAAAATGACTTGTTTGGACAGACAATATTCAAAAGTGTGAGGAGCTGCAGGTCAGACAGAGGAGGATCGGAGACAGACTTCAAACATCACACTGACATCTGACACGATGGACACACAACTCCGAATACGACACGTGTGTGAAGTTAAAACACATCGCTGATAATAAATGTGAAAGACAAAGACTGACCATGTTGTTTGTAGATCGGAGGTTTTCTGTAGATGTTGCTTCCTTGATCTGAAAACGAAAAAGGCAGAATCTATTTAGAAAAAGACGGTAAAAGAGAAAAATGTACAGAACAAACACAGACTGTGAACATGTACTGGATGTGTCTAGTGCGACTCTAAAACAATCAACTGAATGGAATTACCAGGTAGTGTCACTATTTGGAAACAAAGTGTGTACATAAAGATGCAAATGGTGATTTATTTGACAAATTAAGGACTGGATGCAGACAGTATCACAAAAAAACATTTAATACAGTTAAAACCAAAATGACTTATACCCCGGCTGAATGTTCTGTCGTGTTCTCTATGTGACATTTATGTTTATGTTTTGTCTGGAATGTTCCACAGTGGGTCATTATTAATCTTTTCTATCACTACAAGTCAATTTATTGGCGAGATAGATATATTTAATGGCATACTGTGGGAAATTAAAGGGAAGGTGATCCTAAAAGTTACATAAAACAGTTATATCTGGAAATGAAAAAAAAAAAACACATTGACCATATGTTTCTGTGACCATTACTTAACTGTGGTTACAAAAATATACGTTCAGTGTGTTTGGTCATTTCCAGATATAACTATATATAACTGTTGAGGGCGGCAATGCACCTCATTAAGCTGTTGCCGACCGCCTTTTAACGCCATAAAGAAGATTACGTAACTGTTTGGAAAAAGGTTGTTGTAACGTTTTTCTCATTTCATTTCAAGCAAGGACAAATCATTTATTGTCAATCACAATTCTTAAAACGTTCTAAAACGTCTACAATATTATATCATTTTGCACATCTCTGACAAAGATCTCAAAGAGTTAGAAATCCTTCTTGTGGTTATCTCCAGTGTTCTCTGCTGAAATACAATTCAGATGGTGTTGCACGGATTGGGAACAATATCTAATTGCCATTTCTCTGGCAAGTATTATGATTATGATTGCAATTTATGTTTAATAATAGAGTTCTGTTCAGAGTTCAGATCAGAGAACTGACAAAAAGTCTGAAAAAGGCCTATGATGAACTGAGAAACTAATAAAAGAACTGCATGTATGTCAGATCAAAGCAATGGGTTTTAGGCGTTTTTATGCTGAATAAAACAAGATATTTCGTTGTTTTTGGAAGAAATTGTGGCTCTTAAAAAACTGCAGCCTTTGTGATTTTTACATCCGTTCAAGTTTTTATTAAACCGATAATCGCAGCTAATGCTTACTTGAATTAAAATGTAAAGAAACAATCAAATAAAATGTAAGTTTTTTTTTTCATTTTAATCACGTTTTTTTTAGCTTTATATGGTGCTTAAAAATTTGCATTAGCGTTAACATGAACCCATTAACCCACAAACACCTCCATTTATGTCATATCCGCTCTCAATCTTATGTTTATGTGTAAGTTTTAGCCAGGGTATAAACAAACGTAAGCTTAAGAGACGTAGAAGACAAGCAGACAGACCGGAGCAGTGACAGGGTGCGCTCCACTCCAAACACAAACAGATCAATAAATAAATACCTGGGAGGTGGAAATGTTTGGGGGTCAGAGACAGAGGCGGTGTGCCCGGCCGGCTGTCGGGCCTGAGAGGGAGAGGGGAGCTGCGGCCACTTGGCGGGTCAGTGGTGCCTCCGTGAGAAGAACCAGAACAACAACATAAGCACCGCTGTTATGAGGCAGGGTTTACGGGACAGAGCACAGAGCAGAGGGACGCACAGGCACCACTTCGAGATGGACGAGCCGCGTTATGCTTTGTGATGGAGCAGGGATGTCACGATGTCAAATTATTACCATTATTGTGAGAAGAAACATCACGATTTTACAGGTGTGGCTCACATAAGATGGGATTCTGTTATTAGCTTCTTCTTTCACCAGTCTAGATTTATTAAAGGGCCTGTACCTGATGTTTATTTACTCTAGTTAAGATACATTCTTTACATCATGCATTGTTTGGTAGAAGCAACTTCATGGAAAGACATTGAGTTTGTAATGTATAATCTGTGCATATTATTAACACATTTTGCCAGGGTCACCTCTTTTCAACCAATCAAGCACATTGTCCACTAAGAATCACGGGAAAATAACTGCTTGACACTATCCCAGACATGTGATTCTCTCATGGTGCAGTTCAAAAGTGCAGAAAAAAGCTAATTGTAAACAGAGTTAGAGGAACTATATGTAAACAACTGCATAAGACTATTCCAGACATTGTTTCTGAGTCGTGGTGCAATACTGAATGAAAGGAAGGACTATGTGGGCGGGGCTAACAGTTCAAACTAAAATATGTTCCTGTCTCATGGTTGAAAATCAGGTACAGGCCCTTTAAGTCTGACTGTCTAAATGAATGATATTGTTACAAAAGTACTTTACATGTACTAAGACTTTTTTTAAACAAAGACAGAACTGAATCTGCTGCTTACAACTTCTATTTTTTATTTTGTTTTTAAAATTATATCATGACTTGAATAATTGTGATTCTCAATTTACCAAATAATCTTGACATCCCTACAATGGAGTTAGTGATGTTATGTTTAAAGCCGTTAGTAAAACAGATTAAAGTAGAGTGCTATAGACAGAGGTGGAAGCCAAGCTCAAGGTCAGGAAGTAAAGTTAAGGTTATTTCATATTAATCACAATTATTCATGCTGACTAATGTTAATCAAGTATATATTAGGACTTACTAATTAAAAGGTAAATGTTTTAATTCAAATGTAAAACTAAACTAGGGATGGACAATGTATCAATTCCAGTATCGGCAGATATCGACCGAGTTTCTCCGATATCAGTATGTTTGTGTAAAAATGAAGAATTAGGCTAAAAACAATCGCTGTATGTTTATACAATCATGCCACAAATTATTATATAAGATCTAGATTTGTGGGCCTTGCTGTGGATTTTGTTTTAAAATCTAAATATTGGTATCGGTCCAGCAGCAAGACAAATACTGGATATCGACTCAAAAAATGTTTATATTCCTTTAAACTACAATTATGACTACAACCAACCATAACTAATGCTGTCTATATTCTGCTACAGGTTTTATCTGTCTATACTGCACATATTTTGTATTTAATCTATTTATTGTAACACCTTATGTTATGCATGCCTTTTTTAGGAATAGTTTATACTATTATTCATAGCTTTATGTTGCAACTTGCACATAATTGTCAAAGCGAGTTTATAGTTTATGAATTTTGTTCACTGACAATGAAAACTTTTCTGATTCTGATCATGATCACTTAATTTACTAATACAAGCTACTTTTATTACTACTTTTACAGGCTAGCCTACAAATATACAATTTTAAACAACTTATTTTTTCTGCAAATTGTATTAAATAAAAACAATACTAAGCAGTATAATTTGCTATAATATGACTAACTTTGCAGATAATTTTGAGTAAAAGTGCTTTCCAGCTCTGCGAGTGGATTCGATTTATGAAGTTTTAGCACCATCGTTCACAGTTCAATAGCAGTTCACTCTTTAAATATTAATGTCTATTTTCATGCCACAGCAAACTCAAAACTGCAGCTCTTCAAATCTCATTCACACAGTTCTTCTGGAGAGACAGAGCAAAACAACTCATCCGTCACACACTTTCAGGAGAAGTCAGTTTGTGCAGAGGATTTGGATTAAAACAGTTTTTCGAGTTCATGCAAAACAAACTCTGCTGCAGTGATTCTGTGGGAGTTCAAAGGTCAAAGGTCATGCTTGTTAGACTGAGTTCATGTCGCACACAGTTTTGGATTCGTTTGGGCAATGGCGATGGGTTTGTGATGAGAAACGGAGCAGTGGATGGTGCTGGTCTCTGACAGAATAAATGAATGGACCAAAGGACGACTTGAAGTAACTTGGACAAGTCTGAAGTTTTATGAAGGTTAGTCATCGTTTTGAGCAATTATACTGTAGCAACAACTTTTAGCGTTAATGCTAAAAGAAGCCCTTGAACGTCTCTTAAGGTGCATTGACCGTTTATTTATTTAATTTTATTTTATTTTACCTTTATTTACCAGGCAAATTATTTGTTATTATGTTAGCCTGCAACAATCACATTAAAATTAAGACTAAATCTCGAACTAAACATGGACTAGGACTAAAACAGGCCAAAATCAAGTTTACATCAGAATTAAACTGCGCTCAAACAGGATTAAGGACTTTAAGGACTTACATACATCTGCCTTCTTCATTTACATTCATTGAAAAAAAGTAGTAAAAAATGTAGTTTGTTGCAATATTGATTTTTGCAGTTGGTAATTATGCTCTGCTCTTTCCTTTGGTCCATTCATTTGAACTGTCCATGATTCGATGGCGATGTCGATGGGCACGTGTTGCCAGTAGGGGGCGGCACACAGCAGTGGCCTGGGCCCTTACCTGTGCTATGGGGCAGGAAGTGGTGTCTGAAAGGGGACGTGGGGCGGGAGTCACTGTTTTTGGAGCCCACACTGTTACTGCACAGAGAGGAGCACAGCTTCTGCATCCCTGTCAGAGCCTCTGAGGCAGGACAGGTGCACGGGACAGGTGCAGCGGGAGCAAGGGTGAGGAGCAAGGGAGTGAGGGGGAGAATAGAGGGTTGCACAGAAAATAAAAGCAATTCAAATGATAAATACAGATATTTTTAAATCAAGAGTGCTCAGTCAAAAAATCCTCTGCAAAGAAGGAACATCTCATTGTTTTTATATCAGAAATCTTGGTTCGAGTTTTAATTTGATCATTACATCAGGGTTTGTCAGACATCTTCAGTAATACTTCATAATAACACCACTTTACTTTAGCATAGACAAAGATTTAATTCATAGTGAACAAATAGTTTTATAATTGATAAAATTGATGATTCAGGCTTATTAACTATTCAATTAAGGGGTCAGGGCATTAATTAAGAAGTTACTAACTAGCTACTAGGCTTAAAAGAATGATTCAGACATAGTAAGTAGTTACTATGGCTACATTATTATTATTACGTTGTTCATGCTTTATTAAGGTGTCGTTATGATAAAGTGCCCCCTATCTTTTCTTTCTCTTTCTCATTTCTCTTAAGGCAGATAATTTAAGTTGAAAATTAGAAAAGATGTTGTAATTCATGTAGAATATTTAATTACATAACTAACGTATCAAATCATCTCAAATCAACAAGAAGCATTCATTAAAATTTTAATAATGTTTTAAATTCAAGTAAGTTGATAATCCTTTTTTGCAGTGTCTCCATAGGGGTTGTGCAAACATTGACTTTCAGGTTTTATGTATAATGAGGAGAAAAATCCTTCACTGATACAACCCAAAAGTCAAGTTTGGTGATGCTCCCTGAAGCGAGATAGATTATCCTGTCAAAGGGAGATTCAAAGTGAAAAAGTACAAAGTGTAACCTGCTGTTTTAGCAACTGTTATGGCGTATGTATTAAAAAAGCTTTTATTTTTGTTTTAATCCATTGTATATATTGTGGATGTCAGGGTTCGTACACCTTAGATAAAATTCCAGTACTTTTCAAGCACCTTCAAGGTAGACTCAGCACCCTCTGCTTTCCAGTTTTCCGGTGTTTTAGGGCAATTTAGAAAGTGGCATAAATTATGATAAATATGCATGAAAAAGTGAGCACATCAATGACTCATTCACAGGTCAGTCTGCACCAACTTTCCAGCATGTCCAGAAATAAATTTGATGAGCAGCATATAATGTTAAAATACAAGTATAAATCAGTCGTATCCACAGTTTTAGAGTAATTTAAGTAACAAATTGAAGTCTTGTAGGGCTGTTTACTATCAAATTGCGTAAGACAAAGCTTAAATTTCAAGAATTTTCAAGCCCTTTTTCAAAAATTCAAGCATTTTCCCAAACGTGAAGCCAATGTAGTAAAATTCAAGCATTTTCGAGAATTTCAAGCACTTGTACGAACCCTGGCGTATTCTACTTGTTCATGACACTGAATACAAAGACATCTCGGTCATATTTGCACGTTGCTGAATTTGGTCTTGAATACCAGATGCTCATCCCTCATCGTTAAATGCAAATGTTAAATGTGAGTGTTGGCGCAGGGCTCACCGGGCCTGTGGAAGTGCTGCGGCGACCGGGACAGAGTGGGGATGTAGTTGTGTCGGTTATAAACAGGAGACCCGATGGAGCCCTGACTGGTCGACCGCAGCAGGATTCGCTCCCGTCGGTCGTACGAGCCCTGAAAACAAAAAGACGTGTGTGTTTTCTCAGTAAATAAAGAGGTAAAACAGTAAATACAGATTCTAGATTCGTGCTCACCTCACAAGATGGAGTAGGCGACATGTTTCTTGAGGACTGGAGAAGAGATAAAATATAAATAAATACTTACATTTGTACTATCTGACTTTTCTAGTTGACTATTTGTCTCCGAAAAGGTACTGCTTTGCCTTTAATGTTCTACAGTATAGCATTAAACTCATCTATCTCCATGGAGACAAGCCTGATGCCAACAGGTTAAGTTACAGTAGACTTGTCATGATAATACATTTTGAAGTGAGATATATTGCTAAAGAAAATATAGATGCAATCCGATAATATTAAAATCAATTTATTCCACTGACTCAATAACTCTAAAGCAGGATTAGGCCAAAAACAAATTTAAATGTACAAAAACCAACAACAACAACAACAACAACACACAACACATGAGCAGCAATTGATAAACTTCAGAATTACTTAAGTTATTTATCAAACCTCTACAGCTCAAAGAACAAAACAGAAACACAACAAAAACTCCCAACTAGTACAAAATATATGAAAATCATGATAATGTGCCCCAAAAGACATTGTTCCATTAATCCTTCATTAAATTCAAAGTCGATATAGTAATTATTGTGTATTTCCATGTATTTCTGAGCAATAAAAACCTGCCTTGAATAATTGCAAGATACATTAGTTTAAAAATATACTGTAGAACATTTCAGGCAAAACAGTAAGATCTTCATGAAGACAAACAGAAAAGTTCATAGTGCAGATTTAAAAGCTTATAATAGAAAGTAGCTTCTAGTCAAGATGTTTCATGACTAGGAGTGAGACATAATATCTCAGGATTTTGATAAACATTTTGCCTGTTTGTCTCTAGTTTGAAAGTTTTTGTAAAGTTTCTATAATGTTTGCAGCAAATACAACAGGTGGAGGTAATTCCACAACTGTTTTGTAGCAATCATTCTGTAAACAAGGGCCAAAATCCAAATAAATCAGGAATTGACAATAAATAATAACTGATAAAACGTTTATTTTGTTGAATGATCGTTTAAACTGTCTGAAAAATGTGTCAGTTGCTGTCAATTGTCCCTGTATTTTCAACGACACGTCACATCACAGAGGGATTCAGTTTTAGAACTCAGCACTACTTCCTGTAATTTGAATCTTTTATTTTTCCAAATTTCTTCACAAACTGCAATTTCATGAAGATCCAAAAAGCAGTGCTACAATGACAGCGAAAATATTAAATGAAATAAAGTCAAAATTGTGAAATGACCTGTTCTATTTTGTGTGAATTATATTAAAAATCTCAACTTGTCTCGTTCTCATGGACCCAAATTTGTATCTTGTCTTGTCCAGTGCGAACTGTGTCTCGCCTGGTGTTGTCACAATAATAACATTTCAAACTCAATTCAATGCTAAGGAATATACTGAACTCTCCATACCAATTTTGATACCACAATGATAATTACAAATGCAATACACATTTTTTAGATCAAAGATTTTCAACACTAAATAATAGTACTCTCTTCATTAAACATTGTGGTCTTACACTAGTTCTGAAAAGGGATTGTTTAGTATCGATACTTGTTCAAATAAGTGCCTAGTTTCGATATTAGCTTTAGTATCGATTGGTAACTAATTTTTGATACTTTTGACATCCCATCTTTATTCATGACCAGTTAAACATACCTCATTTGATTTAAAAACAGAACTGACCTTGTCATCAGGCAGTGGTGAACGTTCTCTCCTGGCAGTGTGGAGCTGTGACAGGAAAACACAAACGTTTCAGACCAAAGCGGCACTTTCCCACCACAGCAGCAGCAGCAGAACTAGCAGCAGCACAGTCTCACACAGTTAAATCCATGTTAAACTCTTATTGTTGTGATTGACAGCGTGCATGCAGACAGAGGAGCATGCACTCGGCAGTTACCTCTCCCACACTCTCTCGCCTCTCGTCCTGCTCGTCCAAAGAGGTGGTGTACATGGGTTCATAGGTTATAAGGTCGGGGCGCTCAATGTCATAAATGGCTTTGACTTTGGGAATGGCAGCTAGGTCTCTGTAATCAAGGATCTCATTGTCTACTTTTGCCTGGGGAGACAGACAGAGACAGAGGAGTACTCACAAAACCAGTACAGGGGAGTTTCCATCGCACACATGTACCGTACTGACAGATAAGATGCATTTACCTACGAATCATGACTGTAAAATGTGGATCAAACTTACATAGATGGTGTGACCCGGTGAGCCAGGTATGCTTGAACCAGGTCGGGAACAAATACTTTCGGACGACGACCGCGTTGGCTGTGAAATAAAGAGAGAAAGTTGTTATTTACAAAGTGAAAAGCTAAAAATGATTAGTTTAACATCATATTACAGGCAAACAACATTATGAAAAATGTATCAACAATGTCAAATATTATCAACATTGTGAGATTAGCAATTTAATAAAAACCTAAAATCATTTCTTTAATCAAAATGTTGAATTAGAAGAACAGCAAACTGATTTAAGACTTTCTACTTTTCAGATAAAGATGCACTGCGTAACTTTTCATGGAAGGGATCTGTCACTTGTTTGACTCCATGGAGATATTATTGCTTTACCTGGACTGTTCTTGTCTGGAAAGTTCAGAATGATACCGCTTTGTAATTTTATACAGATCGAAATCAGTCTGGTCACTGCTTTCATCTTCACGAGTTCAGATGGGCGTGATTGACAGGTGGATTGGCCAATCAGGGACAAGCGGATCAAAATAAATGTTGCTTATGAGGAAAAAATATCACAGGGACTGAAAAACATTGCAGATTTCAGAAAACAAAACGCTGTTCATCTGAGGCGAGAGACGTATGAGATAAATGACCAGTGAACTCATTTGTTTCACATAAATAAACTCCTCTGATTGCACAGTACTGTTTGAGTTTTTGTGTTTTGAGTTCGGCTTTAAACTTTAATTATCCTGCGTTTTTTCTTTTGCCAGATAATCCGGACAAAGAAATAGCTTAGCCTTCAACATTCAGAAAAGTTACATAGTGCAGCGTTAGGACATTGCTAATCCTTCTTTAGATCTGGCTTTCTTAAGACAAACTTCAATCAGGTTCCAAAAATAGTCCCAAACGTAAAAAGAATTTGAACTTTGAGGGCGATAAATGTACAGAGTGACCAGGCGTTACTCAAAATATACACTGTACCTTTAATACTCACTTACCAAGAGAAAAATCACACACATTCTATAATAATTACTTTTATAAAAGCACATTTTAAGGTTCTGATATCATGCAGTTTCAATTTTCATTTCACCCTGTGGTTTTCAGACACACAGTCAATGAAAGGCAGTTCAACCTCATATTTGAATCATAATAGGTTGACAGACTGACATGTAATTTTATGATTAAGTCATTCATTTACAATTTCACTAAATGAATGACTGTTTCCTGGAGAATCTTATGGCTTTTAACGTGAAATGAACTGTTTAGATGGCAGCAGCAGCAATCCTGAACACAGCGAATGAATCTCGACTGAATGGGGATTTTCAAAGGACAGATTAGTCGTTTGCGAGAGATAGCGATCGTGTGCTTTACCAAATCCACCCCATGCCTTAGATGTGAGTGTTCAAAGACAACACTGAATGGCTCCAATGACACACAGAGGGCAGTGCAGGCGGCCTCCAGCAGGGGGCAGCATACAGTGCATTGTGTCCTTGTTATAGACAGTACAACACATGGAGGAGGAGAATGCCGTCTCATAGCCAATAGTGAATACAGTACCTGCCTTTGCGTTTTTTGTAGGAATAAGAGGGACGGAGGCAGTAGCTGTGGAAGAAGGGAGAGGGGTTCACAGGACATCACAGAGGGAAACTGCCTCACCAGCCTCAGTATTCAACTCTCAAACAGTGGTGGAAAGTAACAAAGCACTAAAGTAAAAGTACTGTATTTGTAGGAATATTTAGTTTACTTATATAGAGATGTAATGAATGCAAAAAGCCAGAAATTTAGCTTTTAGGGTTATCTTTGTCATTAAAAGAAGTCGTTAACAACAATACATCTTAAAAACTAAAAACATTAGCGACCTTTATGTGGCAAGGGTGTGCTTTTGAAGAGAATAAATTGCGTAGATTGCGAGCTGATTCTGCAAAATCTGTACATCTGATTCATTTTCCGCCTTCTAATGTTTCTCTGCAGATGTTTGTGAGAAATGCACTGTTTTATAACACACTGTGCTTATGACAGTGACTGTTATTGTCAATTAAAATAATGTATTCTTGACAAAATTGTTTAAAAAAAAAAAGTAAAAGTCCTGTACTAACGTGAAATTTGTAAGAATATGTAGTTTACTTATATATACTGTAGAGTTTACCTATGTCAATAAAAGAAGTGGTTAACAACACTGTATTTTAAAACTAAAAACTTAAAAACACATTAGCGACCTTTATGTGGCATCGGTGTGCTTTTAAAGAGAATAAATTGCATAGAGTGCGAGCTGAATCTGCTAAATCTGGACATGATTCATTTTCTACCTTCTATTGTTATTAAAAATGTCTTTGATATTGACAATTAAAGTCAGTCATTTCAATGTAATTAACACCTGAAAATTATTGGTTTAACTTTGGTTTGATTTTAGTGAACAGTCAATTACACAAGTACTGTTTTCTAAAAGGGCATTTGAGATTGTTTTTCTCTTCTCTGATAAATACCACAGGGACTATCCCAATAATTAGACACATGTGAGAACTTGTCATATGTACTTTATGAACATTTTACTTAACTTACTGGTTTAAGGGGCTATTTTTAGGACATTCATGGAGGTTTTGAGTTCACGTCGCAAAAACGCAAATATACAAAAAAATATATTGTTGTGGATTATCCCAACACACTGCAACAATATACATATAAAACGCCTAGAAACATAAAGGAATTGCTTGACTTAGAAAATCTGGACAATATCACCACATTTCACTCTTTAATCGTTGTCAAATCTGCGCAAAATACTTTGACTTTTTATGTGATACTTTTGCTCCTGTATCTGTACTTTTACTTAAGTAACAAAATTGATTACTTCTTCCACCACTGCTTTCAACAGACCAGTCAAGGCAACATTCAACAATCCCACGCATGCAAAAGCCAAAACAGCATAAGGTTTAACAGCTGGACAGAGGGGTAGCACGGGGGAGTTTGACTTGGCCAATTGGTTTAATACAGTAAGAGTCAAAACAGACATAAAGGGGTTGTGTTGTGAACAAAGCCGTACCCGTTCCCTGTGTCTCTCCTCTGTTCTGGTGGTGTTCTTGCAGCCGGGATGCCACACGGTGGATCCTGGAGAGAAAAGAAGGACACATTTAGTCATAAAACTGAAAATGTATGTATATGTATATATCAGCGTTGTGGCGCTGTTGGGGCTGCATCGGCTAATCACAGCATTGCATTATGGTTTAGGCAAATAGACAAACCTAAACAAACCTTTTGCTTTTGAAAATGTGTACATTAAAGTGCTTTGAGCATTTGAGGACGAGCATTTGAGAAGTCGGAGCTTTTCTCTCATCTGGCTTTATTGATTTCTCGGCTTGTTCTACTGAACCAAATTCAGAGTGATACACATTTCAATCTGGCCTGAGCCAGGTTAGTCTTCTATGGCTATTATCGTTTTATTATGCGGTTTTTTTGTTACAATGCATGCCTTTTAACACTGCTATACATTTAAGCACAATGTTTATGGTTATTGTGTCTGTGGCAATATATATATATATATATATATATATATATATATATATATATATATATATATATATATATATATATATATTATTGTTTATTGTGATATTTTCTGAAGACATACTATGCTTTGAAATATTTTATCGTGACAAGCCTAACTATCCTACGTGCTCTCTTTGTTTGATCAATGCACATTTGGTCAAAGAGCAATACATGTTTTCATATCAGTATCTAATCATATAATCATACTTATTTTATTTTAAACATTTGAATAAATTGTATGTTAGATGTTTTGGACCCCCCATGAAAGTTTTATAGCGATGAATAAAAAAATGTAATTAAAAATCAAGATGGGGTCAAATGGACCTGAACATATCAGGAGGGCTACATCACATTATATTACTACATTCATTCATTTACTACTACTTACTATTACTTTACTATTACTATTACTATATTACTTCTAGTACAAGGCGGCTTTCAGATTCTATGATACTTCCAGATGGGGGCGAGCCACAGTTTTATTGATTAATGTCATGACAAATATCCAGAAAGAAATTCCACAAATGTTGAAACTGATATTCTAGACATTAGGCCCTTGCAGAACTTACTATTACACAACAATAATCTACATATTCACAACAGTCATTTTACGTGCTCTACATTACAACCTACTACAACTATTACTACTACTACAACTACTAGGACTCACCTTGTAGATACATCTCCTCTCCTTCAGTGAACATCTGGTTACAGCGGCTGCATCGGGCGCAGCTGGGATGGTAGTGTTTGTCTCCTGCCTGAAAAATACAACAATAACATTGAGGTCATACCAACATTTTTAGATGAAATGTTCCTTTGTTTATTGGTTTCTTGGGTAGCTTTAATTGAAGTCTTTAACTTCATCCTCTAAGGCGGGTTCAACTTTATTTTAACAAGGGCCAGATTTTTCAGATGGTTTTGTCCTCAAAACATCTGCAGAACTGAACCAGAATTGAATAAACTAGATCTAAACCAGGACTAAACCAAGACTGAACCAGGTCCAAACCAGGACTAAACCAGGTCAAAACAAGGACTAAAGCAGGTCTAAACCAGGAATAAACCAGGACAAAACTAGGTCAAAACCAAAACTAAACCAGGATTAAAGCAGGTCAAAACCAGGACTTAACCAGGACTAAACCAGAACTAAACCAGGACTAAACAAGGACTAAAGCAGGTCTAAACCAGGAATAAACCAGGACAAAACTAGGTCAAAACCAAAACTAAACCAGGATTAAAGCAGGTCAAAACCAGGACTTAACCAGGACTAAACCAGAACTAAACCAGGACTAAACAAGGACTAAAGCAGGTCTAAACCAGGAATAAACCAGGACAAAACCAGGTCTAAACCAGGACTAAACCAGGTCAAAACCTAAACTAGACCAGAATTAAAGCAGGTCAAAACCAGGACTTAACCAGGACTAAACCAGGACTAAACAAGGACTAAAGCAGGTCTAAACCAGGACTAAACCAAGTCTAAACCAAGTCTAAACCAGGATTTAACCAGGACTAAACTAGGACTAAACCAGAACAAAACCAGGTCTAAACCAGGATTAAACCAAGACTAAAGTCGGACTAAACCAGGACTAAACCAATAACAAAAGATAAAATATTTTCTATATTTTTGAAAGATGGGTTGAGGGACAGATCATATCCCTTGGAGGGCCTGATTTGCCCCCCGGGGCCTTAAGTTGAATCGCCCTGCTCTAGAGGTGGGTAAAGGAAGAAGAAATCACTCACAAAGCATAATAATTCCCTGATGGAGGTCTACTTTCAGTCTTTTTCCTCTTAATGTCTGTGCGTTTGCAAAGAATAAAAGCTCATATGAAACTGACGCAGCGGTTCAGTTGAGGTATTGGTCCAGTGGAGATAGGAGCTAACATTTGCATTTTACAGTGAGACTATTTCAAAGTGACACATTGCACCTCCTACTTGCTGCTATTAAGCCAGTGCATTGCCTCCTCTCTGTGGGCTAATAAAAACATACATTAGCGACCTATTTAGGATCCATGCTTTCTTATTTTATGGCATCAATGGACCCTTAATGCTTCCAAACAATATGGCTGCCAAAAGCTGAGCAGATAATTTTCCATGAAGGAATTAGTGTTAGGCACCGAACGGAAAATTAACAGTTATTGCAACAGACAGAGAAGTTACTATATGCGATGTTGGAAGCTGGTTAGAAAATATTAGCAAGTGAAGCTATCAATTAATCATTTAAACATAAACCAATCAGTTAAGTAAAGGAGAAATAGGAAGATTTTGATTTTAGTGCAACGTGCGGTCCTTTTGTGTGAAAAGTGTAATATCATAATATCAATATAAACACAGTGCAGTACTTTTCTGGTTTGTTGACTCTGTTGATTGTTTTGCTGTTGAATGTTTGTCTGTGTTCTGTCTTTTAATACTCTATGGACCTTGTACGTGTCCAAAAATAGAGCATACAGTATGATGAATAATAAAAACAACCAAAATAAGAGGTTATTAGCTCAGTGAGATGCTATGTTTCCTGGTGGCCAGTCGCGCTGCAGGTCTTTAGTCGTTTGGTTGATTAATTGGTTGGTTCTAGTCGACCAACATTTTCACTAGATGGGAACATAAAATACTAGAAATATTTAGGATAATAAACGATGTAAGTGGACCACAGCAAAAGGAGAAGACAAGGAGTGATGTAGCTGGAGTTTTTTGGGAGAATCATATCTCTTTTTTACATTCGAAAACAATGTTTACTTGTACTTTGTGGTCATTATCTTCGGAGTGTAGTTTCGGTCAGATATTCAGATTATAGTCATAATAAATGGTTTTAGGAGCTTGAGACACGTCCCACAAGTCGATTAATCTTGTGTTTTTCCAACCATTGTTTGTTTTGAGTGGTGGCACACTTAATTTGTTGAAAATATTACGCAACAAACCATGCATTAATAATTATCACATACTGTTATCAAATTACTTCAATTAAGAAGGAAAAAAGATGTATAAATATGTGTTACAATGTCAGTCTTGTGAGATGTTGCATTTTGGTCACTTTTTTGTGCCTTTTTTTGGTACAGATGTTTGATCAAGGCACTCCAAAACGGGAATTTATTACATTAACCTGTCGTGACACTAGACTTTTTGTTCATTTATTCCTTTTTATCTACCATCTGATAAAAAGGAAATTATCAAACTGCTGGACATGTTAAATATGAAAAGAAGGCTGTAACCCTCTTAGTTACAGTCAAATCAACTATTCTGGGATGAATTAGAGTCAGTTTTTACTCCAAAAGCACAAAAAAAAGTACACAAAAACTAATTTTTTTAGTTAAATTAGCTTCAGCTTTGAAAGAGGAAAGAGGAACCCTACAAATGCCAAAACTAGTGTCAATCAGGCAAAATCTACAAACACCACCTTCACACCACCTTTTGGTGGACTTTAAATTTAGATTTTCCTCTTTGCAGAGCTTGTTTCCAAGTGTATTCAGAGTAAATCAGTCACAAAACTACAGAGTCTCAGCTTTACAAAGAATGCAGCCATTTGTTTGTGCTCCAAAGGGTTCAGAAACAGATTCAGTTTGAAATGAGGCTCATTTTAGTCACTTTAACACTTTAGGATAAGCAGGCCCAAATGATAACTATTTTAACTGTGTAAATTAGTAAATTCAAATTGGAACCTTTTCAAGGCAAACATATCAATCCCTCAAGGCACAGGGCTTGTGTTTAGTCGACTAATAATGCGTTTGACTTGTTGAGGTAAGTTGAGGGTAAGAGTTTCAGAGCTTCAGAATTGAACCCACAACCTCTTTGTTAGCAGGCAAGAGCACATTTTTGTTTCTTATGTCGGTCCCCAGCTTAAATATAATCTTGTCAGCCAATTGCAGACATAGCTTTCTTGATTACTTCACTGGGGGATTGGACTAGAATGGATTTATACAAAAGCTAATTTGAGTCCGCTGCCAGAATATGCAGACAGGTATTTTGGCTGGTCCTGGTTCAGTTCTGGTCCACAGACTGACGGACAGAGTGTGGTCCTGCGTCTGGGGGGCTGTTTTTATAGTGGTCTTAGCGCTGGATTACTGTAAGCCCGACTGCCCGCGCTGACATTTTGGTCCCATTTAACGACACATAACTCGGTCTGATTGGATTTGCAGCAGTAAACCCACGAGGCGAGCGTTTATGGAGGAGAGCAGGTGTTGAACGCCGTCTGAAAATGTCATCCATGACCAGACAGAAATGAAGAGTGCGGCTAAAGCAGATTGGCATTGCTCTCTGCTGCTCAAACTCTGATGAGAGACCAGGAAGAAAACTAAAACTATGAACCAAGTGTGTTTTACCAAAAGGAAAGAATAATTAGTGTTACTCTAAAATAAAGACAGAAGAAAATTACAAGAATACATGTTGGTTTTGTAAAAGCACAAACTCCATTTGAACAATAGCCTAAATTAGGGGTGTTCAAACTATGACTAAATTGGCCCACATAACCAAAACCAGCACTTTTTATTGTAAAACTGGAAAGAAATCTACCATCATAATCTAAATAACAAACATTTTGACACTATACATACCTATAATTAATGTTCCAAGCCTTAATTAAGGTGTTTTGGCTCATCATAATCACGTAAATTTGCAACATTTTGACAGATTTTGGACACCCTTGGCTAATAATATAATATATCTAGTCTGTTCTTACACTGTGCACCTAGTAATTAATTTATCTGCACTCTAGTCTTTTAAAGTAAATGTTTAAAGTTTTATAATAATTTTGCATGTCTCTGTTTTGTGATTTTAATGCAATTTTTCCCTGTTGTGTAAAGCACTTTGAATTGCCTTGAGTACGAATTGTGCTCTACAAGTAAACTTGCCTTGTCTTTACTATCTATAGATATGACACATTTGCTTTTTATGCTAGTGTTTATGTCAGTGCTGTAGTCGAATAAAGACTTTCTTGGTCGACTAAACACACGCCCTTTGCATTGATACAAAAAATCGACTAAAAGTGAACATGGAACTGACAAAAGTTCAGAAAGTTCACAGAAATACTAGTGAACTGTATCTTCAAATGTTAAAAAAGGCAGATTAAATTTACAATTCACTCCCAAAACAACAGCTAACTGACTCCATTCTCCTATCTGTGCATAAAATCCTAATAATCCTAATAAAACAATAAGTCGACCAAAGAACTGCAGCCCTAGTTTATGTCAAGTCTTTTACTGTTGAAATACTATTGAAAAAAAGGAAATCAAAATCTTATTAATGGTAACATGAGAATGTAAAGTATGGCATTGATATACATTTGTTTTTATATTTTCAACCAATATTTGGGCAAGATTGCATAGTGCGACCAAACATATTAACTTAAACTAGAAAAAAGTTTAATTTTTGAGACTAATAATTGTGATATAAAGCTGCAGCTGGCCTAAATCTTCTGTAGCTCCAGTCTGGAACAGTCGCAGTAAAACCATATTCACTGGCAACATTTTGCACAAACTATATTTATCCCACTTTAACATCACCTCGACATGTGTTTCATAACAGCTGTGTTACATTTCAATGGACACAGGATCATCAGACATCAGCTGTTTACGTAATGTTTACATAATTTGCTCCGTGTGGGTGCAGATGCGAAATGAGAGAAATTATCTTTCTTATAAAAATGTTCATGTCGACGCTGATTTCGGCTCCAGACTCGGCAGATTACACCAGATTATGACGTTACAAATTGCACAAATGATGATGCAACTTCCCCAGGACACACACAAGACAAGTTTAACATTGCTTAGTTTGTTCTAGTATGTACAAAGTCAAAAAAGGACATGTTTCATTGAGAAAAACTTTTAAAAATTAGTGATTGCTTAAACAACAATCATCACCTAAGACTTTTAAGAAACAGCAAAGATTCAACTAACAATCATTTTAGTAGTCGAATAGTCAAATGATTTTCTTTTTTTTTATTAGTGGACTAGTCAAATTATTATTTCTATTGTACAATGAGATTTCTGAATACATAATCAGCAAAATAAAAGTTGAAATATGGTGAATAAAGGCTTCTAGATAAATAATATTTACGAATAAAGTGTGAATCAGAAATAGTTTGTTCTTTTTTGACATTTTGATTTAAGAATTTAAAGCAATTTTTGACTAAACTAGGCCTAAACCCAGAACTAAACATGGACAAAGCCAGGGTTAAACCAGGGCTAAAACAGGATCAAACTCAGAATTTAACTGAGTTCAGCCAAACAAGTACAAATGTGAACATGGTCTTAGAGTCTGTATAGTCCAGATAACAATTATTAATATATATATCAAAATGCGACTTTCTGTTTAGTCGTTTAATAACTGCAACCATATTTTAAGCAAACTCTGACTTATGTGTCCCAAGATTTGAAGGATAAACTATACACTTACGTTTGCGAGTGCGGGAAAATAGATTGAGTCCAGGTTTAATGCCGTGTTTAGTCCCAGTTTGGTTCTGATGTGGCGTGTACAAGTGTGAACAAACCCAAAATGTCACAATATTTCTTCACTTACCTCGAGCACTTTCCCTGTGATGAACTGATGACACGCCTCGCACCTAACACCGAAATGTATCTGATAATCTTTCTCACAGTAGGGGGCGCCATCCCTAGTACGTCGCAGACAAAGTAAAATCAGTATAATGTAAATGTAGTAGTAGCAGTATTAGTAGTAGTAGTATTAGTAGTAGTAGTACTCACTTGCTAATGTACTCTCCGGTCAACACTTTACTGCAGGCTTTACACTTGAAGCAGCCCAGGTGCCACTGTCGGTCCAGAGCCAAAAGAGCCTGTCCGTTTTTAATGTCCCGACCACATCCTGCACAGTCTAAGAAGAAAGAACATAATTGTAACAAAGATTCAGTGATATGAAAAAGGAAATTTGACAATAATAAAAAAGACAAAATAGGTAAACAAAATAGGGCAGCATGCAACTTTTTTGGTGGATGTTTCGTCTTTTTTTATCCATAGGTATTCATTTGCATAGAATGTTCTGCAATAATGCATTATGTAAACGTGTCTACTGTATCTCCAGGGAAAAAACAGGTATGTGGAGAAGTGACCCCGCTCACAGTGAGATTAAGTTTTTTTTGGTTTTTTTTTAGCAATAATATAAACTCATATAGTTAAATGAAGGCAACATAGATACATTTAATGCCATATTGTGGAACAATCCAGGCAAAGCAATAACATCACCATGGAGACAGAGGGCAAACCCACAGGGGGGTTACACAGTGTTAAAACATTCTAAAACAAAACCTTCACAATGTCATAAAATGTAATCACTCCTCTTTGTAACAACATTTTATTGTTGCTATTGAATCATATATAATGTAGTGATGTATATTTTAGTTGTGTGCACTGTATTTGCCATTTGCAAGATGAAGAAAGTGGAACACTTAAAAGGGAAGCAAAAAATGATTACAATCATTGCACAGATTAAGAAACATATGACAAATGTCACAAAGAAAACGTTAAATGCATTGCCTACATTTTCATTTTCAGCTACACAGCTCATTGAGCCAGCTAATGTTCTCACTGTGCTGTGCAGAGAAAGTCAATCAATACAGATTTAATTAAATGTAATTTTAAGGTAAGACTAATACGCTGAGAGAAACAGCCAGGGAAATGTGGTGTGCATCAGTTTGTTTTCTTTGCTATAGAAACAGTTGTTAGGCAACTTTCACATTCAGTGACAAGAATAACTTTACAATAATAACTTTATCTTTTCTTTGTGTTAGTCTGCAGTTTTAAACAATAACCTCCCACTTGTCTTTAAAACTACGTAACTGGGACATAAAACCTCTGCAATGGAAGCAATAGATGGATATCTTTCGAATGAACTTTTGGAAGCAGCAAAAACACTTTTCACAAAGAAATGGATGACACAGAATGAACCAACTGTTAAGGACTGAGCTCAAATAACAATTAAGATTTATAAAACGAAGAAAATCACCTTTGTGGTTCATTTGAAATCGGACATATTCAACAATCATATGAACGTGAAAATACGTGGGCTTTGTCCTTGTTTAATAAAAAAAGGAATACATACAGGAAACCAGATGGCTATCCATGAACTTCAAAGTAACACCAGAGGGCGACAAAGCTCATTTCTAACCTGTGACAGTTGACTTTCTCCATCACAATGTCATATATCTTTCAATATAAGAACACACAGAAACCGCTCCAAGGTCCAAAAGTACTTAAGGCCTTGTGTTTTAATGAAGTGAGTCTCTGCAGTGGCAGCACCAGCGGGGACGCTAACGACGGAAGGCGTAACCAGGCTGTGAGCACATCAGCATGTCTTATTCATAGCAACCTTGTCTAAAAGCTCTTCAAATGCCAACAGAGGAAAGACAGTAATGAGGAGAGGAGAGGAGAGGAGAGGAGAGAGGAGGAGAGGAGAGAGGAGGAGAGGAGGAGAGATGGAGGAGAGGATGAAAGAGTATAGACTGGGAGAGGGAAGAAGAGAAAGAAGAGAGAGAGAAGGGCAGAAGGAGAGAGAAGGAGAGGAGAAAGAGCGAGAAGAGAAGAGAGGAAAGGGAGAGAGGAGGAAAGAGTACAGAGACAGGGAGAGAAAGAAGAGAGAGGGAAGAACAGAGGAATGGGAGAGAGAAGGAAAGAGCACAGAGACAGGGAGAGAAAGAAGAGAGAGAAGAGGGAGAGAAGAACAGAGGAATGGGAGAGAGAAGGAAAGAGTACAGAGAAAGGTAGAGAAAGAAGGAGAGGAAAGGAGAGAAGGGAGAGCAAAGGTGAGAAGAAAGGGAGGAGGAGAGGGGAAAGGGTGAGAGGAGAAGAGAGGAAAGGGAGAGAGGAGGAGAGTGGAAGGAGAGAGAGGAGAAGAGAGGAAAGGGAGAAAGGATGAAAGAGTACAGAGAGAGGGAAGAAGAGAGAGAACAGAAGAAAAGGAGAGAGAAGGAGAGGAGAACGAGCGAGAAGAGAGGAAAGGGAGAGAGGAGGAAAGAGTACAGAGACAGGGAAAGAAATAAGGAGAGGAAAGGAGAGAAGAGAGAGCAAAGGTCAGAAGAAAGGGAGGAGGAGAGGGGAAAGGGTGAGAGGAAAAGAGAGGAAAGGGAGAGAGGAGGAAAGAGTACAGAGACAGGGAGAGAAAAATTAGTATAAAGGAGAAAAGAGAGAGAAAAGAACAGAAAAAAAGGGAGAAAGAAAGAGAGGGGGGAAGAGAGAGAAGGACAGTAGAGGAGAGAGGAGGTGAGAGGAAAGGGAGAGAGAAAGGCAGGCGAAAGGAAGAGAAGAGCAGGGAGGAGGAGAGAGTAAGACACAGCAGAACAGGAGAAGAGAGAAAAATGTAGAGAGAAAGATAGAAGAAAGGGAGAGAGGAAGAGAGAGGAGGAAAAAGCGAGCGAGGACAGAGGGGGAGGAGGGTGTGAGGAAGAGGGAGTGACTATGGCACAGTCAGAGGAAATGCGTGGACATACATAATTTAATGAGGCCTTTCTCAATGCTATTCATAAAGTTAGAGTCACTGCTGCGCGCTCAGGAGCAGACGAGAAAGACTAACTCCCTGGATCAGACGATATGCAGTGAGTAAGACTGTTATTTAGAAACTTTAAACATTACATGAACAGAGGCTGGCACTTCGAGGACAACAACAATGAATAATAAATAGAAGTTAGTACGAGAAACATATTGTACTGCACGTCAGCAAGATTCAGGCCTCATTAAAAGTATAGTTTTACTGTACACCACCTCAATAACCAGATGTTTTATGGAAGCACTTTATAAAAACAACAATTGGCCTTAATAAAGCATAAACAAAGACGTAATGACAATGAAAAAAGAATGATTCAGGCTTAGTAACTACTTAATTGGAGTTCAGTTAGGGCAGTGTTTTTCAACCTTTTTGAGTCACCAAATTACTAAAATTTTAGGGAAAAACAAAAAACAAAACAGTTGTATAAAGTAGCAAATATTGACCCTGCCGCGGTCAGGCTCTTTAAATCTGGCTATGGTGATTATTTAGCTTTCTTTTTCAAAATAGTGTTTAAAATGTTAATTTGAACAGAGTCATATTATTAAAACATAAATCTTAAATCTAATCACAATTGAACTCGTCAGAAAAATCACAATTAGATATTTTCCTGACTCATGCAGGTCTGTTATAGGTAATAGAAAAATACAACGTCAGCACAAATCAAATCAAAATCATGATCTGGCCCCAAGAAAATCATGATGATCATTTTCTGCCCTATCGCCCAGCCCTAGAGCACATCGTGGCTCTTGTGTCACTGGAGCGTCTGTTGAACAGTGGATGTTAAGGACAGTAAGTCAGACCTGAAAAGACTGGAAAAGTCCAAGGAGGAGTTCAAGTCTCTCGGGGTCTTGTTCACGAGGGAAGGATGGAGCGGTCGAGAGTCCTGTTCATGCTTTATTGAGGTTATTTACAGTGTAGTTATTATAAAGTGTTACCACATTTACTGCCACTACTACAATGATGCATGATTTTGTTGACAGCAAAAAGATCAAAAGAAAGAAAACTCATCCACACACAGGGAGAACATGCACATTACAAGCACAAAACTCCACACAGCTCTGTATTGAACCTGAGCCCGTTTGGAAAGTATTTTTTATGTGATGTGTCGTGTTCACCTGGCGCTTTGGACGGCGTAAATGAACTGTTTACTTCATTGCTGCGTCTTTTTAAACTGTGTAAAATGCTTAACTATGTCCCGCATTTGGCAAATTACAGTCAAACTAGGAAGACGAACATTTCCTGAGTGAGGGTTTTGACATAATTTTGTGCGTCAGGAACATTTTAGGACATTTTTCTCACAAATGTATGCTAATGATGTGTGGGCAGCAGCACAAACTACATTACTATTCACAGCACAATATACCAGCTACAAACAACAGGTGCATGAATATATTTTAGTTTCCTTTCTTTCTTACTTCATTTTCAGCTCATACTCTGTCTAAAAGTCATTGTACTTCTAGTTTCAGCTTCGTTATAAAGGGTGAAAATTAATTAAATCCTTTCTATTTGAAGCAGAGCTGCACAATAAATTGCAAAAGTTTTGATATCCTGATGTACGCAACAAACTAAAGATATCGCAGGAAGATCAAGGTCCTTCATCAGGCAGAAATGTTACTGTTTTTAAAATGCAAATGTGTGTTTTTGTTTGAAAATAGCAGATTTCATGTATTATTTTCCTGTAGTTCTAAATTAGTCTTGATTAGTCTTTGTTTTGTCGATTTTACCCTTTTTTCTTACTAGTAAAATAAGATGGGCACATTTTAGTTTCAATATAACTAAAATAATTGTGTCAAAAAGTCTATTAAAATATCACATTAACACCCTCTGGCCTCCATCAGGTTGAAAAAGATTGATTTTTATTAATAATTTTCATTTTTCTGTCCAAGTTAGCCTTGATTAATTCTCAGTTTTGCCTCTGTTGGATTTTTATATTGTAATGATGATATTTTCGTGTGAAAAAGTATATAAAAACATAAAAATAATAACACCGCACTTATTGCACTTCGCAAACTTTTTCCATTATTGTGCAGCCATAATTTGAAGCTATTATTATTAAATATAGACTTATTATCATTTGAAAAAACTCAAGATTAGACAAAAGGCTTTGCTCCAGGTTTTGAGCGGCAGAACAAGCACCTGTATAATCTAGATGACATAGTTTATGTAACTAATCAGAGCAATAATTCAAACTACAATTAAAAATGCAGCTATTTGCGCAGTTCATCCATGTGCCACGCCCTTCTATCGCCCGCATTTACTCACTGCTGGAGCCCAGGATGTCCTTGGGTCCTGGTGACATTGGCTCGATGCAGTACTGACACAGACAGTCTTTCCCGTTGAAGGTCACTCTGTCTCCTGCAGGGAACGGTCGTCTGCCGGAGGAGACACAAAGGCATTATTCAGAACAGGGATCATGAAAGAAATGGGACACGAGGCCAGGGCCAGAGCTGAGTGCTGTCGTATTTAATAGAGCAGTGATTACCAGGTTCTATTCAGCTGTAAGTACCACTACTCGACTAAACCAGGTCTGAATTAGGTCTAGTTTTATACCTGGCCAGCACAACATCAATTAACATCAATTTAATTAACAAGGATTACATAAGAGCTAAACCAGGTCTATGTCACAATTAATCCAGAACAAAGATAAAGAGTGCGTTCACACTCATTTTTTTGGTCCTAAATTGAGCCCATTTTAGTCTTGATGTCGATTGATTTGGTCGTGTTCTTGTCCTTGTTTAGGTCTGATTTAGTCCAGGTTTAGTTTCTGTTTTAGTTTATATTTAGTCCCAATTTGGATGTGGGGAAAGTGTGAATGCATCCTAAATAAAATCTAAATTAAGACTAAAACTAAACTACAATGGGTTTAAACTGTGATCTCACTTTTTAGCTCAGTTTTATTCGAGTTTGAGTATAAACGTAGACTTGGTTTGGTCCTGGTTTAGTCCTGCTCTAGTCCAGATTTAGTTGGTGGTATAGTCCCATTTTAGTCCAAGTTTTGATGTGGTGAACACAGTGTGAACACACCTCCAGTAAAATCTTAACCAAGTCACCAAGTTTAATCTAGGTCTAAATCAGATGTAAACCAGGACTAACCAAGGTCTAAACCATAACAAAATTATTTAGACCATTTTGCTCAGCCTAAACTAAGACATTTAAGGTGTTATCACAATTTTTAATACTAGTTTTAGCCCAGTTTAAGTCCAGATGTAGACTTGGTTTAGTCCTGGTCTAGATTTAGTCCCGGGTATAGTCCTATTTTAGTTCCAATTTTGATGTGAATGTGCAAGTTTGAACGCACCTTCAATAAAATCTTAACCAAGTCAACAAGTTTCATCTAGGTCTAAATCAGATGTAAACCAGGACTAACCAAGGTCTAAACCAGGACTAAATTAGGTCTAAACCATAATTTAACACAAACACAGAGCAAAATATTAAGTAAGTCTAAGCTCAGCCTAAATGAAGACATTTAAGGTGTGATTTATTCTAGTTTTAGCCCAGTTTGAGTCCAAATGTAGACTTGGTTTGGTCCTGTTGGTCTTGGTTTAGTTCTGGTTGGTCTAGTACAGATTTAGCCCCAGGTTTAGTACCATTTTAGCCCCAATTTTTGAGTGATTGTACATGTGTTTCAACATAACTAAACACTTCATCAGAACTAAACTGCATCTTTATCAAAACTAAACAAGGTCCAAACTAGGTCTAAACCCAAACTAAACCAGGACTAAACCAGCTCTAAACCACCAGCAGTTCCACAGGGCTCGAGTTTATGACGAGGATAAGATGACAGAGTAGTTTAATACATTTCGACAGTGTTTGCCTGCGGGACTTATTTACTCAAATGACACAGTCGTGACACACTCTTGTCCTGATCACTGTAAACTCTGTCTCTGACCCGAGCTTCACTCCAGTTTAACATCAAAACCACCTCATCACAAAGAGCTATGGACTAACTGAGCTCTGAATTTAGTCCACATATGAATACAACTCTTACAACATGTTCATCCTTATACTTTACCCCGCAATGTTCAAATCTACTCTCAATAACGGTCTCATCTTTTTATTTCTGTTGTGGCTATTCATTTTTTAAAATTTGATACTAGATGTCTGTCCTTTTCACACAATATACAGTTTATGTATCTGATATTGTTTGTCTTTTGTTGTTAATTCTCTTAATTTGTTCTTAATTCTTAGTTAATTTACAGTTTTTTTGGAATATGAACGTCTGTATTTTTGTGAAAGTTAAGGTAAGAGTTAATTTAAAATGAAAACTAAGCCTTGAATCCTTTTACACAAGGTCAAGACAGTCATAAATTATTAGTATATATACATTGTGATTGGATTTGTGCTTTATATTTGATAATCACTTGAGTTCCAGGAAAGAAGACAAAAGGTGCGTCCACACTTGTCTTTGTTTGGTCCTGGTTTGAGGCCAGTTTAGTCCAGATTGGTTTGATCCTGAACTAGATCCTGGTTTAAAGCCTGGTTAGGTACAGGATTAGTTCAAAATTTAATCCCAATTTTGATGTTTTTTTTGTACGAGTGTGAATAACATGCATTAAATGTTTGTACAGTTTTAAACAATTGGCGTTTTACACAATAGGGCTCCATGGATAAAGGACATTTGGTAAAAAAAAAAACTAATTGCGATTTTTCTGTCTAGTTTTGCGATTAGATTTGCAATTTATGTTTTGATTATAAGGGTCGGTTAAAAGTTCACGTTTTGAAACAGCTGTAGATCTATGAACAGGGATGTCAAGGTTATTAGATTAATCGATGATAGTAGTTATTCTGGTCACAATATAACCGTAAGAGCTAAAAAACAATAATCGTGACAATTTTAGACGCAAGATTTACTCTTTTAATTCAATCTGCAGTCCAAAAATACATCAAAATGTAAATAACTGTTTTTATATTGCTGTTTTTGTCACATTGACTTTATTTTCTAATTCAGAAAGTTTGATTTTGTAAAGCTGGTCAAAAATTTGAGGAATAGTAACTTGTTAAAACAACCTGAATGAAAGAAAAAGAAAGATTTCACTGTTGTTTGGTCACGTTTCAGTAATCGTGAACAATCATTAAATCGTGTTATGTTTTACAATAATAATTGTATCACTGAGTTGATATCGTGAGAGCCTTATCTATGAATTAGCAAACCAATAAAATCATTTAAAAACACCATAGTGTTTTAGAACAGGTTTGTACATATTTAAACTACATGTTTAGCCGTTTTTATGCAGATTAAAACAGGATATTTTTAATTTGATTGTAATTATTCTTAATTCTTCTTCTTGATCTTGCATCTCCACCAAATTCAAGAAAGACTAAAAAAGTACAAAATATCTGATCAAAAGAAAGTTCTAACCTTATACGCAACAGGCTGATATATTGTTAATATAGTCACAACAGCAAATTGTTAATATTGCACAGAATTCCATGGATTATCCTGGATTAATGAGCTTCTTATATCATTTCTATCCAAATCTGATTATATATAATTGTAGCAACGTCAGTACCATCGTCTCAGTTTAATGCACAGATGTTGGATGTGGTCCTGCTTTAATCTGATCTGAGCCATGCCTTGTTTTATTTCAAACACAGATATTAAATTATTATTGACTCGTGGCTTGTGTAATCGTATTCTCATGGGTCACTGTGTTTCAGATTGGGAGTTTTATAGCCTAAAGCAGACACTGGCCAAGCTCAAGTCAGTCCATTATACAGAACAAGACATGCAAGTTTGCCCTGTTACAATTTAGTTTTAAGAAAAGAAAACCAGATTTGTCCAGGGCTGGAAAAAAGTTTGAAAAAGAAACAAACCACTAATAATGACTGAGGAGTAATATTGAATGATTATTGCACTGTGCAGGCAAAACTGGCAATCGATTGGTGAAATTAATACCATGGATTGCTTTACTTTTATAATGCTGCCTGTTTGTTGTTAAAATGTAACACAAGGCAACGGGTTTTCCCTAAATGGATGTGTTCGAAGCAGGAAAAATATCAAGTAAAGATTAGAAAAATGGGCAAACTGGATCAATAAAGTTTGTCTAAGTCCAAAAATATGCAGGGGTTATTTATTTATTATTTATTTATCCTTCTTATACTTAAAGGTAATTTCTTTTCATTATTTTCTTTATTGTTTTATGTTTCCTTTAGCTTTTCTTTTAGTTTGTTTGTTCCACAGTTTTACTCCCTGAAAAGAAACACACAAACATTTAAGTTTACTTTTCACACTTATAGCTTTAAAATAATTTATAATAATAATAATAATAATAATATAATAATAATTTTCTGACCAGTTGCTATTACATTTTGATTTTTAATAATTGGAATTAAGTTCAAAGTTCATATTTTAACAATAACCACCAGAGAAAAGACTGAAATGTGGGCGGACAAACTAATAAAACAATCACTTTGCTTTTAGGCACATTTTTGTTGCCTTTTTGTCTAGCTTAGTCCCGTTTTCGCCGGTTTAAGGCGTGTTTTTGTCACTTTTAGTCACTGTTTTTAGACATGTTTTTGTCTCTTTTGTTGCGTTTTGTTGCTTTTAACTGCATATTTGCTTTTAATTGCATTTTTGTACAGATGTTTTAAACAGATCCAAACTACACGGTTAGCAGTTTATCCAGAATAAACCTGGATATTTTGTTGTTTGAGAGGGAAATTAAATGCACTTCAAAAATTGCAGCATTTGCGATTAACTAATTGCGCCCGATCAAATTTTGATTTGATTTGAATTAACTGCGCAGCCCTAATAAAATATCAGGCCACGTATTCAAGTTTATTGTAAATGAGGCTGCAGAGTCTGGTGGTCGTTTTATTGTTTAAAGCCTTTTTAAGACATTGATTTTCACATCGAGGACTGCACTGTTCCGGCATCAAGAGCAAAGCATTGATTAGAGTCGTTTAAACCTTCACTTTAAATTATGCTGTTATGTTGTTTTACTATTGACTGTATCGAGCGGCCGAGACGTGTCCTTGAAGAACCCCACGCTTTTACTCTCAGCAAACTAATGACATTTCAAAAACAGCTTTGTATGGACAGGACTTTAGGGAGTGCTGAAATCTTTGACATTCTACACAAGTATCTTTATAGTATTTTCAACCCTGCAGCGAGTCTCTTTTTGGCATTATTTTTATATTTAACATCGAGACAGTCTAACAGCTTGCAGAGGGCCTTAATATCAACAGTATGTTTTTATGCAATTGAAGTAGGGCCTTTGATTATTCTTTTGATTATTTGAGAAGATCGCAAAAAGGCCTGAGAATATGTGAGTTTTACAAAGTTTTGCCAAGATGAGGAAAGAGATGCTGCTAGAAAATGCCTTCACACAGTCTATTTACTCACAAAATTGAATTTTTTTTTTTTTGGTCATTTTGGTAAAATTACTAGTCATAAAATAGTCTCATGTCTCAGAATAAGACATGTTTTTAGTTCGTGTAAAGTTCTGAAAATGATTGCTAAATTAGTTGACAGTTATTCCAATAATCGATTAATTGCAATTAACTTATTTCAACCCTAAATTGAAGCAACATTTGGCAAACTTTGGGCAAATATGCGCTTAAGAATTAAAACTTCAACTCATATTGTTTCCATTGTAGCTTGACTCGTGTAACTTTTAATCACTGATTGCATGTATTTATTGAATTAGAAAATAAAAGCAGGACTGACATTCTAAATAGGGCACACTTCGACTCTTTATTTACATCTTAAGCTTAATGATCAGTAATTTAAAATCCACTTCATCAGCAAAAACAGCTTAGGCCTTAACGACTTAATCCTCTAAAGACAAACTCAATATCTTCACCAATATTCACTGAGTTGGAATAAGGAGTACTCAGAATGATTAATTTTCCATCTAGCTTCATTTAAATGCAATATATATTATCTGTATAGAAAACATCATTGAAATCCTGTAACAAAATAAGTAAATACCTCAAAAAAGAGTAGTAAGTTTAATATAATAGTAGTTCAAGTTGATTATAAGACTATTTATTATGACAGTGACAGTCAATTTAAATATGAAGTTGTTGTTTTTATCTCTGAAGACAATTAAAAAGGGCATAATAAACCACTAAACTTTGTGCAACAGTGCATTGTCTTACTTGCAGATGGTGCAGACAAAGCAGGCCGGGTGGTAGGTTTTGCCCAGCGCCGTGACCACTTCTCCCTCCACAAAGTCCCCACAGCCGTTGCAGCGTGTGCCGTGCATGCGCTGGTAGTCCAGGGTGCACAAGTACTCGCCATTCTTCATGAAAAAGCCGCCCTGGGCCAGATCACAGCCGCACACTGTCAAAAACACACAGAAATGAAAGGCAGAGTCAGGTCCTGCAGAGCAACGGTCATTCAGAGCCACTCTAAACATTGAGCATGCTCCAGTGGGTTGTTTTCAAAGAGATGTTGTTTGTAAAGGAAAGAAGAACATTACACAGACAAAAAGTACATTTTAAGATGGCTTTTCAGCTTTTAGGGTGAACAAAGGTGATGCTAATGAGCTCCAGTGATAATTTGTGCTTTTGAAGGCTATACGACCCTTCAGTAACACTTTAGAATACATTTATTATCTAACCAGCAGCTAATCCAAATACCTTTAAGGGGTTAATTCTGTGTTAATTGATTAATGTCTTAATTGGCTTATTCTAAAGCCCTTATTACTGCCTGTTAAACTTATATACATTTATTTTTATTCTAAAAGGATAGACCTGTCAGCTCTATTGGGCTGAACACTCTCTCTTCTGGGAGGAGGACACAGGGAAAGCACAAGTTTTTCTACCTTTAAGAAACATTAAAATTGTGGCTGAGTGAGGCAGAAACATGTGATCATGTGTGATCTTAAAAATTATGTTTATAAGTTGCACTTGTGCGATGTTAAGTTTATCAACCAGGTCTCCTGGTTAAATACGATGGGAAGTTGCGCAATATAGAGCTATTTGTAATAAGTGCAATGTAAGGGTTTGTGCAAAAGGAACTGGTGCAGTATGAGAGATTGTGCAATACAGATTTGTGCTCTAGTTGTTGTCTGTCACTCCCCAACGTATTTATTGTTGAATGCTTGTATATGATCAATCCTTGTTGTTTCTGTCCATCTGTACACAGTAAACACAGTAAATACTGTGTGTTTTTATCTTCCTGTCAACCTGCCAGGGATCTGCAGAAATGTGCCAAAAGCTATATTCTGGCATATTTACATTTGTATATATGTTCAATAACATGCATTGCATTGTTTTTTTAATGTGCATGAAAGTTGGAAAGCTCCTTGGTCTCAGTTCATTGTGCAAGTGCCTCTTCTCCTGATCTTTATTGCTTCTTTGATCCAGCGTTTGTATTTATTGGACTCTTGATGAGCCGTGGTCAGCCTGATAGACCTGACAGGTCCGTCAGGGTGACCACGCCGAGGAACAACAGCTCTTAAGGCACTTGATGAAGGATGAATAGAACATTATCTCTATTGTCTGATATAAAAGAAACAACAAAAACTATTAGAAATAAGAAGACAAAAAGAATATTCTTTCTTTATTTTATTCAGCTGCTGCTTCTGCCGCCACTCATACTAAACCTCCTGATATTACTGCAACTATTTTCACAAAAAACTACAGTACATTCAAGTCACTGATACATTTTCTAACCTCTTGAATTGAACAACAACAAGTGCAAAGCTGTGTGAACTCAAAAAGCCTTTGTAAATCGTGTTGCTCAGGGTTAAGACATAACCTTGCTTTAGAAATCTGTATTACAAATTACCTTCAGATACAATCAACATTTTTTTATTGTTAAAGAGCAAGACTCAATGCCACATCGATTCTCACATTGTTTGGTCCAGGAAGGTCCCGGTCACAGTTAAAAATCACTCAAACGCTACAATCAAAGTCTGTAAGAGGCTTCCTCTCATTCAACTTTGTTTTCAGCAGTGAATTCAGTTTTGCCTGTAGCCTTGGATTTTAAAGTAAAGGCACTTCAATTAGAAAGAAAGACATTAGATATATCGATCAAAAATGTTGGGAAATAACTAAATGCATGAACTGAATACTAATTTTGTATGTACTTGTGCGCTTTTTTTGTCCAAAAAATCTAATAAATAATTTCCCTTCAAGCTATATATACAAATTTAGTTTAGAGTTTTCTTTCTGGTATTTCCTGGTTTCCTTAAACAGCTCAGAGCTATTTTCAGTCGAAAAGTCAGATTTTCCAGAAGATGTGGAGGTTTAGTTTAGCCTGGATCCAATGTGCCTTATTTTACTGTTCCACTTGTACTTTAAATGTGTATATTTATCATTTCAGGTGTTACTACAGTCTATTTGTTTGAACAGTAATTGCTAAATTGCTTCTCAATCTGTTTTTGAGTATCAACACACCAGCAAATGTTAAGAATAATCCAGCCCTGCTTAAACTTTGACCTCTGCACATTTGAAATAGAGAAAACGGCTCATTTCAACAGTACAGAAATGGCAGTATAAGCGAAACAAATACGCGGTGACATTTTTTACAAACTCGACAGCGGCACGAGCCACTTATCGCCCACAGAGCTTTTAGTACAAGGGTCCACTCAATGCTCCACACAGACTTTTGTTGTTGAATGATATCAGTTTCACCTGACCGTTACAAATATGCCAAAACCGAACTCACCACTGTTTCTGTTTTTAAAATCGAATTAATGCAGACAGGAAGATGCTGTTACTATATTATTGGTATACAATGATTACTATAGAAATGACTGCTGTGATTACTGCACTACTGCCATTAGTGGTGGTTAGTAGTAATAATTAGGAATGCACCGAGCCAGCTTTTTTAATATCAGCTGATACGACTGCAGAACCTAAAAAATAGCCTTTATTTTCTTAAAATGTAAAAAAGTATGACAAAACTGATGCAAATGGGTTGAGTAATTGTTATTTATCCTTCAACTAAAGGCAGAACAGCTCTGTATGAATAGAAACGTATGAGATGTTCTGAACTAACAGTAAATAGTAAATCAATTTTGTTGTAAAACAATTAGTTCTTAGGTCTAGTTACTGAGAGAAATCATCAGGTTCAACATTTGTGAATTTACCTTTGAGATATTTCATGTTAAAGTCCAATGCAATCAATAGGTTCCGGCCAATTGAGCTACTGCCGCCCAAGATAGATGTGAAAAACTGAAAAAATTACCTACTTTGTAAAATGTTTTGGATGTTTACTACATATGTTTGTTATATTTTTATCGACTTTTCCTCAGAATTTTGAAATTTTATTCTGAACCATCTACCTGATATAAAAATATCTTCAAAACACCATTCACAATATCATAATTTAATATATTTCCCGCCTACTACTACTACTACTAGTACCTATCATTTTAAACGGATTATTTATTAGAGGAAAAACATTCCACAGTTTTCAAATTATTATTAGCCTTTAAACATGCTCTTCAGTGTCTTAAATTTGCCATCTCATGTTTTAAAACAAAAAAAGAGTTTCTTATTCATTCTATGACCTGTGTTATCAGTCACTATGAAATTACATTGACTGAGTACATCCAGCCAGCAGATGGCGCCAGTGCTATGTATACAATCTAGTGAAATTAGCGCTGAAAAGATGTCACTGTGCGGATTTGTTGCAGCAGTTATCGTGTTTATACGGCAGAAATGCTCAGAACGAGGTTGGTGATGATTTAAGGACTTAAAACAGCGGAAGATTCTCAGATAAGTGACATATGAAGTCTGAAAATACGTCCAAAAATCCCGGAATTTCAGCAGGAAGTGTGTTTGATGCTTGGAGGGGGAGGATTTTCTAATAAACATTTATCAAAACAGCGTGAATGCAACTGAATGCTACTTCAGGTATGTTTTAAATGACAGAACATTGTTGGAACAGGGTTAAAAGCTCAAAAAAGTCACTGTAGCAGAACATGTGCCCTTTAATCTGCGTTTGTTTCCTGATTTTATATTGTACTGTAATTTTAATGCATTTGTATCGTGATTTCAATGCATTGACTTGTTGTGAAGCATGTTTTGTACACATTGTGCTGTACAAATACATTTGTCTTGCACGCTACTATGAGTACAACCACTCCATCTAGTTTCTTTAAATATTAATCTGGTTTCTCAATCGATTTCAGACGCACATTGGTCCATTCCTCCATGTTACTCCAGTCCTAAAGATCAACATGCAGCAGGGCCTCGGGCGCACACGCAGTCACGATCGCAGCCTTTTGTAAATGCCACAGAGGAGAAGGTGGAAAATATTTTGATTTGGGAGATAGCTGATATAATTCCACTTACATAACGTCAGTAAATCCTGGATGAATGGAGCGCGTGAAGAGGAATCAGCTTTAACTGTATCAGGGCTCAGGGCTGATGGGATTAGCCTGTAAGCTAATAGACCGCCACCTCTGACTCCTCAACAGATGTGGGACGTTATCATTTAAAGTGCGTTTTTGGCAAACCTTGAAGGGTCGAGGCATTAAAGTGAACTGTAAGTGAAAGAATGAGGACAGAGGTGGGATAAAGCAGTTATTTAAATGCATTAGTTACAAGTAGGTTTTCAGGACATCTACTTTTATCTATGTGGAGCACCAAAAGAAAATAACCTTAAATGATAATGAAGTAGCGCGTTTGGATGGTGCATTGTACTTATTGTAATCTTTTTTTTTAATATATGAAACAGAAAACAGAGAGAACCAGAACACTGAACTCGAGAGGAAAATTGATATAAATAAAAACACTAATGAAATCACGACTTGTATTGTCTATAAATGTCCCACTTAGTCCAGAATTTGGTGTATTTTCAAATTGAACTCAAACAAATGCAATTTTGAGCCACTTTTAATTAGTTAGTTAATTAGTTTTCTTTTTCTTTTTGTATGATGAGCATAGGGCGTTTGGGTCATGAACAAAAACACACAAAAATGAATGAATAAGCAACGAGAAATGTTTGAATAATATATAAAATAGAAGTGTTTCATGGATCATCACAAACCAAACAATAAAAAGAAGAGATTGATGATATTTTTATTAGCATTTTTTGGACTTGTCTTGAAATGAAAGATATACTGTAGAATCCCAAACATGAACAATTATAGATCAAGTATTTTTTCCTTTTTCACTGCAGACAAATGTGATTTTTGAGCCAGTTTCGACAGTATAGGTATTAGGAATTAATTGAAGAAATATATTAACTGCAATACTGTAGTTCTCTTTTTCCCCCCTAAATGTCTAAAAAAAAAAAAAATTAGTGAATAAAAGCCTTATGCAGTATGTCAAATAACAAAATAGCCAGCTTTAATATACAATAAACCAGATTTTAAATGCTGTATCACAAGCTCCAATAACATTTTACATTGAGGGGTCCCAAGTTGTTATTAAAGATCATTATGGGGTTGCTGCTTGAAAAGGTTTTGGAACATCTTCCTTAATGAATATATCATCAACAACAAAGATAAACAACTAAACAAACACAGACCCAAAGTAAATGATGAAAAATATGATGTTGACTTTTTTGCATTGAAGTATTTTATGTTAAATGAGTGTATATATTTTGAACAGATCGTCTTAAAATCAAATAATTTGCTTTAGATCAACAAAAATTAAAGGTGCATTACGTAACCTTTCTCAAAGAGAGTCCACCACCTGCTTGTCGCTATGGAGATGTTATTACTCTGCTTGGAATGTTCCATAGTGTGAGGAGAGGCATGTTTTTTGAGCAATAAAAACATTTCTAATCGAATAAATGCAAAATAGATATGAATGCTATATTGTGGAACATTGTAGGGAAATTAATAACTACATTAATTGGAAAAGGGAGACATAATATATTTAAAAAGGGGTAACATTTCATTTTTAGAATAGTTTTGGTTCATACTTTTTATATCAGCACAACTTCAAGTCTTTATCGGCTTTAGCTCGACACTCCTCTCACACTTCCTCGTCGTGTCTCTCTGCTCTCGTCTATCCACTCCTCCAGTCCAGATTTAGGCCTGTAATCTCTGTGTCTGTGGTGTTATTTTGAGTTCCCACCGAACTATTAAAGTCCAATCACAGATTAACTACAAGAGCTGCAGGTTCAGCCCACACAAGAGCGCTTTTGCGAGCTTTAGTGCGGACACTACTTTCGCCCCCGTCTGTGGATTGTGGGAACAATTTGGTCGTCCAGAAATGGTTCCTTTGTAAATCAGACTGGGCAACCAAAACCGATGGATTTATATGGGTTCTTTTCAAGGCCAATGCTGGTACCGATATTTTAGAATCCAGAGCTGCCGATGGCCGATATAAGCTCTGCTCATATTTTAGGTCGATATGAAGGAAAAAAAAAAAAGATAATTTCCCCCAAAATATACGATTGAAAATGACTGCACTTTTAAACTGACAAACTAACAGAAGAATCACATGTATTTCAGAACATGTTTGAACAGATCTAAAGCAGTTTTTATTCCAAATAAAACAGAATATTTAGTTGTTTTGTCCAGGAAATGATGGTACTTCAAAAATTGCAGCCATTGCGATATGCTAATTTCGTTTATTGAAATTTAAATTTAGAGTTTGATTAATCTTGCAGCCCTGCAATACTCTCTTCACACTTAAAAGTTCAAATAAAGCTCTGTTATTTCCTTAAAGCAGTTTGTCGGCCCAAACAAAACATCGACCAACGACGATATGCCAAAAAGTGTAAATATCGGCCAAAATATCGGCCAATCAATGCACTGTTTTTAATGCACTGTAAAGCACTTTGTGTTACATAAAGTTTGATTGACTGATAGTTTGATTGAATGTATCAATCTGTCTTTAAAGCAAACCGTCATCAAACCAGAGGGGCATGAGTGTGATTAAATGGAATAATAAAAGTTAAAATGATTTTAATACTATACAGTGTTAATACTAATTAGTATTAATATGAATACTAATAAGTATTAATATTAATACTAATAAGTATTAATATTAATACTAATTAGTATTAATATTAATACTAATTAGTATTAGTATTGAATTCAGTAATGAGTATTTTGACTTATTCATAATGTATTATTTATAATCAGTATCTCAAGTATATCTTATTATAATCACGTGCACTGACAACAACCTAATATGATGTTTACCACTAAGAAATACCAGTCTATGAACCAACATTTACTTTACAAAGCTGTTTATGAATGGTCTCCTTCTTGTCATTTGTATTTTATCAAAGCAAAAGTGTGACACAGTTACATCATACTATTACGGTTGTGTCAAATTAACAATGAATTTTAAAATATCGCACAGAAGCTGTTAATTTTCACACGTTCCCACCTCCCTCTTCAGATCGCAGCGCTCTCATTAACATCAACACATCTATGAAGCGAAAATTGTACAAATCATATGTTGTCAGGATGCAAACAGGAACAAATATTATCCAGCCTGAATGTGTTTCTCTTTAGTAACTTTGACTATTTGTGTATAAAGAAGTGACAAGGTGTAGGATATTTTTTAAACCATATTAAAATTAGACTTCTTCAATATTTTTCAACTTTGACTTTGGGCCTTAAGCCTGACTAAGTAGTTGGCTATGTTTATATGCACACCAAAAATCTGATATTATTAGATTTCTAAAGTTATCAGATTATTGAAATGTCATGTAAACTGTTACATCTGATGTGAATAATCAGATTTATTTCTGATTGTTGACACGTGTGCCAAAAATGATGCTGAAAAAGGCAAAACTAATGTGACTAGGACAAAAGTGCAAGAGAAAACATTAAAGATTGAGAGAGTTATTGTATACTTGGTTGTTTTACTTTCAAAAATCTGATCTAATTCATTTTTATATTATCTAATTAGTTACTCTGGTTACATGCACACTCAAAACAAAATAACAATATTATCAGATTTGAGTTAAACATTAAACATTTTTTTAAAGGGAATTTAAGTATTCATATAAAGCATATTCTGCTACAGTGACTTTTTTTAAGATTTTAACCATGTTCTCAATGTTCCATCATCAAAAACATACCTGAAGCTGCATTTAGCTTCATTCACACTATTGAGGAATGTTGGTTTGAAAATCCTCTCCCCTCCGACTGTCAAAAACACTTCCTGCTGATCTTCCTCGATCGCTGACGTTTTTTTCAATTTTAAACGTCACTTATCTGAGAATCTTCTGCTGTTTTTAGTCCTTAAATCATTGCCAGACTCGTTCTGAGCATTTCTGCCGTTTAAACACGATCACAAACAAACTAGCTCCCCCGCATTTCTTGACAAACACGTTTAGTTTGTGTAAGCGTTATACAGCCAGTAGATGGCGCTTAAACTCAGTAAGTGCCAGGGCAAACATCCCAGACACAGATGTTCATTTTGTTTTTATAAGCATGTTTAAAAGCTAATAACAAGATAAAATGCATAATATTTTTCCTTTAAATGAAATATAAACAGCAAAATCATCTGGTCTCTTTCCAGTCATGGTCCCTCTGAGTACTCACATCTGATGTTGTGGTGGATGTGTGCATGTCATTAAAATCATCTTATAGGTTCAGACATCAGATAATAATCAGATTCTGGTGTGCATTTGAACAGAGCCAGTGAAAATGTACCCATACAGTCTTGCACATTGTACTTGACATACATACATTGCTCTCGAGTCACATTGACCCTGTTTGTACTGCCGCCTGCTCCGTACCTTTGCATGTGAAGCACTTGAGGTGGAAGTGCTTGTTCTGGACGCGCAGCACTTCTCCTTTGCACGGCTGTCCACATTTGTAACACTGGATCAGGGGCTTGTCTGTGGAGTGATGCTGCTGAGTGTCCTGCGCATGGGCCACTGCAAAACACAGGACAGGAACAGATTATTTATTATTATTTCTCCCTCAGGCCAAAGCAAAGACGAGGGTCGACACGTGTATAGAGAGAATGATAGTGATGGGAGAGAATGTTTTTGACTCATTTTTAGTTGGGAATTTAAATGATTTGGAATAATTGTGACTAATAGACCACTAAACCATTATACATACATTACACATATACAGAAACCTTTGAAGAAATCATGCATGTTTGCCTGTATTCTTTTTTATTTTAGGTGTAATAAATAGCTGGTTGGTCATTGCCCCTTCTGTGTTGCATGATGTGGTTTTAGTTTATTTTTAGTGCCCCCTCAGCCCCCCTAACCCCAAGTTCCTGAGTTTTGCTGCACAGGCCCTGGACTTCTCACACAGTTTGTATTCGTCCCTCTCCTCCAAAATTGTCAAACGTTTTTTTCCAGGACAGCTAAACCTATATTTATTTTGTATGTACATTTAAAACATTTTGTCTTTTGCAAGAACGAGTTTGACTTTGCTTCAGTGCGTCGGCTGCATTTGTGTCGTTTGCTCTTTCATTCAATCACCGTTTTGCCGCATTTCTCCGTGAATATGAGGCCGATTAATGTCAAATAAAGAACATTTTGTAACTCGAGACCGGCAGAGCAAGGTTTAGTGGTCATTTCCCCCAGTGAACCTGATCCGCCCACTCATCTGTCCGAGTCTGCTCCTAAACCCAGACTAGTCCGTTGCTCGCTGTTTGTGCCCCGTGGTAGAGAGAAAAAAGGAGGGGTGACACCTCAACGCAGCGCTCAGAGAAGTGACTGCGGGGAATAGGAGTGATGTAAAGTTTGTACTGGTCTCGAAACGGAGAGAAAGCTGAAAGCAGTGGAGGAAAACAAGGTCCAGGCCATGAATGAGGGCCATGAAAGCTACAGATTCAAGTGTGCTCCTCTTGAACATCACCTCCGAAATCTGTGAAACCCTCCAAACTTTCCAAACCTTCCAAACTTCCAAACCCGATAGTATCAAGAGCGGAGAAGACCAGCAGACACCGGCAGTTGAGGAAAAACTTGCTGAGGTTCTGAAAAATGAGGGCCATGCGAGCTAAAGATTCCTTGAACAGCACCTTCGAAACTTCTGAAACGTCCCAACCCTCCTAAATTTCCCAGACCTCCCAAATCTCCCAAACTGAACTTGCCGTGAGTGAAGACAACCAGAAGAAACCGGCAGTTGAGGAAAACACAAGTAAGACGTCATGGGAGGACAAACCTGAAGCCTACCGGAGGATGAGGGGCTATTAAAACCGAATCACCTACTCTAAACATAATGAGAAAAAGCCTGGAGGAGGCCTGGAGAGCTATGTCTAATTTGATCTGTTGAATTGGAAATACAGAAATAACCACATTATGAGATTTATATTGAATTATTTAACTATGTTGTGGTATTCAAAACAACTGAGGAGTTGCCATAGTGAACCAGTCATTAGAATTTGGCATTTTTAGTTATTGGTTATTCAGGTCCAAGTGTTTATGAAGCACTTATTAATGCATTGACGTTTTTGAGCTTTAAACCACGTTATAACATTGTTTCCTCATTAAAATCACAACTGGATATTTAGCTTCATTCACGCTTGTTTGATGAATCCTGTTTAGTAAGTTCTCTCCCCTCTCATCATCACAAAAAACTGCTTCAAGTACAGTAAATGCATTGGCAGAACGATTAGTTTAGGAATTATTTTGACATATATATTACTTTTTAGTATTTGGCATTTTAGTAAGTGAAGGTACAAATCCCCTGAACGGTTTCTTACAGCTTCGCGCCATTCTGATCTAGTAAAGGCCCCAAAATGTGAATACCCAAAGACGTCAGAGATAAGGGCGAGCGCTGAGAGTCTGTCAGGCTGAAGCAGAGCCACAGTGAATGGGACCAGACCAGGAGAGACCCCAGAGAACAAGACACTAAATATAGAGTCAACTGTCAACAAAAGAAAGAGACGAGAGAGAGAGGGAGAGAAAAAGAGAGTAAGAGAAAGCCAGAGAGAGGAGGGACGTTATATAGGCATTTCACACATCAGTACTTCCTTCCTTCCTTTCCTCCAGTCCCTATTTATTTTGAGGAACCTCCCAGTCCCTCTCGCTCGGGTTCACACAATGACAGTGGTTGAACTGGTCTAACTGACAATACAATTAATTTATTCAATTAAGTTATGATTACAAACATTTTTTTTCTTCATCATTTGAGCTGTAAATTTGCACATAAGTCAATAGCAATAGAAGATGGCGCCAGTGTATTTGGCCCGCTGTCTGTCCCTGTCGGCACTTTGTGCTATTTTGTTGTTTCTATCAACTATCCCTGCCTATGTCTTATCTATATTGATGTATGATCGTCAGGCACTTTTAGATCTGAAACCAGCGGTTGAAAATATTGTAAAATTTAAACAAGATGGGCAAAACAGTTCTGTACCCCCATTCTTGCGCACAATCCCAGGTTACCTGCTTCGTGTGCCAATTCCACTCTTGCGCAGAGGACGCCGTGCGCGCAGAGGAAGGCGCAGTGGGCGCCAGGTGAAGCTGAAGGCTAGCTTGGCGTGTTCCTTCCCGGCTTTTGCGTTGGATTATCGTGCTACTCATTGCCGCTCGTGTCATGGCGCGGCGCTGGATCCCATCGCTCCCTGCTTGGTCCCTTTGGTTGGCCTGGACGTTTGGCCCCATCGATGGCTCCCGTCCCCGCGGGTCTCCCGGCGAGGAGTGGATTTGTGCAATCTTCGACCGCTCTGCAAGACTTCTCAGCCGGCTACCGTCTCTGCTAGCGCTCCGGCTCCAGCTGCTATCAGGATAGCCGTGGTTAATGCCCGATCGGTGGGGAATAAAACATTCATTCTCAGGGATTTCTTCACGACCCAGGGTTTGGACTTTCTTTGCGTGACAGAAACTTGGCTAAATGTTGGTGAGTCCACTGCTTTTTCTGAACTTTTGCCCTCGGCGTGCTCTTACTTCAACTCCCGAGGGTGTCTGGCCGTGGAGGCGGGATTGCAACTGTTTATAAGCAATTGTTAAAGTGCAAAGAGCTAACGCAGCATTTCACATATTCCAGTTTTGAGCTGTGTTGCTTTGAAATGGGTCGCTCCACGCCGATCCTGTGCGCGGTCATTTATAGACCCCTAAATACAATAAGGATTTTATCAGTGACTTTTCTGACTTTCTCGCGAATGTAATGGCAGGATACGACAAGCTGTTGATTGTGGGGACCTAAACATACATGTGTGCTGCCCCGGAAAAGCCGCTAGCCAAGGATTTTCTTAACCTTATCCATTCCTTTGGCTTAGTACAGTGTGTGTCTGGACCTACGCAGGAGCGAGGGCACACACTCGATCTTGTTTTAACCTATGGATTGTCTATTGAAAATCTTGTGATACTTGATGCAATGTTTTCGGATCATATGCCTGTCATTTTTAATGTAAATATGCCGTGCGTAATGGCCAGACCTTGCGCTCCTGCGCGCTGCTGTCGGATACTTAACCCCTCCACTGCTGCTCAGTTCGCTACCGCTTTCTCTGCAAACTTCTCCCAGTCTGTATCTGCAGATGTTGAGGAGCTATCCGGTCACTTTAATTCGGTCTGTCAAACTGTTCTTGATTCTGTGGCTCAGCTTAAAATCAGAACATCCAAATCCAGATCCGAGCCTTGGTTAAATGAAACTACTACGCCAGGCGAGAATGTAGACGAGCTGAGCGCAAATGGAATAAAGATAAACTGGAAGTGTCTTTTCAAATTATGAGAGAAAGCTGGCGCTATTATCAGAATGCTGTAAAGTCAGCAAGAATGTTGTATTTTTCTGATATTGTCATTAGAAATTGTCATAAGCCACGTGTTCTTTTTCAGACTATTGATTCTGTGTTAAATGTACCCCAGTCTGTTTGTTTAGAACCCTCACCTGAACTGTGTGAAAACTTTCTTTCAGTTGTTGTCAGTTAGGTTGAGACATCTAGAGCACTTATAAAGCCCTCGTCTTATGATCCCTCTGTGCACGTCCCCTGTTCAGCTGTTTTTGAGCAGTTTGAGCCTGTGTCCCTTCCACAACTAAGGGAAATTATTGCACATATGAAGCCTGCTGGCTCTCCTAAGGATCCACTCCCTCCTCGTCTTTTTAAAGAGGTGTTTGAGAGTTTAGCCCCTGCTGTCCAAACTATTTTAAATAGCAGCTTGTTAACCAGCACTGTCCCTGCTGAATTTAAACATGCAGTGGTGCACCCTTTGCTCAAAAAGCCAGGCCTTGACTCCTCTGCATTGTCAAATTTCAGGCCCATCTCTAAACTGCCATTTCTCTCTAAAATATTAGAGAAAATTGTTTTTATTCAACTTAAGACATTTTTAGATCAACATAGTATTTTAGAAACATTTCAGTCAGGTTTTAAAAGTCTCCACAGCACAGAATCTGCCCTTTTGCGTGTTTTTAATGATATATTTATTTGTACTGACACTGGTCACACTGTGGTGTTGGTGCTGTTGGACCTGACGGCTGCATTTGATACGGTAGACCATGAGATCCTTCTTTCCAGGCTGGAAAACTGGGTGGGAATTCGTGGACCAGCTTTGGAATGGTTCGATCATACCTAGCAGAGAGACAGTTTTGTGTGAACCTTGGAAACTTTGAATCCTCTTCAGTCCCCTTAAAAATGGGAGTTCCCCAAGGATCCATTTTAGGACCTCTGCTCTTTTCATTATATATGCTCCCATTTGGATCTATTCTAAGGAGACATGGTATCATGTTCCGCTGCTATGCCGATGACAGCCAAATCTACCTCCCGTTAAAACAAAATGACCCACATGCTGTCACGCCTCTCTTGGATTGCCTCAATGACATTAAAGCTTGGATGTCAGTAAACTTTTTAAATTTTAATCACCAAAAAACTGAAGTGATGGTTTTTGGTGCATCACAAGCTCCTCCGGTGGATCTAGGGCCGTTATCGCAATATGTGAAGCCAATTATTTCTAATTTGGGCGTGAAAATGGACTCTGACCTAAAACTTGACCACCAAATAAGTGGTGTGGTCAAATCCAGGTTTTTCCATCTCCGACAACTGGCCAGAGTGAAGCCCATGCTACCAAGGGACCTCTTTGAAAGGGTCATTCATGCCTTCGTGACCACTCGCTTGGACTATTGTAACGCGCTCTATTCAGGCATAAATCAGACTGTTCTTTCCCGGCTGCAGCTCGTCCAAAATGCTGCTGCACGGCTTTTAACTGGAACTCGGAAATATGATCATATTTCACCTGTTTTATCCTCACTTCATTGGCTCCCAGTGAATTTTAGAGTAGATTTTAAGATTCTTTTGTTTACTTATAAATGTTTGAATGGCCTTGCCCCCTCGTACCTCTCTGATCTGATCCACCCTTATGCCCCCTCTCGAGCCCTCAGGTCAGCAGATCAGTTGCAGCTTGTTGTCCCAAAAACAAAACGCAAGCTTCGTGGGGACCGTGCTTTTTCAGTTGCTGCTCCGCGACTGTGGAATCAGCTGCCTTTAGAGATTAGGCAGGCTCAATCTCTGTCTGTTTTTAAATCACTTCTAAAAACGCACCTTTTTTCACTAGCTTTTAATACTATGTGATTTTGTTTGTTTTGTGTACGGCACTTTGGCCGACTGTAAAAAGTTTTTTAAGTGCCTTATAAATAAAGTTGGTATGGTATGGTATGGTAAGTCTGTGATGCACCAAAAGCTCAAACCAACAATATCAAACAAAACCATTCGCAGTTACACAGTTACTAACTAAGAATTGTATTTTTGGAGCAATTGCGTCCAAGTTATTTCTCTTTTGCATAAAAAAACAAACAAAAAAACCCTTCAAGAACTGAAACAGGTTTTTACAGTAGGAAAACAACTTATGCTAAAAATCACAAATTATAAACATTCTTCCTGTCACTGTCTTTGTGACTTTAAAAAATGCTTTCCTTAAATGTTTTAGGTTTCGGTCTCCAGATGAAGACAAAAAAATACTATCAAAATATAATTAACAATTATTCCATTACATAGTTGTAGCCCAGATTCAAGATTTATTTAGCATTTGTGCAAAGTCCAAAAAGGCCACAGAAAAGGAAAATGTATTGTTCAAAAATACACTACTCCTCTACAGTGCACTAATTTTGAGATAAAGACATTATTTCGATATAATTATTAAGATAACTATAAAAACTATTGCAGCTACCAGTTTTCAGCATCTTTATACAGTTACAATTGGTTTAAACCATACTGTGAGCAAAAATCTTATAATAACACCTTATTGTAATTTATACTCAAGGGCTTATTACTCAGATTGAAAATGACATGTTGAGTAATAATGAAAATGGCCTTGAACAGTCTATGATTAACAGCTCGAGGTGCAGGTCTGAAGTGAGCTCAGATAAACGCTGTGTGGCTGAAACAGTTTCGCTAAGAGCCCGTTTTCTATTCTCAACTATTTGTTGCACTTGTAAAAGAAGAGGCGACCTTTGTTGGTTTCAGTGTTTTTACTTCTGACTGGAGACAAAGACAGGGAACTGCATTTCTGTTTACATTCACCGTCACCACACACCTTTTTCTCTCTCACCTCCTCGTGTGTCGACTTTTTTCTGCTCAATCCAAGTGAACGCCACCTGGTGGCGCTAACATCTCACTGCATGCATTTTAAACTATACTAAGTAAATTAAATTACAGTCTCCATTAGACACGTTTTAATAAAGTAAAATAAAATATTGTGGGGGGTCTCCAATCATAAACAAAAATGTCCATTTTCCCACACTCTCCCCTCAACAATGTAATGTCGACCCGACATTATAAAACCTACCACCGTAGGTACTGAACCTTACAGTCCACATGTGGCACTTATGTATGACATGTAAGCAGGATACCCCTAAGCAGGAGTCAGGAGCTCATTAAAGTCCATCAAGATGCTAAACTGGTTACAGTCCACAGTACAGCGGGTATCTCCTCTTCCACGCTGCATGTATGCAGAAGATGTCTTTGTGCACAATAACATTCCCCTGCACCATTCACCAAAGTGAGTATCTGCATCTTTCCTGAGAGTAAGGCACTCAACAAAGAGATAGCCTACTAAATTGCCACTATATGGTACAGTTGCCCATGTAACACACTGATTTTTTTCGTTGTTTTTTTTTTTTTTTTTTTACTGTAACTATGTTTTTTTTTATATATAACAACCATGGTAACTTATCAATGAGTTTCGTAACAACTACTCATACTTGGTTAACTATTACTTGGTATTACACCGTTATAACTTATCACTCGAAACATGTGAAGTGCTAGGCTGGCCTAACTTATCATAAGTAAATATCACTCTTTTTTTTCTTTGTCTGAAAGGATACTGTTTGGCTGGGGTGTTGGCAGGACCCTCCTGGTCACTGGAGCTGGACTCGGACAACACATCACCCTGGCTCTCATCTCTCTCAACCGGGTCCTCTGGCGCCACCATATTGTTGGCCTCTGGTGCCAGCTGTGCTCTTGTGTCGTCATCCGTGTCGTGGTCCTCACTCTCCTGAGTTGTGTCATTGTCTGGGTAAAACTCAGGCGCTTCGGCTCTTAGCTGACTATCGCTTTGAGTGTTTTTGCCAGCCTGCAGTCCGATTATAGCGTGCCAGCCAGCTTCATCCTCATCATCTTCGGTGTCCACATAACTTTGTGTCCTAGTGACTCCTTTTGCTTTCTTTGTCCCTTTATCAGGAGGCACTACAGTTTCCAGAGGGAGAAAATCACATGGCAACAGCAGATTTCTGTGCATTATTCGGATGCGACCTTTACCATTTTCAGGTTTGATTTCATACACTGGACTGTCTTGATGTTTCCTCTGAGTTACAACATATACACGATCTTCCCAGAATGACCTTAGTTTCCCTGGCCCACCCTTCTCCATTAAGTTTCTGACCAGTACTCTGGATCCAGGGAGTAACTCAGCGCCATGAATCTTTTTGTCATAAAGGGCTTTGCCTCTCCTTCCCTCTTTGTATGCTGATTTTGAGGCAATCTGGTAAGCTTCAGTCATTTTAGCCCTCCACTTTTCAGCATAGTCCTGGTGAGAGGAACTTTGTTCTTTTGTCTCAAGGCCAAACATTAAATCTATTGGTAACTTCGGACTGCGGCCAAACAGTAGGAAATATGGTGCATAGCCCGTAGCTTCACTGCTCGTGCAGTTATAGGAATGGACCACCTTAGCGAGCGAGGACTTCCAATCTGCCTTTGCTGCTTCAGGCAAGTTTCTGAGCATAGCCAACAAAGTACGATTAAATCGTTCCACCTGCCCATTTCCTTGCGGGTGGTAGGGCGTTGTTCGTGACCCCTGAACCCCACTGTATTCCTGTAACTTTGCAAACAGTTTATTCTGGAACTCTTTTCCCTGGTCATGGTGAAGACGGGTGGGGAAACCAAACTTGAGTGCAAAGTCCCCAAATATCTTTTCAGCAGCAGTGTGGGCAGCTTTGTTACGGCAGGGGTAGGCCTGAGCAAAACGTGTGAAGTGGTCCATTAAGACTAAGATATACTCATATCCGCCTTTGCATCTTTCTAGGTGTAGGAAATCCACAGACACTAATTCAAATGGGTAGGTGGTGACAATGTTTGTCAGTGGTGCCCTTGTTGGCTTGTTGGGACGCTTGTTTTTCAAGCAACTGCAAACTTTGGTAATGTAGTGCTCCACATCTCTCTGCATGTGAGCCCAATAAAAGCGCTCCCTAATCAGGTTCATTACCCTCTCCACCCCCAAGTGGCCCATGTTCTCGTGGAGCTCTTTGTAAACTAGCTTCTGGAACTTTTGGGGCAAGAGTAGCTGGCTGCGGGATGTTGTTTTTCTATAAAGTAGTCCATCATCCCCCATTTGAAGTTTGCGTTTTTCTCTGACTAGGGCTGCGATTTTATTGTTAAGTTGTTTCCCTCCTTTTGGCCATTGGTTTGACTGTACATATCGTAAAACATCTCCTATTACGGTATCTTCCTCTTGAGCCTTTTTCAAAACTGTTTTTGGTATTTCAGCAATTGAACTGACTTCCTGATCCGCCTCACTAATGAAAGTGGAAATGGTCATTGGACAAAGCCATGGCTCATGTTCTTTTGACTTTACACTGACTGCCTCAGCCACGCATTGCATTACCTCAGGATGAACATCTTGAGTACATTTGCTCATGTACCGCTCTATATCCAAGGGCATGCGTGAGAGGCCGTCTGCATCCCTATTGGCTTTCCCCGGGCGGTACTTGATCACAAACTGGAAGTCCGCCAGCTCTGCTACCCACCTCTGTGTTGTCGCATTTAACTTTGCCGTAGTGAGCACATAGGTAAGGGGGTTATTGTCTGTATATACTGTAAATGGCGGGGAGTAGTACAGATAATCCCGAAACCTCTCACAGACGGCCCACTTCAGGGCGAGGAACTCCAGCTTCCCTGAATGAAGGTGGTAGTTTTTCTCTGGGTTTGTGAGCGTTCTGGAGCCATAAGCTATCACCACTGGTTTGCCGTTTTGTCGCTGGTATAGCACTGCTCCAAGCCCTTCCTGCGAAGCATCACAGTGCAAAATAAAGGGCTCCTCAAAATCTGGGTAGCCTAGCACAGGGGGCTGCGAGAGAAAGTCAATAAGTTGGCACAGTACTGTCTGATGCTCAGGAGACCATTGGATTTTGTGGGATGAGGGCAATTGGCCTACATTACTCTGTTTCTTTTTGGCTTGTCTCTTTGGGTTTTTTGTTGTCGTGTCTGTTTTGTCGTTTGCCAGGAGGTCATAAAGAGGCTTTGCTATACGGGAGAAGTTAGGTATGTAGCTGCGGTAGTATGAGACAAAGCCCAGCAGCTTTCGTAACTCTCCTACAGTGGCAGGTTGGTTTTGTTTTAGGGCCTGCACCGGAGCAATATCAACAGGGTCCATAGTGTAGCCCTCTTCTGTGACCAGCTTGCCAAGAAAACGTACCTGTTGCTTGAATAACTCACATTTACGAGGAGTCAGCTTCACCCCATGGCTTCTGTAGCGGTGTAGTACTTTTCTTAGGTCACCTAGGTGGTCTTCAAATGTCTGTGAATGAACAAGATTATCATCGAGGTAAGGCAGACAGATATCATCCCTCAACCCCCACAAACACTCCTCCATAGATCTTTGGAATGCTGCTGGTGCTGAGGACAACCCAAATGGAATTCTTACCCATTCGAAGAGACCCCAGGGGGTAATAAAAGCAGTGAGGGGACGGCTTGATTCTTCCAGGAAGCCCTGGTGATATGCCTTCCCTTGGTCGAGGACTGAAAACCAGGCACTTCCCTTCAGACTGTTTAACATGTCCTGTATGCGGGGGATTGGGTGACGGTCGGGTATTGACTTTTTATTGAGTTCTCTAAAGTCACAGCACAAGCGGAGACCTCCATCTTTTTTTCGCACACAGACAATGGGACTAGAGTAGGATGACTTAGATTTGGTTATCCAGCCCCGGTTTAACAAATCCTCCAGGTATTCTTTTACTTCTTTATGAAGTGGCCTAGGGACGGAGATGTATGTCTTTTTAACAGGAGTGGGATCATTCAGTCTTATTTTTAACTGCAGAGAGGGAATTGTCCCTACATCGTACTCATCGCGTGCAAAAGCATGTTTTTCCTCCCTCAAAAGCTGTCTAACTTTCTCCTGCTCTGCTGGAGAGAGGTGCTCGAGGGGAACTGGGGGCTCCCAACTGTCCAGAGAATCATTTACTGCATTGTCCATTTCTTTGCTTTCACAGTTTACAGTCCTTGTTTTTTGATTATTCATGACTGGGTCTGTCACTACCTGGCTCACAGTAGCAGGTCTCATATCTGCCGGATAGATGGTTTTGACTCTCTGTGTCTGTCCCAAAACCGTTTTAGCTTGTAGTTGAATGTCACGAGTAGTACTGTTCGTGACCGGAATGGTGAACACAGACCGGCTCCCTTTCTTTAACCGCACTACCCCACTCTGCATCTGCAACCCGTCCGGTAGTTGAGTATACTGGCTTGGCTCAAATAGTACATCTTGCATGTCTACGAGTGTGCCTGCTCTAACAAAACACTTGACTGCTTTGGTTTTGCCAGCTGGGATGGTCACTGTCTCACTCCCTATTTTGACCTTGCCTTCCCCCAACCTGTCTTCTCCACTTTGCATTACTTTCAGGAAAACTTCTGTCTTTTTACAATCAAATGAGAAGGCTGCACTAACAGCTTCACTAATAGCACAAGGGGGTTCAATGCCCATCTTAAGGAGATGCTCAATCACATTAAAACCAACGATAGGCTGTTCAGCCACCCCAGCTTCATTTGCCACTAACACTGGAACATAGAGCTCTATTTGTTGACCACTATTGTTAGGAAGCTTAAAGGTAACCTCCACCCACCCGGAGAATGGAATTGGTGTCTGGTTTACTGCTCTCCCATCCAGCACATCTGGACCCACCAACTCTGCTAGGGCCCTGACTGTAGTGTTCGGCATGTTCTCTCGTCTCCAGGCCTCATTTATTAAGCAGACCTGGGACCCAGTGTCCCACAAAACGTTTGTTTCTACATCATTTAGAAAGCAACGAATTACATATTTTTTTCCAATCAGATTAAGTAGCTGTGTTCTGCGCTTAGGAGACAGTAAACTAACACTAACTGTTTCTTTTTCCTGGGACACTTCTACTTTAGCTGCAAGTTTTGCCTCCAACTTCTGAATGCTGTCAGTGACAAGCTTGTACAAATCTTGGGTGTCAACTGGTGTGGATGTTTTTGTGACAGTACTAGCAGCCATGTCTACTTGCCCGGTCTTTTTAACAGGTCTTTTTCCCATTCTGCAGTCCCGTGACATGTGACCACCAATTCCACATTTGAAACAATGGTCGCAGTGGTCTCCATTGTTGACTGATTGACAGTTCTTGCATCCACGTTTTCGGCTGCCCCTGGGATTGAAAGGGGCTCTTTGAGACTCACCAAAGGCTTTCTTTATCTCCTCCATTTCACTTTTGAGCTGTGTCACGAGGTCCAGGAGCTCTGACTCAGTGCGTGTCGCTGTGGTCTGTGGTTTAGGTGTTTTGACTTTTGTTGGTGGGGCAGAAGGACAAGCTTGACTGTCCATACTTGCAACTGTTGCCTCTGCTTGAGCTTCTACTCGAAGTTCTCTGACTTTGGGCTCTTTCGTGTGCTTTTTGAATTTTTGGTGTCTTTCCCATTCAAGACTGGCTGCTGCATTTGTTTTGGCTATAAGTACCTCATCTGTGACAGCCAGATCTTCCAGGTAGCGCTTGAGTTGGTATTTTACATCAGCACTAATCAGTCCTGTTTCTACAGCCCTGAGAAACTTTCTCTGAATCAGGTCAGGACTGTACTGCTCTTCAGTGCCAGGCTCTTTGGATGCCAACAAAAGTCTTTCTTTTAACTCAATGGCACGAAACAGGAAGTTCTGTGGGGACTCGTTAATGTCCTGAGTGAGGTTTATTAGGCGATTATACAAGTCTGTAGAACTGTCCTCTTTATAATGGCCTCGCAGAATTGTGCGCAACTGTGAGAGTGTAAGATCAGACTTTATCTCCAGCATGTCACGTAAACTGAGGCCGGGACTGACTGCTCTGACAACCGCCTCAATGATCTCAGCTTCACTGTGATTCTTCTTTAGGCCCATATCAATCTGGTGGATGAGGTTGGAATACGATAGTTTGTCTTTTTGGCCCCGCTCTCCGATCTGACCATTAATTCTAAACTCTCTCCTGATGGTCACTTCTGACAGTGGAGGAATTGGGGGAACAACGGGCAGCGTCAGAGTGGCGCTTCTTTGTGGTTGATCTGTCCCTTTTGTTGTTAGCTTTGCCATTTCTCGTTCAAGCCTTTTTGTTGAATCCAGAAAACTTTCATGCAGAGCCGCGTATTGCTTTTGTAAACTTGCCAGTGCTTCTGCGTCTTGACTGGCACTTGTGCTTGTGGCAGTAGTCTGTGGCGGGGGCTCGCCTGGTAGTTTAGCATCGTTAGCATGCGTGATTAGCGTTAGCAGAAATGTGCGAGCTATGTCCTCTTCTTCACCTTCTATGATCTTTTCAACTTCCTCACTTATCAATCTTATCAGCGTGTGCTTTCTGGACGGCCTTTGTGTGTCTATTTTGGCAAAAGAACACACATCGTATAGCTGCTCAGGCTGTAGCTGTACCAAAGCCTCACTTAGCTTGTCCTGTAGCTGCTCAAACTCCATCTTGTTTTTTTCCTCTTCTTCTCGTCAACTCACCGTCTTTCGGAGCACAGCTGAACCATCCTCTGCTACCAAATTTTGTTGCACTTGTAAAAGAAGAGGCGACCTTTGTTGGTTTCAGTGTTTTTACTTCTGACTGGAGACAAAGACAGGGAACTGCATTTCTGTTTACATTCACCGTCACCACACACCTTTTTCTCTCTCACCTCCTCGTGTGTCGACTTTTTTCTGCTCAATCCAAGTGAACGCCACCTGGTGGCACTAACATCTCACTGCATGCATTTTAAACTATACTAAGTAAATTAAATTACAGTCTCCATTAGACACGTTTTAATAAAGTAAAATAAAATATTGTGGGGGGGTCTCCAATCATAAACAAAAATGTCCATTTTCCCACATATTACTTCTGCTCAAGAGCCTGTGTTTGCTGCTCATTCACCTGCTCCATTAACTTCATCTGTGCTTACTCACCTTTAAGAGGAAATTCAATTTGTATCCTCTCTAATCTGAATCAAGCCGAGGCAGGTGCTTTCCCTGACACCTTGAGGAAGATAAATCGTCTCTCTCACGTCACAAAATGAATAACTATAGGTTTAACTGGAGTAGTGCTTACAGTTGTGGCTCAGTCTAGTCCTTTATTACAAAAATAACAGTATTTTGCACATATTTTGTAACATCGTCAGTGATTGGAGTGTTGACATGCACAGGCAAGGATTTAATGTCAACAAATGCACTTTTTTTCTGAGATGTTAATGAAAAAGGGTATGGAGAGATTAATAGACCACAGATTTTTCTAAAACACCCCAACTTCACAAACAATGGCTCAAAAACTGTTTTAAACCAGGGCAATAAATTACTGTACCATGATTCAAACAGAACTAAAACAGGAGTAAACCAGGGCAAAAATAGACTGAACAGAGACTAAAATAAGAGTAAACTGGAGCAAGAAACATGGACTGAACTAGGACTAAAACTGAACTAAACAGGAGTAAACCAAGGCCAAAATCAAACTGAGCCAGGAAGACAAACAGAACAAAAATAGGAGTAAACCAGAGCAAAAAATGAACCGAGCCAGGACTAAAGCAGAACTGAAACAGGAGTAAATCAGGATATGAAAAAAAGGATTGAACCCGGAAGAAAAACAGAATTAAACGACTAAACCAGGGAAAAAAATAAACAAAACAGACTAAGCCAGGACTAAAACAGAACTAAACAGCACTAAAACAAGACTATAAACCAAGTTAAAAATGGACTGAACCAGGAGGAAAAAACAGGACCAAAACAGGACTAAAACAGGACCAAAACAGCGCAAAAATGGACTGAACAGGAAGAAAAAACGCTCTAAAACAAGAGCTCTAAAACAGATTGAAAAGAAGAATGGAATGAACCAGGAACCAGGACAGAACCAAGAAAACGGGCTGAACCAGAACTTAAACGAACTTAAACCAGGACGGATCACTATAGGCTGAGAAAGTCTACATTAAACAAATGAATTCTCTGCAAAGGCGGTGAACAGTCAGTGCTGCATTGGCGCACTGCACTGCTGCTCTGACAGATGATTTCACTTTGAGGGACATTAGGTAACATCCTCTCTCCTCTTTTCTGTCTATTTTAACAAACACATAAAAGGCTATCTCTGGCTCTTTTCTGCAGCTGCGAATCATTATCTGAGGCTAAAATAAGACTCTCCCACCAAAGGAACAGGAATAGCATCAGGGCCGATCAATGAGACGCTAAAGTAAGACTGGATTATTGATGACTGAGCCTGACCCTGGATCGCTGCCCCTTAACGTGACATTTAATAGATCAATTAGACATAAAAGTGAATCTATCAGCATTAAGGTTGCACTAGAAGAGATAGAAGGAATAATGTCCTTGTTTTCTCTGTGTCACAGTAGGAATGCATGTTTTTCAAGCTATTTTTAAGCAAAAACACCTCGATTTGAATGCAAGATGGATAAGTGTAGCTTGCAGTTACGATCATTACTATAACGACTTATTGTTCAATAAAAAAGAAGCAGGACGACAATCATTGCTCAAAGTCCTAATAGTGTGAAAATGACACTCCATTTAATTGTATTTTTATAAAGTATATCACAATACACCAAGCTGTTCAACTTAAGGCCCAGGAGCCAAATCTGGCCCTCCCAGGGATATGATCCGGCCCTCAATCATCTTACAAAAACATAGAAAATATCTTATCTCTTGTTAGACCTGATTGTTAGACCTATGTATGAGAAAAAAAGATGGCTACTCCAGCTTTAACGATTATTGGGTTAATCGATAATCATGGTAATTCAGGTCCCAAAATAATCATAAAAACCTGAATAATTCTTCAGAGGCAAAACTAAGCCATATCAATTCAGTCCCCAAAATGTGGACCTACTGCACAGGGGTGTAGTTGATTAAAGAAAATCTTGGTTGACTTTACACCAGCCCAATCGACCGATTAATCGATTAAAAAGGGGTGTGGCAAAAATATATCCAAACTGTATTTCTAAACTGCACTCAAAAGAACCCACTGTAGAGGAGTTCATGCAAAAACAACTATTTATACAGAAAAGTACAAGGAGACAGTGTATTTATATGTTAAGACTCCAAAATCTTAAGCGAACTCACTACATATCTTCTCATTTTTGCCATATAAATTAATTTATAATATTTAATATAAATAAAATGATTAGTCGACTAATAAAAATCTTGCTCGACTAAGATACCATCGACCGACTAATCGACTGAACGACAAAAGACTACAGCCCTACTACTGTATGTCACTGTGGGGAAGCTGGCCAAAGTGGTCGAAGTAGGGGACAGACATACAAAAGTCTTGTACCAGACAAGATTTATTAAACCGAACAAAACATGTGCACGCAACCGCACTGAAGTCTCTCTCCCAAATGGGGCCAGCAGAACCCTTTTATGCCCTAGGCCCCTCCCCCAGGACAGTACACCTTGATTGCAGGGAACTGCACCAACAATGGAAATTGCTATTCCTTTCCAATGGACCCATGTCCCCAAACAATTCAAAATGGTAAATGAAACTATGAACACAAAAACAAATTTTAAACACCTTATTAAAACAAAAAACAAATTGAACTATGGCAGTTCTCCCCTCCACATGGTCTGGCCCATGACCCCTCCAAAGGTTTTAAAAATGGCCGCCATGAGGCCCTCCTCTTTGACCAGACCATGTGGTGGACAAGGTAAGTTTGTTGAGGTGAACTGAAATACAAATTTAAATAAACATATTGAAAAGGAACTTATGTGTTGTGTGATAACTAAACTAAACAAACCCGGGATTAAGTTTACAGTTGAATATGGGAAATTGAAAAATACAAAGAGTGATTAAAAGGGACAAAGACCCACTTTGTCACACACCCCCCCTCTTAAGACCGTTACTCCTGTGAGTCACGGGACAGGAAATCCATAGATACACATTTTTTTTAAATTCTAGGCAAACACAGTAACCAATTTACAATAAACACTTTCACATTTAGACAGTAGGCTACTTCTAAGTGTCCAAAGCTCCTCTTGTATCAAGAACTTCTTCTCCAATGCAAGTACCTTACTTCACCTGGAAAGAGTCTAGTTCCAAACAGCTCCCAATCTTCAGCAGACCAAGAACACAGGCCTGGTGAACCTTGAGCTGGTGAACCTTGACTCCTCAGTGGGTTCTTGGACCTCTGGAAAATAGAACCAAACCATACTCCAAACTCCTCCTCAGATAGCGCTGGCTGCTCCAACTGCACACAGCTACAGTGAAGACACCAAGCACTCCACAGCTCCCGACAGCAGCTCATAGCAACTACTGACGTTTATGCCACAGTCGTCGACCAAAACACGCCACGACTCTTATGGTGTCCAAGAAGCCAAAAGTTGCTCCATTCTTCCGTGGTGGACATCTGCACGAGATGCTTTCCTCTCTTCAGGGGCCTTCTCTGCAAGCTCCACACGGCTTTGCTGTACCTCCCATTGGAGGTGAGAAAACTGGTTCCTTCGTTGCCTCATAAGATCTTGTAGATTTGCCCATTGTCCCGAGATGTTCGACTGTAGTTCTCTGCTGAATGTCCCCTGTAGGTTGTCAGGTGGACCTGTGACTCCATCAGCACGAACCTTCTTCCGTTTGGTTTCCATTATTCGTCACTGCTCCTACTGGCCTGGATCCCACCGCTGCCACCAAATGTGGGGAAGCTGGCCAAAGTGGTCGAAGTAGGGGGCAGACATACAAAAGTCTTGTACCAGACAAGATTTATTAAACCGAACAAAACATGTGCACGCAACTGCACTGAAGTCTCTCTCCCAAATGGGGCCAGCAGAACCCTTTTATGCCCTAGGCCCCTCCCCCAGGACAGTACACCTTGATTGCAGGGAACTGCACCAACAATGGAAATTGCTATTCCTTTCCAATGGACCCATGTCCCCAAACAATTCAAAATGGTAAATGAAACTATGAACACAAAAACAAATTTTAAACACCTTATTAAAACAAAAAACAAATTGAACTATGGCAGTTCTCCCCTCCACATGGTCTGGCCCATGACCCCTCCAAAGGTTTTAAAAATGGCCGCCATGAGGCCCTCCTCTTTGACCAGACCATGTGGTGGACAAGGTAAGTTTGTTGAGGTGAACTGAAATACAAATTTAAATAAACATATTGAAAAGGAACTTATGTGTTGTGTGATAACTAAACTAAACAAACCCGGGATTAAGTTTACAGTTGAATATGGGAAATTGAAAAATACAAAGAGTGATTAAAAGGGACAAAGACCCACTTTGTCACAGTCACGTTAATTTTACTTTATCATTCAGAAAAGTTGATTTCATAAAGCTGGTGAAATGGAAATCTATTTTAAGTGAATGAATGATTTCACAGTTGTTTGATTGTAATAATTGTAAAATGTTTCTTCAAACAAACATCCTAATTTCTTGCCTTGCCTTGTCCCAGTTCAGATGTGGCATCTTTAAGTACAAAAACAGCCTTAAACTTGACCAAAATACCAAACGCTGTCCACAGTGACTGGACAGATGAATGTAGGTGAGAGTTGAGTCGTGGGTCGTGTGGAGGTGAGTGTCTGAGATGTGATTGAACCCAGTGGGACAGTGGTGACTCAGCACTGGTCCAGTCTGCTCCAGTCTGGGCCTCGCTGTGGGACGTGACACCTCCAAGTCCAAAATACAGACCATCTGGAGACTGTGAGGCGCACGGACGCTAATCTGAGGCTGCACGCTGCTTTAGGTAATTAGGGCTGATTGAGGTCCAGAAACATGCCAGAACTAATAAGGCCTTTTAAATGTATAGATTTATGCCTCTAGTGGACGAAGGCGACACACTGTACATTAATGCAACTGCAAAATCTCTTAAATCCTTGGACAATCTCACTGTGCTTTGAGATTTAAAATAGGTTGTGGCAGGCTCACCCACTACTGTGATCTCTGTGCCGAGGCTGGGTGGCCTTTGGGTGCCAGAAGGGTCGCACACTGGATGTTTTTAGTATATAAAGTATTATGTAAATGTGTGGCCTTGTGCAGAGAGCGGAGGGTCATTACACCCTGCGCTCACGTGATATGTTTAGCTTGTCTGTCCCACGTGTACGAACTGACAGGGGAAAGAGGGACTTTTCTTATGCTGCTCCCACAGCCTGGAATTCCCTCCAATTGGAGTGGAGACTGCGCAAATTGGTCTCAGTCAGGTGTTTACACGCAATGTTGAAAAACAAAGCATCCATCTTTAAAAAAAAATATCGGTACATTTTGTTTATTTTTTTTAATTTCTCTTAAAATGTAAAGATGTTTTTAACTTTGTGTTGCTGTTATGTTTTTCACTTTGTCCCAGGTCATCCTTGAAAAAGAGGTTGTGATCTTGATGGGTTAAATAAAGGTTAATAAAATAAATAAAAATAGAGAGTACCTTGGTGCTTTAGTATGTTTATACATCTACAATTCATTTTTTCTGTTTATGTATATATTTAAGTTTCTGAAACTGTACCTGTGAAGCACTTTGGTCAACCATGGTTAAAATGTGCTATATAAATAAATGTGATTGAATGATGACCAAAATTGCACCTCTTTTACATTTTTCACTACTTACTGCCTAGAGGTCCACTAAGCGTTCCTCGTTATCCTTTGTTCTGGTTTAGAAAATTAGTTTGAGAGCTTCTGGTTGAGTAGTTAAAGCAGCAGCACATAATTATGCTCTGTGTGGCCGAACTCTGAGAGTTTGATTTGCTGATTGTGATATCTGCTCTCACCCCCAATCCATTCTCAAATGCCCAGTCTAATAAAGCCATATAGGCCAAAAAATCTTTAAAAAATATTGTTGACTGAGCAGAAATGAACCTGAATCAGGAACAGTAGAAAGAATATACTTCAAAATGAAGCTTCTTTTATCTCTTATCTGTCAATATAATAAAGAAACAAAAATGATATTAGCTTATATTTCACAGTTTTATCTGTGTGTTTTATTTGTTTTAAGTGTTATTGCCTTATTACAAAAGTGTACAATCTCACACCAAGTCAGTTCAGAGATTTTAAACAAAATAAAAACAGAAAAACTAAACAGCAACCAATCTTCAAGTGATGTGATGTCCAAGAGTTCTTATATAAAATCCATTTGTTTTATCTGTGTGTTTATTAATGCAGTGTCTTGCCCAAGAACACAATAACATTATTAACTTGAGAGGATTTAGTTAAAGGACTACTTTAAGGTTTAAGGAGATAGTTTTATATGTTTTCTTTCACACTGACACAACAACACAAAGAACCAGTGAGAAAAGAGCTGTACAGCTGACCCAAAGTGCATTGACAAGAAAAGTAGTTTTTTTAGCATTTTTTTTAGTTACAAGGCAGAATAAATTCACAAATCATTTCGAAAACTCCATCTACCTCAGTCCATTCTTTCTCTTTTCTGCTGCAAATCAATTTTCTACAATAACACTAGCCAAATTAGTCGAATAATTTAAACTTAGAGCAGTTAATCAAGTAAGTCACATCACTCTTTTGGGCATAAATTACTTCGTTGGCGCACCTCCAACTAAAATATTACTGCAATATGTAGGAAAAAAGTGGTATTTAATGTAGCAAATATTGCCCGTGTCACTGTCTTGTTCTTTAAATGTGGCAGTGTTGATTGTTTTGCTTTCTTTTTTGGTGAAGAAGTTACTCAGGAATATAGCTGATAAGGCAAAAAATTATGATCATGATTTTCTTGGGGCCAGATCATGATTTCAATTTTCATAATGTTTTGTGTTTTATTTTCTGTTGCCTACAATAAAGCTGCATGATTTAGGAAAAGATCAGATTTTCCTGACCAATGAGACTGCGAAAATTCATATTTTAAACACATATTTGTCGCTTTTGGGACAGTTTTGTCACGTTCAGTTGTTCTTCACTTTTAGTCAAGTTTTAAGTCACGTTTTTGTCGCTTTTAATCGCGTTTTGGTGCATTGAGTTACGCTTGTTTGTTGTAGACATGTTTTGTTGCTTTTGAACACAATTTTATCTCTTTTTGTCGTGCTTTTGTTTCAGAACATGTTTGTACAAACCTAAGCTACAGTGGAAGCAGTTTTTATTCAAATCAAAGCAAGACATTTTATAGTTTGTGGAAGAAATGATTGCATTTCAAAAACTGCAACCTTTGTGATTTGCTAATTGCCTCCATTAAAATTGCAGCCCTGATCTATAAGAGGTAATAAAGTCACCTGCTCAGAGGCTTCAGAGGCTAAACAACAGGAGAAAAAGTGTGTTTGAACAGACAGCTGCATTAAAGAGACAAACAGTGCATCACGATACGACGATTTCACAAAAATTTATCACCGTATCACCCAGCCCTACTCAGGACACTCCATAATTGTACATTCTTCAATAAAATTCATGAATCAAACATATTTCAAGGCACACCTGGCAATATCTGTGTGTTCTGTGGTTGAAAATCAATGGATGAAATGACTAAAGTCTCACTGTTTGACCAAAGCTGCACTGGTTTTGAAAGACTATACAATACATTTGTGTTTAAATTATGTCCATATGTCCAACAGGAGCTCGGCAGTACTTTTTAATAACAGGTTGTGTTGACATTAGATTAGACCAAAATGGAACAGTGTTTTAAAGTCAAAAATCCAAGACAGATGTTCAAACCAAAGGCGCTGGTGTAGAGCTTTTGAGTTTTTCCACCAAGCCTCTGCAAATGTAAGTAAACCAGCGAGAATACACTACTTTTCATTCACTTTTAAAACACTTTCACATCTGATGAAAGGATTCTCACTGCATTATTTAAAGGATTGGTTTGAAGGGATGAAATTTTAAAAAGTTCCCTGCAATTATCTCCATCTAGTTGTGTAACGTACGTGTAAATGCTTTCTCTTCGCTCTCATGTTGTGTCAAAGTACGACGTGTGTACCAGGGCAAAGACGATGATGTGAGTGTTATGAATCGATGATATTACAAAGGTCAAGGCTAATGTTGCTGGTGAGCTTGTTAGCATGGAAGTAAGATAACTCAAACTATAATGGCCGACACGCTATAGATTATGGATCCGATCATGACACGGGCTAAGGATACTATAAGTGCACATAGACAAGAGGTTAGAGATAGAATTTGATTAGCTTCGTTGCTTTTTTCAATCACAGTGAGACATATGAGCTTTGTAACTGTACTGAATTTTAATACCTGCACTAGAACGCAAAATATAAAAGTTATTTAAATTGACCCAGCATGAAGAGAGTATCGGTAAAAGTACATTTCAAATTCTTAACAAAACTGGCCCCGTTCTGCACTGCCTTGACAATAAGACGACACAAGGACTGTAATAAGTCGACTAAAGACGTTCTTGGGTGATTAAAGATGTGCTCTGTGCGTCAATTAATCGACTAAAAGGGCGTTGTGCTGGCAAATCTCTATGCTCTATCCATTAGGGCTGCACAATATATCTCAAAAATATCGATATTGCAATACAGGCTGATGCAAAAACGATATCGCAACAAAGAAAGTATATCGTAGTAACACAAGTCTTCCATCTGATAGAAATGTTTTGTTTTAGAAATGAAATCACTGGAAAAGGAAAATCATGAAAAAAATCTAGCGTTTTTCAACTAAATTAGCCTCGGTTTTATATGTGCTGCTTTTTAAATTAATAGAGCAGACATTATTGCATCAAAAATAGGACTGCAACAATTAGTAGAATAATAATGAAATCGACTATAAACAATAACTGCAGTCATATTTTGATGATGGTTGGTTGTCGTTCTCTGGACTAAACAGACTCTAAAGCACAAACTTAAAGACTTTTATAACAAAGACAGTGACATCATTAAAGAAAAATGGCAAAAAAGAATAGATCATTTCTAGTTTTCCTCAATTATACACTTAATTCATAAATATTCTCTGTCTACAAGCCTTCATTCACTATATTTCGACATTTATTTGTTTAAAAATGTTAGTTTATTCTAAGTCTCGATCTACAATAGAAATAATCGTTGATTAGTCAACTACTAAAATAATAGTTAGTTTCAGCCTTAGTCAAAAAGTGTATTTGAATACAGCAATAATATCGATTTCGTAGATCTTAAAAGCCACATCTCATATCAATCATTTCCAATATCGTGCAGTCCTTCTAACCATGTATTTGACGTGCAGCTGCAAGAAGTTCATTGATTAATCGTGACTAATCGACACGAAACGATCATCAAACAGTAATCGAAAGATCATTAACTGGTCCACACATAATGCAGGTTCCAAAAATGCTTTGAGCTGAGAACAGAAGTTTTATGACTCAAATTGAGACGCAACTGCATGAAAAAGACGGGGGAAATTTGAATATTTTGTCTGTATAAATGGTCTTATTAGTTGTAAATGTAGCATCTTTTTGGAGAAGTATAATTAAAACAAAATATGATAGTAATAATTGACTATATATTCGACTAGTAAACCCGTTTATTTGCCTGAAACTCAAGTTAAGGGGTACTCTGAGTGTGAAACAAAGCTTAGGGGATACTCGAGACAAAAAAGGACAAAATGACTCAAGGTCTACAGCCCACAGTTCAGCATCAGCACATCATCTATAAATACAGGAAAATACAGTACTGAATGGGACTTTAATGTTTGTGTCAGTGTGCCACAATTGTATATCTTTTATTTCACGTGTTCTGTGCTGTTTGTTTTTATATTCATTTTTTATTTATTGATCTTGTTCTGTGTCTTGTGTGTTGTTTATAATTAGAACATTTGAAAAAAGAAAAGAAAATACGCAACAGAACTAAACTGCATTATTAAAAGGTCTAAATGTACCAGGCCCCCGCTACAAAAACTAAGCATAATTTCCTCTAATTTGAAGTGACGTGTTTAGGATTGTTGCGCACACAGCCTGGTACTGATATAAATGTTCTATCCCGGCTAAATTCAAACTTATATTTGGTCATTTGTAGGCTGTACGTGCACAAAGGGCTGTAGTTTATATGAAATGGCTGTAGTCGACAAAAAAAATTCCTGGTCGACTAAAGACATTCCCTATCGACCAATTAATCGACTAAAAGGGGGTGTGGCAAAACTATGAAGTATCTCCATGTATCTGACCCAAACTGCACTCAAAAGACAACATGTAAAAAAACTAGCGTGAATCATGCTAAATGCAACTCCAGGTATGTTTTTGGTGACAGAACAATGTTAGAACTGGGTTAAAAGCTCAGAAAAGTAAATTTTGCTTAATATTTGTCTTTTAAACTCATGATTCACTCCAAAATCTTCAGTTAACTCAGTCCATATCTTTTCCTTTTTGCTGTTGTCCCATCAAAATCCTTTAAATCTAAATAAAATAATTAGCTGACTTGCACAAATGTTGGTCAACTAAGACTTCCTCGACCATTTAATCGACTAAATGACTGAAGTACTACAGCCCTAGTAATAAGAGTCAATATCTAACTTCCAGCTCCACTTATTAAAGTATATCCCATTTTCCTGAGAATGAAACCTCAACTAAAACATTTAAAGCCATGTTTCAACACATTTCTGTTGGATTGACATAATATCGTCTGAATATCGTTGTCAGGATTGATATATTCATATTTGTCCACATCGCTCACTTATTTTCTGTACTGTTTTGTGATGGCGTTCATGTCGGCTGTAATGGTGCTTTAAGAAGGCCATTACTGTCTCTGTCCCGCTCAGGTCTCATACTGCGCTAAGGCTGCACAATATATTGAAAAAATATGATTGTTATTATCGTGATATACGTATAGCAAAGATGTGCAATCATTTCTAATGGTTAAATGCATTAATCTTGCGGTTCTTGCGCGCCGTAGTCTCTTTTTACTTTTGACCAATCAGACGCACCCTCAAATGTTCACCCCCAAAAGCTCCGTTTAGCTCAAACGGCAAGTGAAGTGTTTTGTTAGAGCTCTTGCTTCAAAATCCTCATCCATTTTTTCACAATTTCATGCACACATAACACTGCAAAGGTCTCCAGTCCAGTGTATATTTGTACCTAAGCTACTACATTTTAAAGTTAGAGTTGAGTACTTAATTGTTAGCCTTTATACCTGGAAAAGAAAAGAAAAATATATGTAAATGAGGAAAAAATAACGCAATAATGTCGTTATTGCAATACTTGACACCCATATCACATATTGCACTAATTTCCCACATCGTGCAGCCCAACACTGCGCTGCCAGTAAAAAGATCTGCTGATGGACCTCAGGGGGGAGTCAAAGGGAAGCCATCTCGGACCCCCTGGGACAGATTTAGTCGTGACCCCAGCCCCAAAGGTAAACAACAATATGGCCACAGATCGTGCTGGAGCCTAAACCAGGATTTACTGAGGAAGCTTCATTTCCTGTATCGAAGCTGGAAGAATGCACAGAATATATTGGTCAGATTCTAAAACGTGATTATGCAATGGACAAAGAAGGCTTTTTTTTTCTATTCAATGTACCTTATTTTAATCTCTAAATCAAAAAGGAAAATCTACAAATTATGAAACAGATCAGTTATATTAACGATTAGTGAAGGAAATAGCATTTATTGTAAAAGCAGTTCAGAAAAAACAACCAGGTATGATTTGAACTCGTCATTGAATAAGAGCTTGTATTCGATCATGGTGCAACATTAGCCTGAGAGAAAGCACTTTAGGTCAAATAGTTGTTGTGTCACATTATCTGAAACAGGTTGCTTTCAAAGGCTCAAATGTGGTGATGTAACATGGGCAGGATTCATTATTCCTGTTTCAATTATGTGATTTCTACAGATAAAAATAAGAAATATGCAAAAATAAAATCCACAAATACTGAAATTGAATGACGGTCTTAAAGGACACATATTATTCATTATTTGTATCCTTATTGACCTTTATAGAAGACCTATTGTAGGGCTGGGCGAAATGGCAAAAAATAATTATCACGGGCCAGATCATGATTCCGATTTGATCACGATTAGTGTTCACTTTGTATTTTTCTATAATAGAGCTGCACGATTTAGGAAAAGTATCTGTGATTTTTCTGACCAGTGCGATTGTGATTAGATTTGCGATTTATGTTTTAATGTTCAAATGTACACTTTAAACACAATTTTGTTGCTTTTTGTCGTGTTTTTGTCATGTTCATTTGTGTTTGTCATATTTAAACGTGTCTTTGTCACTTTTAGTTGGGTCTTTGCTGTTTATAGTCGCGTTTTTGTCACTTTTGAATGCATTTTTATCACTGCACAGAAGATTCTCGACACTTTAGAACCAAGTGTTTTCTAAGGCTTAAAAGGAGAAGACAAACATGATTAAATGAAACATGAAATAAGCGTGAAATACAAATAAACCAGGTATGTTTACGATGAGGGAACAATGTTACGCCCTCAATTAAAGCTTTGTTTTGCACAATTTGTGTCTTTTAAAATCAGCTAAAGCTATAATCTGGCGCTGAACAAATCTGATTTTTATTTTCTGTACATTCTTCTTTCAACCAAACAAAGACTCTTAAATTAAAAGCCTACCATACTGCACTAAAAACACATAAACAAAGACATTTTTCCTGCCGCACTACACTGTGTTATGATGTCATGTGAAACCCCGCAGCCGTATAAGCTGGTTTGAAAAGGGCTTGGAGTTGAACTTAACTATGCACGGCGTGGTAATAAAATATTCATTGAAGCTTTGCGCTGGTTGGAGGAGGATTTGCAGACAGCAGACAGACAAGTGTGCCCTGTTTACATGTGGCACAGACAAAGGCATGAGCCGATAGTAAATCTCCAGAGACCTTGAACTGTGAAAAACGTGATGTGGAGATATAGAAAGAGTTATGACTGGATAGAGCTGTAAAGGTTTAATAAAAAATGCTTGATTTACGTTGGTTATTACGACTGTCGTGTGTTTGTTGTGGCTGCTGATGTCAGTGTAGTTTGAAATTGCATCATCTCAACAAAAGACAAAGACATTTGATTATTTTTTTGTGTGTGAATATAAATGTGTTGGTGTTTTCCTCTATTTTATGTCACAAAATTGGGTTGTTACTTCAAGTGCATTGAGCTTTCTCCACATTGAATCTATAATTATGCTGTTTTAGATCAATATTACAGGTGATAATGAAGAAAATGTAATAACATAAAATGTATGTTATAGTTTGATGCTAATTACAAGAGAAAAAGCATAATATGTCACTTTAAAGAGACGATAAAGACAATTGCATGTCAATAAATGCAAAAAATAAAAAGTAAAAAAGTATCATTGTCAAATTATATGCAAAAAAGAATTGAAAACTAAAATCACAATTGCAATTTATTATTTCATTCATATTTTGGTTTCATTTAATGTAACATTCTAATTGCAATTTAAACTTAAACCTTTTAATACTCCACTTGATACAACTGAGAAAAAAATACGTTGGACTAACACAAAATATGACAATGATTTAATCTTTACTATTTTTATCCTGCAGCACCTTGTAATAAAGTGCATTTCTGTTTACTCACATCTGCAGCAGTGATTCCCAACGACCTCATCACAATAAATGTCAGCTCATTTAAATGTAAATTATTGGAAGTAAATCATAAATATGTCGATCATAAAAACGTCATCGTCATTGACAGATTACTACAGTTTCATGGAGAATATGACCTTCGGGAAATTAGTAGCAATTATTCTTCTCATTAACGTCTAAGACAAGGTTAAACTCAATACTTACATATCTATAGTTACTCTTGTATAAAGAAGGCAAAGAACGATATTCAGCTTTTGTTTTTCTTCTAGTAAAACAGATGATGCAAAAAAGATTATTTAGAGGTAGTTATATTAGTTGAAATTAGTCAATTTTAAAAAGAATAAACAGAATAAATACATAAAAGTACATCGTAGAAAGGGGTTCAGAGGTTGTCATTCGGACGCCGTTTAAAGATCGAGACGTTTCGACTTTTATCCAAAAGTCATTGTCAATCAGAGAGCTGGTCTGGGAACTCGGGCTTATATGCTACTCTGAGTACTGGGAGTCCTGCCCCCAGGGAGGAGTCACTGAGTCCTGTCTTTGTTAGAAAATTGTTTGTTTGTTGTTTGTCTAACAAAGACAGGACTCAGTGACTCCTCCCAGGCAGGTACAGAGTAGCATATAAGCTTCCAGCTTCTCTGATTGACAATGACTTTGGATAAAAGTCAGCCTCGATCTTCGCGGCGTCGATGACAACCTCTGAACCCCTTTCTATGATGGACCACACCTGGACGAATGAGGGTTTACATCGACGAATACATAAAAGTACATAAATATAATTCACTTCAAACATAAAAGATTTTGTTTACTCCTGTATGTAGTTATTGATTATAGACTCTTTCATAATCCATTATTGACTGTAAAAATCAACAGATAACACAACTGGATCTAGTTAGTGTTGCAAAAATCTAAATAAAAACGGAGCTCATTCCAAGGAGTCTTGCCACAAAAATCATCAGACAGAATGAAATATTAAACCACATGAAAAGCCAAACCACAATTGGTTAATATTTTATAATAAAAGAGGGGGGAATCAATATTTCATGTATTACTATTGGCTAGGTTTATGTTTTCTGGTCAATAGTGGTTTATAAATTTAACAGAAGTCTTACCCTAAAATGTATGACTAGGGGTGGTATGCACAATATTGACAAAAATGAACTACCTCATATATTTTGCATTCTCCTGATAACAATATTCTGATCATATTTTGACCAAACATCAGGAATGTGCTCAAATGTTTTCATTAAGGTTCAAATATTGCACAAAACCTGAAGAATTGACCACACAAGGGCAGAAATATCACCCGTGTTTGCGATTATGATATAATTTGATATTTACAATAACATATTTGGTATTTATCATGTCCTAGAAGCTTTTATAAACAAAACTTTGAATTCGAGCCATACAATCCAATTCAAAATGTACTGATTGACAAATACAGTCTATGACAGCAGGTTCTCATGTTTGTCTAATTATTACTTTGTTCGGTAAGATAGCATCTGTGGTAAATATTTATCATAGTTTTACAGCCGTGAAGTTGCAGTTTGTGAAGGTGAAATTTTGAAAAATAAAAGTGTAAAATCACAGGAAGTAGTGCTGGGTTTAAAATGGAATCCCTCTGTGATGTCATCAAAAAGCGACGTACCGTTGAAAATAAAGTTGACACACAACTGAATCATTTTTCAGACAGTTTAAACGATCATTCGGCAACATAAAGGTGTTATCAGGTATTATTATTTGTCAAATCATAGCTATTATGTACTTTCCATTTCTATATTTTAGCCCTTGTTTTCAAAATGGTTGCTAGGTAACAGTTGTACCTGTTCATAATGTTACCAGGAAGTATTATAAACGAAAACTGACAAGCTGGGGTAGAATAGGCAAAATGTTTAGTAAAATCTTAACTATAATCATGTTCACTACATTTTAGTGAGTCATGTAAACTTTAATTCAAATCAAACGCAGAAGCCTGTTAAAAACGTTTATTATTTCTACTTTTATAACTGTGTGGACCATTTTGATTGAGCGTATAGTTTCTCCACTGCCCCTCCCAGTTTAATACATAAAATACATATATCTGCTTGACTCCCATTGTCCTTGTCACCCGCAGGTCGCACCACCCTGGCTCCCCACCAAACCTATAAATCAAAGAGCATAAAACATGACTCCAAATCGTCCCGGGTCGTTTTGGGGGGTGGATGGGGGTGTCGCTCGTGCTCTTCATCACCGCGACGTAACAAGAATCTCTTAACCCTCCCCTTTATAAATATGCATGCTTCAACCCTCCCGAAAACCCCCGCCCAACCCCCCTGCGCCGCGCCACCAGCGAGCCCAGACAAAGCACTTCAAACGGGGGCGCAAATTATCCGAATCCTGCCTCTATCAACCAACACCAGACCCCCCAATCTTTGAACGGCTGTCCCAGGGGACCACTAGGGGATAATGATAGGATTTTGAATGGGTGAATGCCACGTTGAGGAGCGTTTGTTGTTGACCGTTCAGGTACACGATATTGAAAGGAAAAATAGTTCGGCGTGTTTCTTGGACGATACAATGGCCGCTCGATGAACTGCAGAAGCTATTGTGGTGAATGGAGTCAATCTTGTAAAGACTTTGGCTGTGTGCCTGCATGGCTTTAAAGTATTGTATTTTTTATGACACTGAAAGCCTGTGTTTTTGTAATATTGATAGAAAATGACAAGTATGAGAATAAGCTCTGAAACAACAAATCCAGGGGTGCACGGTGGCAGAGCGGCTAGAGCTTCTGCCTCTCAATAAGGAGATCGGGGTTCGAATCCCAGACCACCCCAACATCGTGGTTTCGAATTCCAAACCACCCTAACATCCCACGATCTCTCTGGGTGGAGTCTGCATGTCCTCCCCGTGTTACCGTGGGTTCTCTCCGGGTTCTCCGGCTTCCTCCCACCGTCCAAAGACATGACTGTGTAGGTTAATTGACAACTCTAAATTGTCCCTAGTGAGTGAATGTGAGAGTGAATGGTTGTCTGTCCTTGTCTCTGTGTCTCTGTCAGCCCTGCGACGAGTTGGCCACTGTCCAGGGTGTACCCCGCCTAAGGCCCAAAGTCACTGGGATAGGCTCCAGTCACCCGCGACCCCTAACGGGAATAAGCGGTAGAAAATGAAAAAAAAAAAAAAAAAAAATGAAGAAATGAATGAATGAACAACAAATCCAATCTATCTTTTTTGTCGTTTTAAAAGTGCACAAGTAACTTTTCTTATGGGATGTCTGCCAACAAATAAAAAGTCTGTGTTTTTTTTTGTTTTTTTTGCACAGTAACATAATCCCAGGAAACAAGATGACGAATGTGAATTTATTAAGATTTAGATCACATGTGAGTGGTTAATGGTGAGGATGCATAGACACAATGTTTGTTTGTTTCTTTATATTTTACTACATGGACAATTAAAATGTTAAGCAAAGACTATCTGATTGTTACAATTTCATGGAGAATATGACCTTCGGGAAATTAGTACCAATTATCTTTTTGCTTCTCATTAACGTCTAAGACAAGGTTAAACTCAATACTTACATATCTATAGTTACTCTTGTATAAAGAAGGCAAGGAACGATTTTCAACTTTTGTTTTTCTTCTAGTAAAACAGATGATGCAAAAAAGATTATTTAGAGGTCATTATATTAGTTGAAATTAGTAGATTTTAAAAAGAATAAACAGATTAAATACATAAAAGTACATAAATATAAGTCACTTCAAACATAAAAGATTGTTTTTATAGATTAATGACTTTCTTTTTTTGTTTGTTTTTAATTTGTTTTATTTTTATCTTTATTGTGCTTCAAAATTGGCATTAGCGTTAGCATTACCCCACAAACACCTCCATTTATCAACACAGATGTGCCCACTGGGGAAGTATTCATCTCATTCTTTAATTTTTTAACATCTTGTCAGTGACATCCAGCTGCAGCTCACGGAGTAATCTTTAAGGATTTATTCATTTTTGTGTAACTCTGCAAAAACCCACAGAATTGGACAGGAAGTTTGTTTGTTTAAAATGAACTAATTATATTTTTCATGTTTTTTTTAGAAAGCAAACAACTTTGATGTAGGAATTCCAATATTTTTTACTTTATTATTTATTTTATTTGAAACATCTTGCTATTTTTTCTAATTTAATGAGCCCTACTTATTCAAATTTTTGCAAACCTTATTTTTTATCTGGTGTATGAGCTACTGTGTCCAAGTAATTTCCCTTGTGGATTAACAAAGTTTGTGTTAGTCCGAAAGAAGCCTCTAAGTCTAATATGTAAAAATGTTAAAAATGTCTCTCAAGGCAGTGGTATTGGTATTCCCTGACACTCGACCAAACAACTACAGCCAAAGATAAATCCAATTAAATGCATCCACATCTTTACTCCAAATCAAATTCAAGGGCCAAAGAACTTCATCAAATGCAAAAGAGCCCATTGAACGTCAGCGACAGCATTGGTCTTGGCTGTTTGCCTTTTAATTCGGTGCCAACGCGTCTCTGTCTAATTTCCGGTCATGTTCGAGGTGATTGTTGAGAAGAGGAGGAAGTTTGTTGACTGGGACAATGTATGGAGCGGCAGTGTGTTTCTTTGCTGGAGCTGGTGTTGTTATAGTGGGTCCAGATTGGGTCGATGGTGTGGCTTCTTATCTCTGAATCTGGTCCACTGTGCCAGCTGGACAAACACTGGGGTCTGTGAGAGTCTGGCAGTCTGTGAGGGGCTTTAGAGTCAGAGATGAGGCGCTGCTGTTCTCGTTCCACAACAAAATGATCGGTTTTATTGTTCTGTGTTTTATAAGCAATGGGCATGAAGTGCAGGCATGAGCTGGCAAACTGCTGAGAGTATAGGGCAGAGCAATTAATCAAAATCTAATCGAAATCGTCATTTGAATAGACGCAATTAGCAACTCGCAAAGACAGCAGTATCTGAAGTGCAATAATCTCCTCAACAAACAATAAAATATTATTTCATTCATTCATTCATTCATTTTCTACCGCTTATTCCCGTTAGGGGTCGCGGGTGACTGGAGCCTATCCCAGTGACTTTGGGCCTTAGGCGGGGTACACCTTGGACAGTGGCCAATTCGTCGCAGGGTTAACACAGAGAGATAGAGACAAGGACAGACAACCATTCACTCTCACATTCATTCACTAGGGACAATTTAGAGTTCTCAATTAACCTACACAGTCATGTCTTTGGACGGTGGGAGGAAGCCGGAGAACCCGGAGAGAACTGCCTAAAACAGCTAGTGCTAATGCTAAAATTCTGATAAAACATCTTCTGAAACAAGTGATAAAAATGCAACTAAAAGCATCTAAAACGTGTCTAAAATGTCAAAAATGTGACTAAAGCTACAAAAAACGTGACTACAAGCAACTATATGGGACAACAATGCAACAAAAAGCAGCAAAAACATGACTCAAAGTGACAAAAATGCAACTAAAAGTGACACAAATGCAACTAAAAGCGACACAAACTCGACTGAAAGCAACAAAACATAAGTAAAAGTGACAAAAACAAGCCTAAAAGTGACAAAAACACAACTAAAAGTGACAAAAACACAACTAAAAGTGACAAAAATACAACTTAAAGTGACAAAAACACAACTAAAGGGACACAAGTGCGTCAAAAAGAGACAAAACAGTCACAATCCCAATACTGGTCGCATACATTGTGCAGCCCTGAAAGCCAACAAACGTTCCTTCTCGACGACATTAAAGTTAGTGTGTTGTGTGCGTTTCTCAGCGTGAATCCCGGACACATACGTGAATCAGATTATCTCATTCACAACAACATCGCAGGAGTCCTAAAATACTTTTCAAAGTGAATCAGGTCTGCAGCCGCACGTGGAGCCCGGGGTGAAAACACTGTCTTAGCTGGACTCCACATGGTCCTAATAATAAACGGCAGACTCCTCCAAGGCTGTAGCTACTGTATATATTCTTGGCTTTAAAAATAGGACGCTGCTTGCACACAGACAAAACGCTAACGCTGCAAACTTGTGATTGTGATTCATCTGTTTGAGCGCGCACTATAATTCAGAGTTTAGTCAGCGGAGCACGGCCCACCTGCGCTCGCAGCTGTTGCATAACACCAGCTCCAAGGTTAGAAGAAGACGAAACGTGATGTTTAAGTTATGTAAAAGTGCATAGAGTTAACGCGATTGTATTGCCTTAGTTGTCAGAAGTTTTACAATTTTGTTGGAGTTTATCATTTTACTTCCTGGTTGGACTTGGGCAGCAGATGTGACTTAGAGGCGATTCTATAATTTGACAATTAAAAATATATGACATGTCACGATAGTTACTACATCGACTTATCGTTCAGTAAATGAAAGCTAGAACAATATATTTTGGGGTTCAGTATTTATTGTGTGTACATTTTCTTTGGAATACTCTGTAGATTTGTATGATTCTTTTTTGTAATATGAAAGAGTTTGTGCTGTAGAGGGATAAATAAGTGAACGCTATGGTTAATTATTGTTTCATTCTGCCAATTATTTGTTACTGCTCATACCTTTTAACGACACTGTGCACTTAAAGATAGATTTCCTGGGATTATTCTGCTTAAGTTATTGTGTCAGTAATATAAATTAGTTTTAATACTATCGTTTATCTTGATATTTTTACAAGCAATAAATCGTGCTTCAAAATATGAAATTGTGACCAAACGCCACTTAATTTTTTCAAATGAATGTTTCATTTTGAAGATTGATTGACATGGGTTTCTTCATGGTCGATACCGAAAGCAGTGGCTGATACATTCTGCCGATATTTTGCCAATGTACAACCGTTTTGGATTATTTTTACTACAGCTGTGTTTTACAATACACTGATTAATAGAGCAGTGTAGTCAGGTTTGGTGCAGTGCCCTCTTCACATTTTAAGTGTACAAATAAAGCTTAATGTATGTTCTTTAGACAGCTCGTTGGCCCAAATAAAATATTGGCCGATTTTATGGCCGATTGCCAATACACTAAATGGTGCAAATATCGGCCAGCTAATATATGGATCTATCTCTATTTTGACAGATTAAAATTCTCCGTAGACTGTTCTGTCCATCGTTTAGTGACAGAAAGAGAACGTGGTGTGGCACTGGCAAAAACTCTCAAACCTTTATTGCGTATCTCTATGACTTGATCACTAATAAGTTGTATATTTATCTGGGAAAAAAAGGTCAGATTAAACTCACAATTCACTCAAAAACCTCCATGATTTCTCTTTTCTGCTGTTGTAAATGTAATCCTTCAAAATCCTACAAAAATAATAAGTTGATCAATACCATCAAAAGTTCTATAGCCTTTTGACAAAAACCGCGGTTTTCCTTTAGTTTTTCCACTTTTTCCCTAATTTATTTTCGTAATCTGACACTTGACTTGTAAAACTACCATAACCACCCCCCACCGAACAAAGTAATAATGACAAAAACATGAAAACCTATACATTTTAAGGTAATTTTAACATGTGGACAAGATACTGATGATGAGTGTATATAGAGTATATGCAACAAAACAAAATCTGGCAGTTAAAATAGGCTTTATGTTTCCGTCGCACAGGTGTCTTAAGAAACAAATTCTTATAAGGTTAAAATTGTATGTATTTCTGTTTTTTTCAAAAATTGTGAATCAGCCATACTGCCACCTTCGCTGCTTTTGAACTTACAACATAATTAGTGGAAGAATTTGTGAACACTGATGAGAAAATGGCAAAAATAAAGACGATTTCAGCCAAGACATTTTTGCACTTTCGATTTTATCCTCCAGCTGGCTTCTGAGAAATATATGCTATTTGTGACCGGCATTTCAACATTTCCCGTCGGCACAGATGGCCTTTGCTGTCAAAAATCCCCGCCTTCTCCAGAACACGGCATGAAAGCTTCACCAAAGCCACACCAGGCTCTGACCATTTCCCACACGGAGCTGCACTTTAAGAGGAACATGTGGCACCCGGAGGTTACGGGTGTCCTGCCAGTGCTGGACCGAGGGACCCAGCTACACTGCAAAAACATCCACATGAGTTAAAATGATTTAAGTTTGGATGATTGATCAAGGAGTTTTAACTAGAATTTGTATTTTTTATGCATTTAAAGCTGCACTATGTCACTTTTCTAGAGATGTTATTGCTTTGCCTGAAATGTTCCACAGTATGGCATTATCTATCTCCATGGAGACAAGCAGATAACGTTATTGAGTGAAGTTACAGGTCAGATCTGTGGAGCGGCGACTCTGATCGCAGTAAGAAAGCACTTTTGAGATAACACCTATATTTTGCGATAAAACACTAATAATTGAATAAATGCAAAGCAGTGACATCGCTAAGTAGGTAACAAGAAAAGTTACATAGTGTACCTTTAAATCACTATATACAGTGGGAGGTTTGCTGAATATCTCTCCTCACTCTTCGCCTAAATGCTTGCTGTCCAACAACAAAAACAAAAAATCTGTTCTTCTGGTTTCTACACATTATTACATACTACACTCTTTTATTTTGACATGCATAAACAAGTTGACTTACTTAATACTTTGTTATTTTATTGTTTGGTTAATTAGGCAACATCTCAATCATCAAACCGATCAAACAAATAAAAATAAATCCATGACAGAAGGTGGATAGGGGGTAAGTGAAAACTTTTCTGAGCATTCAAGCTTCAGTTTGCAGGACAATACAGGATTAACTCAAACATGCAAGAATCAATCAAAATACAACTTTGAGTAAACTAATGACAAGTGAAACACCTTTGTAATAAGGTTAAAAGCTCATTAAAGTTGATTTTGCACAATGTGTCCCCTTTAAAATAAATAATAGAAAGAATATTGCTGAAATTCTTATTTTCGTTGCGAGTCTTAGGGTCTAATCAAAATCCGTGCATGTTAATTTACACTGAAACTGAAACTGTGAAAATGCCACATAATCACAAAACAGGAAAATGTAAATAAAAAACAAAACAAAAAACAAAGAAAAACCACGGCACAACCAAATTTACATGTAAGTCCCATTCAGTTGTGTGTTTTCAATTTAAACATTTGAAAAAATCAATTAGAAAATTGACTTTGCTCTTGCCACCCATCAGAGATTATAACATCACCACATTCAAAAATCTGAAAACACCGTGCAACAAATCTAAACTACTAAAACAGTATTGTGAATTTGAGTCCTTTTAACGTCTGTAATGTATTCTTTTTGCAGTGTAAAGCCTGCAGCTGGTCCGTGTGGTTTGGTTTTGGGATCTCCACATGAAGAAGAGGGGAGCGAGAGTCCGAGGATCCGCCCCCGTCCTGCTCTGTGCTGTCGGGCTGTAAACAAACTACACGCTCTGCCAAATCGAGCCATAAGCACAGATACATTCAGACTAAACACTCAAATATCGCCCACTCACTGCACTGACCGCCTCACACTGCACGGGGCGTCTGAGGACCTCATTCTGACACAACTTTGCACTGGATTTAAGGTAACTACAAGTGCAATACCTGTGCAATAAAGAAATGTGATTGTAGGTCTGTCAATGATTAGTTTGGGTCTTTTTAATTGAGAGGTCTATAATTCTCTGTCAGTAAAAGGAAGAATTTAAAGTATTTTTTTGTGTTAAATGGCAACTGTATTGTTTATGTTCAAGAAATGAATATCGGAAGCCATTTTGTTTGTTTTAATAAGAGAAAAAAAAAAGAGAAAAAAAAAGGAAAAGAAGAGATTATCAATTTCTTAGGAAAGATCAACTGTATCTGTAAAGACTATGACTTACATATCTGTAAATGACCTTTAGTCTTTTAGTTGATCAATCGATTTCTATGAACCAGAGCAAAAAAGGAGAATGCATGAGTGAGTTGACTGGAATTTCGGGAGTGACTCAACAAGTTTAATCTGGCTTTTCACCAACAAAGATGCGTGCTGTTTAGTGGTCATAGTCTTTTTTGTGCAAGATCCTAAAAATGTTCACAGGTTTTCCACCCCACACCCCATTTTAGACTAATCGCTGCACAAGGAAAGTGTGTCTTTAGTCGACCAAGAATCTTTTTAGTCAACCAAGAACTTCTTAAATTGACGTCAGTCCAAATGAACAATCAACAAAGGAGTTAATTAGTCGCTGCAGCTATACATTTAGCACTTTTTGCTCATTTGTGTTGGTAGATTTCTGAAGATTTGGACCAGGTTAAGTCCTAGGTTGGTCCAGGTTTAGTCATGGTAACATCAGACATCTTAACTGTAGTTTAGGTGACCAAAATGTTTATTAGTTAGTTACTGAATATTTCATTTGAATCAAAAGTGGATTATAAGTGGAGTGGATCATAAATTCAATCTAATTTATACATATTTACCATATAAATCCACAGTTTACTTGTACTTTTCTGTAAAAATAGTTGTTTTTGCATGAACTCATGTGCAGTCTTTTGAGTGAAGTTTGGGTCAGATACATAGAGTACTCAAACCTTCTGTTTTTAGTCGATTAATTGGTCATTACGGCAAGTCTTTAGTCGACTGTGAAGTTCTTTAGTCGATTACAGCCCTACAAAATAGTGTGCATTCAATTAAAGGTGCACTATGTAACTTTTCAGGCACTTGTCTCAAAGGATAAGTTATTCTTTTGCCTGGAATGTTCCACAGCATGGCGTCATTACTGTGAGTTGTTATTTGCACATTCTCAAGCCATAATTCATCGTAAAGTATTTAGCAGAATTTAGCGTATTTTTCTTCTCAAAACTATAAATATTCAATGCTCACTTTAGCTTGCACAGCATTCATTAGATTTGAAAAATATACTACTCTCTGGGGCATTAATATTTCACAAGTGCAGCAAATTATTAATACAGAGATGTTTCAAAAGTGTTTTTATAGACAACTAGGAAACTGTAATCATAAATAAAAGACACATGGGCTCTGCAATTAAGAGATATGAACTTAATGGTAGAATTTCATTGGATACTATAGTTTAAGTGATAATATTTGGGTTAACCGTGCATTATTATTAACAAAACATAATATTTTCTTAAAAGTAAAATGACATTTGCAAGTGCACTTTAGAATAATGTGTAAAGAGCCTGTTTTGAGCCACGTCTGATTCACAGTGTGGTCTGGTGTTTCAGTAAATTACAGGTTATCGTTAATACAATGTCTCTGGACGTGGCCTCATTTACTCCACGCAGCTGCCTGACCTCAGCTCGAAAAGATGGAACAACACGAGTCTTCTCTCGGTTTACCTCTCTGTCTGTGAACATGGTGAACTGTGAGAGAGGCCAAAACGATATAGGTTGTGCTTAAATGTTAAAAGGTTTGGGAAATGCTCTGAAAATTGTGTTTCTCAAACCAGGTCTAAACTAGAAACAGATTAAGCAGGAGAAAACAGTGGAGTTTAAAGACGTAGGTGGGTCTAAAGCTGGACATCTAGGACTAAATCAGGTCATGTCTAAAGCACGATTAAACCTGGACCAAAATGAGAGTAGTCCAAGAAATAACAAACTGTATAATCAAACAATCTATATCTCTAACAGAACTAAGCTAGATCTAAACCAGGACTAAACAAGAACTATACTTAGTCTCAACAAGGACCAAACCAGAGTAAAACAGCATTAAATGGAACAGAACGAAATCAGGACGAAATCAGGACTAAATCAGGGAACAAACAATACTACTGGAATCTTCCCATAAACTTAAGTCTAAATCTGGAATAAATCAGGTCAAAACTGTCTTAAACCAAGTCTAAACCAGGACTAAACCACGAAAGAGCCTTTACTAAACCTTCTTCTTCTACAAGACTAACCCAGGTCTAAGCCAGGAGTAAACCAGGTCTAAACAAAGGCTAAACCAGTCTTAAACCAGAACCAAAATCGGTACAAACCCAGTGAACAGCCAACACTACTTGAACCTTCTTTCCAACACTGACCGAGGTACTTGTTTGGTCCTGGTTTGAGGCCAGTTTAGTGTGAATGTAGACTTGGTTTGATCCTCTTCTAGCCCTGGTTAGCCCTTGTCTAGTCCAAGTTGGTTTGTGGCTTAGTCGAAGTCTAGTTTCCATTTTAATGTGTTTGTGCTGAACAAACCAAGGTCAAAACCAAGTCAAAAACAGGACCAAAACATGAGAAAAAAAGAAAAGAAAAAGTGCACAGAACAGTGAACAACCAACATTACTGGAACATGCTCTCTAACAAGACTGACCCAGGCCTAAACCCGGACTGAACCAGGTCTCAACAATGGCTTGAACAAAGTCTAAACCATGATCAAAACAAGACTAAACCACTACAACCTTCTCTCCATCTCTAACAGGACTGATCCAGATCAAAACCAGGACTGAACAATGGCCAAATTAGTCTTAAACTGAGTCTACACTACTGTAGTCTTCTCTTTAACAAGACTGACCCAGGTCTAAACCCGGACTTAACAGGTCTCAACAATGGTGAAAGCAAGAATAAATTAAGTCTGAACTAAGATTTAAACTTGAACTCAAACAGGACTAAATCAGAAAATAACAAACACTACTGAACCCTCTCTTCATCTCAGACAAGACGAACCCAGGTCTAGCCCAGGGCTATGGTTAATCTTAAACCAAGTCTAAACCAGAACAAAAACAGGGTGAACAACCAACAGTACTGGAGTCTTCACTGGACCCAGACTAAACCAGGCCTAAACAATGACAAAACAAGTCTTATATCAACTCCAAACCCGGACAAAATCAGGTCTAAACAATGGCCAAATAAGTCTAAACCTGGACAAAATCAGGAAAAAAACTGTGAACAACCAACAATATTGGACCTTTCTCTCTAAGAAGACTAATCCAAGTCTAAACCCGGACTAGACCAATGGCCAGAGCAAGAATAAACCAAATCGGAAACAGAACATAAACTTTGACAAAGCTCAGGGACAATACTAGAACTTTCTTTAATGTGGAAAAATATTGGGCATCCCTTTTGTCTTGAATCTTTACATCTCAACAAAACAAGGACCAAAACCTAAAAGCAGATTATACTGGCAGCCTCACTAAATTACCTTCTCTCTTTTTCCCGTTTATCTCTATACAGTGGTCCATACACTGTGAATGAGGCCACGGCACTGGCAAAACAATGGACTGTACCTTTTAGATGGTCGCTATGGCAACGGCTGCAGACAGAGGGGTGAGCGATGGCACAGGGGGAGGCATAGGGGGAGAGATAGCGCGCTGGGTTCCATAGCGTTGCTGCGCAGTGTGTGGATGGCAATACGGTTCGGTTTAGCCTAGAAATATGTTCTTATTCCTGCCTTTCCCGTTCGAAATCAGTGACTGACAGCTTAAAACATGAACAACAAAAGCTTTTCCATCGGTGTTATGTATAATGGGCTGTATGCTTTGTGCTAAGATGCATTAACATAAAGCTTGACGTTGCCAAATTGAGGATCAGCTGGTGGAGCGCAAGGAAAAGGGTGTAGCAAGTCTCTAACCGGACTGAAAACATGACAGTTTGCTTGAATAAATTGGAAAAGATGGCTAACTACAGAGAGAAAAAACATACACAGCACCGGCACTGTTGTATAAGATGAACTATACAGTCAAAATGTACAGACAGAAGAAGAGAAATCATGAATCTTGACATACCTTTTTCCTTAACCATGACCATTTGAATGCAGGGGAAGCCACGAGAAAATACTCCAGTGATGTTGGTGTGTTTTTAGTGAAGGCAGAGGAGAGAGGCAGAGGTTTGGCGGACAGCGTGGGGCTCCGTTTCTGTCTGACTGTTTTGCTCTGATCTCTCTCTTCTCTCCCCCCTCGCTCGCTCTCTCTCTCTCTCTCTCTCTCTCCCGTCCCTCGCTCGGCCCCAGTGTTGTGTCAGCCGCCTCCTCAATGCAGCAGCCAGGTGGATCCTTCTGCCTGCTGCCGCTGACTAACGCTCAACGCCATAACCCTAAATACCCCCTCCTCGCTTTCCCAAAAAAATATGGTTCGGAGATTTGCATTTTGTTGGTAAAGAATGAGTCATGCACTGAGCTGCTGGTGAAGTCTGGTACAGTCACTCTGAAGCAGCAGGAAAATATGTTTTGTGGTGTAAATATTTGATTTAATGCCGTGTCATTAACGGTAGTCAGCAATTCAGTTTTTAAGGGGAGATACTACAAGAAAAACTCCTACATTTTTGGGGTTTTTGGTCAGTTTGCGCTCTCATCACCTTTAGGCTTTCATGTGGAAATAACAAACTTGTCCAATCTGCTCCTAAAGATGTTTTATTACGTAATTTAATCCATTCCATCCATAGATTTGGTCATTCAAAGATCGTTTTCTTAAACATAATGTTCAGTTGACGGATCGTGCAGAAGAATTTGTTGATCTAATTCCAAACCTGATTAATCCAAGTTTGAAGTCTAAAAAATGTGGTCAAATTTGAATTTGAAGGCCAGTTTTCATTCAGATCTAGTTAATTCAAAAGCTAAATAAGAAATCCAAAATCCCCTCTGTAAATACTTTAGAACTAATAAGAGCAACCAAGAAATTTAAACCTTGGTTTTTCCATTTTTCAGATAAACTACATTTATGTGAATAAACTACAGGGGAAGTTTCAAATTGATATCTTTAAATTTAAGATTTTTTTCAACTCACCTGCAGCGTCTTACCTTAAAAATAAGCATGCATTTATTTTCATTTGCACATGTTGAGAAATGTGGGAATACGTTATACGTTACACAATCAATAATAGCAGAAATATCAGAAATGCAAAAAAAACATGCCTGCCACCTAAATAAGTGGTGGAAGTTTGAATTTCACAAATATGAATCTATATCTCCGTTATCAGCATTTTGAACTCAATCTATTCAATTAATCCAAGTGCCCATCACCAATAATCATTCTGAGACATCTGAGTAATACTTAAATTTCTGTAGGAATTGGGAAATTTCATCATGACATCACTATCAATGCCATGAGGCCGATCAGTATCAGTGGTCAGGAGGAGTAGCTGACCTTGTTTGAAAAATATCAGTCTATTAAAGGTGCTGTACCAGATTTTTTACTCTTCTGAAACATGACAGAACAGAATTCATGTGCCAGATTTTTTGCATGTAATAAAGTAAAATCTTTGTTGCCCCAGCACAGATCTTTTGTAAAAGCATCTATTCAGGTGAAAATGAGACCACACTCTTTCTCAGCATCTATTTATTGAGCGTTTTAATCTGCAAGAAGCAGGAAGTGCGTCGTTAGCATGCTAATGTTTGTTTGGATTTACTCAGGACGGCCAAACTCGCTTATTTACACATGGAATTGAGTATTTAGGATGCTGGGACTGGTTTATGAAAGTGAGTGATACATGTGACTGATGAAAAGACTTGAACTCGTTCCGTTTTTCACGTTTCAAAACAACCTCGCTTATTTTCAAAACAGGAAATAGGAAAAAACAGGAAATATCAGGTACAGCACCTTTAAGAAGTTAAGTTAAGTCAGTACACATATCGCACATGCCAGCACTGATTTCTATTTACTCATGAAGTCAAAACAAAAAACTTCTGGGTCTGTTTTCTAGTGTGTCTTGTCACTTTTCCCCAAAATTTTATTAACAAAATCTATAAAGTATCTATAGCATAACTAGCAACAGCCACGTTAGCGGCCATGTGACACAGAGGTGTCCACTGTCACACTCGTCGGAGCTTCGTGTGAGAATGAAAGAGCAGAAAGGCTATCAGAGGTCAGAGGTCAGATTTACAGTGATCTAGCATGAGCCCTGTATTAATAACTTGAGTGGATCCTCTCTAATCCAATTACAGAGAACACGGGAGAGTACGGCCCCGCCACACTCCGCCTCTTATATCATGCCTCAAGAGCCATGACAAAAAATAGATCGCAGGCAAAGTCTATTATTATAATTCGAACATGCAAAAGGAGGAAGATTAGTCATGGAGCCTATAGAAGGTTTGGAGATAATAACTGTCAGTAGGGGGCAGCACAAAAATCACAACAGTCTCAGAGATGACTTCGATGGAAAAGTGAAATGGAAAACAGCAAGGGAAGAGACAAAACATGGTCACAGTTGTACGAAAGCCAGAACTCAGGTCCATCCTTGTATTATTAAATTTGACAGCAGACAATGAAGCGTGAATATGATCGAGGTAACACAAGGCCACTTTTGAATGTCTTAAACAACAGATTTTATGCATTATTGGTATTGTTTCATGCTCTTTAATACATTTACTTTGGCATCTCATGTTTTAGAACTAAAAAGAATGTACATATTAAAAATTACAAATAATTTTATACCTGTGAGGCATTCTCTCATCTACTGGCAACAGGGAGAATTACCATGGGGAGAAAAACAAAAGCTAGCTTGCCCTGACTTGCTAATGTAAGCACGCAGTTGTAATTCATGTGATTTAACAGCAGAAATACTGCAAAAAAGTGCTGATGACACCTCTGGATTTCTACCAGGTCACAAATCTGGGAATTTTGAAAGTGTTTTTGTGAGGCTAAACACAACTCCAGATATGTTTTTGATGAGGAAACGATGTTATAGCATGGTTAAAAGCTTAAAAAAGTAAGTTTTGCATATGTGTCCTTTAAAATGTGCATCTAAAAGCTTTGAATTTTCCAAATAATTCCTAAAAATCTATATGTGCAGAAGAGACTCTCTGCTCTATTTAGTGGTCTGAGTACAAAACCAAGTACCAAGTAGGACAAGAAAGACAAAAACCAAAAATTTAAATTTCAGAGGATTGGCTGTGGACTTCTCAATTTAGATGATCATTGAAATTACTGGATTGGACTTTCTTCTAGTTTCGCAACTTTCTCTTAGTCAGTAATCTATAAGGAATCACTTTCATTAAAATTCTTTAAATGTATCTAAAGTAACTTGAGCCAGTCTTAAGAACAGAAAAAATCCAATTGTGCTTAATAACTCTTATAAAACATGAATAACTTGCTTATCATTTCATGCTAAGTAACAAAATATAACAAATCAAAGCAAGACCATACTAATGCAATGTTTTGATTTAGTTACTCAACAAAATAATTTGATTTAAAACACGACTGAAGAATAAAAGATCAAGATCAAAGACAAGACTATTGAATTTCCCACTTCTACACCACATCACACACCACTCTGACAGTCCATGTTGAATCCACACAGCAGGATAATGAGATTTGTGTCATAATTGAGTCATGTGACAGGCCCATCCATCAGGAGTCAGTCTCGGTGTTTGTCCCGGGACAGATCACGGGCAGAGGGGCGGATTAGGTTAGCATCAGCACCCCTCACTATCTGCTGAGCCAGGAAAACCATTATGCATTCACAAAACATCCAGTCGCTGCAGTGTCGACAGTGCCACCTGCTGGAAAACACACTTCATGCAGCCGTTTCCAAGAGGTGGGTTCAAATGTTACACGAGAAACAGTGCGGATGATTTCTTTGTAACAATAATAGGCTACGTTAACAGTTAAAATTGGGATGAAAACTGGACTAAACATAGACAAGAATAGGGCTAAACCAGGACTAAACCAGGACCAAATCAAGTCTAGATCAGAATTAAACTAAGCTCAAACCAGGACCAAATCAGAACAAGTGTAAAGCACCAAAACAGCTCTCAGTTGATGGCCTTGGGATTTAGGGAAATTAATTGAACTGTTAACTATTTTATTATTAAAACTTGTTCATTCAGACTGGCTTTTAACAGTAATGTAATGTAGTGACATTTTATTTTTGTGCACTTTTTTATTGATTATACTGTTGAATGTATTGTATTATGGTTTTGTGTTTAATTTGTATGTATTGGAAAGTACTTTGAGTGTTGTAAACGGCAACATAAATAAAGGGGATTAAGTGATTATGTTGTTGACTTGTTCCCTTATAAAATTACTGTTGTATTGTTGTTTGATTGTATGCAATGTCTTTAATGTAATAGAATTAATGTTATAAAAGTAATGGCAAACAATGACAAACATTTGATAAAAGTGAAAGTGGAAGAGAAAAAAATGCAGGGAAGAAAATCAGGACACAAATTGATGTTAAACAATCAAATAACAATATCTTTTTTTTGGAGAAGCATTGAGATTACAAGTCACAATTTATGTTTTGATAGTAAGATTCAGTTCTACGTTCACGTCTTGAACACCTTCAGGAACTAAAATATTTGAGGGAAAACTGAAATATAAACTGGTAAACTATACAAGAATCACATGTACATATTACTGAATATTTTTGTAGAAGTCTAAACTACAGGCTTAGCATTTTCTTTTACATGATAAAACAGGATAATTAGTTGTTTGCAAAGGAAATTATATTAGTTAAATTTGATACATCTTGCAGCTCTAGTTGAAAACCACTATGCACTGATTAATAGCCTGTATTTTGGCCAAAGCCTCACCTGCTTTTAAAATGAAACCTTGAGGAAACTGCTATGATTAGCTACATTATTCCAGTATAAAAGTGTTTAATAGACTCATTACCAACGGCTGCTGGTGTGTAATTTACGTTACACGCTGGACATTCAGAGGCTGCCAGGTGCACTTCCTGACCCTAAAGCCTATTATCCACAGTCCGAGGCCTTCTCTTGTATTTGTCCCTGTGTTGTTCATGTCGTGGACACTAAGAACCTGGCAGAGAGCTACATGTTGTGCAAGACTTAATGTATAAGGCAAAATAAACTCTAGCTATAGGCTATATATATATATTACTGTTGCCATTACTAACATTGACTTTATTTATCGGGTAAAACTTCTTATACTTGTCACATTCTTTTGTCTGGACTGGTGGAGCCTTGAGCACCATGTGAGCATTTCTTTTAAAAAATGATTACATATTTTCTGATGTTACCTTTTGTCTGGTTGTGTGACATTTGAGTGGGACGCGTCTGATTTCACTGCAGAACAAATCTACTCACGGTACAAATATATTACCTTAAATCTTGATTTCAAACTCGATTTTGATACTAAAGAAAAGGTGCGATACTCCGATTTTTATAACATAACGATAATTTGTCGATGTAAACCCTCATTCGTCCAGGTGTGGTCCATCGTAGAAAGGGTTTCAGGGGTTGTCATCCGGACGCCGTTTAAAGATCGAGACGTTTCGACTTTTATCCAAAAGTCATTGTCAATCAGAGAGCAATCAACAGCTCTCTGATTGACAATGACTTTTGGATAAAAGTCGAAACGTCTCGATCTTTAAACGGCGTCCGGATGACAACCTCTGAACCCCTTTCTATGATAACGATAATTTAAAACTTTAAGTTACTATGGGTCCTATATTAGTTCTAATAAAGCTTAAGATTGCTCTAAAACTCTTCACCGTTTTGTCATTTTTATGTGATTATTTTGGTATTTGCTCAGATTAGTATCTAGATTCGATACTAGTTTTAGTATTAATCTGATTTTTGATACCAATCCATGGTTTCTTCAGATAAATTTGTCGCGGTTTGTCATTTCAATTCAAGAAAATCATGAAACCAGATGGTTGATAGAGCATAAATTACAGTCTGTTTTTTAATTGTGTGAATTTAGCAATGCCAATGTCAATTGAGATCCTCACATTCATTTTACTTTGAAGCCTTCTACATGTGCGCTCTTTAAAAATAATACTTATTCTTACATAATATATACATTGTGGTCAAAGGTTTCAACATTAATCAATATGTCAATACAGCAATGACTAGAGCTGCACAAATTGGGAAAAATATCTAATTGTGATTTTTCTGACCAGTATTGTAATTGATGATGACATTTGTGATTTATGTTTTAATAACAGGATTATGTTAAAAGTTCACCTTTTAAATGCGTTCTGGAGTTGTGACAAAAAGACTGAAATGTGAACTTACAAACTGCTGGTGTTTCAGAACGTTTTTGTCGCTTTTAGTGGCGTTTTTGTCAGTTAAGCTCATGTTTTTGTAGCTTTTAATAATGTTTTACTCACATTGGACATGTTTTTGTCGCATTTTTGTTGCTTTAACTCAAGTTTTTTGTTACCTTTAGTCACTTTTCTGTCACTTTCAAATGCATTTTTGTTGTTTTTTGTCACATTTTTGTTGTTTGTTTTAACAAATCTATTAGTTAGCAGCTTTTATGCAGAATAAAACAGAATATTTAGGTTTTTTGTGGATTATTGTACACTGCAATTGTCTTATTATGTCCATTCAAATTGCAATTCTAATTTGATTTCAATTCAGTTGGCAGCACAAGCAATGATTAACAATTCATTGTATTTGGCAGATAATTCAATTTGTCACTTGTTGCATTTGGCATTTTCACTCTAGATGCAGTTCTTTAGTTTACAAACACTAACAGGATCTTTAGACGTGTCCATTTAATCTACACTTTGACACCAGACCTGAGGCGGTTAACTCACACGACTCTCTAATCCAGTAGGTCACTTTTATAGTAAACAGCAGCGCTTTCAGTGGGATTAAAATTAGGATTGAGGAGACTTGGCACAAACCTTTGCAGCTCACAGTGGACTGAAAGAGCAGAGTTTGAGCCAGACAAACCCATTCCCTTGTGACAAACTGAATAATGAAGTTACGACGGCCTTAAATAAAACTCCTGTAAACGTGAAGATGTCAAGACAGTCAAATAATAGTGCATAAAATCTGGAATGGAAACTGAAACTGCAACTTGAATTTCACTTTGCGCATATTGATCATTCATGTCTTTTCATTCAATCAAACAATACAGACTTTAATCAGTGCCTTTTAACACAAATAACAGCTAAATTACTTCCTCTAAGTCTGAATTCTGCTCCAAACCACATGCTTTTACTGTCAGAGGATTTGACTGTAGACTTCTCCATTAAAAAGACCCATTAATTAATTATCATTGACGATTAGAAAAGACTGACTCTCAATCTCAGTGCACAACCCTAAATTGAATACAACTAGCACAACACACACCACACAATAAAAAGTAACAACCAGTGAAATAATCGCCAGACGGCTTCTTGACATAATTCATATTAATCCACTTATTCCTGTCAAAAGCAGCAGGGTAGATCCTGGTTATGGCTCTGTTAGTTTCAGACGTTTTTTGGGGCAGAAAACTACACCCACTTAACAATATCCTACAAATTCCATTTAAATTCAACCAATTCAAGGAGGCAACATGGTAATATAAATCTAAATCTAAACTGAAGATGTTTTTCCTGTTCACCTGCAGTGTCCTGCTTTAAGAGTTGCTTTAAACAATTAGTGATCAATGCACGGGGCCCAGTCAATGCCACTTGAATGTAAAATTAAGCAATAAATAAATAATCATTGAGTCTGTGCTGATGATACATTATCGAAGCCATTAGCCACTGCTCTTCCTGTCACCGATTGATTTTCTAAAACGATGAGGCGGCTCCAGACTCTTTTTGGTTGTTGACCCTGAGGTTTCTCCTGCCATAAACTTCCATCGAACCCCAGCCATTAGTCAAGCTTTTGCATTGACTTCAAATGGTTCAAATGCAAAAAGTTGCTTGCGTCGCTGCTGTTTACAAACTCCTAAAGCCAAGAAGATGATTACTGCTATGTCTGGCCTGTGTTCAGCGAATACATAATGTTTTGAAATCGCAATTTGTCCTCCTGCCCATGTAGTAATCCTAAGCCATCATGTCGACTCTTCGTGTACTTGGCAAAAAGTCCTGGGTCCACTCGTATTTACATAATGACAAAAAAAGTTATTAAATTCCAAGCGGCGATTGCAATGTTGCCGTGGATGATTGCCTTGATTGCGTAACGGCACGTAAACACAACATGGGAAGCCAGCACCGGTGTCATCCAATTAAAATAAAGCAATCACTAAGTAACAGCTCATTAATTCACTTTGAGGCACCAGCTGGAGATGGAACAACACTGACAACATGTATAATGGTTACTGGAAAAACAAAGCAGAAGTTCAGTTTTAGGATTTCAGGATTATAAAGGAAAAATATCAGATCATGAAATTAAATGAAATCAAGATGAAAAGAAATTTTAAAATGTCTGTATCATCCAGGTAGATTCCATAGTAAAAGAAAATAAAAATCAACTTTTGCTGAATATAAAAATATATACATAAACTGGCCTACTTTTAGCATTAGTTTTAGCATGTAGTTAACTTCAAATAAACTGTTCTTTTATTTAAGGATAGGCGATGTAGTTGCGCTAACTGTATTGGTCAATATTCGGCTCAGATTTCTTTTCTTTTAATTTAATTTCTTTTCTTACTAATAAGTAAACATGAAAATAGAGGAGAAAAAACATGGCCATCCGTTTACAAAATAACACAACAAATAATTTTATATTGCACATGAAGCATTAAATGTTTACTTTTGTTAGTGGTGAATTTGCTTCATTTACTCCAATTCAGAATAGATTTGTGGGCTTTGCTGTGAATTTCAAAATCTAAATATCGGTAAATTCTGGCTATCGGCAACAGCAGCAGGACAAATATAGGACATCGATATCAGCTCAGAAAATCTATGTTGGCCCATCTCTTCTTTTGTTTGTTTTTAAACTGAACGTGCTGATGTATAACCTTTGATTTGTGTGACTGTTGCTGTTTTTTGTTCTGTAGATATTTTGACCTTCTAAGAGAAGTAAATTTGTGATGATTGTGATCTTCACATATTTTCCTGCATAATGTTCATTATTATGTGTTGTCCCTTCACAAATAAAATAAGAAATAAGTAAAAAATAAATGTCTTATATAAACTACTATCTATTGAGTCTATCACAATTATCTGCAAATGTATTTCAAAAAAGATAAAGTGATTTTGTATTGATTTTGATACAAGAAAAATTACACACAAAAAAAGAGTAAGATCTATAAATCTGAACTCCCGCCTTTAGTTGAATGACAAATCCATTTCTCTTTCAATTGTGCCACAAACCTCTATCTATGGATTGTTAAGAATTTTACTTTGATGACCCCTTATAACTTTAAGGACCCCTTGTGGCTACTTGCACAATGTATTATGTGTATCTATGGCCTTATCTCACAATCATTTTACAAAAAAACAATATATACTGCAGAAACTATCTATCCAATTATTTAGATTTTCACTAGTTTTTCACAGAGTTGTAATTTATTAGTGCTACATCTTTTTGTATCTTAACTCTATTCAAAGTAATTCTAATATTGTGGTTAAATTATTAGATGTAAGTGTATTTTGTAATAGTTATTTATCTTGATTTGATCACATCTGTCTATTTTCTCGCATTTTGCATTACAACATTGAAATTTCCTGATCGTAGGACAAATGAAGGTTCTAATCTTCTCTTAGGCTGCATTTACTCACATGAACCCTAACCCAAATTAGCACAAAACTAGGAGTAAACCAGAAACTGGACTAGATCAGGACTGAATAAGGACTAGAACAGGACCAAACCAAGTCTACATCAGGTCTCAGTTTAAGATTAATTAACAACAAAAGAGAAAGCACCCTAATTTGTGACAGTGCAAAAAAGAAAATGTTATACTTATATTCTGCCATTAAAGCAACAGGTGATAACCCTAAAATACTTTATGTCACTGATAGTAACAGTGAAGCTGGATAATCCCAAACAAAGTGAAATGTTGTTAAAAATATGAGCTACCTTAGTTCAAGCCGATTTCTTCTCACTTTCACTCTCTATGATTCAAATCTTATCAAAAACAAAGAAAATGTTCTCCAAAGTGCATACAAAACAACCACACTGTGAATATTTAGCCCCAAAACTATTATTCTTTCTATGATATATTAAACAATATGTCGATGTAGAAATTATTGTGACGGTCCTAGTGTTTATAACTGGACTATTATGCTAAACTAAACCAAAACATGTTCCACTAAACTCTTTCCAACCAGCGCCTTAGAACAGATTCAATCAGGAACCGCAGATGAACACATTTCAGTCTGCGTACCTGGAGCCACGTCGTGCAGCCGCTCGCTCAGGTAGTAGTCGTTGGGGTTGAGGTACGGCATCTGCTCCAGGTACTGTTTGGGAATCAGGTACAACACTTCTGCCACTTGCCCATCCTCGATAATAGACATGCGCTTCACCGAACTTTTCCTTTTCACTCGCACCCGGTCCACGCTGTGACTCCTGCTGGAGCTGCACAGTTTGCCCAGGCTGTTCAGATTGGGCAAGTTAGGCATCGTTTCCTCGTCCTCCTCCACCGACCCGCAGAAAAAACCAAAGCACCAGAGATAGATCCTAGCCAGGGTCCAAACCGCTGGCGATGACTAACCACGCATCATGGATAGATTTCTCGATTTCTCTCAATTTTAGGCACGAAACTGGGTGGTTAGACGCTCAAAATCCCAGTAGAAGAGCATGACGTTGCGAGCGGGAGCCAAAGTCAGGTGTGATGGAGCTCTGCAGGTGGAGCAGAGAGCAGAGAGGAGCAGGGAAAGGAGCTTACACTGTTCGGGAGTGTCTTCAGCCACAGTAGGGACCTAAGCAGCTTACTGGGCTGACGTCGGGTCCATGATTATCTCCTGGGAGGGGTCAAGCCCGCAGCGGGGTGGACCAGAGCCCCGTGAGAACCTGTTACAGTGACTTTGTGTGATGGTGCCCTTTTTAGATCAGGTGGAAATGAGGTGAAAGTACCTTACTATCTAAAAGGCTTGTACTATTATTACTACAACAAGTAACAAGCCATGTATGATTGTTGTAGGTCTGGTATATTTTTATAATTCTTTGCTCAATCATTCATCATTTAGAAGGTGTGCACCTATAAAAATCTTTGTTAACATCCAGAATATGTGCAAAAAAGGTCAGAGGCTATTATTTTATCTTCAGACGCTGAGATCTTTGATGTGCTGCTATTATGTACATCGCTCTAGTTGCAAGTGCTTTATTTTATGACTGGACAAACGGAAGAGGGATGGGTCGGGGCAAGGAGGCTGTGTTTGGAGCTGTGTTTGAGAACTGAACGAGGCAAAAGATGCAGGTTATGCAATGAATAACATCTTCTGCATGAGACTGTGCAGAAAAGCAGAAGGAAAGACTCCTCTCCCTGAGCTGCAGAACAGAGGAATATCAGAGAGCTTTTATCCCACTGGTGATTAGGCTGAAAAAGACAGCATGTGGAGGATAGTAACACTATGAAGGAGCAGCAGGAGAGAGCTACACTTCTTCAGTTAGAGCAAAAAAATCAGACTGGTCCAAAGTGGCAATAGTTACAGTTAAACTATAGAACAATGAGTGACTTCAAGGACTACCTGGTGACAAAGTTCTGGGATGAAGTGAAATGAACGTCCCTTTTTAAGTTTTCTCTCTCTTCCGACGATCAACCGTGGAATTTTAGTCTATTTCTTTCATGTTTGTCCTGTATAATTGATAACTTACATAATGATAATACAAATAGTGCATGTACTGAATACTACAACCAGGAAATACCCCAAGCATTTGGTGTTTTGATTACAAACTTCTAGACTATGATCATGACTGTCAGGGCTGTATGCAGAATTCTCAAAAATAAAAGTAGACCTGTCACGATAATTACGACATATCGTTAAATAAATGAAAGCCAAAACAATATTCTTAGGGCTCAATATTTATCATGTTTATCTTTTCTTTATACAAATAGGACATTTTTCATTATTTTTTGGTAATATATTCAGATTTCAGCTGTTGAAGGTAAATAATGAATATATTAGACTCATAAATTATACCAACGAACTACTTAAGGGTTTGATTCTGCTCCTTTTTAAGTCACGGCTCATTTTTATTTTATTTGGAAAAGGGTATAATTGATTTTCTAGCTTTGAAGTTATTGTATCGGTGGCATACAGTAGTTCCAATAAGATAGTTTATCATGATATTTTCGGTAATAATATATCGCACATCAAAATTTGTTATCGTGACAGGCCTAAATACAAGCTGCTAAAAACACATATTTAAAAGTGACGCAGAGTTACGCAATTTCCTGTCTTTTTTAAAATATGCATCAAATATGTGAGATGACTTTAACTGTGTACTTTGGGCAAATTGATCTCTTAAGTGGTAGAAAAATGCTGTTTGAATGCTGTTTTTGAAATAGTATCCACATTACTTCCTTTTTTCTACTTTTTTCTACCATTTCTAACTTTTTTCTAGCATGGACCACTCCTGGACGATTGAGGAATTACACCAACTGTCTCTTAAGTAGGGCTGCAACAAGTTAATCGATTAATCGCAACTAATCGATTTCAGAAATGGTTGTCAACTAATTAGATAATCGGGTAATTGTTAACTGGTCTACACACAGACTTCAAAACATTCTCTGCGCTGAAAGAAGATGACACAAAAAATACACAGGAAACATGTAAATTGTGTGTTTTTGATTAAAATACCATAAATATTCTTTACCAGGATGTCATTAAATGGCTTTATCTGGGTAAAATTGAGTAAAATTCTCATATTCAAGAGTCTTTTGCGTTCTAAACAACTAATCGTTTAATCAAAGGAGTAATCGCCAGACTAATTGATTACCAAAATAATCTCTTAACTCTTAAGTATATGTAGTATAATGCAATGCGACTCTCATCCAACACTGGTCATAGTTTAGATATGTAAGATTATGAACAATATAACATGTACACGCCTATAGCTTTACAAATACGATTATTTTTCCTCTATGTACCACTCCGGGACAAATGAGGGATTACACTGACCCCCTAGTTTGCTAATCAGTAGTGTACACAGATAAGTGAAGACGCTTGAGGACATCCTGAGCACAACCAATCAATAGCTCTAAATTTTCACCTTTTTTGTGTCTTCTTGGTGTAAATCCTGCTCAGTCTGAGACATAAACCTTCTTCTTTCATGATTTGGAGTGTTTAAAGTCCAGGCAAAGATGGTTTAATTTCCAAATTGATAGACAATTATATCCAATAAGCAATTATGTTCCATTAATTGACTTGTTTCAGCCCTACTATACATTTGCACACCGTCCTCTACAACAAAGGTGTCCATATATCTGCCATTAGGGCCATAAAGAGGCTTTCACATTGACCACAAAAACCTGAAGCACAGTAGATGCATGACAAGTACTTTGAAAGTGTTTTGACTTGGGACGCTGCCAGGGTTTTCCAAGTGCAGCAGACAACAGCCGAGGCAGACGACGCACAAACCACGTTCAATCATCGGAGCATCGTTCTGGACAAAAGTACATCGAGTTGTGACTGAAAATACCAGAAGTGAACATCCATTATCCGCAGCAATCAGAGCAACGAGAGAGGATTTGGAGCAGCAGGAAGGAATGTATGAGGTTAAATGGAAAATGTAACGAAACGGTCAGAGCTCATCACAAAACAAATCATCCTTCCACTTTACAATAACGAATCAAAAGAGCATTTACTTTCTCTGTGGAACAAACTATTTTAATTTTAAGTTTAAGGCAGTTTCATAGAGCAGGTAAACTACTGCCAGATACTCTGAGTGAAAAGGGAAAAGATGAAGGATTGGGCTCCATCGACACAAATTAAACTAATCTATTGTTTTTCTGCTTCGTCACGGGGCATTGGAATCATCCCATTTTTGACCCATGTGAACCGAAAAGAGCCTGACTGTAGGCCTTTAGTCACTTGGTTGATTAATTGGTCAATGGGATTTTTGTTGACCGAGATTCTAATTAGTAAAATAAACGTAATTTATTGATTTTGTTTTATTATATATAGATTTTTGAACCACAGCAGAACGTTTTGAGAGGAAACCATTAGTTTTTTTCTGCCTTTTTACACATAATTGTTTTTGGTATTAGATTTTTTCAACCCTAACCCAAAAACAGAAAGCCAATAAATTTGTTTATGAAGCTGTTATAGATCAGCACTGAATGAACAAAATGTAACATCATGATCTAAATATGTTTTAGTTTAATATAAGAAAAGCATAATATGTCTTCTTTATGTAACAGCAGTGTTTGCAAATGTGTGACTGTTCACTCTGATTTTGTTTCAGCTGTGAGTAATCTTGCAGACATTTTCATGGGTTTCATCTTGCTGTTTATTGGCAACATGTTGAGAACTTTTCACCATTCAAAAGCTATATTATATCATTTTAAATTGTTAATTGCTTTGGCAACAGTCCCAGTTTTGCATCATTCTGAAACTCGTGGATGCAAATGCACAACGTAATTAAATTTAAAAATGTGATGTCCCATACTATAGTCGTTTAGTGGATGGCATTTTAGTTGACCAAAATGTGCATTACAACTCAGTATTTTATTTTCAACATAAGGTTTTTTATGGGACAACAGAAGAAAAGGGTACTGTGTGAATTAGTTCAATCTGCCTTTTACATAAACACACAGAAGCACTTCATTTCTATTCTGCCCCCCACAGTAAAGAGCTTTAAAACCCACTTTTATTCTCCGGCTTTATGTGGTCCTCTATGTTTTCTATTTATTTTCTTTCTTTTTTTTTTATTTCTAATTAGTTTTACTAATGTATTTATTGCTATTTTATTCTTTTGCGCTTTTGATTTTACTGGTTTTATCTTTTTGAAATAGTAAAATTAACAGAGAATGTATTTCTTTTTTATTGTTTATTATTATTAAGGTTGTCACTCTGTTTCTGTGCAGCACTCTGGAAACTGTTTATGAAATGTGCTGTAAAAATAAAGTAGATTGGATTCTGTATAAATAGTTGTTTTTGCATGAACTCTTTTATGATTGTGGTCTTTTGGGTCAGATTATAGACATACTGTAACATTGTGCGAGTCAGTTTTGTAGCCTTTTAATCCACTAAATGATGAACAAACTAAAGTCTGATAGTATAGTAAGTACAGTGCATTGTTACTCGTCATCCTAATGCCTTAAGAAAACCATCGCGTACACACAGCCCACTCATATCACAGTCACATCTGAGGCTAAATTTGCTGAGGCGATGAAATGCGCAGCACACAATGACAAAGCAGAAATGTCCCTCTCGCTGTGGGGGAATGTGGCTCGGCCCGCGCTTTAAATTTAATGAATTTCCTCTTTGTCTGGAGCCGAGGCGGGACGACCGGGACAGCTGGGACTAAGCTCAATATAAATCTCACCAGTGTTTACATCTCTTCGCCCAACGCAATCAATGCCGTCTGTTTGTTTTGGTGGTGGAGCTCAGACATTTATGTGGCACCATAAAAGGAAATGGAATCTGTAGAATAGAATTGGATGGAAGGAAATTTATTGTTTAAGTCTGAATCTGAATTTATTGTTTAAGTCTGAATCTGAATGAAATGGATTCTAGGATTATATTTTATGGAAGAATACAAGAGAATTTTAGACTCAAACTTAGATTTCAGCATAATTTACGAGGCGTTTAATTAATATTTGGAAATTGTTTGGTTTTATCTTGATGACAAACATGAGATAATATGTTTAACTTGTGAAATTCTTCTTCTGAGACATGTGAAAAAGCTATGAGCTCATTTACAAGACATGTTTTGGCGAATTATCCAAATGTAATGAAATAATACAACTACAGTCCATTTGAAAGATTGATTTTGTAGCCTTTTGGTTGCTTTGGGTTACAATTTCTCATATCTTCCAATCATTCATTTCAGTAATTACTTGCCAACATTACATTGTAAGTTAAGAATACTCATCTTGCCTTCTTTGTAAAATAGTTTTATCGTTTCAAATCAAAGAATAAATTGGTCTGTTAAGGATAAAAAGATAAAACCAACATTATTTTGTGCATTTTAGCAGATAATATATAGTAGAATAGAAAAGACAATAAACCAAGACATTATTGTCCATGAAAATCTATTAGGGCTGTCGGTAATGAGTATTATAATAGTCGACTAGTCAGTGATTCAGTAAGTTGATTGGTCAAACCATAGTTTCTATCGTATTTTTCTGCCGCTTGTTCACATTAGGAGTCGCGGGTGACTGGAGCTTATCCCAGTGACTTTGGGCCTTAGACGGGGTACACACTGGACAGGGGCCAACTCGTCGCAGCAAACACAGAGAGACAGACAAGGAAAGACAACCATTCACTCTCACATTCATACACTACGGGCAATTTAGAGTTACCAATTGACCTGAACACATGCATGTCTTTGGACGGTGGGAAGAAGCTGGAGAGAACCCACGGTAACATGGGGTGGACATGCAGACTCCACCCAGAGAGATCGTGTGATGTTGGTCTGGTCCGGGAATCGAACCCACGATCTCCTTATTGAGAGGCAGTATATTTAGACTTAGACTTAAAATGCATTATCAGCCAAATAAAGGATGAAATGTGAGGACTGAGGGCTTCTACATAGAGAATATGTATGAATTAAGTATATTATTGATGAAGATCCACAATAATCTATTCTATGACATTTTGGTGCAATTTTGTCCCGGTCTTTCTTATAAAAGGTCTTTTTAAAATGTGTTTTAAAGTCTGTATAATCCAGTTAACGATTACAATTATCAATTTTTATACTTGATTATTTTTTTATAGTCGACTAGGCACAATGAGTCGATTAATCTTCACAGCCCTAGAACATATAACTGCCAAATATCACCTGCTGCTAGAGTTAAATCACGGCACAAATGACTACAATAAGCTCAGACAGACAGCCAGCTTTTGCAGAGAATCCCTTTGACAAATCGACAAATCAACAATTCATTACACTCTCTGCCCCTCACGCGCTTCACTTCATCGCACACCAAACGCACCCCTCCCACTTCTGCACACCTCTGTCCCAAACACACTCGCGTCTTACCGTCCAGTCCGAAGCACGAGGTGATCTTTTGGGCGTAGTTGCAGATGCCATCGTAGTGCTGCTTTTGCTGCTGCTTCATCGTACTCCTCTCGCTCATCTCTGCTCGCGGCACAGTCCCACCACACGCAGACGATGTCCTGTCCGGCGCTTTCACTCCTTCGCTCCTTCCTCCTTGGGGTCGATTAATAATTCAAGCTCCGGCCGGGCACCTCAACCCCCTCACGCACGCTCGCACCACAGAGACAGAGAGAGAGAAAAATGCTGATGCGGAGGGTTTGCGGCTGCGATGGAGACCGGAGCAGCTCTATCCAGCGGTGGGACGAAGGGAAGGCGTCAGATTGTGTTACTGCAGGATGACTCGTCTTCCTCCCATGGATCGTAGATCGTTCAGAGGCACCGCAGTGTAACAGGTACGAGGCAGGATGTGGTCCAAAAAGGGCGGGGTACAGGCAGGAAGTTATAGCAAGCAGTCTTTTTATAGTCGTTATCATTTATCACTGATTAATATTGAATGTGTGGAAGAAATTGCAGTTGGTTGTGTTGAAAAATGATCCAGATTCTTTTTGAAGCATAAAGCAAAGCAAACTGTTACTTGGCATGTCATAATAACAAATTAAGAACAATTGGTACGCAGAATATCACAATAAACGAGAAGATTAAACTTGCCACTGACACAAACGTAGGTTAATCCTTTTCTAAGAACAATAATGTAAAGAAATATTATAAACAAATTACAATACACAAGGAGTGGGAATTAAACAATTACAAAAATTGATATATTGTGTCATCAAAAGTATAAAAATAATATTGTGGGGTGTCACAGAATGTCAAATAATAACCTTTGCTTAAATGCTTTGTTTTATTGCAGCAACAGCTAAAGAAACAGGGAACTATTTAGACTTTGCTCCATTTCGGGGCATTATTGTTATTTAACACTTTTATATTTTGAGTATGTGGAATATGACTTAATGACAAACTTTGTACCAAAAGCTTGTCAAGGCAAAAAGTACATATCTATTATTCAAAATATCGCAATAAATATCAGACCGTGAGGTGCATATTGTGTTAACCTCATACCGACAGATTTGGAAGTATTACATTTCTAACAAGTGGATCGTTAGAAATCATAATCAGTTGTTGAAGTTACTTCTTTTTATGAATTGTGTGGGTTGTTGTTTTTTGCATCTCTTTGTTTTTAATATGCATTGTCACTTTATTAAATAAATACATTATTAGTACACATGACAAATATTTAGTTTCGGCTTTCAGATACTGAAGGATGATGAAGTAGATTTTGTCAACACTTAACTGTTTCTAAATCTTTTGGTTTGATTCAATCAATCAATTCTGGATTTTTACCAAGTTTAGACATAATAATCCATACTACATTTCAAGTTAAGTTAAGCTGACGCCAGGGCTGGGTATGAATGTCTCATTGTGTGCTGCTGGTCAGAGCTTTGGCCTATATATTCTATAGTCTTGTATCGTTAACTGGGACAGAGCATTGCAAGTCAACCATAGACGACTGTGATTGACAAAGTGGGTCATCAATTAATATAATGTTTTTTTCTGCACAATGTGGTGCAATATTAGCAATTATCTTTGTTGCCTATTATCACAATTATACCCTTTTTTTTTTTTTTACTATTGTTGGTTTCAATTGGAATATGTGTAATTTAAATCAATAAAAATGCAACATTACAATTGAAAAGGAGCTGAAAGAAAAATAAAATCTCAAAAATAGCTGCCCCTTTCTTAAGCACCATACAACAGAAATACAAGATTTAACTGTCCATCTTTGGCAAGCATTTTCTTGAACTCAGCTACAGCCAAATAAAGCCCATTTTGATAGACATGACAATAATTTCCTATTCTAGTTTTCTTTTTACTGCGGCAAAATCGTGAGAAACAAGGCTTTGGAATATAAGATTTCCATAGGCAGCATTATCGCACTTCCAGTCCAGTAAGTTGGTTTAAGATCTTGCAATGGACTAAAGGAATGGAGGGCTTAAAAGGGCCAAGATGAATAATAAATGCAAAAGAACCACCAGCCCAAACATGAGTGGAGCAATTACAGCCAAACAGCCAAGAACAACAATGAGAGAAGTTTGAACTGTAGGAAAACACTACAGACTCGAGCTGCTGCAGGAGAAATGTGGATTCAAGGGTTTCAAAACGTTATTCAACAATATTAATCAAAGCACAGACGTACTGATTGACAGATTACATACAATTATAATAATACACAATGTTATACAGCAATGAAATAAAAGATTTACATAATATAGAGGTAAAAATGTAGATCTACTGTCGATTAAAACCTGATATAATTGGAAATGTATCATAATATGAACTCGAACTGAATGTTTTGTTTTCTTAAAAGCAAATTAAGAGGAATTCTTTATTCATTTCTGAACATAAACAATATACTAATTGTCATTTAGCTCAAAACAGAGTCAATTTCTTCCTCAAAAGTCTGAACTCACATGCTTTTACTGACAGAGGACTGGCTGTAGACCTAAAATTAAAAAGAACCAAACTGATCATTGACGTTTAGAAAAAACAGACTCTCGATCTCGATTAAAATTTGCTTAAGAGCACAGCCATAAGGAATAGTATCAAGCTCAAATCATTCGGCTTGATCTTGATAACTTACAGAAGGAGAATGGCTGGATAAACTCAAGGAAAACAAAAGTAATTGGGGCTATTTTCTTAACTTCCTGCATCTCTATGGGAAGAAAAATACTGAAAGATCCTGTGATAACATACTTTTCCAGGATTAGAAGTGACACTAAATATACTGCAGTTACTGACTCACAGAAGGAATGTTTAATTGTTTGTTTGTATAAAGAGGGCCTTTGTACTAAGTAAAGAAATAGAGTTGAATGTACAAAACACAAACCCTTTATCTTTGACAGAGATTATAGTGGATCTGCTGTGGATGGGTTGGACAAAAGTTGTTTTTTTTGTTATCCTGAAAATATCTTGGCGCTCCATCAACACCACAACTGAAGGTGAAGTTGAGGTTGAAGTGTCGCATCACAGTGAATGAATTGTAAAATTAAACCTTGTTGTATGGAAGATTTTACAAAGGAAAGTTCCTGTTCCTTTTGCAGCGTTCTTTGATAGCTCTGTTGATCAAAATAACAATTTTTCATATCATCATATAAAAATCTAACTTTTTTGTGTATTACCTAAGCATTATATTAACAAAGTTATGTAAGGCAGCCCTTTCTGAGGTTATGCTTTTAAAGTTATAATCTGTGACAGTAGTGGATCCTTACTTTATGTTTAGGACATTTAAATCCCAATATATAACTATAAATAAATAAAAGAAACAAGTCCACTTACTTACGGATTGAAAAGTGCAACACTGATTTCCACTTGCCTTTTTACACAGAGCGTAAGCGTCACTACGTCAAATAGAGGCATCAACATTTATCTGGCATTATAAATGAACACAAGAACTACAGTGGTCTAACCAACACAGATAACAGACTAATGTGTGAGATGTGGTCACGTCTGGTGAATAGTGATTGACTGCTCACAGTGACTTGAGTGTGCTAATCAGGCCTATGGGCCACAGGGGGGCTGTAAACCAGGGGCTCAGGCTCCACTGAGTCCAATACAGCTTTACCATCAGTAATGCAGCCTCTAACCGCTCAGAATCAGCAACATCTGCATCACCTGCCAGTGAGAAATGTGGAGATTCATTTTCTTCACTTATTTCCACTGGGCCTTTCTCAGCAACTATGGGCTTTAGGTGGGAATGGGCAGTTAATCACATTATAGACAAATCAATCATCTAATCATTTTAAATCATCAATGATTAACTCCTTCAATGGACAGGTCAACAGCCAATCCTTTGTCCTTTGTCAGTAAAATCATGTGGGTTGGAGCAGAATTCAGACTTTTGAGGAAGAAATTTGACATTTTTTTGTGTTGAATGACCATCTAGTGTTTATGTTTATGAAAATACAAAATGGCACAAACTCAAACTTCTCAGATTAACAGAGTTTTGTGCTTCACTCTTTGATTTTGCCGAAATTTGCGATGTTTTTCGTCCCTGTAATATTTTATGCCTTTCTTTTTTCCTCGTGAGCAGCCATGTTTGTTTTGATACGGACGGACCATGCGTGTCCCTAATTGGCTACTCTCCCTGTCAATCACCTATCTGAATTTGCGTAGATTACAGAGTGACCAGACTGATATTGATCTGTATGGAAATACAGAGAGATATCATTCTGGATTTTCCAGGCAACTAAGGCACAATGGATAATGGCATAGATGTCCTGAATTTATTTGACTGTATTTTGTCCAAATAAAAACGAATAAAAAATAAAATTTGCTTTCAATATAGATTTTATGAACTTACACGATACAGTCTTTAAATAATTGCAATTTACTCCCCAAACATTGTCACATTTCTTCCTCTCTGAAGAAATGTGACAATGTCTCGCCTGAATTTTGCCCTAAATAACCACGTTTTTCCTGACAGAGAATTGTTAATAATAAAAATAATAATGCATACCACTTTTTTCTTAACACACTCAAAGACGCTTCACATTGCATTATTCATTCACTCCACACTCAATGGTTGTAAGCTACTAATGTAGCCACAGCTGCCCTGGGGCAGACTGATGGAAGCGAGGCTGCCAATCGCCATCGGCCCCTCCGACCACCAACCATTCAGCACACATCACTCTCATACTGGGCAACGTGGGTGAAGTGTCTTGTCTAAGGACACAACGACATTTCCCCCTCCAGCGCCCCCCTGTGGCACCTGGTGTTCCATCCAAGTACAGACCGGGCCCCACCGGCTTAGCTTCCGAGATCTGACGAGATCAGGCATTGACAGGCAAGAATGACCACAACAGACCTCTCTTGATTCAAGTTTGATTGATTGCACAGCCCTAATTGAAACATATCCTACTGACAAGGACTGACTATATTTTATACACGCAAAGACTGAAGCAAGAAAAACCCTTACAGCAAGCCATTGTCTCATGTAACACATCCGTGACAAGTTTGCCTGAGGATATTCAGACTCTACTCAATTCTAATTCTTATGGATTGGATTACTAACTACTCCCATTTGCAACCCTGAGTTTTGTACATTATTTTCTGCTCTGGTTTTACAATAATCTTATCAAACAACAGGTGCAGTAATATTCGATCGCAAGCTTGGGATCACTGTGTTATTCCGACTTCAATCTCATCTCATTCACCGCAGAACAGAACAGCAGCTCTATTTGTTTCACAGAAGCAGAAGCTGGATTTTCTCTTCTGTCAAAGTCACCTGGTTCAGACGAGGACAGCGCCCAGAGTCCACCTGCTGCGAACAACCAGCCTCCATCACCCACTGCAGCAGCACACACCCATCATCTGTGTGTGTGTGTGCGTGTGCGTGTGTGTGTTGTTTAGAGTGTGTCACAATCATTACTACAGTATATCGACTAATCGTTCAATAAATAAAAGCCAGAACAATATCATGTGGGCTTCAATATTTATCATGTGTACATTTTCTTTGCAATTGTGCAATTTTTGCTGTTGTTTTTATGTCATACAATAATATCTGAACTGTAAGGTGTCGAATAAGTAACATTTATCACAAATTATAATGACATAAATGTAGAGCTGCGATATGCTACTGTTTTTGTGAAATCGTCGTATCGTGATTCACAGTTTGTCTCTTTAATGCAGCTGTCTGTTTAAAAACACTTTTTCTCCTGTTGTTTAGCCTCTGAAGCCTCTGAGCAGATGACTTTCACCCCTTAAAGACCAGGGCTGTGCAATTAAACCAAATCAACACAAAAGCGTAATTTTAATAGTTGGAATTAGCAAAAAAAATGCTTTAATTTCTTCCACAAACAACAAAATGTCTTGCTTTGGTTTGAATAAAAACAGCTAACACTGTAGTTTGGGTTTGTACAAATGTGTTCTGAAACAAAAGCACAACCAAAAGAGATAAAAATGTGTTCAAAAACGACAAAAACACACCTACAAAAAACAAACGCGACTCAATGCACCGCAACACGACTAAAAGCGACAAAAACGTGACTAAAAACTTGACTAAAAACAATAAAGACGTGACTAAAAGTGACAGATGCGTTTAAATATCACAAAGATAAATGAACGTGACAACACAGTGACTAAAAGCAACAATATTGTGTTTAAAATGTGAATTTGGAGAGATCGCAAATTTAATCGCAATCTCACCGGTCAAAAAAATCTGCTATTGTTCCTAAATCGTGCAGCTCTGTTATAGCCAATAGAAAAATACAAGGTGAACACAAAACGTGACAAAATCGAAATCATGTTCTGGCCTCAAGAAAATCGTGATACAAATTTTTTGCCATATCACTCAGCCCTACTAAAGTGTTTAATTCGGCTTTGCACTTGTTGCAACTCATGTTTTTAAAGGATATTGTACATTTAGGTTTCCTGGGATTCTGTGGCTTTAGGTTTAATGTGTCAATATTCAATATCATCGTATATCGTCATATACGATGATACACTTTAACATTCATTATTGGCCTATAGACAACATATACAGCTACCATTTGAAATCCAAAACTTCAAAGTAATATATATTATGGACAATGTGTTAGTGATAGTACGGGCTGCACGATATATTGCAAAAGTATTGATTGCTATAATTGATATTGCTGCAATCTAAATCGCAATAACATGAAAGTCGTCCATCTGTCAAAGCTTTTGTTTTTAGTCTGGCAAATAGACTAAGGCATGCACATTTTAGTTTCAATATCGCAGAAATTATTGTGTCAAAAAGTAAAGCAATAATATCGATCAATATTGCAGTAATTAACAGCCATATCACAATATTTTACAGTGTCCAATCCAAATGAGTTAATATTACTTATTCTAAAAAATCAATATAATAAAAGAGCAAAAACAGAAAATAGCAATAAATATACAATTGTCTAAAACTAGTTGTAGTTATCAGCAGGGGTGGAAAGTGACTAATTACTAATGTTCACATGTATTATATTTTATGTAATTGTACTGTACTTAAACATGTTTGTACTTGACAATAAATCTAACCATGCAATTGTAATTAGTTACATTTAACATCATAGGACTGATTCAGAACAGCACAAGTTCCAATCGCCCCAAAGCCCTGGCCGTTTCACTGTTTTATCTGCTCCAACATCAACAAACACACACAACAAACACAACAAACACACACAACAGCAGCGCCACAGCTCACAGAATCACTGGAGTTTGGTTTAAACTAAATCAGCACTAAACCATTAAATTAGTCAGGTTTTGAATAAAGTCTGGTCTAAAATGCAAATGAAAGTCCAGAAAAATGTAAATAAACAATGAAAAGTAAAAGTTTTGGCTGCAGTAGTCTCCTCTGGTTATAATCTATGCTCAAAACAGCTCCGTTTAGCTGCGTATGTGACTGAAAGGATTTTATCTGCTCTCTTCTCTTTCAAAGCATATTTTATAGCGATTATGTATGTTTGTTTGTGTTGGTATTGTGATTTTAATGCATATTTTCTTGTTATGTACTTTGTGTATGAATTGTGCACTACAAATAAACTTGCCTTGTCTTGCCATTAGTTTCATTTTAGCTCGTGTTCGTTGTTGGATTATACCCTTTTCATTATTTGGTGTCCACACAAGTTGAAGTTGAAATGAAAGAAGCTAATTTCTTGATGCATGGAAAACAAAAAGAAAGAAAGAAAGTTATAAGATTAAATAATGTGTGAAGAATCTGAAGTATTTCAGTGTTTGGCTTCATGTTTAAGTGGGATATAATGATGCAAAAAAGCTAATATGGGAATTACAACTTTATAGACATATAGTTATAGGCTATAAACTTCTTATGAGAAATCCAAATACATATCAGAAGCAATAATTATCTTCCTATCCAGTCTGAATTTACAGGTGGCCTATAAACTGCACTACTTTACATACAGTCCTAAGAGCAGGGTGTGGGCTGGAGTTGTACTATTTAATATGCAGCGTCTGTAATCTATCAGAACAATAATTTAAGACATTGAATAAGCTTATTATTAGCTCAAATGGGACACTGGATGCTTTTTAAAGACTATGACCTATTTATAGCCTTTGCTGTCTGCTCATATCAACAGAATAAGTTGTGGTCTGTCTCTAAAAGGCTGCAGTGGAAACAGCTGCACCGGTGTTACATTCCTGCAAGAAGAAGACGTCAAGATCCGCCTCAAACACGATGCAAATGAACTCACCTCCCTGTTTCTGGAGCCAGACACCCTCCTTTTCCAAATTAAAGCACTTTGAGCGTCTATATGCATTGTTATGAGTCGTTCTGCGGCGTAGGATACTCACCTCTTGCAGCAGACATGCCTGGTAAGTGTGATCTCCTCCTTTAGCGACACGAGCAGCAGTGGAAATCCGCCGGTGCAGCGTGGAAACCGGGAGAGGACCGCTTTTCAGCCCGGTATTACCTTTTCTTCAGGTTGTCATTGCGCATCTCGCTGCCAAACGCGTTATGGAGCTTAAACTCTGCAGCGGCGGATGGAGAGCTGCACTTTTTTCCAGAGACAGCAGCAGGGCGTGTCCTGGAAAGCACAGCGGCAGCATCCTTCTTGCTTCTCCTCACTTTTTCCACAAGTTCACGTCCATGTTAGAGAGCACGCCCGCTGTAATGTAATGACGAAGAGGGGAAAATAGCATAAGCTCGAGAACCCGTGACTGCATGCGCACACCAGCACCCATAGCGTTAAAGTGACACGCTGCTTTTGCTCCGCGATGATGACTCTGCCGCTGGTGTCTGGACGTGTCTCATGTGAAGCTACTGTCATTTGTAATCATTTTGACAACACCATAAAAAATAATGTAGGCTCGTGTTGCTTGTGTCAGAGGGTCACTATTTTGATGACCTGAGACTCAACGTGGACTTGATGTCAGTGATTGGGGACTTGATGCTTCTCCTAAAAATAGCCTTAGTGTTCTGAAATTAGTTTTCTCTTTAAAGGTATGCAGTTTTCTACTTTCATCGACAAAAATTAATCATGATCCCCAATTATCTATTTGAAACAAGAATTTTTGAAGTGGAACATTTGCAAAAAATAAAAATAAAATACAATTAGAGAAATATGTTAAAATATGTTAAAATGGTAAAAACTTGACTTGAAAATCAAAGCAGAGCACTCAGGATTTGACTTGAGGACTTGAGACTTGCAAAACTAGAACTCGATATCACAAAATACAATTTTTCTTTTGCCTATTGACTAATACTGTGAAGCCGATGTGTTTATAGCTCTTGGGACCAATGCAATGCACGCACATATACAATTTTAAGACATCAGTTGCGTTTTAAATAGCTTACCTTTCACCTGCCAGCATTTGGAAGTTCACGTCGAGCATGTTTGATGTAGCTCAGTGTTTTCTTCTCTTTCTCACGCGTTGTCCTGAAGCGCCCCCTGGCGGCAGAGCGCGGCGCTGCGGCGGGGGAAGTGCCACCGTGTCCCGTGTTTCCACAGAAAGAGTCCGCAGACGTGTTGTTTACAGTGTAATACAGGCCCAGAGCCTCCTGCAGTCTGCCCCGTGTATTTTATGGGTTTATTGCTCACTTTTACCATTTTCGTTTCAAGGGTCAGTGTATGAAAGCTCCAATCTGGATCGCGGCGGCAGCAGGAAGAAGAAGATAGAGGATTTCTCTAGGTCTTCTCGAGAAAAACTAGTCCAGTCCAAGAACAAAATGTTTTCCAAATTTACCTCCATCCTCCAACATGCAGTCGAAGCGGTAAGTGTGAGATCAACTGCACAAGACTATAACAGTTTTATGTATCTGTCTTGTCTTGATTTTCCTCTAAAAAGCATTTGATCACGCTTGTTACGCTAGTTAGCATCTGTGCTCACATAGTAGCCGCTAGTGTTAGCGTTTTGTGTTTGTTTACACTTGTTAGAAGCAGAAGAGAGCCCCAAATGTCATCAATCTGTTTGACAATTAGCGAAAACAAACAGGTCAACTGACTGCCATGTGTGTCTTTACAACGAATGTTTCCTGTAAAATAGAGTTTTGCAAGAGGCGCTAGTTAGCCGTGAAGGTTAGCTCCGGGTAGCCACATGAAGCTAGGCTAACTTAGATGGTTCAAACTGATGTTTCTTAATATAAGTGATTTTGTAATATCAGGACAGTTGCTTAATGCGAGGCCCTTGACGGTTTTGCGTTTCGTGTGACTATTTGTTTATCATTTCATAATTGTATGCTACGCAGCTTTATGCTTTTGATGATTTTCTCATCTATCAAATATAAGCTTTCAGGAGTACCAGTTCTGACATTCCTCAAACCTGTTCTGAGCCGCTTCATTACAAACACTGAGGGTAGTTGTTGTTGAGCTGTTAGAGATCAGTGAGCACGTCTTTAAACAGGCTTAGATCTGAGATAAGAAAGTTGTCTATTTTGAGTTGTGCCTTCTCGTTGAGCTCGCTGTGACCGCACTGGACTAGAAAAAAAAAATCACCTTGAACTGTAGTTTATTTGTGTTGCTTCTTTTTTCAGCTGGCCCCTTCACTGCCCCTGCAAGAAGACTTTGTTTATCATTGGAAGGCTATTACACATTATTACATTGAGACATCTGGTAAGATGCAGTGGCACAAATGCATTATTGACTGTGATTGTCGTCTTTCACCTTTAGCCATATTCTTATTGGACTAAAAATGAAGATTGGGAAGTGAAACAAACTTGTTCACTTTTTGGTATTTCACAGGGACCTAAGTAACAGATCATATTGCCTCTATTCCATTTCTTGTCTGTTATATGTCATAGACTGTTGTCTGTCATTTAATGCTCATGACTTACAAATAACTTTGTTTTTGGGGAAATTGGAGATAAATTATATTGCTCTCTCTAAACATACACTTGCAAATATTAAATACTAGGGCTGGTCTATGTCATATCATTCATAATGTATCTGACTTTCCTTGCCGTTTTGAGGTAAACAGAGATTGCAGCTGATTGTGAACTGTAACGCCTAGAGATGCATTAAAACTGTCTGTGAAGGCTCTGCAGAGGCTAAAAACACTAATAATGACTAGTAAAAGCTTTGAGTGGAAGCATAATTATAACTATGAATATCCCTAAACATGTTAGTGCAAATGTTTTAGATTCCACTGTTAAGAATTTGGTCTGGTGTCAATTATATCTTTGTCGCAAATGTTTTATACCATGATAAAACATTTCTAGGTCATATTGCAGTGCTCTACTAAATACTAAGTACCAATATTTATTTTAATCTGCAGTGGACAGAAATGTGTTAAGCAATCCCTGTAATTATTATTTGTCTTTGTAGATGATAAAGCTCCAGTTACGGACACAAACATACCGTCTCACCTGGAACAGATGCTGGACATCTTGACCCAGGAGGAGGCTGAGCGCGAGTCTGGAGAAACAGGGCCTTGTATGGAGTATCTACTGCACCATAAAATACTAGAGACTCTCTACACTCTGGGAAAAGCAGATGTAAGGATCTTTTCCACCGTTACTTGACCTACTCTTTTACATATTGAAGCCATATTGAAGCTTTACTGACACAAATTTGGGATAGAAACAGAGCATCAAATGTACTTTTATATTCTTCTTTTTCCAGTGTCCCCCTGGAATGAAACAACAGGTGCTCACTTTTTATACAAAGCTTTTGGCGCACATCCGCCAGCCTCTGCTTCCACACATAAATGTCCATCGACCTGTACAGGTAAGATAGGCTGACAACCTTGTTTTTCTGCTTATTAGCTCAAACTAGCCTGGTGCTGAATGCTAACTGTTGATTATTTATGCTGCAGAAACTGATCCGTCTGTGTGGGGAAGTACTTGCTGCACCAACAGAAAATGAGGAGATTCAATTTCTTTGCATAGTCTGTGCCAAACTCAAGCAGGATCCTTATCTAGTCAACTTTTTCCTCGAGGTAGAGTCTGTTATGAGTCTGAAAATGTTTCAGACTTAGTTTCACTATGTGTACCGGTATATGTAATTATGGGATTTTATTTTCCAGAATAAGTTGAAAAGATCTGACACTCTGCCTCCTGGCGGGGCACAGGGAGGTAAAGAGAATGCTTTATCACCCGACACTGGCCAAGCTCAGACGCCTGAAAAGACCGAGGTGCCACAGGCTGCTGCTGCTGCGTCGAGTCCAACCAAGAACAATAACAACAGCAGCAACTACAACCTGGTCACATCACTGCTCAACCTCACTAAGAGCCCTGTAAGGAGAATAAGTTATTATAAAGTCTACATAAACTCTGCATTGTGTGACGCATCGTGGAAGCCCTAAAATCCATGTAATAGAGTAGAGATTTGATTTGTGTGCTTTTACATTTTACATTATTGCTATACATTTTCTCAAAATTCAAAGATTTGAGTTTTCCAAAAGACTATCCATTTAATATGATACATCAAATTATGAAGTGTGATATACTGCAACAGAAATGATAAACGATAATTACGGAACTTCTTTATGCCACTGATACAAAAACCCGTAAGCAGGAGAACCAGCAAACCCTTTTCTAAATGTAAAAATTTTTAGCTGCAACAAATAAACTGTATAAACAATTAACTTCAGTAGTTGAAAGAAAATCTAAACATGAATGACAAACATTGAGCCCCCAAAAATGTTATTCTAGCTTTCATTTGTCGAAAGTTGATATGGTAATCATCGTTACAGGCCTGGTCCACACTGAACTGCATTTTGTTATTTCTCTGCATCCTAAACTTAAATGATTTAAATTTGCAAAAAATATATTGCAAATTGTGACTAATGCCAATAGTTTTATTCTATTACTGATTAAAGGCAAGGCAAATTTATTTGTAGTGCAAAATTGCTATACACAATGTAATTCAAAGTGCTTCACATAGCTGGAAAATATACATTAATAGCAAAATACAAATGATAAAAACATAAATAATCAAAACAATATGTACCTTAAAAGGGAAGAGTGCAGATGAAACCCTTTCTGTCATTCATGAATCATTTCCTTCATCAGGATGGTAGGATCGTGGTGAAGGCGTGCGAGGGCCTGATGCTGCTGGTCAGTTTACCAGAGCCGGCTGCAGCCAAATGTCTGACGGAGAACACAGAGCTGTGCGAGCTGCTCACAGATCGACTCGTGTCCTTCTACAAAGCCCTGCCTCAGTCCATTGACCCTCTGGACATCGAGACCGTGGAGTCCGTCAACTGGGGGTGAGGTTACTTTTTAATTTCTTCTTACATTATATTACTGACTATTGTTTGTTTTAATGACTGGTTATTTTCACACCCATTATACCTGAGCTGATGCAGATGCTTAATTTACCCTTTACTAATTATAGTTATTCACAAAAGCTGGCCATAACAGCTTGTAATTTGAATTCAGAAAACCACACTGAGAAGACTCAAGACCAGTTCAGTAAAGTCCATAAGTATTGTAATGTGTTTCGATACAGATACAAGGTACAGATTTGTATTTAAGTTAAGAATATTCACTTAGAAGTGGGAAAATTACTGTGTTGTTTAGAACATATGTAACATTTTAATATTGAGTATATAGTTTATAAGAAAAATGCTGCAAAAAGAGCTCATAAAAAAAAATATCCCATATAAGGGGTAGTGTTATTTCTGTACTCCTAAGGGTCATTTTAAAGTCATTTAATTTTTCTCTGCTACATAAAAAGTTTTAAATGTTTTCTGTTGGGGTGAATATAATTCAAATAAAAGTATGCTTATTTTTGCCAAGTGCTCCGCCCTTTTACTTCTATCGAAAAAATCTTTGGAATGAGTTAGGAATTTCAGCTCTTTATAATAAAGCCACCTCCTTTAAAAGAGTCAAGTAACTGAAAAGAAATAGAAAATCTTAAAATAAATTGCCTAAATAAGATGAAGCGTAAATGTTTTGGTATAAACTGTGGAGATTGCATGTAAGTCATTGTAAGTTATCAACTGACAAATTCTAATTGTCAGTCCACTCACGAGAAAAAGTGAACTTTTTGAACAAAACAAAGTATCACCCGTCTGATCTGTTTTTAAGCAGGATCTTTAATAAACCAGCTCACCCTCTGTCGCCTTCTGACCTTCTTTTCTTCTTCAGTCTGGACGTGTATAACCTCAAAGAGGACGCTGCGGTTTTCGCTGGTAAACGCGCTCTCATCTCCTTCCTGTCGTGGCTGGATTACTGCGACCAGCTCATCAAAGAGGCGCAGAAGGTCTGTGGCAGTGCCTGATTCTGACTCACTGTGTTTTGATGTGTCATATTGTAGTCACTCTGACAGCAGCAAAGAACATCTCCACAAAGCGCCGTTTGGAGAGGAGGCAGGAGGCTGGGCTCTAATGTTTTGTGTCGTCTTTGTCGCTGTCTTTTTCAGTCAGCAGCGACTGTCATGGCCAAAGCTGTGAGGGAGCGCTTCTTTGTGGCGGTGATGGAGTCCCAGCTTATGCAGACGTGAGTGCTCCTTTCAGGCTTCAGTCAATCATCTCGCACTGTCAGTGAAATCAAACGCTCTGCTGTGTGGTTGGTTCAGGCGAATCGAAAAGAGAAAGTAGTCCTGCTCTTCACTCTTTGCTGTCAAAATTGAAGAATTGTGGAACTTTTCTCCAGGGAGGTGTTATTGCTTGGCCTGGAATGGTCCACAGTATGACATACAGCTGTTTTGATTAAAAATATCTTAAGTAAGACGTGGTATCCTTTTTTCAGGTATTTAGCAGGCATATACTGTATAACCCACAGTCCGATCTCTTTTTGTATTCTCAAGTATGTACAGCAATGTGGGTGGAAATAGAAAATATGTTTCCAACTCTGAATAAGCTAATTAAAAGGAAACACAGTTATAATATGGTTAACGACACAACATTTAAATAAAAATGTATATTAAAAAATTTTTAAAAAACTTCGAAGGAAAACGATGCAGTGGCAAAGTTATGATGATTGTCTCAACTAACGTTATACAGTTTGTTGCCCGTTTTTGAAAATCTAAAAATATAACCAGTTTTACGATGTAGCATTTGGCTTCTTTTATCTTTGAGGTTGCTTAAATCACTCTTGCTTCTTTAACTATAAAACTGATGCCAGCCCACAGCTGTGGATGAAGTAAATCTCCTCCACATTCCTCTCATGTCATGTTGTTTATCAATTATGCACAGTCTCTGCTCTCGTTCTCTCTCTAACTCCTCGCTCAAATGTTTTTCTGGATCCAAAGGTCTGAGGTGGGAATCCTGACGTCAACAGCGCTGCTCAACAGAATCATCCGACAGGTTTCCTCGGAGGCGCTGATGCAGGAGATGGTTTATTTTCTTTTGGGGGAAGAGAAGGACCCAGAGACGGCGGCCACAATCACCCAAAACCCACTGAGACACAGACTCATAGAGCACTGTGACCACCTCTCTGATGAGGTTTGTCCATCCAGGCGGACACTGATGTTCAGTCTTAATCTATAAACAAAGTCAGCTTTAATGTGGATTTGAAAAGAATAGCAAACTATGTCACTCAACAATAGTAAAATTGGTAAATTAATTAAACAAATGGATTCTTTCTAAAATTAAGTTCCTCAAGTTGAACTTATTATTTTTGTTTTGCTACGAAGTATCCAACAACTACTGTACCACCCCGACTAAAGATACACACGGCTAAAGAGTAAGGCTGCGAAAAGTTATCAGAAGAAGTGTAACTAGTCGACTATTAGAATATTTGTAAGTTAATCATATTTTGATTATAGTCAATCGACTACAAAAACTCAAACACTTGCCAAAATATTTTTTAGAATAAAAGACAGTAACATTATTAAGTCAAAATGTCAAAAAGAATTGTAAAAATTTGGATTTTCATCAAGAATATACTTTTATATATTTTTATACTATTATATTCTCAATCTAGAAGCGTCCAGTCAACATATTACAACCTTTTTTTTGGTTAAAAATGCATTTAAAAAGTCTCAATGTGAAGGAGAAATAACATTTACACTTGTCGACTAATAAAAAGAATAAACGCTGTCAACTACTAAAATAATCTCTACTTGCAGTACTACTAAGGAAATTGTGTAACATTTACATTTCCTTGTCCACAGATCAGCATCATGACACTGCGACTTTTCGAGCAACTCATTCAAAAACCAAACCAACACATCCTCCACAATCTGGTGCTTCGAGGTTTGGACGAGAGGAACTACATGGAGAACAAGCCCCAGGACGAACGGGAGCCACTGGAGAACGGGCAGCCGCATGACGCCGTGTAAGGACCGCCTCTGCCCCCGAAAGCATGACCCCGAACAATAAAGAAAAGTGCATGAACGTAGCTGTGTTTCTTTAGAGATGTGCTGTGCTCGTGATGAGCTGCTGGCGTGGTCTCAGTCTGCAACATTAATTATGAGCGGTGATTAAGAGGATTATGGTAATGCATGAAATGTCAGCTTTGAATAATGAGAAAAGGTTTTATTGACATCTTGCCTGATATAAAACACACTGAAATGACATTGTTAAGCTGCTACTTCTAATGACAGTCTTTTGTTTATGCCGCTGTAAGTAAGAAAGATTGTCAAAATAGCAAATAAGTCACATTATCAATTGTTTTATGTTGCATTCACACTTGTACACGTCACAATTGGGATAGAACTGGGACCAAACCCGGAACTAAACCTGGACTAGATCAGGCATCTACATCAGCACCATGTCAGAACATTTGTCCATCATCAAAAACATACTTGGAGTTGTATTTAGCTTCATTCATGCTAGTTTTGAGGAATCCTGTTTAGTAAGTCCTCTCCACTCTGAGCCTCAGAAAACAGTTGGTTCCAATTTTTTAAGTCTATAAATCATAAACAGACTGAACATTTTAGCCTTCAAATCATGATCATTACAACTGCATGGCTGCATGTTAGGTTTGTTTATTTTCCCAGTGCAACTGCCCCAGCATCCAGTAAACTGACTGAGCGCGAACTCAATTTATGATGTGGGAAACGCCTGACTGATCTGAAGTAATGAGTGCTTTCAGTAGAGACATTTTCTGATCTGAAACATGAGATGGCAGATTAAAGGTACTTAAGAGCAAGTTTACAGGCTTATAACGCAATGTCCTTTAAGAGGGAACAAAAGCTTCTTCATCTGAGCATTCGCACTTAACTCTGATTGGTTTAAATCTGTCAGTCAGAGTAGAGCGGAGGGTGAACATTAAGAGGAATCTGGGTTGAAAAGTGGACTAAATGTAGCCCTGTTTGAAAATAAAGGTGAAATAAAGTGTAAACAATTTTCCACAATTTACCAATCTTTCAAAATTGGCAAAGCATCATTCAAGGTATCAGACTGCCAAATCCAATCAGAATTCATCTGCAAAAACAGATATGTGCCATTTTAAGAAGTAATTGAAGGCTTGCAGTTAACACAGCAGTGTTTTCAAAAGCAAAATGTATTCTAGTGCAATCAAAGTATTATTCCATCCTTCAACATTATTTTAATTGATAAAGTAGAAGATGATAACAGACAAGAAAAATAAACTGTTAAAACAATTTTCCAACTTGGCGATGTCTTTTTTTTTTTTGCAATTTAACTCAAAATACATGCATCTTGTTAAAACGTGTAGTGGTCAGATTACATAAAATCAAGAGGTTTAGCTAAAACTTAAGACAAGGGACTGAATCGCCGGGACAGTGTTTATTCTCTCTAATATAACTGTAAGAAATGAATGCTGTAAATGTAATAACATGTCCAACAGCTGAAAGGATATTGTTCTTGCAGAGACTTGGAGGAGGACCCATTGTTCGGGGACGATCTCTCTCCGGACAGTCGTTTGTCTGGCTCTGATTGGCTGAGCACGTCTCCTCCGCTGAGCCCCGACAACTCGAAGTCAGAGGGAAAGACGGAGGTTCACAAGATCGTCAACAGGTGAGTGACTCGACAGTTCTCTCAGATAAATGGCCATATATCCAAACGACTGGTGCTGCTTTCATGTGTGAGATAATAAACATTTGTGTTACTTTAACTTGATTATTTTTGCTGAACCATTGAAAAGATATGTACTAGGGCTGTCACTAATGATTGTTTTAGTTGTCGACTAGAAAGGGATTCACTATTTAAATGCATTATCAGCCAAATAAAGGTTTAAATATGGGACTGAAGGCATCTAGATAGACAATATTTATGAATATAGTGTAATGTTAATGAAAATCAGCAATAATCTATTCTTTTTTGACATTTTAAATCATGGTCTTTATTATAAAAGCTCTTTTGACATGTGTTTTAGAGTCTGTATAGTTCAGTCTGTCTAGTTCATTTTTATAGTTATAGATTAGTGACAGGAGTTGTGTTTTTTGTTATAGGCAAATTACTGATAAATAAATGATTTAAGACATTTTCAGAGTTGAAAGGCTGTTAACTAATTATAATAAAAAGCAAAATCTTGACTTAGAACCATCGATGTGTAATATAAACAAAGTCATTCTCAGTTTGTATCCACACTGTGCTCCATTCCCCCTTCAGTTACACTAACATTCAAAATAACACTACTATAAGATTTTTTTTGTAATAAGATTATCAAAATTATATCTGGTTTCTTTCTGATCGTGGTCCTTTTGATGACCTACATCATATTTGGTGGTTTGCCTGTAATTGAATTAATCTTAAAGGTCTAATAATCAGATTGGGTGTTCACATTTGGTGTAAACGTAGCTACTGTGACGTAAACTTGGAAGCTCTGAGTCTGCACGAGTTTTCAAGTTTAAATTCTGACTTGAGTTGATGTTCAAGCTCGTTTTATTCCAAGTTGGAGATGGGATCTTCTGAGTTTCTAAGATCACACGAATGCAGCAACAGAAACAGCAGAAATATAAACTTTAAATCGACTTGAGCGTCAACATTTGCCTGGAAAGTTCCACAGTATGACATTAAACTTCTTTATCTTGCATTTATTCAATTACACACATTTTTATTGCTCAAAAATACCTTGAAAAGTGTGAGCTGGGGTTGAGATACACAAGTTAACGCCATACTGTTGAACTTTCCAGAAAATGCAGCAAAAGTCAGAAAAGTTACACATTGCACCTTTAAATCTTTTGTCTGGTGCTTGTTTTGTAGTTTCCTGTGTTTGGTTCCCGATGAGGCAAAGTCGTCTTACCACGTTGAAGGCACAGGCTACGACACCTACCTCAGAGACGCACACAGACAGGTAAGACGCCCAGAATGTTCCGCCTTTGTGCTTTAATGTGTAAAATGTCACTTCCTGATGATATTTTGCCTCGTGTTTCTTCAGTTCAAAGACTACTGTGGCGTGTGTCAGCGCTGGGACTGGAGAGGACATCCTAAACCTCTAGAAAAGTGTAATTTAGACTTACCGTTTTTCGAGGGTCACTTCCTTAAGGTCCTGTTTGACAGAATGGGACGCATCCTCGATCAGGTGAGTGCGTCGTCCATGACTGAAGAGAGCGAGAAAAAACAACAGTAAAGAGCTTTATGTGTGGAGGATGTGAGTCTGGTCTGGAGAAGGGATCGTCTTTGATTAATCGCAACTAATCGAGTATAGAAATGGTTGTCAACTAATTAAATAACTGAGTAATCGTTAACTGGTCTATACACAGACTCCAAAAGATTCTGTGCTGAAAGAGGAGGTTTTATGACTCAAACAGAGCAGGAATGACACAAAAAACACACAGGAAACATGGAAATTGTGTGTGTTTGATTAAAATCCTTGTTCTTCTATAAATATCCTCCACCAAGATGTTGTCAAATGCCTTCACTTCAGCTTTGTCTGGGTAAAATTTAGTAAAATTCTAATATTTAAGGGTCTTTTGAGCTCTAAACAATTAATCGATTAAATGAAGGAATAATCGCTAGACTAATCGATTATCAAAATAATTGTTAGTTGCAGCTCTAGTGTTTACTATGAAACTTTAAAATACATAGATCATTGTTCATTCATTTCTTTGTGACTTGTTTTTGGTGTTGAAACCTGGCCATGTGACATTTTTGAATCCTGTGTCTGAATTGTTTAATATAATGGAACATAGTCATACAGTGGTGGACGTAGGGGCCCAGGCCCCTCATCAAGTGTGATTATCGATAACTTTTCTGTCGTGTCTCTTGAGTTGTTCTTGAAACTAAGCTTTTGTTTTATTGTTGTTTTTATCATTTTACGTGAGGTGGCTGGACAGGTTCTTTAAACGGGATTTGGAGGTCCTTCCCCAGAAAAATATCTAAGAAATCAGACCATATTTCCCCTTTTTTTGCTGCATTTTAACACATGTTCCAGCTGATTTAAATACAACACAAAAGCTCATATGTAAGTTGATTTTACATAATGCACCTGTTAAAAAGTATAATCAGACTGGATCTAGTTAAATTATCAGTTTAATTATATTAGAAAACTGCAGAATGTCTACTTGAACTTGTAAGAACATATAAAGTTAAAATTGGGATGCATTATGTTTTTTCAGGTATTTGGTATTAAACTGTGACATAAGTAGGTCATTATATAATAATAGAAACGGGTTTATTGACTTCCTGTTCAAAACTGTAGAACTGAAAAACATTTCTCCATAACAAGCAGAGGATTTACCTGTGTTTATTGTTGAAAATGGCTCTGGGACATTTTTAACCTTCTGAATGTTTAGTACAGAGCAGAGGGCGGACATGGGGGGTAGGGTGAAACTGAATTTTTTCAAGCACACTAGTGTGAAACACAGGATCAAAACAAGTATAAATCAATCAAAATACAACTCCCTGTGAAGTCATAACATGATTACAAGCGCATAAAATGGAAAAAGAAAATTATATTCTGTTATCCGGACAAAGGTTTTCAGAGTGAAACAAACAAAGAAGTTGTCAACAGCCCGAGCGTCTATTGTTGAGTCTGTTGACCGACTCTGAGGCGTGAACTGTTACTCGATACATGATGTGTCCCCTTTAAGTAAAAAGAGTGCCATGAATTGTCTCATTGTCCACACCGGGGTTAAAAGGCACACTTTGTTCAGACCGTGAAGCCAATCATTGACCTGCTGCCAATTAAGCACTTCTTAAATCAAAACCTGATTTATTTGATTAAATGAATTTGCCTAATTAATTGAAAAGGTTCGAGGCAAAGCGTTTTCTGATAATTAGACTAATTATGTTTTGAGTTCCAATCAGGACAATGCCTTTTACAGTGACTCAGGAACACGAGCTTGTTTTTCAGGCTTGGGTGATTTTTTTTTTTTTTTAGCTGATGTAGCGAAGCTGTGATTGAACGGCTCAAATGAACTTCAGCTGTCGGCGCAAATAAAGTCCTCGCTTTCACAGACGCTGTTGTTTGGACATTTCGGACGTTATTAACAAATGAATCGACTCATTTTTATACCTCCGCCTTTGATTAATTTGGCTTACTTTTGAAAGGACAGGGTCATTATTCTCTGTGTCACACTAATTGCCGCACTCAAAGCCTTTCCGCCAACCTCTGCTCCTTCATAATGACATTTTACTTGGAACAGGTTTTTTTGACTTTCCGGAAAAATGTTCAGATTTCATTAATGGCATTTAATGCTACAGCAAAACTAACTCTCCACTATTACTGTCAACCTCTCTGTCTTTTATCTGTCAAGCCGTCTTTGGCGATGTACTGATGATTATTTTAAGTTAAATTTGAGTGCATTTGTGACATTTGACCATTTGTGAAAACACAACATTTAACTTCTAATAATCCTGAACAAACAGATCAGTGCAGAGAAACATCGAGGCAACTTGTTTACTGTAATATAAGATGTGGTCAGTGATTGGGGCAAGTATGAGATTTTACGTGTTACACTCGGCTACAGATGGTCCGATGTGGATGATGAGGAGTTGTTGTTGTTGTTTATAAAAAACAATTTAAAATTTAAGGCTTAAAATTCTATAACTATTAGGTATTCTAAGTAAAGTTCACAAATCAAATTCATATTTCATTATTTATAAATAAAGTCATAAAAACTGCAAACAAAACAGCAGCCCCGGTTGTTACCGCCTTGTACTTGCTGGTCATTTCATTTTCATTTTGAAATGGGGAAATCCAAAATCGGAAAACGACTTGTTTCCCATTTTTGGTTTTCAAAACCAAAATAGAAAATCGGGAAATTATTCATTTTTCCATGTTGGTTTTAAGAACGAAAAACAGGAAACGGAAGTAGAGTGTTTTTTTTTTCTTTTCTATTTTAATTGTGAAACTGAAAGACAAAAAAGGAAATTAGATTTAATTTAGTCCAACGTTGTAGGCGTAAAGTCCTGTGACCAGGCTTTAGTCGATAAACACTTCACATTCACACGCTCCAGTGGACTCTTTTTTTTTACTACTGTAACCACAAATTCCCAACAGGGTTTGGGCTTTGGGAGACAAATGTTCGAGGGTGTTAGCATGTATGCTAATTTTTACACAAAACGCGGGGTTAGGGTTTTACAGACCACAGTCCATAAACCTCACATGTTCTGAATAAACCGTCTCTAACCTGGTCTCTGGTCTGTTTCCTTGTTGCTGCTGCAGCCGTATGACGTGAACCTGCAGGTGACGGCGGTCCTGTCCAAACTCTCGCTGTTATCACACCCGCACCTGCACGAGTACCTCCTGGACCCCTACATCAACCTGGCCCCGGGCTGCAGGTCCCTCTTCTCCGTCATCGTCAGGGTAAGGAGGAGTTTGAGCCAGCGTGACAAATGTACAGCATGACAGGGAACATCTCGGCCGTGCTGCCACTGTGCCGTTGATCAATCTCCATAGCAACAGTTGTCAGGGTTCATGGATGACGGGCAGAAAGCACTATTTTTGATTTTAACGTCTCTCTTGATTAGGGGTGGGCGATATTGGCAAAAATGAATATATATCTGCTTTTTGGGAGTATCTGGATAACAGTAGTCAGACAGATGTATCAATCTGACACAGAAATCTCACAGAATGTGTTAAAAGCTTTCTTTAAACGTATTAGTTGAATTTTAATTATTGGACAAATATGAAAAGTCTGTCAAATGAATCACAAATGCAGAAATTTTACCTTATATCCTAATATGAAAGTTTCCAACATAACTTTTCTTTAATTTTGTTTTTAATCATTGCTTTTTCTCTTTAATATTAAAATTTTGCATATCATCAAAACAACATTCACAATATTATTCTAAATTTTGATTTATTGAACATCTCTACTCTTTACTGTAAAACCATTTATCTAAGACTTAAAACTCCAGCACTAGAATCAATCGATGGATACTTTTGGCAGCAATTAAGAAACAAATCAACAGTGAAGAACTGGGCTCAAATTGCGATGAACATATACAGGTTTTAGAGAATTACATTTGTTATCAACGTGAAAATGGACAAATTTAACAAATTAACTGTCCTTAAAGCTTTCTCTGTGCTCTGTATTTGTTTTTCTGTAAAAAAATAAAATAAAAATATAAGAACCGAACCCAAAAGAACTTTGCACCTAAAAAGCAAGTAAGTTTATGTTATTGTAGAGTGTGAATTGTTTTGTCCTTTTTTGTTCTTGAAGCGTTTCTTTCATGACTGCTGAGAGTGGACTGTTGTGCATGTTTTCAGGTGGTGGGTGATCTGATGTTGAGGATCCAGAGAATCCCAGACTTTACGCCCAAACTGCTGCTCGTGAGGAAGAGGCTGCTGGGACTGGAGCCAGAAGGACTCAAGTACGTCAACATAAAGAAGTAGAAGTGGTTTTATTAGCCAAACTGTATCAGCAAGAAGTGTGGTAATACTGCGGCTCAATTACACTTCATGTCTGGACGGGACAAAAGAGGTGAAATAAACCAGACACACATGACCCCAGAAAACCACAGGTCCCAGGACAGGGTTCACAGGTGCAGCAGAGAGAGGGGTTTTATAATTGACCTCTGGAGAGACAGGTTCATACAGAATGTGGTTGTACTTATTACTATTACGTTGTTTAAAATAATTTTACAGACCACGTTTTGGCCATAGTAACTAACAAACTAACTAAATGTAGCACGAAAACATAAATACATCGTGAGGATAGTTTACTGAGTAAGTAATAGTACAATCATTTAAAAAAAATAAATACTGTTTTTAGATAAAACAAAGGACAAAAAAACTTGCTTTAGTTCATTTAGCTTCTACCAAGTGTTCAGGAAAATCCATCCAGACAGCGTTTTTACACAGTAATGGTAGCAATTTACTGGAGTATTGCTTCCTTCTGCTGTTTTTACTTTGTTTTAAAATGGGGTCAGTTTTAGATGTAGTAAAACCAGTGTGCCTCGAGGTACAGCCAGGTGTGCCTCGGCAAAAACTGAATTTGAGTTAACAGATTCACATTAAGTGATTTATTTCAACAATTTACCATTTTGGAGTGTCCTGGACAAACTTCTGAAAAATAACGATTACCAAATTCCAAAGTTTATACCACATTTTAATTAAAAAGGTCTGATGGTAATTAGGTGGTGTGCTGTGGTTTTCAAACTAAAAAGTGTGCCACGACTCAAAGGTTGAAAAACACTGCTCTAACCTGCTTTATGACAGACTTGTTTGTTTGAACTACTTCATCCCTTGTAAATCATCAATTAAAAGGTGCTGTACCTGATTTTTACTTAAAAACATGAAGAACAGAGCTAGTTTTCAACATTTTAAATTCTTTGCAGCAGTCCACATGTTCTGCTCAATTATCTAAAGCATTCTGAGCATCCTAATTATTCACCGTGATGAGTTTATATATGGCCTTAACCACTTTCAGAGGGCAGAGCAAAAAGCTAACAACAACTAGCATGCTAACAGTGCACTTCCTGCTTCCCGGAGAATAAAACAACCTCTAATTAGATGCAAACAGCGCATATTGGTCTTATTTTTCACTCTATTTGTTACTTTTACAAGCTATCTAAACTGGGGCAATACAGTTTTTACTTTACTGCATTAAAAAATCCGGGTACAGCCTTCTCAATCGTTTCTTCTCTCCAGCATCGACCACATGACTCTCCTGGAGGGCGTGATCGTGCTGGAGGAGTTCTGTAAAGAGCTGGCCGCCATCGCCTTCGTCAAGTACCACGCCACGGCTTCATCCTCGCCATAAACCCCAAACCGAGCCGCTCCAGAGACCCAGGTCTGCACCCCGACCGAGAGGCGCCGCTCCTCACCACAAGGGGGCGTCCCACGGCTGCTCGAGAGGCGCTGCTCTGCCTCAGGTGGGAGAAAGCGCACCGAAATCTGCCAGAGAGCAAGTTATTCACCTCTTAAAGATGGTTTGTCTCGATCTTGTCTTGGGATACATGTTTTTTGGATCTATTCTGGGAAAAACCTAAAGGATCAATTATGCATTACTCATAAAATCTACATCAAAGACTAAACCAGGACTTCGCTGTGGTGTACACCTTCAGATTTTGTCATTTTGGATTTGATTTCTTCGGAAAATTGTAGCCAAAACACTGCCCGGTCTAAAGATTTGAAGATGTTTAAAAAATATTTGAGCGAAATCAGTTGAATGGAAGCGTCCTGGTGCTGCCAAAGGAGCGATTATTTTGAAATAGACAACATTATTTATTTCCGGTCCCGTCTCCATTGCCTTAATGTGGACACTCGCCTCATTTTAAGACTGTTCCCTTTCTGAAAACATTTTATCCTGTTTGTGTCGACTGTCTGACAATAAGAGAGAAAAACATAAATATTATTATGTACCTGTCGTTACATAACACTTTTAAATGCCATTTCTTATTTATTGTACCTTTTGCTTTCAGGTTGCCTTTTAAATAATTTCTTGTATGGGAGAATCTTATTTTTGTTTCATCGTCTGTTGTTGCGTCATCCAAAGATCTCACCTTCCAAATGTGTTAAAACATCCAGAGAAACACATTCAAATCAACAGAGAGTGGTATTAAAGTCTTAGATCTTCACATTAAATGAAAATAATTGATCTTCACATTAAATGAAAATAATTACTCATTTTATTTGTATTTAGGTTTATTTCCAACTGTTTTTGTCGTAGGATCTGGCAACCCAACACAGAGACTGGTGAGGCTCATTCTGCTTTCTGATTGGAGAATTGTCTTGAAAAACCCAAATTACAACGTCAATGTCCAATGTTTTTGTATTTAAGAACAATCAGGACTACAACTATTATCAGCAAGGTCATGTTTATGAAAATTTAAATCAAAATCTTACATACGGCTCCTTTTAAGTTGGTCTAAAAAAAAAAACTGTATTTGACTTTTACCAAATTAGTCCATGTACATTAAATTTTCTTTATAAATTGTACCTTTAATTCAGAAGTGAGTAGTTTAAAATGTGTCAAAACTACATTTAACTGTTGTTTCAAACTTAACTTGGACATAAACAAGTTCTTTCTCTTTTTATTTACAGTTTTAAACTAAAAGAAAACTAAAGAACATTTTATAAACTTACAGAAAACAGTGAGTTTAAGCCAGATTTGTTTAATATTTAATGACATATTAAAACATATCTTGAGTGTTTTCTCTGGATGATTTGGTCTAATAAATAATAATTATTTGATTTTGAATGTGCACAACCTCATCTGTGTTTAATTTAGTTACATTTTGTTTTGGTTTAAGGAAAACGTATATTTTCCTGACTCTGTTTTCAGTTTTTCTTGCAGTTTCCACCAGTGTTTAATCCAATGAACTCTTCTTATAGATAGTCTTATGTTAATATATAATTTTATCATCACAGAAATACATACTGTGTTTAAACTGGTCTTATTTACCACAAGTATTACATTTATCATGATTTTGGATGATAATATATAAAGGGTGCTGCTGCGTGTCGCTGATTTAATTGTTTTCAAAAGATCTTCGTCAAAATAAGTTTATGTTGAATGTGTTAATAAGAGACTAAAAGTGTGGGGACATTTGAAGTTGTGTTGTTTGTCTTTTACCTCAAAAAGATGACTCTGTGCTCAAAAACAAATTGGAAAAATGTAGTTGTATTTAGTGAAACGCCTCTAGTGCAAAGTCTGGGTAAAAAGTCTGATTTGGCTGTTGAATATTTAACTAAATATTTTTCACTCTAAGTTATAATGAGTGTCTCTGTTCTGATTAGGCATAGCTTTTACGCCGGATGCCCTACCTGAAACTTCTCCATTTACTCACTCTTTTGTACGACATAAATGAGAGTTCAGTTACGTAACCCTGCCTTATCTGTTCTGCTTCATCCACGTGACACTTATCTATAAAACACTGTCCTGTGGTGTTTTTTGTTTATTGCTTAAAGTCTATATGACAGTTTAGACGACACATTTCACAAAAACGTAGAGTTCATGATTATATTTAAGATTTTATTATTAACATTTTGCCTGTTTGTCCCCAGATTGACAGTTTTTGTAGTGTTTATAATGTTACTTCCTGGTTGGACATGAGCAGCAAATATGACAGATAGAGGCAATTCCACAACTGTTACCAAGCAACCAGTCTGAAAACAAGGGCCAAAAGCCATATAAATTACACAATAATTATGATTTGACAAATAACACCTGATAACAACTTAATTTTGCTGAATGATCATTTAAATTGACAGAAAAATGTATCAGTTGCGTGTACATTTTCTCTGTATTTTTAATGGTAAGTCGCAGAGGGATTTTAGAACTCATAATATAATAACTATAATAAATAATTGCCACAGGTGCCCTCCCATCAAACTTAGTCATTGTCATAATTAGAACATTTTGAGAACCTGTCGTATAGACTTTAAATTATATCTCAATAAAGTGAATGATTCCCTACGCATTTGCAAAGGGAATCATTCAGACCTCTCAGCACCGCCCTCTGGTGGTCATCAGGGACTCACGGAACTGTAGTTACATTCTTAACTATCGCTTTATAGTATTAGGCATTAAACTCCTTTATGACATTTATTTAATTACAGGTGTTTTATTGCTCAAAAACACCTTGAAAAACATGCTTTCTGTCTGTGAGTGGGGTCACCTCTCCACAGATCTGACCTATAACTTTCCCTCTCCATGGAGATAGATATGAAAAGTTACATAATGCACCTTTAACAAGAAACCTGAACTGTACAACTCGTCAAAAACATGCTAGATACAGTAATTCGTGTTGAAAGCACATTGTCATCTGTTGAAAGTAAACTTAAAGGGCCTGTACCTGATTTTGAAACATGAGACAGGAACATGCTTTTGTTTGCACCGTTAGCCCCGCCCACATAGTCCTTCCTTTCACTCAATATTGCTCCATGACTCAGAAACAACTGTCTGGAATAGTTTTACGCAGTTGTTTCCATATAGTTCCTCTAGCTCTTTTTACAATTTAGCACTTTTGAAACTGCACCATGACAAAGAATCACGTCTGGGATAGTGTCAAGCAGTTATTTTCCCATGATTCAGAGTGTACAATGTGCCTGATTGGCTGAAAAGAGGTGACCCTGGATAACGCTTCTGCTCTAGTTTATTTCTAATAAAGAACATTTTTAATATGCACAGATTATACATTACAAACCCAATGTCTTTCCATGAAGTTGCTTCTATCAAACAATGTGTGATGTAAAGAGAAATTATCTTAACTAGAGTAAATACAAATCAGGTACAGGCCCTTTAATCCAAACACAACTCAACTTCAAACCCTTTTCTCTGTTCTGTCAACGCCTTTGTGTGTCTGTGTGAACGCTTTCTTCTCACAGTCTGAATGCTGGAGTTTTTTTTGTGTCATTTTTAAGCTTTTGTTTGAAAGAAAGAAAAAAAAAAGAATCCAGAGTTTTGTCTTTGTCTCTTGGTCTTGTCACTCTTTGCACGTCGGCTGCTGATGCAACAATCCCATTTGCACATCTTGTAAATAACCATCGTGAAAAGCTTTTGTTTTTCCTTTTATTTCCACGCAAATTATTATTTTTTCATAACCAAAAGATAAAGTGTAAGAGTGACATGTCTATTTTTAACTTTTTAAATTGAATCATGCACATTTTGTAATCTTTCCAATGGTCGTGTACAGTGTAGATTGTAATGTGTATAATAGCAATATACTGTACTACCTGGTGTAAATGCATGCCCACACACTATTTTTCTTTGTGTAAAAAGAGAAAATTGTCAACGATTTAATGCCTTATGACACTGTGGATCTTTGAGATTTTGTAGATTTGAAAATTCTGTTCTTGTTGCTTCTGGAAATATACGTTGCTTGTGTTTTACTTTGCATCCTTTGTTACATTCACACTTGAGACAGTTCACTTTTTATCTAAATGGGTTGTGGTTAAAATGGTTGGTTTATTCAAGTCACTGCAGTTTGTCTCTGGTTTGGTGACGACAACGACATGTTAAAGGTGTTAAGTTATGTCATTGTCTTTGCACAAATTGGCAAAATGATAAAAAATAAATAAAATAAGATGCATTCAGTTCTTTGGCATACATCGTTATTGTGTTTGCAATATTTACGAACTTAAAACCTCCTTTTCAATCTCAAGCAATCAATTGTGGCAGTTTTAGAAGAAATATCCAAATAAATGACATCAAAATTTGAGATTCAGTTAATCTATAGTATCATTGTGATCATTTTAAAAGCTAAATCAAATAGTTGAATTTTAATCTACTGTTTAAAAAAGTGCTTTTTTAATCTGGTTGTTTTTGTCACATTAACTTTATCATTCTGAAAGCTTGATCTTATAAAGCTGCATTAGCGGTGGATTAAGGATGTCACTGTGGTTTGTGGTGTCAATAATCATCAAATCGTGACGTTTCTGCTCACAATTATAGTAACTTTAAAGCCCTGTTCACACCGCAGCGACACCGGGCCTGGTTTGTCCGTGTTTTAATGATGCATTTATGAGTTTGTCGCCTGTGCATTTTGAGGACAGTCGCTTTGGTCACACGACTTTTTCTTCCACCGCTTCCTACGCGCCCTGAATAAACATGAACTTGTCAAACCACAAACTAGCAGCGTTATGCTGCTGCACGTTAGCAACAAGACAACCAATATTTCACGGCTCCAAAGTAGTGATCGCTTACCAGACAGTCCAGTCTCTGATAACCTTCTTCCAGGGAGATCCTTCTTGTTTCTGTCTGTCTCCACAGAGTGACATGACAGGGCGCTGCCACAAACACGATGAGTTTGTCGTCCATTTTTCCCGCCGTGTGGTTCGTTTTCCTCCTTCTTCCGGATAATGAAATACGTGCCTGAAGCGTGATCTCTGATTGGTTGCCATCCGCGGCGGTAGCCGATGGACGCAGAAAGTTCAACTTTGTTTATCTTCAGCAACAGTCGCTTCATTCACCGTGTGTGACAATGATGTCACCTGAACCAGGGCTGCACATCACGTCGATGTGTGGGTAGATCGCATGGAAAATTCAAAAAGTAGACGTCAGCCTATCATCCGTCCAGGGTTAACCCGATGTTCCCCGGTACCGATGTTTCTTGGGTCCCTGGTTGATGCTGAAGCTTTTCTGTCCACTTCTTCCCGGTCCACCCCGCGTCTGCCCTCTCAGAGATCCCCGCGGTCCGGGTGCGTCTGGAGCCGCCACAGGCTGCAGCGTTGTCGCGCCTCTGGATGTTTTGGTGCAGAGACAGCCTTTATCTTTAAGCCTCCCCTAAGCCTCATTTGTGTCACTAGATCAGCCCTATAATAATGAGCAGGAACTTGAAACTGTTGGGACAAATGTACAACAAACGTCTTGCATGGACGCGCCGTACGTGGTCCCGCCCACTTCTCACAGCTGCATTCATTCATAAAGTTAGTTCAACAGTCCGTTTACCGTTTGCTCTGTTTTACTCACTGGTTTAAACCGCCGTGATACATCCCCCTCTGTTCATCACGCAGCGAGCGATCAGACACTGACTCATACGCACATGTACACACTCACATGTACACGCACACACATGTACACACACCCACATGTACACACACGTGTCACACGCACGCACATGTACACACACACACACACACACGTACACACGCACACACACACACACATGTACACACGCACATGTACACACACACACATACATGTACACACACATGTCACACGCACGCACATGTACACACACGCACATGTACACACGCACATGTACACACACCCACATGTACACACACACATGTACACACACACATGTACACACGCACATGTACACACGCACATGAGGTGCGGATGCTCTGTGCGCTGAAGTGTGTGGACAGACTACAGTGACTCAGAAGATTGTCATCGCAGTTTAACTTCTGGGTGAAGCTCCATATAACAGCGGCTGTGACTGCGCGGTGCGTGTTCCACGCACATTGGAAACGCGCACAATATAATGGCCCATGAGCGCGGGTCATCACTGGCTCTTGTTTCAAAACCTCAGAATAAGCAGCAGAGTGCTGTCATTAAAAGTATTAAGTATTAAGAATACAGTACCTAATTTTGGCAATGTAACGAAATACGTTAAAATGCCTTTCAAAGCATGTATTCTGTAACGGAATACATTTTACAGAATACAACACGTATTCTTCCCATCACTGTATATCAATATATTTATATATTTTGCATTTTTATAGTAGGTGACTTGGTAATTTCAAGTAGCTCTCGTTTGAATTGCATACCTCATATGAAGCTGCATAGTGTCATGATCTTAGTGCCTCCTCCCTCCTGTGTGTGTGTGTGTGTGTGTGTGTGTGTGTGTGTGTGTGTGTGTGTGTGTGTGTGTGTGTGTGTGTGTGTGTGTGTGTGTGTGTGTGTGTGTGTGTGTGTGTTTCCTCCTCCCCTCCTGTGGTGTCCTTGTTTGGAGCTTCCTGGGCATGACTGATTGGCACACCTGGAACCCATCTGCAATCAAGCATACACCCTCTGCAGTACAAAAGCTTGGCTCATTCATCCACACCCTGCCAGATCGTTCAGTCTACTTCCGTGGTGAACTCCTTGGCTTTTTTGTATCTCTCGTTAGTTGTCTCTTGTGGATTTTTGCTTACCAAGGACTTTTTTCCCTCCAGCCTGCTCCTGCCTGCTATCCTGGTTCTCACCTGTGCTCCTCGGTCCTTCCTGCTCCTGCCTGCTGTCCTGGTACTCACCTGTGCTCCTCGGTCCAGCCTGCTCCCGCCTGCCGTCCCGGTCCTCACCCGTGCTTCCTGGTCCAGCCTGCTCCCGCCTGCCGTCCCGGTCCTCACCCGTGCTTCCTGGTCCAGCCTACTCCCCCTCAGCCAACTCTCAATAAATAATTCTGTATTGATCCATATCTCTGGTCTGCTTCATTGGGTCCGCCTGTCGTTACCTCTTAACACATAGACGCTTAGGACCACGATCAGAAAGAAATCAAATGAGTTTCTACATATCATTTTTAATAATCGTATATCTCATAATAAATTTCGAGAGTGCAGGTACATGTAAATTATTATTTCTTGCCCTGACATGAAGAAAACACTAATCAACACAAATACTGTCTCTTGTGTGGGAAACTTTTCAAAACCTATAATCAAAGGTGGGTAAAGTAAGAGTAACTTCAAATTATTATTTCAAGTAGAATTACTCAAGTAGTGCTCCGGCTTCCCCAAACAATAAGAACAAATATCAGTGGGGCTTTCCTGGTTAAACAAAGGTCAACAAACAAATAAGTATTTGGGGAAACTACCATTTCAGTGAAGTGTTTGTAAGAGAACTGGACATAACGTCTGATTTATGGTTTAAAGTTAAAGCGGAAGGACCGAACACCAAACAATGCACAAAATCTCAAAGGGAAGACGTCAAAAATGAGAAAAAACAAATGTGAAACTTCTGAAGGAACACAGTAAGAAACACAAAAATATAAACCAACATATGTATTTTGTCAGTTTAGACTCTCTCACAGCTGTAAGAACACTGGAAACTGTATAATATATTAATCAAATACAAACACTACTCTTGAGAGGCACATATTTTCAAATCTGGGCCCCTCTCGAGTCTTTTGTAAATGTGTTTTCATCCTGTGACACTTTATAATTTAAGGTAAACTCGTTGGTTCGTTTAGAATAACTCGGAGGTCCACACTGCAGTATTTCGTGCACAAAGGCATTGGGTATAATTTATTTCACTTCAGCCGACTTCAAATGTTACCACTGCTGTTTTACAATTACGCTTTTAACATTCAGCGTGCCAATTAAAAAATATCTTCTTCAACGAGAGATGTGGTCATTTTTAACACTTTTCAATACGTTTCAGCTTGTTTTTATTACAAAACATCTGTACAAGAAACACAAATACAGGAAAAATAACCATTTGAAAGTTAAAATCACAACATTAATTCCCCTTTTTGACTTGAACAAAATGTATGTTCAGAAGTAAACAGCCAGAAGATATTTATAGCTAGTTATAAATTGAAGGATCTGGATAGTTTCTATACATTTGAATTGCAGTGATTTGTAAATTATGAAAAATATAGGCACTATGGTGCAGTAAAAGGCGATGTCTAGACTCAAAAGTTCATTCTGCGATACAAAAACATATTTGTCTTTTCTCGTCATCAAAAAATCTATACTTCAAATTAAAAAGGACTTACAAAAATATCCTTATATTTACTGATCAGGCATTGACTAATAACCAACTCCATTTGAAACTAACAACATGTGTCATGATAGTTTTGACTTTAACAGTTTGATCCGCACCAAACTGTGTTTGATACTGAGCCCTAAACCAGTCCTAAACCAGCTCTAAACCAGCTCTAAACCAGTCCTAAACCAGTCTTAAACCAGCCCTAAACCAGGTCTAAACCAGTCCTAAACCAGTTCTAAACGAGCCCTAAACCAGTCTTAAACCAGTCCTAAACCAGTCCTAAACCAGCTCTAAACCAGTTTCAAACCAGACTTAACTCTGGTATAAACAAGTCTTAATCTAGTCCTAAACCAGACCTAGACCAGGTCTAAAGCAGGCTTAAAACCAGTCCTGAACCAGGTCTATAGCACACCACAGAGGTACAGAGTGCATCTACAGGAGCTGCAGTTCTGCAGCTGCTGTTATCCACTCCACTAACATCATCATTTGTCAAACTTTTGCGAAATTGGGATGGAAGAAGTGTTAAAGAATATGCAATAACAATTCATATACTAAGTATCTTTAGCTCAGTCAAGTTAGCATTTCGTTGACACTATTTTTAATACTAGGGAATAGACTGGAGACTTGATACCACAATAATTAAAAATGCGAAAAATAGACTGACAGAACAATTAATAATAGTGCTTAATAGTACTATTGGTCTTAAATCAGATCACTCTAAAACTGTTAAGGAAAGGTCCAATTGGCTCTGTGCACAGAATTTCAGTTGGCTATATTTTTAAAATGGCGAGCTCATTGTACTACTGAGTACTTCCTGTCTAATTATGAGGGTTTTGAAGAGTCACACTAAAATGAATAAATCCTTGAGGCAGTGAGCTGACATTAAAGACTTTACTTTTGGAGGTGTTTGTGGGTCAACGCTAACGCTAATGCTTATTTTGAAGCATAAGATAAAAAAAAAATTAATTTAACAAAATTAAAAAACAAAGTAATCTATAAATAAAAACTATCAGTCAATCTTTACTTTAAATTTGAATTGGTTGTTTCTTTTACATTTTAATTAAACTTAGCATTAGCTGTGATAAACGGTTAGCTTAGCCAACTGCTGCTGTGCACAGAGCCCATTTTGTCCTGTTAATGTGACTTTTTATCACTATCAGTACTTGCTTAAACGAGAATTTAATTTCAGTAAGTTTTAGTATCATATTTTTGATAGTTTTCACGACCCTAACTGCCTTAAAGGTTAACTAATTTGTTTGAAACTCAATATTTATCGACACACTGCTCAGCCCCTTTACAATCTGGACCAAATTGTGTCTTGCTTTTCAACTTTTAGGTTAAATTATCACTCACTGACTTAGTTTAACCAACCACAAAAACAGGAGCCATGACGTTTAAATGTGAGTGTTATTTAGTGGTTTTATTGTCTCTCAGTCTACTTATTATAGCACATCTGTACTGCGATGTCAATGTACGACTCATAATACACAGTGTGTGTCAGGACTATTGTCACGTATGAATGAATGACGCATAAGATACAGTTTACTGATTTAAACCTTTTGCAACTAATTGCAGATTATATACGGCTGGTGGAAGTTTTGATTTTCATCGTATAAATTACCTTCTCTAAGTAGCGGAATCGTCAGAGCTACAAAATTTAATGAAGGAAATAAAGACGTTATTGCAATCTCAGCAAACATATTATTCATATTGCAAATTATTACAATGCAAAAAATACTGGTCAAAACTACTTGGAGTTCAAGTAATTTTAACAACGGAAGATTTCATTTATGCTGCATGATGACAGTTTGTTTGCAATCGTTGTAAACAGATTAAACTAATTACTTTTCAAACCTAGGCATTTAATACATATTCAAGAATTTGCAATTTATTGGACTTATTAGCCTTGAACTCAAATAGTCCATGTTTTTTTAAGTTAAAACTTTAGCAAAAAAGAAAAACTTCATACATTTTCATTGTGCTATTCATTTTATGAGTTTAAATTTAGGATTGTCCAAGTCGATGGGAAAGTGCCAAAAATATATATTCAGCGGATACACAAAAAAAATAGACTTTTCTGCAGAAATGGAAATAACAAATGTTAAAAATTGTGTCTTTCTGTCTTTGACGTGTTAAACTTGAGCCCATGTTTTGGGACAGTCCACATTTAAAAACTTTCTGAAAGTCGCTATGAAATCTTACAGATCGTGACATGATGGTGCATTAAATTAAATTATACAAACGCTGTAAAATAACCCTTTATGCCAGAGGTGTCCAAACTCCCCGTTTTTGTTGGTGTTTTGTTAAATTGGCTCAAATGATCAAATATAGTACTTTATTACTGCAAATTGAAGTAATAATCCTCTCAATAATCTGAAAAACAAGCATTTTTAAGGAAAGACACAGCAAGTGAAGAGGAAATCTTCACTGAATCTGAATCTGAAATGTGAAGAAATCATCTGGAAATTTCTTCTGTAGTTTATTCACATAAATGTAAGAAGAAAATGTATAACATGCTTTTTATCATGTTAGATTTTCATATTAAAATAAGTAATTTTCTGTATAAACTTGACAAAATTGAACCAATTTGGACTGTAAACTATAAACTAGACCTTACTGAAAAAACTGCTGTAAAAATTTAAATTTCACATAATTATTTTGGAGTTAAAACTTTTCATGATTTTAACAGCTCGTACACAAGGATTTTAAAGTTCAAGATTGTAAAATTTGGCGTGTTCTGGTGCTATTTAAAGATGATTGTTATGCTCCTTTATACCACTCTATGGGAGTGGTCTTTTGTCATTTCCAGGTGAACACTTTTATGTTAACCGCGCAAACTGACCAAAAAGGTTATCCCTGTTGTGTCTCGCCTTAAAATTAATATTTCAAAACGTATCAAAGGTACAGTATCTTTGTCAAAATCAAATTCTAAATCGAATTCAAATCAAGTTTGGACACCACTGCTTTATGCAAACAATTTTCTCGTACATACAAAAAAAAAGAAAAAGAAAAACACTACGTAAAAAACAACTACATGCCTCGCACAAACTAAACCAGGCTAAAAATACAAGTTAGAAAAATATGTACATTTCGATTTCTCATTTGCCCCATTTACAAACCCTTTATTTCTGCATTTGTTTATTTGCTGGACGGCCCACATTCAAACTCTTAAGTCTCTTTGGCTGCCACATAATCGCAACATGTGGCGTTTTACACAGCGTTGACAAAAATATCTCGCATAGAAAAGGCCATCCAACACAAAGGATGTAGTGATATTGTTTCCTATGCAATAAAACTATATATATTTATTTATATATTTACCAAACATACTGTAGAAGAGCACACGAGCCCATGACTGTGTGAATACATGAAATCACATTCAAAACTGTGACGTGAAACTTTCGGAAGGCATCAATAAATAAAGATGTCAGTCCACGCGTCGCCTCCGTCTGCGTGTGTCTCTTTGTGGGGCGTCCCGTGAAAGAGAGGGAGACAGGAGAGGTCGCAGGTCGTAGGTCGGGGGTCAGTCGCCTTTCGAGTTCTGTGTGGCCTCCAGATTGACCACCTGAAGCTCTGTGAGGTTAGTGTTGCTGCCGCCCGCCTGCTGCCCAATCACCATCTGCGGAGAGACAAACGCCAGAGTCAGGACACGGGGAGACGCGCGAGAGGAGGTGTGTGCGAGAGGCAAAGGCGACGCCCCCCACTGTGGACGCTGAGGGATGTGACACAGAGAGGGAGGACTCTCGGAAGACGCTGGGGTTAAAACTGAGAAGGCCAATTCTGCTGAAGCTGGAGTTCCTGATTTTCAAACTGTGAAAGGAGGAAGCGGTACTTAAATCTGTCTAATAATTTCCACTCTCGAGCAAACGTCTGGGCAATTTGTCAGAGTCATACGCAGGAATTTTTGGTGCCTAGGACAGCATTTTCAGAACAGAAAGTGAAGAAGGGCGGGCCACTAAAAGACAGCCAAAGTGTCATAGCAACTAGAGCTGTAGATCCTTGTTGTTTATTCGATGAATCGCTCAATAGCATTTTTTCCCGAGTACGTCCTAAGCTTTGTTTCACACTCAGAGTACCCCTTAACTTGAGCTTCAGGCAAATAAATGGGTTTACTAGTCACATAATCAATAATTTTGTTTGTTTTAATTATATTTATGGTCTAAGATACTCCTAAAATATGCTAAATTTACAACTAAGGACACGTTATTATTCGGATAAAAGTACATTTAATTTTCTTTTAAAACTTGAGACCCTTCCAAGTACCCCCTGGTAATTCCTCAGGTACCCCAAGGGGTCGCCAAAACACTGTCTTAGTCGATTAATTATTCTATGGATTGTATGAATTTATAGGACAACAGCGGAACTGAGAAGATATGGAGTGTGAGTTATCTTAAGTTTGGGAGTGAATCATGAGTTTAAATCGCCTTTTACACATAAAATACACTGTTTCTTGTCGTTATTTGTTTTGTCCTCTCAGTTTTTTGCATGAACGTCTGCAGTTTTAATCGTATGACTGCAGTTTGGTCAGATACATAGGGATACTTAGGCACACCCCTTTTTATTCAATTAATTGACTGGCAAGGCATTTTTAGACGCTCAATCATTTCTTTGGTCGGCTACAGCTTTAATAGTGACGCACAGATCACTTTCTCACAAGTTTGCATTGATAAAAAAGTTTACAATTAGACGTAGACAGCACGCGTCGGTCTGATTTTGACACTTTATTTACAAAAAATCAAGTTAATGCTGCTTTTAACAGTGAATTTCTATTTACTGGGAATATCAGGAAGATACGTCAACATAAATCATTTTTCGTGATGATGAATTTTGCATTTATAAGTTAACTTAAATGTAAAGTATTTAATTTCTATCACATTCATTTTATTTTATCATTCGTTAGGTGTGATTTCATAAACCTGGTCAATTATTAAAGGAATAGTAATGTAGCAGACATACTGTATAAGGTTAAGATTTCACAGTTGTTTGGTCTGAATAATTGCTAAATGGTGACGTTTCTTCTCACAATAATGATAAAACTACATTTTTTGTTGTGACATACAGTTATTAAAATGTGTCAAGAAGCAAACTCAGCAACTTCTAACCGTCTTGGCACAGAAAAAAAACAACATCTTCTATTTGACCTGATTTTAAAGCTTAGTTTTTGGCATATTTTATCACAAAGATCCCATCAGGTCCATCAGAAAGTGGTGTGACCGACACAGACTCCTGCCACTCCACACTGCAGCGCTGCACTGGACAAACAACAGCAACTTTAGATTCAGACAGAAACAACAGAAGCCTAAGAAACATTGACAGTGAAAGCAGACAGTTTTCAGACCCCACGTTAATTAAATCAGTTTATTATAGTGTAGCCTGATCCTAAATCTGACTGGATTTACGCTACATTAGAAAATAAAATGCTAAAAATGACTTTTGTCGAACTTGAAAATGAACTTATTTGGTGGACAAACAGGACGGATTTGCCACATGACGTATTCTGGATTTATAGCTACACCGTTTTTGTGTTGTTTGTTTCTTGCTCTGTTTTTTTATTACATGTTTATTAAATTTCCTGTTTCATAAAAGCAATAAAAACATAAATAAGAAAACAACAAAAAAAGAAGAAAATGCAGAATTTTGGTAGGATTTGCACATATATAAAACATAACTACAAAATGCGGACTTAACACACATTTTCAGCTCCATTCACTGCAAATCTCAAGAATTTCTTTCAATCGGTTTAGGATTTTAAGATTAAAATTAAAATGTAGTATCCAGCTACACTATAATAAAACTGAAGGAATTAATTGCGGTTTGAAAACTCTCTGAATCCACTGTGTAAAATAACATTGATAAACTGAAGAATATCACAATATTTAAGTGGGATTATTTAAGTATCCTGCCCTTCATGCATGGTGTCTGTCTGACTGAGAATAATCTGGTCTAATCTGTTGTGTGAAGCCATCCAAACTCATTCAGACCAAAGCGGGGCCCAGTCGGGGCCCAGGTGCTGTTTTAGTCTGCTTTAGTGCAGGGCATGCTGCTGTGCAAAGGGGAATTTGAGAGTTTCACTTGTGAAATGCAGATCTTGCCGTACTGGGTGAAGCTGCACCGCCGACACCGGGATCTGGACTGTGCCCGGAGGAGCCGTAAGGAACACCTGAGGGACACCGCCTGCAGAGACAGATGTGTTTGGGTCAGGGCTCTGCAGTTAATCATGTTTTAATCAAGATTCAAGCATTTCATATCGTCAATGATAAGAGTCTTAATCAACAACCAGCGAATTAAATGTCACTGATTACAACAGTGTCTTGTTTAAGTTCAGGGATTTAATATTGATTTCTTTATTTCAACAAATCAATCATTTTCATACATTTCTTGTAATGTACATAAAGACATTAAACATGACAAGAAGAAAAAAAAAAAAAGAAAAGAAAATAAATCAATTTGTGCTCGAAAAGGAGTGGGAGGAAGTAATACTTATTGAATCCCGCCCTCTCATAGTGCAGATGATAAATATTTTAAAATGTTTCCTGTACATGAATTATTAAGTCACACAACCCCAAGTAAACACTAAGATACAATTTTACAAAACAAAATTCATAATAAATAATGATCAATCAATAAAAGGAGAGAAGAATATCGTGATTTATCATTTAATTATTGCTCAGACTGAATTCTGATCTTTAAAATGAGGATGACTGGATCGGATCATTATCAGACGTACGGGAATTAATACCCAATTCATTACATGTTCCACTATCTGCGCCGATGTCGACACTGGTGTTGGTGCATCCCTCAGAAACCATTCTGATTTCACACTCTTGTATGTTAGGCAAACTATTTGGAATTCAAATTCAAGTCTAATTAAACACTAACATGCCTGAGTGTAATATTTCAAACCCTGCTGTTATATCAGATTAAGGACAATCTTCTCCCCCAGAGGTGCACATGAGAGGTTCTTTTACATTTTTTCGGGTTTTGGTGCAGTTAAAAGTGTCAAATACTGTGAATAATGACACAAACATGCTGTAAAGTGCAGTCTGGGCTCTTTACCCGTGTCCTGGGCCTGTGGGTGCGACACCTGCATGGCCTGTGTGCCCTGGGAGAAGGCGTTGAGCACGGCCAGGCCCCCGTCCAGCGCCGGCGTGGAGGCGTACATGACCGTGTGCGGGCTCGGGTACATCATGTGACCCGCCACGGTGGTCGGGACCGACGACGTGACGATGGTTGCCGGGAGACTCACTGTGGCTGGAGAGAAAGAGAGAAATAAAGAGATGGAGAGGGATGTTCTCACTGCAGCCACCAGGGGGAGCTTTGAATTAGACTCAGTGTAAACCCTCTACAACTGAAGGCAGACTGGATTTATTTTTCACTTTCTACAATTCAAGGCCACAAGAATAATACAACAAAAGAACTCAAGTGGCTGGATTTGAGAAGAAAATGAAAACACTCTGCACAAATAATGACTTTAACCAAGCAAAAACACATAAATTGGTATAAAAACAGTGATTAAAAAAAAATCAAAAACAAGTTTAAAATGCAATGAAACTCCTCGACTGTGAAGAATTTTACCAAGGCGTATACAGACATTGCTCCACTCCAGCTTGAACATGCCTTGTGTGCAGATAAATTAAAACAAATAAGTACTTCAAAAATTGATTTAAATTTAGTTTTAAAAAAGCAATTTTTTTGAGGAAGAGATATTTGGTCTGCATGAGAACCTTGTCAGTTTCAAAATATTGATTGATTGATATTGATCAGCCCATTTCTACTATTTAATGTCATTATTTGTTTGTTTCAATTGTCGTGAAAGTTAAAGTGAAAGAACCTTTTTTATTTTTTTATTTTTTATAAATTCAGCCTTAAAACCTATTCAGCCTTTATTCTACAGTGTACATTCATAATACAGCAAACTGGTTAATGCTGAGACTAATTATTTTCACAGCTTTACTGAAGAGCTTTACCAAACACGAAAAGATTAAAGGTGTCTGAATTTTGATCCGAGGTGTACACGTTATATTACCATTTAAATCTAGCAGCTTGAGTTTCAAGCAGCACTAGTCGTCATATTGTTAAAGTGTCCTTGAGTCTTGAGATCAGCCTGAAAAACCAATCGACATTTATCCTGCGGTGAACATTTATAATTCAGCAAATTGTGTAATGCTGAGAACGAGTATTTTTCATAACCTAACAACGAGAACATTAAAGTTGTTTGTATTTTGATGTGGTCCCAGGTTTACCATCTATCAGTGTCGAGTTACATTTATCACTCAATGTTCACATTTAACTCCAGCTACTAGAGTTACTTTCTCAGGAGCAGCATTTGTCGTTGTGTTCGAGTCCGTGCCAAATTTGCGTCATAGTTAAATCTGCGCAAGAGTTTGTCATGTACGTGTTGCTATAGTAACAGACCAACACGCTATGTATGACTTTTTTTTTTGTACAATTTAAGTTAAATATGAGCTCAAAGATCATGAAAACACAACATTTAACTGGTAATAAACAGATGAGTGCAGAGAAACACTGAGGTCAACTGATTTCTGTGTGATATTTAATGCTTAAAGTCTATATCACAGGTTCTCATATTTTTATAATTCTGACTTAGTTTGGTGGGAGGGCAAATATTTATCATAGTTTTACATCTGTGAAGTTGCAGTTTGTCAAGAAATTTTGAAAAGTAAAAGTTTAAAATTACAGGAAGTAGAGCCGAGTTCTAAAATGGAATCCCTCTGTGATGTCATCAAAAAGCGACGTACAGTTGAAAATAAAGAGACAGTTAACGCTCAACTGACAGTTCCAACGGTCATTCATCAAAATAAAGGTGTTAACAGGTATTATTATTTGTCAAATATAACTGCAGTGTTTTCAAAATGGTTGCTAGGTAACAGTTGTAGAATTACCTCTACCTGTGTCATATTTGCTGCCCATGTCCAACCAGGAAGTAACATTCTAAACTTCACGTCAAACTGGGGACAAATATGCAAAATGTGTAGTAAAATCTGAAATAAAATCGTGTTCACTACATTTTATTGAAATGTGATGTCTAACCTGTCATATAGACTTTAACGTGACTCTGGCAGGTGTCTTTATCAGAAATAAACATTTTAAAGTCTATTTAAAGTCTACATGACAGGTTAGACAACACATTTCAATAGAATGTAGAAAACATGACTATATATGACTATGACACCAATTTGACTGTGTTTATAATTGTACTTCCTGTGTGGCACATGGGCAGCAAATATGACACTGTTTCCTAGCAACCATATTGTAAACATGGGCCAAAATCCATATACATTACACAATAGTCATGATTTGACAAATAATAATACCTGATAACGCCTTTATTTTGTTGAATGACCTCTTAAACTGTCAGAAAAATGTGTCAGTTGAGTGTTAACTGTCTCCTATAACTTTAAAGTGTTATTTTTCAATATTTCGTCACAAACTGCACCTTCACGAATTTAAAACTATAAAAAATATTTACAACATGCACAATCTTACCAAACTAAGTAATAATTAGAAAAACATGAGAACCTGTCTTTAAATAATGAAAATAAAGTCAAGCTAACAACAAGCATGACGGACACAAATTCAGCGAATAACTCAAGTTGGGGAATGACACATGGTCGACATCAGCCTTTTTTCATACGTACATGTGGAGTTGGAGGAGGAGTGGGAGATTTCGGGGCTGCTGTCGCTGTTGCTGTTGTGCTGAGCGTTGGGATGGACCTGGATGGCCTGGAGCTGCTGTGGGACTCCTGCTCCTGGACAAAAGGGGGCAACATTCGGGACATAATCAAGCAAACAGAAAAGTACAAGGACAAGCAACAATCAGAGGAAGGGGACGTGTGAACAGGGTGAGGTGAGTTGTAGAAAGTAGCGTTTAGCATTCAATGATTAGTGATTATTGATCTGAGTACAGCTCTGGGAAAAATTAAAGACTTCTGAATGTTCAATGCAAGCAGTTTTGTCCCAGAACAGTGGAACGTCTCGCTTTGCAACTGCGCTTGGGTTCTTCAAATTTTAGCCAAAGAAAAGCTAAAGGGCAAAAGAAGAGAAAAAAACAGCACAAATTTAGATTGAAGCAGACGATAAGGATCTGCAGTTAATCAATTATTAAATAAAATCGAGAACCAATTGTTTCAAATCGACAATAATCAGCTTGGGGCTTTTTATGATTGGATGGCACTTCTGTCCTGTTTATATCCATGAAATTAAGATTTAAAACAATATTTGTTTTAAATATTGTTTCTAAATTATAAACATTGTCATAAATGTTTCAAAAATTGTGATTGTTAAAATGTTATTGTCTCCCATATCGCCCAGCCCTAAGCCCTGTTGTACATAAGGGTTGTCAAAAGACACTAAATACTAAAATATATATTTTAAACCACAGTAACAGGACAAAATTAAACCTTTCTTAGGAAAGGGCTTCAACTTTATCAAAACTATTATTATTTTGAATACAAAAGTACTGTCTAGTGTCTGAAAAAGTGTGTGATTTTTAATCATCATTGTGGATTTGAAATGGATATTGTGTATTCTAAGTACAGACATCAAGTTTGAAATGTTTGTACTGTGAACATGCTTCAGCAGGACCTGAAGCTGTCCAGTCTGGTCCCTCAGGGAATTAAAGCTTTTATTAAAAGAATTGACAATGACGTCCATAAAGACATCCTCCTGCTTCCACTGTAGGACTCATTTGTACATTTGAATTTTTAAATTGTAAATTAAATATGTATGTACCAGTTTTATGATCAACAAGTTCCTCTTGAAAATGGTACATTAAGTCTCAAGAAGCAAACCTGTATTTGTATCTGTATCTAAAATGATGCACAAAACAGTTTTACAGTAAATTAAAGCAATTGTTTTTACTGTTAGCAAGGGACGACCAGTGGCATACAGACTGAGTAATGTCTGAGTAGTTTTATTTAAAAGGATATTAGAAGAACTGTTGGTAAGACAAGTAAATGGTCACTTCATCATCCGCAGTATGTGACTGTGGATCTCTTACGTTCTTTTCTTC